>OX421450.1:43458169-43465669 GCA_949126865.1 Montipora capitata
AGATTAAAGTAATAGTTTTGTTATGGATATTGTGAATATGAAGAGAGTTAAGCTCATTTGAGAAATATACAGAGTTTCAGTGTCCTGTAGAAATAGGTGATATTTCCAAATTCATGGCAATTTGAAACACCTGGTTGATTGATGTGTTACTCCATGTCCATGCTAAATTGCACAATAATTACGTATCATTGACTGCATTTTAGATTCCCTGCTACATGTAGCAGAGGTTGCTTTTCTTTTGCGTTCACAGGGCTGAGAAGAACGGGAAAAGAGTCTACCTCTGCCATGGGTCAAAACTCACTTTGATCCAACCGCCATCCATAACCTTGGAAGGCACTCTTTTAACCGCAGCCCCATGACATGTTTGCTGGCTGTGACTTGAGTCCGCTTTGTCCCGCGCATTCCTTCACAGTAATAATTCCACTGTTGTTATGTGAGCCCACAGAATGTAAAGTATCATATGAGGATTCTGTCACTAAATAAATGCCAGGCATGCTCAATAGATCCTCAACACAGTGAGTTTCAACCGCCAGCATGGAACATTTTAGACTGATGAAAGAGCTTCCGCAGGCTCAAGGAGGGGGGGGGGGGGTCTTACTTGTACCTTTTTCTGGGTAGATTTTAAATAGATGTGGAAAAAAAAAAGGAATGACTACAGTTTATGTGGTTTCAACCCCACTCTCAAGGCATGCACAGAATTTCCCTTCGCTGATACTGGTTTGCCCTTATGATGTTGATTTGGATAGAAACGATTCCTGCAGCTTTTGACATTCAGCCAAATCTCACACTTTCACCAACAGATTATTCCTCAAGTATTTACCTTGCTCAAAAAATTAGTACTTTTCTCATGTTTTGCTTCTCTTTGAAATTAGGAAGTATCAAATTCTGAAGATATGATAGCCAACTGGCATGTTGAATGTGTTCAGAGAAATAATTTGTTATTGCTTTGGTAAAAACAGGCAAGTTGAGGATGGACACAAGAACTTTGATATAGCGGTTGATGCAAACGTTGATTCATGAAAAAATATCCCTTGAGCTATGTCCTATCCTTTCTCAATGGAACCCAGTTGCGATATTAATTTGATAAACCCGATGTGAATTAACAGCAAATAGTACAGACCAGAAGAGTAACATGAAGGCAGGTCAAAATTCTTGTTCTTTACTTGCTTTCAACATTGAACAAAACAGACTACTTAAGAAGTAATAATAATAATAATTTACATCTTGGCATTTCAGGTCAACTGATTGCCTCGTAAGAAAGCTACCTACAAAATATCGACAAATTAGACAGAACTCCATGTACCCAAAGACTTCCCATCATGTGACTTTGTTGAGATGCCCTCCTAATTCCAAAGTTTCGTTGTGCAGCTTTGGAGTTTGCATGATCACTACCCATGGTTTGCTTTAATTGTTTATTGGATCAGTGACGTATCAAAAAATAATATTATTATTGGCCAAGAACCAGTGGGATGTTTGTACCCCAAACAATTCTTCCAATTATTGAGCTCAAATATTAGGGGACTTATGCGAGGAGGACGATGTCAATGGCTAGGAGAACGTTATATAAATATATTATTTCCTGTTATAATATACAGTAATAATGTTGCTATTATTCCAATATTATTCATCACCCTTGCTGCGATCCTCTTGCCCAGCACCATGGATCAGTCCGTGGGGCTGGCCAAGAGGATCACAGCTCTGGAACAAGAATGCCCTTGTCACAGCGTTTTGTGTTCCCCCGTGTTATCTGTTCCCCCTTCCCTCCCCATAGAACATTCCAGTGCTGGTATTTTTTACAGTTCAGATGTCATTGTTTTATTAATACAGAAAGTATCCTAAACATGCATAAAAAGCTAACCTTAGGCCTAATTACATGTAGGCCTAAACAAAAGTTTATAGGCCTAAGGCTAACTTTTTATGCATGTTTAGGATACTTTCTGTATTAATGAAACAATGACATGTGACCTGTAAAAGATACCAGCACTGAAATGTTCTATGGGGAGGGAAGGGGGAACACTCAGCACTAGTGCTCAGTGTTTGGGGGAACAGATAACACAGGGGAACACAAAACAGTGTGACAACCTTGCTTAAGCTCACTAATAATGATTATTGTTATGCAAACGTTTTCCGTCTTGTTTTGGTAAAAAACATTGTGCTGATTGAGTGAAAAACAAGTGATACGTACCACTGACAAAAGTCATGAGAAGTGTTCAGAGCCTAAATCTTAAAGCAGTCTTTGATCAAGACTTACAGGCTCTGCATTGCCACCACAAAGCACACACAAACAAGGCTTGGGAAAGAAATGCTGCCATCTCATATCTAGCACTTGCTTCTTGTCTGAGCCATTGTCTTTTAGTTATTTGCACAAATCTACACATTAATATTATTGCTGAAGTGACAAATTTCCAAACTCCAGCAGATGTAATCGTACATTTACAATCAGTGCTTAATTCTACTGAAGACGTTAGTAACCCAACTATCTGGAGCCTTTGTTCAGCTACAGAAAATCCATCACTTCTAAGCTTCCCATTAAAAATTGCTTGTCCAATGATTAATTTTTTTGTTGTTGTTGTTTGATTCTTCCAAAACAAATTGCTAGGTATTTAACATTGTAACAAAATACCATCAATCGGAGTTAGTAATATTATTATCATTGTAAGTTTTGCTACATGAATTTTACAAAACCCTGAGTATACATTTACATTTCATTATATATAACATTTCATTGTCCTACAATAAAATTGTCCTTATTCTACATAAGCTGTGTCTTTTTTATCCTCTCGCTTCATAAAAAAGGATGTAACCAGACTCTGATGCTTTCTGGATTTCAGATGTCAAACCGTAGAACTCTTCAATTGCTTGTGCCTCTATTTTCTACAAAATACAATTATTATAATAATAATTTATTGTACACAAAATTATTATTACAACAAACAAAAAACAACAAAAAACCTTTATTTCCCTGATACACTAAATAGGATATAATTACATTTGATGAATTAAAAAAGAGAAAGGGCTGGCTACCTAGAATAACTACCAAGTTAAAAGATAGGAAGCCAGTTCCATACATAAATATTCATACAAATTAAGGACGGCATACACACAAACAGAGCGGAAACCACAAAATATTAAACACTTAAAGGGGCTAGGTCACGCTGTTTTAGGTAATTTTGTTTAAAATTGTTAGTTATGAGCTCTAAACGTCAAATTGGCAGAGCAATAGTCTTTCATTTGCAAAATCACGGCCACATAACAATAATTATTGAGAATGATTTGGGAGTGAAAGGGTTAATGGGGACATAGTTTTTGAGTGAATCTAGCTGTTGTTAACCCTTTCATCCCCGTGGGGTTCCCCATCGACGAGTAAAATCGTCTGGTGTTAGACAGAGTAAAATCTATAAGTGGCACTCTTGGAGTGAAAGGGTTAATGAGTTAGTAGTGTAGCTGTGAGTATTTTTCCTATGAGATAAAAAAAAATATCACTTTTGTTTTGAAAATGCTGAGAAAGTTTTTCTTGTTTTTTTTTGCCTCACAAAATTTCAGGCAAAGCTCAAAGCACCAACAATATTAGGGAAATGACATCAAGAGCAAAGGTTATGTGTAAAGGGTTAATATAATTCAATGACAACAGTAGTTAATAAGCTTTGTGTACATGTACATCCATGCAACTACATGTAGTCATGCATACAAGACAGCATAAAAGCCTACCTCAACAATATCATCATCAAACAAAAGCCAGAGTCCATGGCTTTTTACTATTGTGATATAATGGCCTCTGTTAGGTCCACTAGAAAAACAAAAATCAAGCAAACAGTTATTACAACCTTGCATGCCAATAACCAGTAACTCACCATGGCCTGCTATATGATCAGAACTTTACTTTTTTGGGCTAATCTTTCTGCTTATTATTATAATAACATGGACTTATTTTCATTTCAAATACATTGCCTTGAACTTTTTCGTAGTTTGCCCTTCGTTTCCCCGAATCATTGTTAGCAAAACAGTGTCTCTTCAAAGTTGTTAATAACAATAAATATTGCTGTTGAACAAACAGAGAAAAGCTTTGTTTTGAGATGTTGATCAAACAAAGAAAGTCAATGGTCCATGTAGCACAAGGTTTCTGTGGACTCATTCAGGAGGTATACCCAAGTAACTCCCACTACAGTTAAAATGTTTATTCTCTTAAATTAGTATTGAACTATGTATCTAATGATTTTTAGTACCAGTTACAGAAGACTGAATGCTAGATACTGAAGTTCTGTCAGCAGTGTCACGCTAATGAATTTTATTATGAATGTTGGGCAGACCTACAATATTCTATTATTTGAAGATCTTGAGTGTTGGTGCAGTCATACTTTGACCCATGACAGGCTCTTAAGTTAAAGGTACAGTAGTCTGATATCAATAATTATTGAAAGCAAATGTGTCAACTGGTAATTTGACTTGACAAAGAACCCTAGCACCCAACTCCTCCCCAACCCCAACAAAAAAACAAAGACATGGAATGGTAACAAAACAGCTACTTGTATTAGTAGTATTCAAGGCTTTACCTTCCACAGTGAATGACAACTGCAACAAGGTCGTAAAGTTTTTCATGATTAATTGCATCTTCAGACTATGATACACAATTGAAAATTATTAATTATTACACATTTGAAACTGCATCAAACATGAATGCTGTCTTCAGACACAAATTTGAAAGTTACTGGGAAAATCAAACTCTGAGATATTGGACATCAAAATGCACTGTACTGTTATGACCTACAGTGTGTAAAAACTTCACGCTAAAATGTTGTTACTGAAATTCAAAGTCACAGTTAAGCCAGGTTGGATTCAGAGTTTTTATTTTCCTCATTCCCCTTTTTAGAAAAAATCTGTCCTATTTAATCGCCTATCCCATTAAAGCACTTGTATTCTCTGTATGAAAATGGAAGGGGACTGCAATTTGCAAGGCAGTCAAATGGTGAGCATCACTTTTCAGCTGAAGTAATGTGTATACCCAATAATAAATAACTCTTTTTACTGGTACACTCAAGTGAAGACCCCTGCTAATGCCTGGGATATGGTTATTGTGTATGTATTATGGCCATGAGGGAGGGGGGGGGGGGGGGAAACTCCCATATCTTGTAGGGTGGGGATGATCACCTGAAATTTACAAAAATACCCCTAAAAGATACCAGAGTCTTATGAAGGTGGGCATGGCAACATAAGATTTTTACCCCTAAAAGATACCAGCTAAAAATGGAAAAAATTATTATTTTTAAGCATTTTTAATAGTTCCAGAGACGTTAACTTCAAACACCTTCTGCTTGAAAAGTTTAGAAAAGCATTGTCATAATTCTCAGAGCTATTAATTTCAAGAACAGCAAAGATACCCTAAAAGATACCAGCTTCTAAGACTTTGGTGGCCCAAAAGAATTTTAGACACCCTAAAAGATACCAGATCCCTGATCCCTGATTTTGACCCCTAAAAGATACAACAATCATCCACGCCCAACCCCCCCCCCCCCCCCCCTTCCTCCCCCGATTATGGCTGCCACCCTTTTGCCTTTTGTTACTAAGGTGAGAACTTACTGTGTTGAAGAGTCTGAGCTCAAAAGGAAATACTACACGGTAAGAAAGCTTGGTATATCTTTGTAACTGTTCCATGTACTTGAATCTCTTTAAGTGTAGGGCGAGTATTTTTGGAAGTTTCTTCACTCTCATCCTAAAAGCAATAATTAATTAAAAGCATCTTCAGCAAGGGTTTTACCACTTATCATTGCATTAAACTACATGTACAGTGTATATTCAGGGTAATTTGGTACTTGTCATGACCAATTTCTAAGGATGTGTTATTTTGGTGAGCTTCGGCGGCATCGATAAAGCAAAAAAATAATTAATGAGCTATGTCTCACCTTTTTTGAGCTTCTTGTTTACTACAGCACGTCTCACAGAAATACTTGTGTTCACTGCATAGCGTCTCGGTTGATGAGAATCCTCTGTTGGCCAAAAAAGGAGAAAGACATTTTAGCAATCTGGCCAGGAGAAAAATTAATGATAGGGTGTTAATTCCCTTTTCAACACCTTTCCAGCATCACCCAACACCACTTCAGCCATGCCTTAACTTTGGAAGGGTTGCATGTATTGTAAAACAACAACTACTACTTATAAATCACACCACTGTACGAGAAACTCTGTGTTTTACGTTTTGGGAAGAGTTTGTGGCAATCTCAAGATCTCTCACATAGTTTACAAGCAAGGGAGTTACTATACCTAAAAAAAGTATACTGATCCAAGAACAGAAAGTTTTGACATTTGTAGATGCCATTTTCAAATAAGCAATTTTCAATTCTGTGATTTTATTAAAGACCTCTGGGTGTTTGTACAACCCCAAGTAATGATCCAGCCAGGGTTTAAATCAATGACTTAGTATAAAGAAATTCCAGTGTTTTCTTCAAGTGAACCATTTGAAATGCAGCAACCAGATTAGAATTCAGTAAAAGAAATTAACCAGTGAAGAAAGTTGAAACTTACTTGAGACAATGTGTTATCGATGTATTTTGTTCAACATCCACTGAAAGATCCAAAAATGATTCATCCTTGCTACTAACCTAGAAGTAGTTGACGAGTGAAATTGTTTGATGTTAGACAGAGTAAAGTCTGTCAAGTTTCACTCCCAGGGGTCAATGGGTAAACCTATTTGAATGAGTGCCTTATTATTAGAAGGTGTTCATTAACAAGTAGGTGGAAAAGAAAGCTCATAACCCTTTCAACTCTATCACTGAGATTTTACTGTAGGTTAAGAGCCAATAGATCATTTTCACTGTCACGCAACAAAAAAAAAATCGAAACCGTTCAATGAAATGAGCCAAAAACTTGACTGTTGTAGGAGACAAATTAATAAATCACCTCAACAATTCTCAGGTGTGTGCTGTGCATCATTTCTTGAGTTATTTGTCGAAGCGTTTCATGCAACTTTATAGAGTTTTGTATGGAGCCGCCATGTTGGTGCACCACCGTTGTGCTCCAATATGACATCCAGAAATCAACACAAACATCTGGAATTCACTTAGTTATAAAGGGGTTTATACCTTTCGCTCATGACTTAAAATACATGTGTGTGAACACATCTCCTAATGTACTTGAGATGCTCAGGCTGCTGAGATTCATAGGCGCAGACATTTTTTTCAACACATAGTGACAATTCGGAAATTCAAAATGCTGTAGTTTTGAAATGAAAGATGTCAATTGGAACTGGAATCTTGAAAAAATACTTTTTTCTAGGTCATATTCAACCTCCTATATAGATAAAAATTCAAAACACCTTGCAATTTTGATTTTAGAATTTGATGACATCACTGTGAAAACCATCAATAGATAATGATATTGTCTCACTTAACAGAAAAAAAAAATTCTGTGAATTTAATTAGCTGCTATTTGAATAAAGTTGAATATATTCCTTTGTTCTTTAAATTTCAGTTTCGTACCACTTTTTTGCTGTTACTAAAAAAAACATTG
>OX421450.1:43470669-43485669 GCA_949126865.1 Montipora capitata
TGCCAGTACAGAAAGTATTTCATTGAAGAAAACAGAATGTGGAAAGCACCAAGAAAGAAATTCTGAAAATAATCAGCCACTGAAGAAAAAAGCAGATTTTTGCCCACCCTCATCGGAAAGCCAACAAAGTGATCATGATCAAAAGGTTCACATACAGGACAGTGTTACGATTGTCATCAAGCACAGGAAAGCCAGGCATGAATTATGTATACCAAGAGGAATTAATGGAGAGGCCACTTTACAACTCATTTGCACTGCTATTTGCATTCCTGTCTCAAAGCTCAAGCTTATTCACAAAGGCAAAATGGCAACAAGTGACAATATTCAGAGCATGTTGTTTAACAAATCATTATTTTTGGCATTTGGGGAAGTTTCTGAAAGTGAGGAGGGTCTGGAAAAGGCTGACATTGACTTAATTGTTAATCAACTCAATGTAGAGAGAAACCTTGTGGTTAGAGTCTTAAGAAAAACTGGAAATGTGCTTGATGCTATGCTTGAGATTGGAAATTTATGAGAATAATAAATTATAATAATTATTATTAATTTGATTTTTTTGTTTTATATCGTGCAAGCAAGCTGCACAACTCAGATGGCGAAATGTCACTCATGCACCACGTTGGGCATTCACATGTCCTTTATACTGCCATTTGTTGAATACAGTTAGCCCTTCCTCACCATAGACTGGGACTTATTTTACTCTAACGCCAGACGATTTTACTCATCTATTGGGGGCTTAATGTGGGTATAAATGGGCAAACAACATCTAAGGTCCACTCAACATCTTACAAAACTGAGAACTTTTTTCGCTGGCAGGTTTAATTTAGTTTTTTGGACACTTTGTACCTTAATTATCAGGAGGGAATTATCAGCTTTGCATCAGTTTAACATGAAATGTGCCCTCCTTTGCAGAACCCTTGTAGGCTTGCCAGGCAATCTCCAAGCTTGTCATACAATCTTTTTACTTAATGTCACACAATTTTTAGATCTTGGAATGATGAGCCAAAAGAAGGTCAACATAATTGCATAGGACGGCCACACCAAACCCAGACCTGCCAACTCTCACGGTTCTCACGATTTTTTGTCATCTCTCACGGTCTCACGACAAGGCTCCTCAATCTCACGGGTTTTGGGAAAAATCATTCTGAAATGACTTAAGTTGTTGAATCAGAATAAAAATGGGAAATTAACGAGGAATGCTTGTGCCATAAATTGAAAAACTAATAAAGAAGAACACTGTTCTTACTTTTTTGTAAGAACAAAACTGATAGTTGTTCCTGTTTAGGCCTTGATGGCACCTTGTCTAACATTTTGGCCATGGAGTTGGCTTATCCAGAAGAAATGACACCTTGCTATAAGTTTTGTCCTAGTGATGACTTATTAGAATCATCAAAGAAAGCTGCATCTTCTTGCAACAGGGAACACAAATAAAACATTTAAATAAACTGTTAATGACTTTCCTCAATGGAAAAGGGGTTTGTTTAATCTTGATCGGGAAAAAAATAGAATCTCACTATTTTTTATAGAATCTCCAGATTTTTTTATATGGGTCTCCAGATTTTCCTTTATCAGGGGTTGGCAGGTCTGCAAACCCCCTCCAACCTTAGAAGATTTTTCCAAAAGATGTCACCTTAACTGAAAATAAATTAAATAATAGATCATTTTACAGTTCTGCGCTCAGTTACCAGGCCTTTAGATAAAAGCGAGGCTAGAGTTGACCTTGTTCTGATAAAAGCCTCGCTGCTTTTCTTATATAGATAGAAACTTTCGTTAGCATTACAACAACATAATGTACATAAAAAAGGCAATTCACTACTTTCTCAAATCCCATAATACATAGGCATTGTGTTCAATTTCTCTTGGCATGGGACATCATCGTGTCCCAGGAGATGATTATGCAAAATTTTAGGGAGGTGAACAAGATGTATTATGGGTTTGCATCAAAGCAAGGTAAGACTCCAGCCTCGCCTTTGTTCAAAGGCCTGGTAACTAAGTATAAAACTAAAAGCACCTGTTAGGCGACTATATGGCATACTGGCACGAAGTATATAGCCCTGTCAGGCCTCACCGAAATGGCCGAAGCAAACACTTTCTTTCCCAGAGATTGGGATGACGATGATCGAATGAACTTTATGTTTTCGGCTTTTAACGAAAGCAGAGAAGTGAATCCGAAACACTGGGACTCTAAATTACATTACTGGAGCTCGGCAATCTTAGAAAGCTGCAAACATCACGGGGATGTTTGTATCGACTTGGCAACCCTGAAGCGAAGATTCGCTCGAAATGCTTTAGTTCCTCTGGGTTTGGCCACTGTAGTAATGGAAATGCTTCGAGAAGGAAAGTTTGAGCGAAAAGACGAATTCCTAAGCTGTGAAAATAAAGGATGGCTGGCTTGGTCTTACGGTTTGGCAAAAGAATCTTTCTGGTGGGGTGTCGGTGCTTTCAGAGGAAAATTCAGCAAGGTTCCTACAAACTTAAACGAAAACGAACAATTTGTATTAGTCGGTGAAGCAAGAGAAAAAGGCGAGTGGATTCTCAGGAGACATCACGAATGTGTAGAATGTGAAATAACTGACCATGTCATTCCCTGGAATGTTCTGAAATCAAGATATAAGGAATTCGATGAAGAAACTTTAACAGTTGTCTTAGCTTCCTTACAACGACAGGGAAAAGCCGTGTTGTTTTTTACAATTGAAGGCGAGAAGATCGTTAAGTTTGCCAAGAAAACAGAACTTAAGGTCACACCAGTTTCTGAAAATGATGTCGACATAGTGAGGCTGCGAAAGACAGTGGCTAGGATGACAATTCAAGTGAGAAAGCTATCAGATGAAGTGGAAAGTTGTAGGTTGCAGGCGGCAAGATTCGCAAAAGAAGGTTCAAAATCAAAGGCACTGCAAATGTTGAAAAGGAGAGATGCTAGACGGAAGACCCTCGACAAGCTATCAGCTAATTTGACCTCACTGGAAGAGATTGTTCACCGGATTCAACATGCTAACACAAACATAATGGTGTTTGATGCTCTGAAATCAGGCATGGCAACATTGAAGAGTCTCCATGGAGAAATGGACATTGATACTGTTGAAGATACTATGGACGAGTTAAATGAAACCCTGAGTGTATCTCAAGACATAGATAATGCAATTTCAAAGGGGATCCCATACGCCAATGAATCTTCTGACATTGGATATGATGAATTAGAGGAACTAGAAAAAGAGCTGGAATCTCTTACCGTAAGTGAGAAAGGCAGAGTACCTGGAGGGCATCCTACCTCTTTGAGTCCACTTCTCCCAAAAGTTGTGCACTCTACATCGCCTACGTGTGATCAAAAACCTAAATCACCCTTGGCAAAGCTGTCTGTTACTGGACAAGAACCCAGTATGGATAGAGAGACAATTTATTGGCCGGGTGTTCCCACTCATGATCCAGATGTTAAAGAACCTAAAAAGAAAACTGTCCTTTTGAGCAATTAAGTTGCAATGATATAATTATAACACATGTAAATAGGAGTGGGTAGTGACTAGGTGGGTGGTAACAAAATAGGCTGTTAAAAATGCTAAAAAAGAGGTCCCATTTGAGGAGGCTCAAACCAGGTTTAATGCTTTCATCAAACTGTACTATTTAGAAGGATTGAATCTACCAAACTTTCCAACTAAATGGTGATGTTAGGATGCCATATGAAACACCAATAGATGCTTAACAAGATGCACTCATTCATGCCAATGTTACCTTGGCAACAAAAGAGCCATCTAAAAACAGTCTTTATTTTGTCTTTAAAAACAAACTTGGTGACCCCCATTTTTTATTGCTGGAGAGTGATTAGGATAAAACTTTCTGCAAAGTGAATAAAAATTCTCTGGAGCAGATTCATAGCCACTGTCAACTTCAAAAATTTTGAGGTGGCTCTGAATCTGCTCCAGAGAATTTTTTTAAAGTTTGCAGAGCGTTTCATCTTAGCCTGTTAATCACTTTTCAACAACAAAAAGTGGGCGTCACCGAGTTCGTTTTTGAGATATAAGAGCTTAAACTCAAATATATGGCATTTTTAGATGGTTCTTTTGTTGCCATGCTAATTTATTACATCACAATAATATGTGCATCTTGTTAAGCAATTATTATTGATGTTTCATATGGCACCATAACATTGCCATAAGTGAAATAGTGTTGTAGAGTTAATCTTTCGAATAACACATTCCCTCTAAATTGGAGAAACCGGTTTGAGCCACCTTAAGTGCAACTAGGATGTGTTTGATGTTGATGGTTTCTTTAACAGTCAGGGGCGGTGATAACCAGCAATCAGATTTTTAGAACTTTTTACAGTTATGATTAATGATAAAAGCAACTCTTGGCGACCACAGATCAGATTTTTAATTCTCGTACGTCTTTAGGATGATTATAATAAATAAAAGTTTGCTCTGCCTTCAGAATGAGGGGTGGCTGTCCTGTGAGCAATTTGTAGACCAATAATTTTCGAAATCTGATGTTTTGTCTATTGATACCTTTTGGTTACAGGTAGTGTAGTGTGTAGGGCCAGTATTGGTGGTTTTCATAATGGAAATCATTATAAATTGAGTTGTAGAGAAAAAATCTTGGGCAGTATTTTCCCAACCATGTCAGAGGTCATGCAGTTTCCAGGGAGTGGACCAGTTAGGGACTTATCAGAAATTAGCAGGGGGGAGGGGGTTGGAAAACAAAGGGGAGTCACATTTTTTTGAGCCCTTCGAAAGGGAGGGCAATTAAAAAAAAAAGGCAGCAAAAGAGGGAGGGTCACAAGAAATTAAGCTGTTGTGATTAGAAAGGGATGCTTTTATATTATGTTATAGCATGAATACAAACCAGGTACAGTATGAAAATCATGCTATTCAAATGTTTCCTGACGTATGAACAAGTCAAGCTCTTGATAGCTGTTGGTGTCCAATGGTAGAAACTATTATCATCCTATTGAGCCAAAAGCTTTTTTGGTCCTGTTTCTCCAACAGAGATGTTACTTGCAGTGTTTTATTAAAAGTACTGAACCATTTTTCTTCTACACCTGTATAACCAATTTGGGAAGGGGGGGGGGGGGGGGGTGGGATGTCAGAGAATTTTGGGATGAGTTCCAAGGGTGGGTCAAGACATTTCAATCCCTTACCTAGGGAGGGTCATTTTATTTTCTCTGCTTTACTGAAAATCTCCACCAAGCACAGTCACAAATGGATTTCTTTTTAGGTACTCTTTGCACACGAAACAGACAAAGGGCCGCCAATTTTAACCAATCAGAAGAAGTCATGTCATGCTTGACTGCTGCCGTGTTTTTTTTTTTTTTTCAGGGACACGACAACTGATTTTCGTGAGAACGGGTATTCTAAAAATAGACTCATTTGTGACTGTGCTGGGGAGCCCACCCATGCCATAACAACACTCTTTTCTAATTCGCTCTTGATTAAGTTGAACTTTAATGTATTGAGATCGGTTCATTAGGGAATCAAGACTGAATTGGTTTAGTTGTCTAAAAAGGCTCTTTTTGCCTTGAGTGTTTTTTTTTTTTCACGTAAGTAATGCCATGTATCAAAGTTTTGAATGCTTAATGAACTAGAGCAAAAAATTCCGACATTGTTTAATTAAAAGAAGAGCTGCCAAGTGTTTGGCTCTCATTCTTCCCTGCGGCTTATTCGTTAGAATTGACAGAGACAGCCTGAGGAGACGTCGTGAAGGAGCTGGAGGTTTTGGGCAAGAGCAGGTCCCTGCCTCTAATTCTTGGGTTTCACTCGCGTGATCAAGAGCCATGATTTTCAACGAAAACAAAAGAAAAAGGTTGCATAATAATAGAGTTGAATTCCCAGCGGATTAGATCGGGACACCAACATAGCCACCGTTTCATTGTTTGGGGACAACAACATGGAGGCCGTGACATCATGTGAAATCCGAGAATACGACTTCAGTATACATCTCCTTGAAGTTTTCTTCCACGTGTTTTGAACTCCTTTCCCGCCAAGGATTGTGCCTATTAGCCAATCAAGACACAGTTATGACTGCGTTTTGGTGACATTGGCATAAATTAAACCGGAAACAACAATGGGGATATGGATCCAAATAAACGATCATTACACTGGGGTGCCAGTAGTCACTTCTATTCATAAGGTCCGGGCAAAAACAAGTGCCTGTGAAAAAAGAGTCGTAAATGCCATTGCCAATCAAAATAAATACAATAAATTGAACCAATCACAATTAATCAAGCACAGGAGTGGACGCCTGTCAAGCAATATAATATTGCCGTGTGGAAGCGCGGGAAACACGTGCCTAAAAGTCATGATGGATTGCGTTTTTTCTTCTGATTGGTCGAATATATGTTGCTACTTTTCTTCAGTATATACAACTCGACCGCGAAGTATAGCCAATTCTGAGGTCATTTTAACCCGCTCTTTTAGGATGTCTTTCATATGGAAAAGAGCCTTGATGAACACGAAAAAAAAATTTTTTTTTTCATCACAAAGGTCAATTGTTCGCTCAACTTCACTGCCACTCGGGACGAATTTCATATTAACTTGATATTCAGTGAAATTAAAACTTAAAAAAAAACAGCTTGTAAATAGAAAAAATCATAATTTTTTACAATTTTTTAAATTTGCACTTCACCAAGTTGGCTCCATCCTGTTTTTTAAAACCGTGTTGTTTTCTTTTATTAAGATAATGGACAAAGCAGAAGATAGCGCACTGTTTCATACGCTTTACACCTGCAAGTGCTTAACTAAAGCAGCCGGCTAACGCCATTGGCTTGTTGAAAATTTAATAAAATCTTTGTTTACAAGAATATAAAATCAGGACAAACGCTTCAATGGTGTTATAATCTTTTTATTGTTCCCATGATTTACGGATTTTTAAATCAGTCTATTGACTTTATTTGCATTTTTAGTCAATATGTTAATCAATCAGTCTAGCCACTTAGTTTTCCACGCATCATAACACTTACCCAGTTGATAACAAGACAACTTGAGCAAACGAAGGATCAAGAAACATCTACTGACAAAGGTTACCCTCTTTCAATAACTTCTTCATCTTCCCTCTGGCTAGATTGACGACAACATTTTTATTCCGTGGCTAACAAGTGAGCAATTGACTTATTTTCCCATGAGGCCGTCGTGAAAAGATTTTTTCTGAAAACTGTTGTTATAAATCATGAAGCGGTAAAGCTGGCTGCAAACGTTTACACAGTGATTGCTTTAGTTGCATCTCTGACATTTCAAAAGTGCTCATATCTTTCCAGGGAGCAATTTATCAAGAAAGAAATTGTCCGCGTTATCTATATGGAGTTCCTCTTTCTAGGCCTCACAAAGCCTGAAGATTGAGGAGATCTTTGATCACCTTGCCGTTGCTAGCCACCGTAGAAGAGTTCACGATTAGTTGCACAACAATGGCAAGATAACTAGTCAGATTTTGAAAAACCTGGACCGTGTTGGCAGCCTTATCATGAAGCCGAGATCGCACCATACTCCACCGTATATCTACAACAAGTTCAAAGATAAACACAGTATTAAAAAGCGTGACAAAGTTTCCTTTGCCGAAAAACTGGAAGTCATACACAAACTACCGTATGATAATGACTTTCACAGAAATTACAACTGTGGTTTTCAACTCCCGCAGATTGATGCCCATAAATATACACCACTTGTTTGTAGAGACCCTTATGCTAAACCGTCCAAGAAAAAACCCAGAGACAAGTTTGAGGGCATGTTCATTGGGGATACTGCAAGACTGCCATTTATCGGTTTGCGGTCCGTTGACAATTTTGGACAAAAAATCGCACCCAAGAAAACAGAAATGACTTTATCAAACGAGCCTTATTTAACGAGACCACGCAACCGGGCTGCAAGAGCTTCGAAAAAGCGAGGAGGGAGCAATATTATTCATTTTAAATACAGTGACTTTATGTTGCGAAAAATTGATAGAAGTAAGTCTTCTAAAATGTTCACTGTGAGGTGACTCAAGTATCGATACTTATGGATAACGTGTTATACAACAAGGGGCTTGAGACAGATCAGAGTGCCCACTTCACTTCTTAGGAGTAGTTTGAAAGAGTGCGCTAGCTAGAATGAACTTGAGTCAGCTAATTGTCTGTGGTTGTAAAACAGCTTACTAACGTTGTTTTTTCGGGCTATACTGAAAGTTACAGCTCTTGTTTTTTCCAATTCAGTTTATTTCCCAGTTCTTCAAAGCCTGATTGAGGAGGCTCAAACCAGTTTCAACACTTTCAAGTAATATGTGTCAAAAACGAGTGCAAATTTTTCATCAGAGGTTCCATTTCAAGGACCGAGGCTCTGATGAAAGCACGAGGTCGAGGGCCGAGTGCTTTTATTGTTTCGAGTTGTTTGGAACCTCTGATGAAAAACTAAGCGCGAGTCAGTTTTGATATAGCTTCTAAAATTGTTCACACTGCATTAGTAATGAGGGGTTATTTTTTCGGTGCCTTATTTTCCCATTAGATTATGTGAATAATATAAATTAAAATGTGCGAAATTGGCTGTTGTTCAGTTTGTTGTAAGTCATACGAGAGTGAAGATGCCAGAGTCTTTTGCTGCGAATACCGTAAGTAAGCCCTTTTGTTAAGGCACCAGCAAACGAGGAAATGAATGATTAATGAGCTTTAGAACTAACTCTAGGCAGTGTGGCCCAGTGGTTAAGGCGCTTGCCTTGAGATTCGGAGATCCCGGGTTCAAGACCCGCTCTGACCACTCGTTGAATTTGATCCTGGTAGTCCCTGGTTCAACTTCCCAGCTGTACTTGAAAATAGCCAACTGGTTTGCCTCCTGTCAGTCGGGATTCTCATGACAGTTGCTGTTGTTGTTCTGTTCCATCGGCCCTGAAAAGTCCCTATGGGGAGCAGTCAATTAAGTGTGTATTGTATTGTACTTTAATATTTGGAAGGATGGAATCTATCCAACTGTTTCACGTAACGGCAAAGTTCAAGACCCAGTAATACGGGCAACATTCTTCGTGCGACTTGTTGCTCAACAATGTTGCGTTGTAAGTTGAGATGGTTTGTTTCGCGTATTACCACCTTCTTGCACAACAAATTTTCATGTTGCAAAAAGTAGACGTCGCTTCTACTTTTTGCAACATGAAAATTTGTTGCGCAAGAACTGGAAGGTGGTAATACGGGCAACAAACCATCTCAACTTGCAACGCAACATTGTTGCGCCACAAGTCGCACGAAAAATGTTGCCCGTTTTACTACTGGGCCTTTATGGTACCATATGATACACCAATGTTGCGATGGTAACCTATTACGTCACATCGAAGAGTGCGTCTCGTTAAGTAATCAGAGTTAACTGGAGAGAGTGTAGTGTAACGTAAAGTGCTAGATTTCTATCCCATATGAACCATGTGAGCGTAAGCCCTACTGATGGAAATGGGCCCACACAAGGACAGAGAAAAACTCTGACCAGGGCGGGAATTGAACCCACGACCTTCGGGTTAGATCTCCGCCGTTCTACCGACTGAGCTACAAGGTCAGACGGGAGCAGGCCGTGGGAACTGAACATGTTAAAGTCACGGCAATGAACATGTACAAGTACAAGGAAAGGTTACGTTTATACAAACGTTGGCCGTGTAGCACTTATATTTTAAACAGAGTTAACTGAATGGAGTGTAATGTGAAGTGCTAGATTTCTATCCCATATGAACCATGTGAGCGTTAGCCCTACTGATGGAAATGGGCCCACACAAGGACAGAGAAAAACTCTGACCAGGGTGGGAATTGAACCCACGACCTTCGGGTTAGATCTCCGTCGCTCTACCGACTGAGCTACAAGGTCAAGTTAAGTAATCGATTGGTGTTTCATTTGGTACCATAAGATCGCCGTTGCGTGCAGGTGTTAGACAGTTAATTCTTGATATATAGATTTAGTCAAGCCTAAAAGCGGAGCTCCCGTGTTATTTATTCTTTCAATAAGTTAACCTGGCTTGAGCCTGCGATCCAATCGAAAACCAGTAACTAATCAGCGGTCAACTTTTAAAAAAATGACCTCGATGAATTGTAAACTTGAGAACGAGATATGGTCACGTGATGCTGGTCAGCGGATACCTTGTTTTGACAGGTGTCAATTAACCATAACATGGATGTCCAATATCAAAGATTTTCCCGCCAAAAGCGCGGCGCGGTTGCACACTACAGAGTCTCACATTGGCATACGTACCGTCGCATGGTGTCCAAAACCAAATTTTCTCGCACAGATGGATTACCATATTTTCTTACCAATGGTTCTCCGCACGCGCGCCTTGGGTCAGCGGAGCTCCGCTATAATAGAACGTTCCCTCCAAATTGATGAAACTGGTTTCATGGAAATGAAGTCTACTTTCTGATCAGAAAAAGTTGCCACTTTTGTGTTAGCCTCCAAAATTGACTAGACGTTTTCTTTCTGCAGCATATAATTACACTGGTTGTTAAGTCTATTTTGGCGGCCAAACTTAAACCTGGCTTGGTATTTGATCGCAGATTAGCGTTAATCGGCTTTTGCCCAAATCACGGGGCCCTGGGTCGTAAATTGAACTGAATACCTAGTCAACTTACATGTTGGCCCTGGCAGTGATGATCATGGAATTGGAACTGATGGAATTGGGTTGGGGTTAAATTGACTTTCCCTTCACCTTTGATATCCATTTCCTCAGATAAATGTAACAAAGTTCATCCTTTTACTGAGTGTGTAACTATTGGAGGCCCCCGACGGATCATTTGGGTAAAATGGCTGTCCCTACTCGGGTGACGGGTAATTTTCTTTACCCACCGGGAAACTAAAATAAATCGTCAAGATAAAAGACTTCGCAAACAGGGTACTTAAAAAGCCTTGCTAAGACCTCTCATGTGCTGCGTGCCTTTCTGATCTTCGGACAATAGGCCTTTTTCGATCTCTTAAAATAGCCCATTTCCGAGTTGCTGCATGTCTCAGTTTCAAAACGAGTCCTGGTGCACAACCATTCAAATGTAAATGAGTTGCGTATTCTTATGCAAATCAAACTCATTTCCCTTACAATAGTTGAGCACCAAGACTCACTTCGAAACCGAGACAAACAGCAACTCGGTAATGGCCCATTCAGCTTGAAAGTGGGTGATATGCAAATATCTTTTACATTCATTCCAACGTGTCTCTATTGTTTTTGTCCTCACTCGTCACTATCAAGCTGAATATTTGATATTTCGAAAATGACCTATCGAGGGTGGCTTTCGTCTTCTTCTCTCTGTGGACAAGATATCGTTGACATCACCTATTGTCATTAATGTGCCAACCAGAGCCTCATTGGCTGACAAAACAAAGGTTCTTTTGTTCCTGTGGTTGGTAAATTTGAATAACAAAAGCAATATTTGTAAACAGATATCTTCCCTATTTTGAGGAGAGGGGGAAAATGGAGTATCTGGAGAAACACCTCTCGGAGCAGAGAAGAAAAACAACAAACTCAACCCTCATACGACGACAAGTCTCAGAATCGAATCCGGGCCAGATTGGTGAGAGGCCAGTGCTCTCACCAATACCAGTCTACTACCCCAGCCCTAAGGCCATGCGTTGAAATCTCATCTAGGTATGATAACCAAAGACTATCTGATTCCCATGTGTATTACCAATGTTTAAACTAATGAATTAATTCACGCAGTAACAAAAGCAAAATACTTGCAGTTTTTCTTTATTTTGATCTAAATCTTAATACGGTATGTACAGTTCTGTTCCAAAATTTAATTTTCAAAGAAACTAGTCGTTTGTTGAAAAAGCACTCATAACCACTTGGAAAAATATATATTTTTCTTTTTACATGCGTACGTACAATTGAACACTTTGGCAGAAAGACTTGACGAGGAGATTCTTCTTAAATATTTGCTCCTCAAATTTTTGCGTAAGATCATAAAAGGACGAGAAAAAAAAGCACACACACGCTCTGGATATTTGTTGTAAGTTTACAGCCTCTATTTTTATCTAAATTTGCCAGACTGAGTTTAACCAATGGATTGTTTAAAAAGATAGTCAAAAGAGGTGATGCGTTGATTCAGGAATACCGCGACGCCCGATTTTAAAATTAAGCCCCAAATTTATGAGAAGATTTACCTCCCCAGAAATGGTCAGGATTTGCTGCTGGCACTGTTTGATGAAAACTTCATATTGGACTTTACAGAACTTGCAAATTCATTTCCCTTCATTGAGGCCTTTTACGAATGCCGTAAGATATTAATTAAACCGAAAATACTTGCTTTCCTGCGGTTTTAGGGATGAGTATAGTTTTTGTTTCTCTTTTGCTGCGCATCCTAACTCGCTTTTCCCAGTTGATAAGCACCCAAAACCCCTACCCTTTTAAAACTGTCAAAGCTAAGGGGTTAACGGTACGCGTAACAGAGGAGTACTATTTTTATCTCTGATTTAACAAAGGCTGATGTTAAAGAATAACTCTATCTGTTGAAATTCCGTTTAATAACGTTCGCGGACCAGTGCCATCAAAGTCTTGGGAAAAGCGATCGTCAATTCTCGGAGACATGAGGTCCAAACGAACTGCAGGATCGTGTACAGTCGGGCCAGTGATCGTCGTGGTCAGCAGATCAGACAGTCGTTGAGGAGGTTCCCGGATTCGGCTGTAACCTGGTCGACTCTTCTGTAGTTTAAGTCGCTCAAACTCACGGTTTAACAATTTCCGCTCCTCTAAAAGTTGCTTTTCGCGATTTAAAAGTGTTGATACCTGAAGGGAGATAAAGACACTATCTTAAAAAAGTTCGATAGGCCAGTGTTACACTAGACAATTTTCCACGCTATTTGTCTCGAAATTTGCTTACGACACGAGTTGCGAAAAAAATTCACCGTTATCTCATTTCAACTCTTCTTGATACGGAGAAGTGTTTTCCCCTGTAAAACCTGTTACCTGTTATCATGCAAAAGAAATAAAGACAACTGGGTTTCTTCAGCAGGTAAGAGAGCAGAGATTACGTAACAAAACAATTCCAAATAAAGACTAATCCCAACTGACCAAAGATACAATCTTTCCCGGTAACTGCAGAAAGACCCGAAAACTGCGACAGAAGTTGTCTTGTGTAAGAAAACCTTGACTGTTTTAACTTCATCACTGAGAAGCCCACAAAAAGAGGACATCACCGTGACATGACAATCACGATATCGAATGATCGCATCCCGAATAAGCGAGCAAGTTTTGTCGCAATGCCATACGTCGCGAGCACGAAATAAAACGAAATCAAACATGACGCCAGTAAAACTATCAAACCGAGTTTAACCCTCTTAAACGACTGGTGAACTTCCCAGTTTACCCTTAGATATCTACAACAAATGTAAACATACCCTTATAGGAGGTCTTATGCTGCCATTTCTTATGTCTGCTCTGCACACATAAGCCAAACGGAGAATTAGCAGTTAGCAACTTACTTGAGTGCTTGCGGCATCTGCTCTGGTCTCTGCGTCGACCACCATGCTCTGAAGTTTATCTTCTGAATGCTTCGCTGAGATAATCTTGGCCTCGAGCTGCGAAAAGACATAAAACGTAATATAAGAAGGTGTACCTAACGGTGGAAGAAAGGAATGAAGCGCTGGAGAAAGGCGTGGTTTATTTTGCTTGTGAAGTAGCTCTACATGCATCTGTACCGAGTTCAAATCCCGCTCCGCCCGCTGGGCTGATTTGTCTTCGGGAAGTCCCGCAATCGGCTGTCTCGCGCTTTGTAAATAGCCATCTCGTTGTCAAATCCCAGTTGGGATTCCTGACAATACTGTGTTTCGCTTCAGTTGCTTCTTCAAGAATATTGACGTGGCGTTCTTGTGGACTACTAGCTTGATAGCCTGGAGCACCTCTACCGCGAACAAAGCAGTTTGACTGGCAGGATACAATGGCTTTCTACAACAAGTTTGGATGGCTAGCCTTCACAAAAAGCATTCGGATACTTAAGCGTTTAGAAAGAAAAGAACAGGATGAGTGGGGAGGGTCCGTGGGAGTGTCATCTTGTAGAGTCACACAATAACAGCAAACCTTTGCGCATGCGTCTTTGACCAACGCAGATTTACTTCCCAGGGCCAGGTTGTTCAAAAGCCGATTAACGCTAATCCCAGATTAAAAATTAACCAAGGAGTCTATTTCTCTACTCCCAAGTGCTGTTCAACGCTGATATTCGGGAAACCTTTACATTAGAAGAAGTCAATCTTGAAAAACAAAAATAAGCAAAAGAAGCTTTTACCAAAAAGTTAAAACTTGAAACAAAAGTTTACGCTAATCCTGGATTAAGTTAATCGGCTTTCGAACAACCGATCCCAGAACGGAATCTTTGCTGACGTCATTGCTTACATCTTGTTTCATTAACATAAGAGTTTGCTTGCAGAAGGCATTGACTTAAAAGAGTAAAAGAACTTGTGAAACTTGGTTAAATCCTTCAGTTTTAGTTTTTATAACGAGCCAGTTATTAGCCATCAAAAACTGATAAATTCTTGGGTGGCAACAGCGCTTAATGATCCCATGCATACATACATTGTTTGTAAAATTTAAAAATTTCAAAGCACCATTGCTCAGAGGTTATCTAGTATATCGGGTTCAATTTTTCAGAGATAGCTCCGTTCGCAATGCTCTTTCAATATTCAGTACTTTTACTTCTCGGCTGACTGATTAGAAAACAAAAGCCAAGTGCTAATGTAAACAAAGTTTTTCCTATAGCACAGATTACGACAACAGAGTTAGCTTTAAAAAGCCCCGAAACTCGACAGAGATTACTCGATTGCCACATCATGTACCCTCTGTATCTACAAAGGAAATCGTTTCGAGGCTCGACCCTTAGCAATATTATTATTCTTTGCCTTCTTTTCAACATAAGAGGGTCGCAGAGGTATGTAATTGTCAATGAATACGCGGGCAAGAAGACAAAAAAGAAGAAAGTTCTTTCGGTAGATACCTGCTTCGTTCTGCGCTTTTCTTCTCCGAGCTGACTGCTGAGCTCATCGTTTATTCTCTTCTGCTCATTGATTTCTTGTCTGACGAGGAAGACAAATCATAGAAACTATATGAGGT
>OX421450.1:43495669-43503169 GCA_949126865.1 Montipora capitata
CCTAAACACACTATGTTGGCCAACTATTGGTTGGAATCCATAGCGTGTAATTCAAGCTGTTTATTCACCAGCAATGTTTAAAAGGCGCCCAAACTTATCCGCTGCTATGGGATGTTTAACGATCCCAAAAGTTGGCTGGGAAACATTTGGCCACAAATATTGAAAAGTGTGATGAAAAAGAAAACAAGAAACGGAAAAATATATTTCCACTAAGATGCGATTCGAACCAAATCGTGGCGTGCAGAGTACATTGGTTTATTAGCCCAAGGCCTTTACATCTCTGTCACCCGCTTTCGCAAATGGCTTACTACTGTACTAAATGATTGGTTTAAATTCATCAGTAGTCCAATTTGAGGCACGAAAATGAAAAGAACATTAAAACAGCGTCGGTACACCGGACTCTCCTGCGACAGGTAAGTCAGCACGGCAATATAATACTGACATTCTTTACAAACTCGGAGGAAATTAATTTCATGTTTTTGCGGTGGGGTATAATTCTTAATCCAATGTTGCTAGAAAAAAAATATTAAAAAACGACGAGGATGGGATTCGAACCCACGCGTGCAGAGCACATTGGATTAGCAGTCCAACGCCTTAACCACTCGGCCACCTCGTCACTTGATTAAGTCTTAGGTTTGCTCAAACTATATAATACATTTGGTCGTGATCGCTAGGAACCAATATAAAGTCCAAGCAGAAAATAGCCTTTATTTCTTGAAGGGTTTTTCGGTAAACCAACCTCCGTTGAGTTGCATCAGCACATCAATTACTGTGGCCGCCGAGGCATCACATAACAGGTCGATATGCGCTTAACAAATAATAAAAGACGGTTTAACCGGACCTCCAACGTTTTCTTAGATATAATTACGTATCTGAAAACGATTACGTCAGCACTCAGTAGGGCAATACTCATATTTTCATGGTTAGCAACCGGTCTAAAGAATAGCATAGCAACAAATGAGGGGAATAAGGCAAATTGCTTGGTAACGAAAGAAGAACATTCATTCAGAACGCGAATTTTTCTTATCCCATTTCCCAGTCATTCTTTCCAGATTGTACAAACTATATGATTGGTTAATCCGGCGGCCCATATTTTTCATTACGCCCAGCTTGGCTTCATGGTGTTCTAGCATAATTCAATAACCAAAAGATATAATAAAATCTCACTAAAGTCGTTTACACGGGCCGCACGGCCCCTTGCCTTGAAATCAATTCCGCTAGCCATGGTCTACTTACTTGGTTTCTAATTTCTTGATTGAAAGATTAAGACTATCGACTTTCCGCAAAGCTTCGTCCCGGCTTCTCTCGGCAAGACCTGCTCGCTTCTGCAACTCCTCAAAGGTCATCCCCGCACGGGCAATCTCCGTGGGGCCTTCTTCATATAGCTACGAAGAGATGAGGAGTTAACAGGGAGCTTAGGCACGCGCGTTTTTGAGACGCGGACGGCAACCGGAAGTGAGCTGTTTTCCCTTTTAACTTGTCTTTATACAACCACATTTACATTGCTAAGTATTTTTGCTCCATCAGAGATGATTAGTATAAAAAATCTGGGAAACACCAGGGGCACCAAACGAATCTGTTCCTCACATTATCTGTTCCGTAGAGAAATCTTGCTGGCTGGCAAAAATACAGGTGTTTCGATGAGCTGGCTGGGAAATTTTGTTATTGATAGGGGTTTTGCCTGGGAATTACCGACTATTTCTAGCATTTCAACCCGAGCTGGCTGTAGAAACTCTGAAGACTGAGGACGACTACAAAAAAAAAAAAAAAAAAAAAAAAACAAAAAAAGAGAAGAACCCCTTCCCTTTCCCAGAGAGTAGTCACAAACAAACGACGGCTGGTCAGAGTGATTGCGCATGCGGAAAAAACCTGTTTTGTCCCTCTTTTGTCGCTTTTGTTCGGTCGTTTCGGATCGAGGGATTTGAAAGCGCGTGGAATTCCTGGCTGGGAAATAAATTTGATCAGCTGGCTGGGAAACCAACCAATTTTATCCATCTGGCTGGGAAATTTCTTGTGTGTCTTGCTGGGAAAAAGGAACAGATAATGTTTTCCCAGCAACACTGAAAAACACCTGAAAATGCCTTAATAACATTTATTTTCATTAACTGGGGTATAATAATGCATTTTACAACAAATTGGTCGTTGGGTGCCCCTGAAACACCACTGTCCTGACACGCGAAATTTTCTCTTCCGGTTGCCGTCCGCGTCTCAAAAACGCGGTTGCTTAAGCTCCCCATTCTTGACCATTAACCGATAAACTGATTGACTAATTTACTAACAAACTGACCGACTAAACGCCAGACTGAGTTGATGATAACGTTACTCGCTCAATGCCTGCCTTTAACGCCAACAAAGAAGAACTGATCGGCCGTTTTATCCCACAACACGTGACAAATTGAACGGGTCGCGCACGCGATTTCCCTGTAACTATCTTGTACTTGAAAATGGGCTGCTTATCCTCCCCTCTTCTTACCTCACTCAATCATGAATGCCCAGACGTTCATGTCTTTGAGTGTCACCAGCTTGGTTGGGGTAAACATTGATTGGAAAGGGCAGGGGACGCGAAAAGGAACGAGGTGGTCATTAACTGGCTCAAGTTAATTACTCTAGGAACGTAGAAACACAATATTTGTCCAAACGAGACATGCGAGCTTCACTGCGTCTGAGAAATTTGTCAAGTATAAAAAAACCGGGCACAAAACGCATTATACGTCAAGACGAATAATGCGCCATGGCAAACAAGGTACTTCGTCTCAGCGCATAAAGCCTGGTTTCCATATGATTTGCAACGGTCTGCGCTCGGTCTGCGACACGATCAACGATAGGTCTGCGCCACGTCGCAGTCATATGGAGACATATGTCCCCGGCGTCTGCGACACACAGTCTGAATGATCGGGAAAGTTGAATCTAGTTCTACTTTCCCGACCATTACGACGCTTCCGGCTAAGACAATATTTTTTATGGAAACGTGTGTCTGAGATGATCTGTGTTCAATCGGCGACTCACTATTGTTCGCCTTGAAACACGACCAATCAGAAGAAGACAGTGAGCTCCTTTTTCTCCTCGCTTCGCGGAGGATTAGTGGTACGCTTGTCTGCGATCCTGGGAGGCGCGGTGGCCTCATGGTCAGTGTGCTCGGCCTGATGGGCCTTCTGGGCTCATAGCAGACTTTACCTTTATCTTACCTTCTCTGCGATCGCTTCAGATTTCAATGGAAACATTTGCATCTTGTGTCTACGAGCGTCCGAGAGAAGACCACCGCAGACAGCTTTCGATGGTCGCGAGACCGTTGCAGATCATATGGAAACCAGGCTTTATACACCTTTTGCCAGTTTTTATACTAGACGCACGAAACAGACGCAGGAGAAAAATGTTTGTCAATATCGAGGTCGATTCGCCCAAGAGTCCATTGGCTTCACATCAACTAGACCAGATCCTGACATGAGAAAAGGTAACCAACTGGTTAACTGATTCTTTATCAATAAAATCAGTGCTTACGCTATATCATTTGAATGAATTCTTAGGCCTTATTACCAAATGAGTGACTGGACCTACTCTACATGGGGGCGATCGACCTCGGGGGCGAATCAACCAGTTACCCTTGCCATATACAGGCATCCAACCAAGCCCAATATCAGTCACCTTCTTAAGTTCTTTTTCAACTGCAGACTTTTCTCGAAGTGATCTCTCCAACTGAGCTTGTTTCTTGGCTCCTTGCTAACAAAAGACAGAGGAAACATTCATTGCACTAATGCTCTAGTTGTTCTACGCTTCTCAGTTAAGTACACTTCAGCGGCATCGTGGGAAAGAGGAAAGGAAAGGAGGATGTCGCATTTTTACAGCGTGACAAATGGCATAAATTGTGTGACCACCGAATGTCACGCAAATGTCTGAAAGTTTGACGTTTTCTTCACTTCCAGCAAGCATTGAACATGTTCCTTATTTATAAAAGGAACTAGGGGCGACTTCAGACAACCACCAATGTCTCATTAAAGCGGCATCGTCTAAAGAAGAAGGCAACTATCTCTATAAGCAAATTATTGGCCAGAACTAGCCGGAATTCCTGACATGTGAGGATTTTGATCAATGAGATTCATCTATTACTCACCAAGAGATATTAACCTTTCCTGGGGAAAAACTGTAACAACAAAGCACAACTATAGAACGAAACAAGTCAGAGGATGATAGCTAATTTTCGGAACAGTGCCAAACCATTTGCAAACTCCCAAGTATTAAAGTTTATGCAAATTTGTCGATAGAAATTTCTCATAATCACATTGCGGCTGGTTTACAATGGCACCGTTCATATTCCACAAAACGAATTGCTCAACAGTCGAGAAAAATCGTTATCGCAAGATAATTCCACAAGCCTCTTCAAATACCAGTGCAAATACAACTCCTCTGAGCGCCGTTGAGGAATCAAGGACCATGTTTGATCGACTCAGTACGATTATAAATTGATGACTACATACTAACTTAAAACGATCTTAGAACAAAGAATGATCTTAGGGCGAAAGCTACGTTACCGGGTAGTATTCGAAGATCCAACTCTTATCTCTTGGCCGAGCCGGTGATAAATCCATAACGAGAAAAATAAGGTTAACACTGTGCTCTAAACATTCGCAGCTTCAAACAAAGCGTCTTTTCAGCAATGTTAGAGACGCTCAGGAAATGTCAACAAGCCTGTCACTTTTGACATATTTCGTGTCACCGCTAATAACAAATTTCCAACGTCAATTGTTCCAATTTTATTACAAGGCCTCTTACTGCACCTGGAATTTACGGTCACAACTCTATGAAAAATTAATAGTAAAACCATGCCTTGACGATAGAGAAGAAGTCTGAAGATTTCAGTGGAGAAAACGAGTTTTTCTTTACCTGTCGAGACAAGGAACTCTTCTATAATTGATTCACGTGCCATTACCCTGGTTAATGAATAACCAGTGATCATGTTACCTAAAATTTGTTCATGCTAGTCTGCGAATATTAAAATGAAAAGGCAAAACCTAAGAATTGAGGTGAAAGTGGAAAGATAAGTTGTGTCAACAACACAATGTAAAGCGCTGTCTTTTTATCCGATAGTGCCTCGGGGACACTCGGGAAAAACCGAGTGCTCCTTTTCCCGAGCTTCCCATAACTAGGGAACCAGTGGCCCGTTTCTAGAATTTTTCGAAAACTCTCCTGGCAGGGAAAAGTCCACTTTTAAACGAGCTGTTTATTCGGAAAAAGCAGTTTCTATATGCTTTTGAGAGAAATAAAAGCAAAATATTAAATATCACAGTATTTCAACTATAACATCTATCAAATACCATTTCCAAGTAGTGCAGCTCTTCCATTAGTTTCTGGATGTTCTTGTTGCATCGCTTTCGTACAGCATCTACCTAAAGTAGCA
Source organism: Montipora capitata (assembly GCA_949126865.1). NCBI lineage: Eukaryota > Metazoa > Cnidaria > Anthozoa > Scleractinia > Acroporidae > Montipora > Montipora capitata. Next base: position 43,501,062 of record OX421450.1, read on the forward strand.
TCATCGATGTTAAACTACATTTTTTCTTGATTTTATTATGTTTGTTTACAATTGTTTGGGTAGTGACTTGGACTCTCAATAAAGAGTTTCGCATCAAAAACCGCGATTTTAACAAAAATGTCAATTCGAAATGTAACTTTACGATAATAACGAATAATGAACTTTAGTATAAATACACAGGTGATTATACAAAATCGCAAGCTCTCATTGGCTCGCTATCTCGGATTATCAGCCGATAATCACCTAGACGGACAAAATGGCCGCCAGTAGTCGTTTTGCCACTGTAAGTGAAGATGATTTCGCGTTGAAATATTTTTTTTTCCCTTTTTTTGAAATAATCACCTGTGTATTTATACTAAAACAATTGTTCGCCTCAGTGATTATCGGTGAATATTCACCTCGACTTCGTCTCGAATATTCACCGATAATCACTTCGCCTTCGGCGAATAATTGTTAATTATTTATGTGTCATGTGTATTTAACGCTGGGGCAATGGGCACACTGTAAGGTAAAGTCGTACTCAGGCCTAGTGGCCCACGCGACCGGAGCTTATCCCGGATTCCGTAGCACGAAGCGACTGAGAGTATCTTTACTCCTCCCCAATCTCGACCCCAGAGCGCTTCTCTTTTGCATATATATATATATCATATATCTTTATTTACCCTCGGATTTTTAGAGTAGCTTGGTGTAGCTAATTTCTCCGAGCATTTACCCTCCCAACCATGATACATCACAGAAGACAGACCACAACACCGGGAACTACGTGCCCTACTCTTTGCGACAAGTGTGTGGGTTCTTTTACGTCCCACAGGATTATGAACATTGAAGGGTTGTGAGACGGGACCTCCGGCTTATCGTCCTTATCCGAGAAGACTAGAGAGTCTAACCATTTGCAGATGTAATTACAAAGGCAGCACTTTCTCCTCAGTTATTTAAAGACCCTGAGTGTTGGTCCGGCCGGAATTGAACTCACGACCTCCCGCGTGACAGCCCGGTGCTCAACCAACTGAGCCACCGGTGCGCGGTGAATGACTGAGGTAGAGAGGAGCTCTGGGGAACCCTGTAACAAAGTGTTTTCTCATTGTTTTTGTGAAGAACAATGAAAAGCGTCTCTGATTGGTGCATTCATGTTAGCACAGGGAGTGAGCAGGCGCCGTAAGGTTCAAATAGCCAATTTTTGACTATAAGAATCCTACGGCGCATGTTCTCCACCTTAAAGAGTTTCCCAGAGCCTCGGGTCATGCGCAGACATACGATCCGAGGCTCTGGTGACGGGAATGCACCTGGGTGGAGCGAGACATTGTGAAAAAAAAGCTTCTTGTCCGAGGAAACAACACGACGATAGCGCTAGGCCTCGAACCAGTGACCCTGAGATCGGGAGTCCTTGGGTGGTAGCCACAGGCCACCATGTCTCCATGGACATTATACAAAAATAAAATTAAATCTAATCGTATCAAATCGTAGGTTGGTTTTTGAGGAGAGGGGAAAAACCTCTCGGAACAGAGTAGATAACCAAATCAACCTACGTGTGACTCCAATGTGTAGGGGATCGAACCCGGGCCACATTGGTGGGAGGCGAGTGATCTCATCACGGCGCCACCCAACTCCCTGCGTTAACGTCAGCCTTATCGTGAGTATTTCGCGATTATTCATTCTCGTTCAAAAAACCCAATGTGAGCGAAGCATCTTATAATTGGATTGGTACAAACGGGTTTTCGAGTAAAGATGGAGAATGAAAGTTCATAGTTCCACGCTTAAATGTGCTTTCTTTTTAAAGTTGTTGTTAATTTAGTAAGGTAAAACGTACAACCGTACAAAAACGCTTGCCACACGTTTAAGTTGCCGCAGCCGTCGATGCGTGTAAATTGGTTGGTCAAACCAAGATGAATCTCTTTTAAATAGCCATTCCTACCTCTTCCCTAGTTCTTTTTCCAGCTTCTCTTAATAGTTTATTGATTACTTCTTGTAGTCTGTTGACCTCTTGGGCTTTCTGTTGCTCACGGACAAGGGCCTACGACCGAAACACCAAACAAGTTTGAGCGCATTTCAGTTGTTGCATATGTGCTGGGAAAAACCCTGTCCCAATCAAAAAGTTGACTATGTAAACC
>OX421450.1:43518169-43570669 GCA_949126865.1 Montipora capitata
AGAGGAAACCTGGGATAGGTAAGTTCAGTGACTGCGCTGACATCTTCTCTTGGCATTGATGAAATATCCACAGTAGCCACGAAGTTCGCCTCAGTGTGACTCAACTAATAACTACAAAATGACCCAATCTGGCTTTCTCCAAATTTGGTTTCCACACAATTGTTAGTGGAAGAATCATCTCTTTCCATTAGTGCTAAGCCCATTTGGGGGTTTATTTGCTTTAGGGCCTTTTAAAATTTCATTTCGGCCTCAACATCATGTTGGGGATTAGTTCTTGCATCATAAAAGAGACATTTAACTCCCTCTCTGCTCTTAGTTTCATCAAGTTTAGTTTTGGAAATGGTGACTTCCATTACCAGTTGGGCAGATATTTTGTCACCACCACCCTTTTTGTGCCACTTTTGGAGCTGGGAAGTGCATGCAAGATCCGGCTGCTCATCATCATCCTGGCATAAATCATCGGTTGATATACAGTCAAATAAACTAAACTTGCATGCTTTAAACATCAATGCCAGAACATGGTTACAGTAACCAACTTTGCCAGCTTTACATGAACAGGTGGCTTGAATGACTTGGCCAAGTCATACACATAGCAAAACAAAGAGCATGGGGGGCCTCACTCTTCTTGAAACTGTGATAGCACTTGTTTCTCTTCGCGTAATTCTGTGTTTCTTTGCGGAACCCTAAACGAGACCTTGGCGGCTTAAAATATTGGCGCTTTGCCCGGAACACCCTAAGCGAGACCAAAATCCAAAATTTACACCCCTAAGCGAGACGACGAGCATCCCCGTCTGTTTCATATGGGAGTCCACCCCCCCCCGGGACTATTCCCACAACCAGACAATCAAAAACGGCGTAAATAAAGCAATTATGCTTGTTTGAATAAAAGAAGCTGCATTTTCAAAATAAAATTTTGTATCTTAAAGGTAACGAAGACTTAATTCTAAATGCTCCAGCGGTCTGAAGATTTGTTGTTTGACCCATCATTTGGATCCTTTAATTCAATGTGCCCATATTTAATAGTAGCGGAAACACTTCTTTTACTTTTTTTTTATCCAGTTACAACAATTCTGCTTGCAGCCTTGTTATCTGTCCTTTCTCGAAGTTATTTATGTTTTCCACTTATCTTACCTACCCTTCACCCCCCTATCTTCCCGTTACTTTCGTACTACAGTACAGATACTACACATACTACAGATACTACAGCTACTACAATTATCAGAGATACTACAGATACTTCGGAAACTACGCCTACTACACATACTACAGATACTACAGCGACTAGAGCAACTACAGATACTACAGCTACTACAGCAAGTACACAGAGTACGCCTACTTCAGCTACTACAGCAACTGCAGATCCTACAGGTACTACACATAATACAGCTACTACAGCAACTACATTTACTGCAGCTACTACAACAACTACAGATACTACAGCTACTACAGCTACTATAGCTACTACAGCTACTACTGGTACTACAGCTACTACGGCTACTACAGCTACTACAGCTACTACGGCTACTACAGCGACTACAGCTACTACAGCTACTACACCTACTACAGCTACTACAGCTACTACAGCTACTACACCTACTACGGGTACTACAGGTACTACAGGTACTACAGCTACTACAGCTACTACGGCTACTACAGCGACTACAGCTACTACAGCTACTACACCTACTACACCTACTACAGCTACTACAGCTACTACAGCTACTACAGCTACTACACCTACTACGTGTACTACAGGTACTACAGCTACTACAGCTACTACAGGTACTACAGGTACTACAGGTACTACGGCTACTACGGCTACTACAGCTACTATGGCTACTACAGGTACTACAGCTACTACGGCTACTACGGCTACTACGGCTACTACAGCTACTACAGCTACTACGGCTACTACAGCTACTTCAGCTACTACAGCTACTACACCTACTACGGGTACTACAACTACTACAGCTACTACGGCTACTACGGCTACTACGGCTACTACGGCTACTACAGCTACTACAGCTACTACAGGTACTACAGGTACTACGGCTACTACAGCTACTACAGCTACTACGGCTACTACAGCTACTACAGCTACTACGGCTACTACGGCTACTACGGCTACTACAGCTACTACGGCTACTACGGCTACTACAGCTACTACGGCTACTACAGCTACTACACCTACTACGGGTACTACAGCTACTACAGGTACTACAGCTACTACAGCTACTACAGCTACTACGGCTACTACAGCGACTACAGCTACTACAGCTACTACACCTACTACAGCTACTACAGCTACTACAGCTACTACAGGTACTACGGCTACTACAGCTACTACGGCTACTACAGCTACTACGGCTACTACACCTACTACAGCTACTGCAGCTACTACAGCTACTACAGGTACTACAGGTACTACGGCTACTACAGCTACTACGGCTACTACAGCTACTACGGCTACTACAGCTACTACGGCTACTACGGCTACTACGGCTACTACAGCTACTACAGCTAGTACAGCTACTACAGCTACTACGGCTACTACAGCTACTACAGCTGCTACGGCTACTACAGCTACTACAGCTACTACAGCTACTACGGCTACTACGGCTACTACAGCTACTACAGCTACTACGGCTACTACAGCTACTACGGCTACTACAGCTACTACACCTACTATGGGTACTACAGCTACTACAGGTACTACAGGTACTACAGCTACTACAGCTACTACGGCTACTACAGCTACTACAGCTACTACAGCTACTACGGCTACTACAGCTACTATAGCTACTACGGCTACTACAGCTACTACAGCTACTACGACTACTACGGCTACTACAGCGACTACAGCTACTACAGCTACTACACCTACTACAGCTACTACAGCTACTACAGCTACTACGGCTACTACAGCTACTACAGCTACTAGAGCTACTACAGCTACTACGGCTACTACAGCGACTACAGCTACTACAGCTACTACACCTACTACAGCTACTACAGGTACTACGGCTCTTACAGCTACTACAGCTACTACAGCTACTACAGCTACTACAGCTACTACAGCTACTACGGCTACTACAGCGACTACAGCTACTACAGCTACTACACCTACTACAGCTACTACAGCTACTACAGCTACTACAGGTACTACAGGTACTACGGTTACTACAGCTACTACGGTTACTACAGCTACTACGGCTACTACAGCTACTACGGCTACTACGGCTACTACGGCTACTACAGCTACTACAGCTACTACAGGTACTACGGCTACTACAGCTACTACAGCTGCTACGGCTACTACAGCTACTACAGCTACTACAGCAACTACGGCTACTACGGCTACTACAGCTACTACAGCTACTACGGCTACTACAGCTACTACGGCTACTACAGCTACTACACCTACTACGGGTACTACAGCTACTACAGGTACTACAGGTACTACAGCTACTACAGCTACTACGGCTACTACGGCTACTACAGCTACTACAGCTACTACGGCTACTACAGCTACTATAGCTACTACGGCTACTACAGCTACTACGGCTACTACAGCTACTACAGCTACTACAGCTACTACAGCTACTACGGCTACTACAGCGACTACAGCTACTACAGCTACTACACCTACTACAGCTACTACAGCTACTACAGGTACTACGGCTACTACAGCTACTACAGCTACTACAGCTACTACAGCTACTACGGCTACTACAGCGACTAGAGCTACTACAGCTACTACACCTACTACAGCTACTACAGCTACTACAGGTACTACGGCTACTACAGCTACTACAGCTACTACAGCTACTACAGCTACTACGGCTACTACGGCTACTACAGCGACTACAGCTACTACAGCTACTACAGCTACTACAGCTACTACAGCTACTACAGGTACTACAGGTACTACGGCTACTACAGCTACTACGGCTACTACAGCTACTACGGCTACTACAGCTACTAGAGCTACTACACCTACTACGGCTACTACAGCTACTACAGCTACTACAGCTACTACAGCTACTACGGCTACTACAGCGACTACAGCTACTACAGCTACTACACCTACTACAGCTACTACAGCTACTACAGGTACTACGGCTACTACAGCTACTACAGCTACTACAGCTACTACGGCTACTACGGCTACTACAGCGACTACAGCTACTACAGCTACTACAGCTACTACAGCTACTACAGCTACTACAGCTACTACAGCTACTACAGGTACTACAGGTACTACGGCTACTACAGCTACTACGGCTACTACAGCTACTACGGCTACTACAGCTACTACAGCTACTACACGTACTACGGGTACTACAGGTACTACAGGTACTACAGCTACTACAGGTACTACAGGTACTACAGGTACTATAGCTACTGCAGGGTCATAGGTAGTGTATGGGTGTAACTGGGGACATAATAGTTAGGTCTTACACCAAGTACTACCCCATTTTTGAAATCCATTTATTTCGGATACAGACGCTTCCAGTGGAAAAGGTTCGAACAATTCAATTTTGATTGTAAACATTATGTTCTATGGTTTATGGTTATTTTCTTGTTGTAGTGGAATGTCTCTTTAAAATCTTGCGCAAAATTCTAAGTCAATGAGAAATGGAGGAAAGCCATTACTCTGATTTGCTCACGTGTGTTCCTCGCGCTTGGCGTCGGCTGCATGAATTCGCTGCTAGGATTCGGCATAAAGCAATGTTGGTCTTCGTTACTAATTGCAAAGTGCTGTATAAACTGTAAAACGGACATTCAACACGATTTTAGTTGAACTAACCTTAGTTCACCTCGCACTTCATCGATCTCTTGATCTTGTGTCTGAGCTGTAGAGAGAAACTTTTCATGCTCCTAAAAAGGGAACAACACAACTTCTTTAAAGAAATCCTAAATGCTGAGAAAACGGTTCCAACCTTTAACCGTGTTTAAATATAATCAACGTGTTATTCAAACGAGTTTTAATTCAGCATTACGGGAAGTGAGTCAATGTTTTGACCTCCAACTGTTTAATTTCAGAGACTTGCTACCAATAAGTTTATTCCCATACATCGCCTGAAATGCTAAATATTAATCGGAATCTTCGAGGAGTCTTCTCTTTTTCTTTTAACCTTAAAAAACTTGGCACTTTCTTGAACAGTCAAAAACCGGACAAAGCCCAAATTTTTTGATTAGCAAACAACGCAAGGAACATACTTGAGAGACATCTATATGTTCCAGCACTCGGCAAAGTCTTTTTGACTTACGGCTGTTTCTGCTTAGGTGGTCTCATACACCATAAGCAAAGACGGCCACTCGCTTCTCCTGGAGAGAACTGGACAGTCACAACATCACAACACCGGGGACTTCATCCCCTACTCTTCTCGAATAGTGTATGGGTTCTTTAAAGTCCCATGGGAAAATTGTGAACATAGAAGATATCTGTGAGACGGGGCCTACAGTTTATAGTTCTTATCCGAGAGAGGATTCGAATAAATTTATACATTTCTGTAAACTTAACGTTATTTGCAGTGGAATAAGGCCTTTAACAAAGAAATAACTAAACATAGTTACAACACAGGCAATTAGGACAACGTATTCTTTTTCCTCACCATCTTCAACTTCCTGTTTACTAGTTGCAGCTCCTTGGCAAACTGTCTTGCCTTTTGCAGATCATTCTGTAGTGGGAATACATGTTCTTTGATCATTAAACGAATTCGTTACCACAACTATGTGAATATTTCCAAAGTCGAAATACACACCAACTTTCTACCTGCAAGCTTGCCAAATTCTTTGATCTGGTTTTAAGATCGACTTCCTTTTCCTACGTAAAATATAACAAGTTAATAATAATACTAATAATACTACTAATAATAATAATACTAATACTACTACTACTACTACTAATAATAATAATACTAATAATACTAATAATAATAGTTTATTTCACTCTCTTGCAGTTAGAATATAAACTGAATTAACAATTGAAGGGATCATTACAATGTTACTACTACTACTACTACTACTACTACTACTATTAATAATAATAATAATAATAATAATAATAATAATAATAATAATAATAATAATAATAACAATAATGTACCAATTCTATATTACTAGCTAATAATGTTTGATTCTGATAACAATCTAATCATATACGGTGATTGGAGGTAAACAAAATCCCGGGGGAGGGAGGGGGGTTACTTCCTATTAATGGGCTAATGGGGATGTGCTTCTGGATGGGGTCGCATTTTCACGACTGGATTGGCTATAATGCAATAACTTCTGAAATAGCCGTCCATGATAGCCCATTGAAGGCGGCAGTTTGACAAGTTTATGATAGCATTTTTAGTGAAAATCAAGGCAAACTAGCCGGCAGTGTGAGGCAAAGCAGGCGGCGGTATACCGCCGGTAACCGCCTTCTATTGAAACCCCTGTAATGAGGTTGCATTTTCAACAGAGTTCCTGGCAGAGTTACTAGAATGGGGTCGCAAATTGTTGGGATTTTGAGGGTAAGAAACTTCGGGCTTGTGGGATTTAAAAATGGAAAGATTGGTGGTAATAAAAAATTGTTACAGAAAGAACTGTAGTGCTGTTGATTCAATATTTACTAGTCACATTGCATTTCGTTTCGAAATTACAATTTAAGGCTTTATGTAAGCTCTTTGCGTTAAACAGAAAGTGACTAAGTTGGGGTAGCTAAAATTACATTTATCCAAAAGTGACTAAGATGGGGTCTATAATTGGCCATAAAATAGACTATAAAGAGGTAGGGGTTCTGAGAGGCCAGCGGCACATGCCCAGCAAAAAACTAACCCAAGTACCCCCTCCCCCCCTGGGTAAAAAAGCCCTGGGTTCTTTTGGTTCTTTTCCGTGGTTTGGTAGGCTGCGTAGCACCTGATGTTAGGTTATAGGGTTGTAAAAGTAAGCAACTGCTTACGTTGGGGTTGGAAATGGTGAAACCCTAGCGAAGAAAAACGTCTTAATGAGACCCAAAAATAATACTAGAGTTGTGTTAACAAGGACTGGGATCTGACGGTACGTGGTTGTTGCCATCTACAGCTCAGAATGGATGAACAAATTAAAGTCTTTTTATAAATGAACAACTATAATGAATTTTATACAAAAAAAGGGTTAATAGATAGAAACTTAATAAGACTTTCCATCTTCTTGCTTTCAAATTGGGACATAATGTTAAAAAAAAAACCCAAAAATTGATATGAATAGCTTATTTTAATAGCTAAAACTTGCTTTGTGCTGCTATTAGGCACAGTTAGCATGCAAATTTAACCCACTTAAATGACTTAAAAACAGTAGAACTACCACGACACTGCCACTTATAAATACATGTATAACTGTTTCATTTTCTGCAAGTAATACAACCATAAAATATAAATATAAACATCATACTTAGCCACATTAACTTGTCACTAATTACACAATTTCTTTGTCTTTCGTTGGAACAAAATGAAGTTACTGTAATGAACAAGATGCTTGTTCTAAAAGAATGGTAATGGGCCATACCCTCTCGATTTCCTGAAGCTTTTCCAACTCACTGGTAGCATTTTGCCACAGTTCCACATAGCTGTCCCTTTCCTCGAATTAAGAAACAGAGTAAAAAACTCAACAGCCTGAATCAATTTGTCAAAAGAAAATAAGCAGATTTGTTTTTGTTTATTAGCAGGTTTTTGGGGCTTTGCAAAAATGGCCTGTACTTTCTAGAGAGAGATAAAAGATTTAGAAGCAAAAACGAACATAGTTTAAAACTCTACAGGTTAAAGTAGACTGAAAAGAAAAGAGAATACCTGAGACAGAATTTGAAGTTGGTGGCGCATATTTTCCAGCACTTCTCTTTCTGCACTGCCTCCTTCACCTTGTCGTACTATCTCCATCTGTGTTTCAATGCTCCTCCTCAATTCCTCATGCAATCTACAAGAGGTTCACAATAATGAGTAAAATCAGAAACCCATAAGGGTTGAAACGGGTAACGCGCATTCACAGCTTCCGAATATTCAGTGCGAACTGATTGGTTGAATGTTTCAGTGCTAAGTACCATATTTGGAAATGCCTCGCTCTTGTTGTTCCAAATATGGTACTTAGCAAATTGAATATTCAGAAGCTTGTTTCCCAGCACACAAGGAGCCATTACACGTTTCAACCCTTATGGGTTTCTGGTAAAATAAAAAGTGTTGTGTTTTCAACTTTACTATTTAAATTTAATTAATAAGTAATGAAAATTTCTGCAGAAAGCAATAAAAAATGCAAATGAATATTACAAAGGTCTGGTTTGTAAGAGTGCATATAACCTAATAAAAGTGAAACAATGAAGATGTTGAGGTTGTCAAGAGGCTAAAATTATTCTGAAATTGGAACTAATATTTAATATTAGTTCCAAATTGTTTTACACACAAACAGTACTGAAACTGCTGCTAGCGAAAACTGGTCTCAAATGAAAGAAAAGGACAAAATCCAACACAACATTTGGGGGCAACTATATCTTCTTTATTGAGGAAACTATGCATCTATCAATGTTAAGCCCAAGGGGGGGGAGGGGGGAGATTTGACCTCTATTGCCTTCCCCACCCTCAAGAATTTGACTAAGAATCTGGGTCCCAGGGTGGGGACGTTTGCTTTTTTTGACCAAGTCACATCGTCCGATGTGCTCGTCTGCGGCGGCCATCTTGGAAATTAAGTACGGCTGTTTTTAATGTTTTTAAAATGCTAAATTTGTTGATTATTTTCCTCGGATTACACAAAGCATCAAAGGAATTAATAAAAAAGCTTGGCAAATTACATCAATGATTTGTAAAATATGCACAACAACTACTATGAACTTAAGGGATATTGCTTCCCCAAAGTGGGGATATTTGATCTGATTTGACCAAATGTTTGGGCCCCACGGTAGGGATTTTGGCCAAAAATTCTTGTGAAAAGTCAAATGCCCCACATATGCCCGGGGTCCCTCCCCCCCCTCGGGCTTAACATTGATAGATGCATTAAGCACAAGATATGAATGAGAATTTAAAGCAGCGTAGGTGCCAAATGAATATTAATATCTAAAAGAAGTTTTCCAACATTATTTCCAACAGTCCAATAACTACATATGATAAACATCTGCACTAAACATACACTTCATGTACAATAATAATTAGTTCACTTGGGTAAAAGAATAATTAAGACAGCAAACCTTGTATTTTCTTGAATAACATGGTCCGTTTTCTGTTTCAGGGATGTCAATTCATCCTGAAACAAAAGCAAAGAATTTCTATCAAGAATAACTTCTTAGACAAATAAAACTTAATGTTGAGTAAAAATGATCCCGTGAGGATCTTTTAATTAAGATCTTTTTAAATATCCTTCAGAAAAATTAAAGATCCTGGCAAGAAAGCTGAAAAGTCCTTTATTAAAATGTGCCAATTGACACACAAGCTGGCTTGGTCACAAACCTTTTTTGAAAAAATTAATTTCAGAAACTTTTGATAAGACTCACTGTGAGAGGCACGAGAAAACGTGCATTTAAGATAGACTGAACAATATATAAATTTATTGTCACTTTTTCGTCAACAATTTGAAATAAATAGCCTAAAATTATTTTTACCTTCAAGAAAAACACTTGTTCCTGGTATGCCTTAATGTTGTTATCATACTCTGACAGCAGAGGTGAAAGAATACTGTCAAAATGGACAAAAAAAAAATTATGTGTCCAGATTCATAAAAACACAAATTTCAGAATAGTTACAAGCATAAGCTACCTTCCCTTCAATGGCATCTGCATCAAGAAATTAAAAAATAACCTAGCAACAATTTTTTTCCACAAACACCTCATTTTCCTTTCCTGAAACCTTAATGGCGACATAGTTTTTCAGTGAGTGATTAACCCATTGACTCCCAGGGGTTCCCCATTGACGAGTAAAATCGTCTGGCGTTAGACAGAGTAAAATACTAAGTCTGGCTGGTTTAGGCCGGTTTGGACATCAAAGGGTTAATTAAAGCAGTGTTTGGGGAAACCCTTTCAACAAAGTCATCAATAATTCATGAGAATGACATTCCCGTGATGCAGGTACAATGCTCCACCAATGTGGCCTGAATTCGATTCATGGACCAAGCATCGCAAATGGCTTTCAAGAGTTTGCTGGTTCTCGGCTCCAAGAAGTTTTTCTCTGGGAACTCCCGTTTTCCCCTCTCCTCAAAAACCAACCTACGATTTTATACAATAAGATTTGATTTGATTTTTGTGCAAAACGTGACTGACATCATTTAACAATGACCCAAGTGCAGGAGCTGTTATGGCTCAGTTGGCTAGTGCATGGCTTTTGGAGCGAGAGCTCCCCGGGTTTGATCCTCGGTGACTTAAACGTCTGTTTCGACTTTCCTCTGATCTGTGTAGCTATAGCTTTAAATACCCGTAAAACGGAGCACTGACAGAGGGAGGGGGGTAAAGGGAGCACCGTAGCCTCGTAGCTGAAGGAACTACCGACGTTAAGTAAAGTTACTTTACCTTTACCTTTTACCAAGTACAGAGTAATGTCAAAAGTGGTACCAGTCACCACGGCAATTTGTGGCATAATTATCATTATCTGACCATGTTCTCATTTCAGAGATCTCTTTATCTGATGGTAAGAGTACTTACTGGTATTTAAAGATTATGTATGTTTATCAAATTGTATCATCAACAACCTTATTACCTGGAGTTTGCTATCCATGGTGGAAGAGGCTCATCACTCTGCAAAAGGAAAACTCGACTTTCAAACTACTTGATCCTTCCCATGGTGATACCTTTACACATGTACCAATGATTCATAATGATTAAAAATGCTTCAGGAATATTCAGCATTGTAGTGTGTCTATGTTTGGAGGAGCAAACCTCCTCTATGGGGAAGCAAACCTCCTCTATGGGGGAGCAGGGCTGGCGCAGTGGTGAGAGCACTCGCCTCCCACCAATGTGGCCCAGGTTCGATTCCTGGACCTGACGCCATAAGTGGGTTGAGTTTGTGTTGGTTGTCTTCTCTGCTTCGAGGGTTTTTCTCCGGGTTCTCCGGTTTTCCCCCCTCAGCAAAAACCAACATACAGCTGATTCCAGCTGGCTGTAAGCTGTGCTCCAAGGTCACACGTGGACCAGATAGCGGCTGCCAGAGGCGCCAATTTATGCTTTTGGTTCCACCTTGTTGAGCTGCATCGTTGCCGTACTTAGCCACGACAATTATAATTCACATTCATTTGATACACGATTATCCTGTAGTTAATATACTCCATAAAGGGGTTGAGTTACCGACAGGAGAGCAAACTGTTGAAGTCTTAGAAAAAGGCTTGTATTACCCAACCTGTGTTACTTTGCACAAAGATCCGCCAAATTCTACACAAAGTGTAGAGATCAAAATGACACACGGCAAACCCTTCTTCAGTTTACTTTTTCAAGGTTTTTCTTCATGTCAGCTGACATTTTGGAGAGTTGTAAATAGTTGTAATCATTTGGAAGAAAACACAATAAACTCTTTTAAACTGGAAGTCATATATAGAGCCTTATTTAAGGTTCACAGTAGCATAGTCTGCACTGATAAAACAAGAAAGATGCTGAATACTAGCAGACCTTCACTAGTGATGAGCCAGTGCCTAGTATTCAAACTGCAAAAGGTGTTTGTTACCTTTACATCTGGTGCTTTAACAGGGAGGTACTTTTTCTGGTATTCCTGGAGTACTGCATTAAGTCTCTTAACTGCAAAACAAAGGAACTGTTTTGTTTTGAACAATATTATTGACTCTGTTAAGGTAAGTTTAATTACTGTAAATAGTGCAGGGTCACTTGTCTTAATGTTACTAAATAGTAAAAATAATCGTCATTAAATAATGAGGAGTGATTCTAGAATACGCGGCCACTTTTGATCGCCATAAAACATACTGCTCCCACACTCGTGCAATTCTGAATAATTCATGGTGTAAAACTAGTGCTCCCGCAGTCATGCAGACGAAAGGTAAGTGGATTTCAGGTGGTGGATAACTAGCGCTCCCGCAGTCCCACAGTCACGCAGTCGAAAGTTAAGTGGAATTCATGGGGCATATAACTAGTGCTCCCACATTCCCTCAGTCACACAGTCGAAAGTTAAGTGGAATTCATGTGGTGTATAACTGGTGCCCCCGCAGTCTCACAGTCACAATCCAAGAGGAATTCAGGTGGCATATAACTACTGCCTTATCAGTGGGAGGAGCGGTGGCCTCATGGTTAGTGCGCTCGACTCCGGATCGAGTGGTCCGGGTTTGGGGCCTGGCCGGGGACATTGTGTTGTGTTCTTGGGCAAGACACTTTACTCTCACGGGGGCCTCTCTCCACCCAGGTGTATAAATGGGTATTGGCATAATGCTGGGGGTAACCCTGCGATGGACTAGCATCCCATCCAGGGGGGAGTATAAATACTCCTAGTCGCTTCATGCTACGGAAACCGGAGATAAGCGCCGGCCTGATGGGCCTTCTAGCTCGTAAGCAGTGACTTTGCCTTTACCCTTTATCACTGAAACGAGCGCTTAGGCTTAATCAGTAAACGAGTGCTATATTCTTCATACTATCTCGTAAAAAGTGTAATTAACCGAACTGTAAATTGAAATCTAAAATTTTAAAAGGGTTTTCAGATTATTCTAAAAACCTGTTGAAAGCTTTATGCAAATTTGACGAGTGCGGGAGCAGCTTTGTAACAGTCTGGTGAAAACCGTATGGATTTGAGATTACTGTGAGACTGCGGGAGAGCGGGACTCTTCAACAGTCTGGCGAAAACCAGATGCAAATAAGATGACTGCGGGACTGTGGGAGTAGGTTTTTAATCTCTAGATTTTAGTGGCCGGGTATTAAATTTCGAGAATCTAGCCAATCCTGGCCGTTTATAAGAAATATTTATTTCATCGTGAATGAAAGAAATATCATGACAAGATTTCAGTCAACGTCTTCAAAATGATAAGGACTGTTTAAATTGTGAGCTTGCATAAACATATCAATAAGTGGATCGCTAACATTCAGTGACTGTTGTCGCTGTTTGCAAATCAACAGCGCTGTTTTAACCTTCAGTTACTAGTATCTTTGAAAAAATAAACATTTATTTTAGCTGACAACATATTGTCTTACACCGTCAATAACGTACCTTGATCTTGCAGAAATTTGATGTAATCTTCATCTTGTAAAGAGGAATTCATGATTAGTTGAAGGACAAGGTCGAACGATCAAAACTCTCTACACCATCATCTTCAACGAGGAACTCATCGTCACCTGTCTCGGTCTGGTCTGAGATAGAGCCATACCTTACGGAATCGTGCTCAAACGAACAAATCTATTCCATCTATATGTTTAATCACGATCAATTAAAGTAAAAAGGAGAAAAAATAGCTACCAGTGAAGGCAAACACAACTAACGACGCCATGATAATCCCCGACTGGCCAATCGAAAGAAGGGATTTCATAAAGCGTTTATTGGTTAAAATAATTGCTGTTTATGATTGGTTATTTTTGCATGAGCCCGGGGTTTTCGAATATTAATTTTGGATAAATTTTGTACGCTTCCTTTCTCGCTGCCTATATCTTTTTCTTTCCATTGCCTTTATGCAATAATAATAAAAAATTGAGCAAACACTTTGTCCAAGTGTAACACATGTCCGAAGCTTACCATACCATACCGGGGGGTACATATGCTCATTGATCGTTTTCATAAATTGTATGTCGAGAAATTCAAACTATTCTTATAATCTGAAATCTCTTTGGCCACGATATAGGGCTGATAGCACCATTTCAAAATGTCCAAAATCTTCGCAAAATATAAGATATCGCAGGAAAAAAATATACCGTCTCGCCTTGAAATCGAGGCTACAGAGAGAACCTTGCTTGTGATTGGTTCTTGTTTTTGAAACCCTTGTGCAACGAGCAACGAACACCTCGGAAATTTTACACGGCAGTCGTCGAGTGTGTTTAGTATTGGCCGTTGACTCATTATTACGTTAATTGAAACATGTTTCCGAAATCCAAAAGATTTCAAGATCCAGGTAAAGCCGTTTAAGAAATGAATTATTGAGCAAACTTCGTGCAATTATGGTTCATGCGTTTGCACCGTAGGGGATATGAATGACCATGAAATTATGTCAAGCTCGAAAAAAATAACTTTGAGGGCGAGGAAATGCTGTGTATTAAAGCTTGTTTATTTCTCAGTCAGTTACATATGCATGTAAACAACCTTTTCAGCCTAATATTGCCGAGGCTTGTGCCGTTGCCGATTGGTTTAATTTTTGTCCGGTTGCCGGACAGGCACATCAGCAAGGTTTCCAATATATGTAACTTTAAAACTAGACTTTAAATAAGTTAAGGGACGGTTAGAGCGTGTTAAGATTTTAAACAACTGAGGTTGTCGTGTTTCTCTCATCATAACAAACATAATTAACACCTCCTAGAGGTAAGACTAAGTCTTTAGAGTCTTCTAAGATAGGTTATGGAAACCAATGGTTCTTTCTAACCAAACTTTGGTGGCAGTCTGTGGAACATTAAAAACCCACAGTCACTGACTCAGTGCAGAGTTGGGAATATAGTCAGACAGGCATCTGTGAAATCATATATTATTAAAAACTAGATCATTGTACAATGCATTTCCCAAGCTTTGATTGGCCTAGCCATCAGTGCATGTTAGCTATTATCACATTCTCTATCAGTAACTGAAGGCATCAGTTTTGTTGTTTTTACCAAATTTAAGTAGGGAAGATTTATCCATAATTTGTGGGCGTTTTATTATAATTCCACTCGACCTTGTTGGATGTGAAGTGATTATAGCCAACTCGGCACTATGTGCCTCCTTGGCTATCTATCATCTGATATCCAATGCACACTCGTGGAATAATAATTGTTAAATATAGAATTCTTTTATGGGTTTCTGACCTCTACTGACTAAAATTGATGTCTCTGTCACATCACCTTCAGATGCTGCGATGGTATGTAATGGCCTGTCATTTCAATAATGGTCAGGTCACTCTCCAAGTGCCAAAGACCTGAACTAGCAATATCTTAAAACAAACATGTACTGACAAAATGCACCAATGCAGTCTCTTGGGTTGTAATGGATTGCACATCTTTCATCATTTGATTGAATGGGCAAGCAGCCTATTATAAAGGAAGTTGCAGACCAGATGGGCTTTTTCTTGAGTGCTTTATCAGATTATCTTTTAATTTATTTCCCAGTTTCTCAGGCACCCCCAGTTGGCTGTTATGATGTCCACAGTGGAAAGCAAGGCGGTGGGCTTGGGTTTGGCAAAGGCAAGCGCTTTGCAGACTTGAAAGGTCAGCTTTGTACTTCAAGAAACTCATAACGGTTACCTTATCTTTTGCTCTTCAGACTTAAAGCATGCCTTTTAACTCTATTTATGATTGCTAAAATAAAAATTCATTTACCAATGAAGGAATTAAGAAAGCGGCAAGAGTAAAGAAGGCATGTGCTTGCAGAATGTTTTATGGCACAACTTGATTGTGGAATCACATAAAAAGTTTTACCTAAAACGTTTTACCTAAAACTGTAGGTGGTAGATAAAGATTTTGAAAAATGTCTTTGGTTTAAGGTGTGGACCACCGCACTATTTATTTTTTTATTGACTCAGAGGTAGCTAGACGCTGATAATAATAATAATATTGTCTAACATCCAGCCTTAAACAAAATCCCTAAGACATGGTAAATATCTGGTGTTAACAACCAAACAATGCAATTCTTTTAGCGTAAGACTTTGGTTATTTTCAGACACAGGGCCTGGACCAGCATCAAATAGCAGTTTGCTTGGTATGTATTTTTAACCTTGGTAGCCAATGTTTGAAGGGAAAGGTGAGATTGGCATCAAGGAATTTCTACCCACGAAGAGCTCCTCCTTTCCTCTTCCAACCTAGCTTTTTCTAGCTACCACAATGGCTATTTTAGAACAGGCATTGTCTGCAAGGGACAGGCAGTTGAGTTTGTTTCATGGAAATTTCTTTTCTCAGGAAGCTGACTTGAATGTACGACGAAATAGCAGCAGCCAGGAAAGCTTTTTACCTTTCAATTTTTTTTTTCATTTTCATGCCATTTCATTAGAGTCATGCGTGCAGTCTGTTTAACTCTCAAAAGTTGATCCAGTTAAATAAAAACAAGCCACCTCCTAGAATTAGGGAAGAATAGGTAAATTGGTTACTGGGAATTTGTAATGACCAGGAAATTGTTGTCCATTATCAAGTTGAACAATTAAGTTGAAGTTGAACTGAGTACACTTTTTTGTCATCTGAACTTTTCAAATGTAGATGTCAGTTCTTGTAGCACATCGAGCCGGAATGACAGCAAATGCCCAGTAAGTTAAACTAATCATGATTTCAGTAGTCATTTTACATCATTGCTGACAAGTTCATTAAACCATTTTTGCTCCGAAATACTCTTCTCTCTGCATTGCTGCATGGTCAAATAACAAGGGGTTGGGTCAAATACATCCTGTAGATGTGGCCTTTGAGTGCAGCTTCAATCTGTAGTTATATTTCTACCTTAATTAAAGGGGCTATTTCACGTGAAATAATGGAATTTCATGACACCAAAATGCCCAAAAAGTAGATGAAACAAACTGCAAACTGACCTCTTAAAACTGTTGAACAACATAAAAGAAATACAGCAAAAGGAAAGAGAAGCAGGGAAGGAGACAAATGGACAAGATTGAACGGCCCGACATTTTTCAAGTGATTACATGGAACTAAAGATTTCCCCAAAACACCTTGAAATAACGAGTCAGCCGCAGCACCTTTAATTTTGGCAAAATTATGCATCATGATAAAAGGCATTTAAGGGAGAAAGGAAGACGAATTTTAAAATGATAGAATCCTAATGATAAATTAATATAATAATAAAATTATTATTTGAAGACCATATAATAGTGAACAAATAGAAGGTCATTCATTTGAATTCATACTTCAATTTATACCGTCAGTTTAAAAGCAAGGGTCACATAGAATAGTTCCCATTCTTTTATACTCCAGTTTTAACTTATCAATAATTTAAGAGTGGCAGCTGGGAAGATTTCTAAATTTGTTGTATTGCATACAGCTGTTTGCCACCCCTCTACCCCTAAAAAAGGGCAGGAAAGTATCTTGTTCGACGCCTAATCCTAAGGAAGAGTGCTCAGACACAGAAAATGAGGTCAGTATAAACAATATTTCAAGTCTTAGGACTTATTAGTTACTCAGGTAACTAATAAACTTGATACATTTAGATTTAATTAATAACTCCATCGCTTAAGTGGAGGTTGAGTGCATGAGACACCCAGGAGATTCCACTATTGGCAGCCAGCTCCTAGTTGGAGACTGCTCCCATGTGAAGGAAATCCTGGAAACCCAGCCATGAGCCCCTGTGCAACACCAGAGACAGGCACCTGTCATACTGATAAAAACAGTAGGAAAGGGAGGGGAGGGAAGGGGAATTAATGGGGACATAGTTTTTCAGTGAGTGATTAACCCATTTACTCTCAGGGGTTCCCCTGTCTGGCGTTAGACAGAGTAAAATACTACAATGTAAGTCTGGCCGGTTTCGGCCGGTTTGGACGCCAAAGGGTTAACTGCTTAAAACCCTCCACAAATAAACTTTTTTCCACTACACAACTAGCAAAACAGCCAATCACAGCGTGTGTACTGACCTGACAATGCTCAGCTGACCACAACTGGCACTAAGTGCTCTGGTTATTGACTCCATTAAATTACATTTTGGCTTTGCCAAAATCATCAAGCATCAAGCAAGCACAGGGTTCTAATTGGTTAGGTACAAAACACAGGTCACAGGTCTCTGTTTCACCAAATACAGAAACAAACCTAAACATTCATTAATTAAAAGCTAACCTTAGGCCTAAAAATTCTTGTTTTTAGGTCTAATTAGGCCTAAAGGTAGCTTTATTAATTAATGTTTAGGTGTGTGTTATGTTTCTGTATTTGGTAAAACAGAGACCTGTGACCTGTGTTTTGTACCTGCCAGTTCTAATCACAAGTTGTGTCTTAAGGTCCTGAGTGACAAGATGCTTGCAACACCTGGGGCGCAGGCAGTACTTGCTGCTCTTCCAAATCTCTGGAATAAATCTACCAAATGCAGTAGCCTTGAAGTTTTTATTTAGTTTTAATGTGATCTTAAGATCTACCTCTTCATCTAGGCTTTTAACTAAACATCCTTTTAGTTTTATAGTGAAGTCTAACTTGATTTATATTGAAAACTCTGTAAATTAGTGAAGAACAGCTCACCTCCACAGACAGTCGGTTGATAGGTCCCCCAAGACTGACAGTTTTCTTCAACAGCTGTGAATTATAGCGAGATTCAAAACACTTTTGATAAATGTTATCGTTTCACTTTAATCTGAGTTTAAAACAAAACTGTTACAGTGGATTTATGGAAAGTATGTAAGATGAGAGTTTCTTGTCGTTTTACTAGCAAAACATTAAATTTTGTGTGATGTTTCGTGGGCCTCTAGCCAAGTGTCGGTAATGTGTTCACGTAATCTGTCTGCCGACAGTCAACCAACTGTTGGTGCAGGTGAGCTGTTCTTCACTTTTACCGAAAACTCATTTGTATTACATTTTACAAACTCATGGCTTAGTCTCAAGTTTGTAAGACCTTAGTGTGATACAACACTGATGTGAATTTTGTAGTCTACTAGCAAGCCTTATAATAAAAAATTAATTGTAAAGCATATTAATTTTTATGTGCTTGTTATAATTTGTGCTATATATTTTCTTCTTTGTTATGAAATCCACAAATTTTAAGTCAAAATGCTTGTGATATGCAAATGAATTTATTGTATTGATGTTACTAATATTGTGTCATTCTACCAACCTGAAAGATTGAAAAGCTTTTGTCTGAGAGAAAAGAACTTGAAAATAGACTTTGCACGACACAATTGGAACTTCAAAATCTGGAAAACCAATTTCAGGTATACATACATGTATGACATTTGTCTTCTACAATTACAATGTAATAAAAATGCATTTAGCTTTAAGGTTTTAATTTGTTCCTCAAACAACAAACGCTTTTGATAACTAAAGATAGCAACAACATTAGGAAAAACTGTAACCTTTGATAATTACCAGAAATGCAATATTTCTGAAATTCATGCACCAATGGAACTTGAAGAAATTAGAAAAAATCAAATCGAATAAATTTGAACCTCCAAGATCTGGCTGGATGCTCTTCATTTGGGCATCAATTATTTTGTGGCTGAACGTTGTTAAGTGATGTGTTTTCTTGCAACTTGAAAGTTCTTGTGAAAGGGAGTGTACATCCTGTTCCATACTTTAGGTGAGCCTTGAGCACTTTATATGGCAATTATGTAACTATGCAAACATTCAATTCCTCAGTTTAGTAGACGTAAAATTAACATAAAAATCACAAACTTTGATCAACAGTCAGTGTTAAAAGAAAAAGTTGACCATGAGTCAGCCCTTTCTGGTCTTCATAAAGAAGTACAAGATCTGAGAGAAGAAAAGGAGCTCATGCTAGCAAAAGTACAAGTAAGTGGTCAATAGACCAAATCCGCAAACTCAATGATGCAACAGTTCAAATTTCCAGTGATTAAGATTTTTTTGTGTATTGTATTTGCATTATAATGTAGCATTCACATTTAAATGATATGGACGGAATAGCTGGAACAAAACGTTTTATTCCCAAAGGGTTTGAAATGGGTACAACAATCTTTGGTTACAACATTGAGTGAGCCGATTTGGTCTGATCTTATTTTTTACCAAAAAATAAGTAGCTTATGATAATATTATTTACAGACACATTGGTTAATGATATTCATGACTTCTCTCGCGATAGGTGCCTGATTTTGCTTGAAAAGTACTTTAAATTTGTTTTAAACAGGAAAATCTGACTGCAATTAGTGACCTCGCAAGACTGGAGGAAGAAATCAAAACACTCAAGTTTCAACTGCATGAGAAAGATGGGGTAAGTAAGATGGAGATTTTTCGGTTTTACTTAATAGATAATAAATTTTCAGAAGTATGTAACTGTACTAATTTTCACTTTAATGTGAATCTAAAGGCTGTGTTAATGTGTTTTATTTTTCAAATCCTGTAGGTGATTTCTTCGCTCAAACTGCAATTGAGTTGTGCTGCTGAAAATTCTAAAGCTGATCTTGAGTTAGAGAAGGAGAAAAACAAGGTTCTCAATGCAAGAATCACTTCATTAGGTTTGTGAACGATTCAAGTTCAAGGTCGCTGAGACAATGACAGTATACGTTTTCAAAAAATTTTAAAAACCAGTTCAATTTTGATTTTTTTTCTTTGCCTAAGATTCATAATCATAATCTGAAACAAACAATAATCAAAATTTAATTGGTTGAAAAGTTTTTAAACCAGGAATAAATTTGAACTGTAATATATACTTTCAATGTTTCCTTGGTGAACATTTGACATTGTTACATTGGCCAATGACGGTGGGCCCAGTTGTTCAGAGCCTGATTAAGTTAATTTTTACTTAATGAACTTAAATTGCACTTTATATATAAAAAAAATCCACAAGATTTTGAACCTTCAATTTTGACTTGTGCTTTTGTTTCCCTTCAGCATAAAATTACATCGTATAGGCTTTTTTGATGGCAAAATTAAAATCCTGGTTCATATTAAGTTAATCACGTATCATACAGTTGTGTTAATTGGCTTTCGAACAACTGAACCATGGTCTCCAAACGCGTACACAGTCTCTTGTCTTTTGATGCCAAACCATATCGAAAAACGTTTTCCATCAATATAATTTTGTAACTGAGGCAGAGTAGGTATCCCAAGTGAACGCTTGCAGAGCGTCTTGTTGTTTCATTTTTCAGAAGGAACAGTATCCAATGTTTCAAAAGACAGAGATGAAGTGGAAGAAGCAAACCAAAAGCTTCATGGTAATTAATCCGAAAAAAAAGGAAAGAAATGCTTTTACTTGGTGACAGTTGTCTTTAAACTATCAGCTACCGCTGGACTGAAATGTCGAGGAATCTTAGGGTGTGTTCGATTGACCTTATTCCGAAGGTTTACTTTTAAAAAGGTTTACTGCTAAAAATTACACCTAACAGAATTTTGATGCTATCAGGATACAAAGGAGAACTTTCCATCGTTTCCCGTCAAAATATTTAACAGAGGCGTCTTCCTAAATTTACATCCGAAGAAAAATCTGGAGGTTATTCCGTTAATTCTTATTCCTGAATAGCGTCAATCGAACAAATAGCATAAAAGTTAGGGCTGACCACAACACAATTCAAACTGAGTTGACTGGGGTATCGGTCGTCTCGCCATCTCAGTTAACTCGCTACTAAGTATTGGTCCTTGATAACTTTGTGGTTACGAACTGGTGGGTGGTGAGTCTTCTCGTTTGTGCGGTGACTGTGAATCTTGACATCCTGCCTGTGTTGATGTCTTTCAGGTCCACTACAACTTCTCATTCGCCCCATGTAAGGTAATCCAAGAGAGTCCTGGATTCCAGATTCCACGCTGTGGATTCCGGATTCCGGATTCCGGATTCCGGATTCCATGTCTGTGGATTCCGGATTCTACATCCATGGATTCCGGATTCCATGGATTCCATTAGCTGGATTCCGGATTCCACAGACCAAAATTACCTGGATTCCGGATTCCGGATTACCTTACATGAGGCGATCTCATATCTTTGTCCCTTCTTTTGGTCTCGAAACGTATCTATTTTGACGTTAGGGTGAACTATTTACACAGTGAGGTAGAGTGGTCAATCAAAACAGAGTTTGTAATTGAAAATCTAAACATCCATGAGATGCAGAAACAAACTTGTGAACGCGTGAACCTGAAGTATCGCAAATCATAATGCTGACAAACACAAAAGCCAAGGAAATGGGTCATAACTATGAAGTTATGACTATCTGAATGATTTTGGGTTAGATTAAAGCGATGTATCAACTTATCTCTCCGTGTTAATGAGTAATGTAAACAATCTTCGCACTGGTTATTGGCTTAACCAAGAACCTAGTAACTGCCGAGGTTCACACGTAACACAAGTAATAGAAGATTCACGGAAAACGGAATGTGAAATGTCATGCAGTGGCATTTGAAGGTTAAAGAGGTATTTGTAGACTTAATGTTTCGATGTATTTCGCAAGTAAACAAGTTTCTGTGCTTCTCTTTAATGGTTAATAGTCCTTGACAGGCTTCTCGCTGTTCAGAGAGTTTGCGTCCACATTTCTATCTTTATTTCTCGAGAGTCTCAATAGACGAAGCGAAATAAGTGACCCACACTATAGTATTTTATCTTTTCTCCTGCCCTTACCATCCTGGAAACGAAACACTATTTCTTTTTTTGAAATAGTTTCTTTTTAAAACGATGTTTCAGATTTGGTGTCTCAACTGCGAAATGAAAATATTCAGCTGAGAGAAAGACTTGAAGAAACGGAGATTCAACTAGAGGTATACTTGTTTACTCAGTCGTAGCTTATTAAGAAGTTGATTTAAAGATGGAGACAAAAAAGGAACATTTTTTTCTTGCCTTATGGCCGGGTCGCACTAGGCTACAATATCCGAAAAAAAATGGCAAACCCAATTTTTTATTCGGTATCCTAACAAAAGAATCGGCCTGCCCAGAGGCAAGACACCGGCTCCTCTGAAGTTTGGTAGAGTTCGACAAAAGTTCTCGCACGTCGGTCCGCAAGTGCGACCGTGCCCTTTAATAGTTTCGAGATACTCTTCGACTGACATACTTTGCAGGGACTGATATAAAAATGGGGCAGTTGCTTCTTTGTGGCTTGAGGGAGATGAAGAAATAACATCCTTAAGTATTCGTCGTCTTTTGAAAAGACGACGAATACTCTTTTTTCAAAATAATGAACGTCTAATTTTGGAGCTGAGGCTGAACGTCTTATATATTTTTACGATGTGAGGCTGAAAACGTACTTAAATTTACACCAGACTTTGTTTCACCTGGTGACTTTGATGGTGTTGAAGTTATTTTGGAACGATTATAAGTGAGAACTGCTCATTATTACAAACTGAAATCCGTGCTGCACGTGCAGCACGATTATTTGTTCTTTTAACCAATGATATCCTTGTTTCCTGGCGTTGTCGTGGACGTCGTCGTCGTAGATCTTAAGGCCCCTATTGTACTCTCACGTCGTCGTTAAAACTTTTCTTTTTTTTTTCGTTTCATGCTGTTTTGAAGAGGACGAAAAAATACTGTAATGCGGGCTGCACATGAAGCACGCATTTTAGTTCATATTCTCCCTACTTTTTTGTTCACGTGGATACGTACATGTGGAGGCTCTTGCTAAGCATGTGTCGTACCGTTATTAGGGAGCTTACGAAACGAGGACGACGACGGTTACGAGGACTTCATTTAAAAATACAAGTTCGCGTTATTCATATCACTACGAAACTATTTCATGTCGTTTCGCGTTAAAAATGTGTAGTAACTGTCGAGGAATTAAACTGGTATGAGTGGGTTGGAAGCGTAGAGAGAGAACTGAAAATTCATCGTCATGTCCTTACGTCCTCCACAGAACCTTAAATGTGGTCATTTCACGTCGTCATTTAGGAGATGACGGCAAAGAAATGTACCAAAATGTAAAACGCACGTGCAGAGCGTGCAGAGCCATTGTTTTTGCTCACTAAAGCTATTGTTTTGTAACGTCTTCGTTGCCGTCGGCGTCGTCGTTTCGTAAGCTCCCTAATTGCTATGCGGTTGACGTCTTTGTTGTCCCTGCTCTCTAAGTCAAATTTGAGCTTATTTTCCGAGAACGTGAGTACTCGACGATAAATTTTTATTTTTATTTTTATTTTTCCTGGTATTAGGTTAGACACTTCAAGTATGTCTTCAAGTATAAATTACATATTTGCAATGCAGTGTTGGTGTAGTAAGCTATGATATTTATCTCCCTCAGGATATCCGTGCGAAATTGGCGAGATCTTTGACTGAAAGTGGGAACAAGATCCATTCACTCGAAGAGATGTTGAACAGGGAAGTGATGGTAAGTATAACATTAATTTCGCCTTCTCGTGTGCCTCACTTCCACCTCATCTGTGGGATTAATGGTTATGTGCTCTTATCTCTTCCAGAAAAGTCGCGAATTTAGTGAGAAACTTGAGATTTCTTTAAAACAGAGTGCAGAGAATTTTCATGAAGCTGAATCGAGGATTTCCCAGCTTAAAGAAACAAATGAAAACTTAGAAAACAAGAACCACGATTTAGAAGCTAAATTGATGGAACTGGTTGAAAGAAAGCAACTTTTGGAGGAAAAAGAAAGGTATCAAGAAAGGCTATCCTAAACTTGAACAAGATGAAAATTTGGGTTTATCAAACGCAAACGAGTTGATAAAGTGATTTTAGACATTAACCCATTGACCCCTTGGAGTGAGACTTAACGCTAGACGATTTTACTCGTCACCCGAGCCAATGTGTTGTATTGCAAAACGTTTCCAACCCATTCACCTTATTCCAAAATGGCCTCCATTTTAGTATCCTTTTGTTTCCATGCAAATTGGCCCTTATGGCCTCGCTTTCAAACGTAAAATTGAAAAGAATATTTAACCTCGAACGAGGCTATAAGGGCAATTTGCATGGAAACAAAAGAATACTAAAATGGAGGCCATTTTGGAATAAGGTGTATTTGCACTTGGTATTTTTTACAAAGCATTAAGCGGTTAAGGCTTAACAACAGTTCAGCCAACTGAGGAAGGAATGATCAGGAAGAAACGAAGTTCATTTTTAAAGTGTCTAGTCTCCTAGCGCTGGGACACTAATAGACCATTTTACAGTTGTGGCTAAGTTACCAGGCCTAACAATGGAAGCGAGGCTGCCGGTGACCCTGTTTTGATACAAACCTTCATGCTTTTGTAATGTTAATATGGACTAATTAGCGTTACAACAACACAATGATAAAAGCAGTGAGGTCTGTATCAATGCAAGGTCACCGGCAGCCTCGCAGCCATTCATAGGCTTGGTCGCTGAGCAAACAACTGTAAAATGGCCTATTGGGGACAGTGTAAATGGAAATCAACAAATTAATGCAAATCAAATGAAATGTTGGTTTTTAGGAGAGGGGAAAATCGGAGTTCTCGGAGAAAGACCTTTCGGAGCAGAGTAGAGAACCAATAAACTCAACTCACATATGTCCCCGAGTCTTGGAATTAAACCCGCAACCTCGTTCCCAGGCTCTCTTTTCTGCCTCTATTGTCGTTGAGAGAGACCCTGGGAACGAGGTTGTTAAACCCAGGCCACATTGGTAGGAGGCGAGTGGTCAGCCCTGCACTACTAAAAGCTCATGTTTATATGAAGCCTTACACTCTGTAGAACGGAATCCCGAATGGAGATTTTCTCGAGTTGCCAAGAAACTTTTTTTCTTACCTTTTTTAATACCGTGATGCCTTCTCGCTTGTGTTTGTACCCAGGTCTTTATCAGCGGAGAATTTATCATTGCAAAGCAGACTTGAGAAGTGTAAAACCGATTATGAACAGCGGCTGTCTATTGCCAACGACCAGGTGGAATCGTTGCAGCAAGAGCTGCAAAGGTATGTTTTTTTTTCCTCAAAGAATGTTGATGACGACATGATGGAGATGATGATAATAACCACATCGTTGACAGAGACGATAACGGCGTTTAGCACAAGTTAATATCCGTCTTGAGCTCGCCGACTTGTAAATTTCGACGTCCAAACACTCGCGTGTTTTGGACAGAAATCGCAGTCGAACTTTTAGTCGTATAAACGTAGTCCAATCCCCAACAGTCCCTGACAACCCGCCGGCTGGAATGGGTACTGAAGTGCTTTGACAAATTTACGTAGGACTGCTACCTTTAGAGTGAGCTTGGACTGTTAACTCTTTCCTTCCTTCTCGCCGCGTCTTGCTTTCCCTCGTCAAACTTTTACGTGTAGGTAACCGTAAGTTTTGAATAAATTGCTGTTTATCAATCCATCCCATGCAGGAGTGAGGAGGTGATGACACAGAATATGAGATCACTGACAGAAAAATACCAAGACCTGGAAGAGTCTTACAGTAAGTGCAGTCATGTGCAATATTCCAGAATACGGAATTAATTTTTTGACACATAAACCAGGCTTAGCTCAGTCACTAAGTGGGTATATAGTAGAGATGTCTACCCGGTCACATCCTCTTTTTTCCTCCTCTGATCAAAGTTGTTAAAGCAATCAAAATAGAGACGTTTTTCTTGGGGTGGGGTGGCAGAGTACGTTTATCTCTTACAGAGACCTGATAAGAAATAAAACGGCGAACTTAGGTTTTCATTTGTGGGCGTCACACCCAGACTCGGTTTTGGCGCGAAATGTTCATCCCTGGCTTTCTCCCGCGCGTGGAGTCCGTTCCCAACGCCAGAAAATACGACTTGTGGGTGGCTAGTCCTGTTGCGGGACTCCCTCTTAACCCCCCCTCCCCCCGTCCCCCTTCACCCGAAAACTGGGTTCCGGGCCCATTTAAGGGCGGGGTAAGAGGGAGTCCCGGAACAGGACTACTGGGTGGCACATCTCACACACACTCACGTTTCCTCCTTGTTTCAATCCCAGAGAAAATAAGAGGCTAGTCATAATTATCATTTGACTTTGAATGAAAGGGAAAATGGGCTTTCTGGAACAAATTTAGCTCACCACCTTTAAGTGAAGAAAACTCGAAATGTTGTTTCATTTCTCTGTCACTTATTCAACGGTTAATCTTTCCCAGAGCAAAAATCCGGTTGGTTAAAAATTCATTCGTGAAAGCAAGAACATTGATTTATCAATTGTGTCTTCAGAAACGGTTGAAAAACTGAATGGTTCTATAAGAGTAGTTCGCCTAAACTTCCTAAACTCGGTTAACGAGCAGGATGTTTTGCAGTCTTGCTTCTTCTTTGTCTACTTCAATTCTTATCTGTAGCGGGGTTCCGGTCTGATGTGAAGAAAGAGAAGGAGCTGATTCTAGCGGAGTTGGAGGTCACGAAAGATTCTCTCCAGAAAAGGTCAGAGCGTTAGCTTCGTGTCCTTGGGAACTTCTGTTAGTAAAACAATATGGCTCATTCCATTGTATCGTGATGCCCATGTGACTGCCGCTGCTTGCACAGGAAATGCGCCCTATGCAAGATTAACGAAGCTTTTGACGGTGATAGCTTCCGAATATGTAAGGTGCCTGGGGGTTTTGAATAATTTAGGAACATGGATAGTTACCTAAATTGTGGAAAAAGGGATCAAAGAATATAAAACTTTAAAAGCAGGCAACGTAACGCATTGCTAGGGATGAATCAGCGCGAAGAATAAGTTTGAAATTAAGGGCGCGTTCGATTGACCCTATTCCGGAATAAGAATACGTGGCGTGATGATTAAAACGGTATGTTTGGCGCGTTTCCAAGCAGCAAGGATAGTAAAAATATGTTTAAAATAGCATTTTAGCCGATGTTTGACAATTTTAACGTAAATCTCCGAAAAAACGAAGGATTTCTAACTTATATTCCATGTATTCCTATTCCGGAATACGGTGAATCGAACGCACCCTTATTCTAAGCTTCAAGGCCCACTTTCAACCGACAGGCCTTTCGACCGTGTGTTTTTGTGATGGAAATTCGCCGCATTGCTAATCGTAGCGATCTGATTGGATGAATTTCAGCTTTGACGAGATTTTCATATATGAAAATTGTTCCACAGAAATGAATTCCTGTATAGGGTGAACCTGGGCTTTTGAGGTCAAAGCGCAGCTACGCCCAAATATTTTTCCGTATTTAAATGGGTATTTCCACTCGTAGCGAACCCCTTTACAATTTTCGCCTTCACAAAGCCCTTCCTCAGCATTAACACCCTAGTAAATTCGGCATTATTTGGACAACAAAAAACAGCAAATTCTTCAGGGAACAAGGACAAACCCTTCTTTAAACCGTCATGTGTAACACTGGTATATTTTTTCTTCCCCGGATTATTCAGCCGACAGGAGAGCGAACAACAACAAAACACTTGCGTTTTTCTAAAACGACAAAGCGAGCAACTGCAGATGGAATGTGACCAATTGAACGATCAAGTTGAGAACTTAAAGGTACATTGAAGAGATTTATTTAACGATGACAAGGCGGGCAAAAGTACTTGAAAAAAAATTTTCCCGTCTCCTTCCAAGGATTGCGACTTTCAACGTCTGTCTTTTACGCAAGACTTTGTCAACTAAACCCAGTTCATTGGCCTGTTGTCACGAGTCTCCTATAGAGGTAGAGCCTCCGAACTAGAAATCGGAAGATTGTTGGTTCGACTCTTGCGAAAGAGCACTTGGATTTCCCAGTATCCCCGAGTAACCGATCAAAAAATTCGTCTGACTCTCCACCGAGGTTAAAGACTTCTGTCCAGGAGAACTCGACTTTTTTTTAGAGAATGCTCGAATCATTGTTAAGTCCTCATTCACGAAGCTGGCTGCAAATTCTCAACAATTTGGATGTGGCATGCTTTAAAAAGTTTGAACTGCAGATAGCAAACACAACGGCATTATACCTGCGCTAAGATTGTAGCCTGCAAAAATTTCCAAGCCAAACATATACCAAGGCATTCACAAAATCACTTTCCAAACACATTTACAAACTACTCTCTCAAGAGAAATGTCCCGGTTGCTTGTTTGCCGACCTTGGTCTCCAACTTTTCGTCAATTTTTCGTTTGCAGACTGAAGCAGAATCGGTGAAGCGTGGACTGTCAAAGCGCCAAGAAGAGCTCGATTTGGCAAAGGTGAGCAAATTTAGAACTTCCGTTATAATTTGCTTTTGAACACGGTGACAGAAAGCGGCAATGTGGGAAACGTATGCTAAAATAAATTTAAACAGGTGAGATGGATTTAATGATGTAAAATATCGAGTAGGGCATTAAAGAGCGAACTTTCCATCTAGTGTTAACATGCGAGAAGTTCAGATTGACGTTAAATAAACAATTTAAGGTACGGTAATGTGTAACAAAACGTCATGTGGACATGTGTAAACCATTGCCAGCTGTTTAAAATGTAGGTATAGACTACTGGGCCCGGTTGTTCGAAAGCCGATTAATTTAATCCGGGATTAGCGTAAACTTTGTTTCATGTTTTCAACTTTTTGGTGAAAGTTTCTTTTGCTTATTTTCGTTTTTCAAGATTGACTTCTTCTAATGTAAAGTTTCGCCAAATATCAGCGGTGAACAGCATTTGGGAGTAGAGACATAAACTCCTTGGTTAATTCTTAATCTGGGATTAGCTTTAATCGGCTTTTGAACAAGCGGCCCCTGGAGAAAAACGTTTTTGATAAATTTGAACTTTTGTGGAAAAAAAAAAAGCAAAAGACATTGTGTTTCCGCGACTTTTTCCGTACACTGCACTTAAGTGAAGTGTTTCGGAATTTCAGCAAAAATTAGTTCTTAAGCCCAGTTTTCATATGTCGGGAAAATCCCAGACGATCGGGGATTTCACAGTTTCCCGACCGTCTCGGATTTTGCCGACTAATGAAAACCATAAATCGTAGACATCCCCGATAATCTGCGATGGTCGAGGACGAATCGGGAAAATAGGGAGCGTTTCTATTTTCCCGACGTGTCGCAGACTTTTCCGATCGTCGGCGATCATTCCCGACATATGAAAACTCAAATTTGTACAGTCGGAGACGTCGGCGATGGTTTTAGCTCGTTACCAATCCTTTAAATTGCAAGTTTCAAGGTTTGGCGAGCTGTTGATTTGGCACATTTTCCATTTATCTGGGACAACCGTCTGGCGATTTTCAGATATGTCGGCAAAATCTGGGACGGTCGGGAAACTGCGAAATCCCCGCTCGTCTTGGATTTTTCCGACATATGAAAACTAGGCTTAAGCAGTAGAGGGATCTCAAAGTTGGACATTTTGTCACTACTCAGTATGAACTTGTTGTCAGTTTCCAGTCTGGTAATAATTTAATTTTGCGCTGGATATAAAAACGTTTGAATGCAAGTTTGGTCAAGTAATGCGAGCTACCATGTGTCAGCGATAGTGCTGTATTTGTGATATTGCGTCACGGCTTTGTTTGTTATAGGCGGAACTGAAAGCGACAAGAGAAGAGCTTGAAAAACGTCTGGAGACTGAAGAATCAACAAAGATTTCCCTCAGGAAGGCATTGGATGAGGTATATCAGAGAATTTATAGCGATTTCTGGTTCAAAATTTAATAAAATTTTCATGCACGTCATCCGTCGTTAAAAGCCACTGAAACTCATGCGTGTCACTCTAAATGGCGTGACAGTGTACAGTCGCTTCCAGGGGTTTTAGGAAGCTTAAACACGCGCGTTTTTGAGACGCGGACGGCAACCGATAGTGAGCTGTTTTCCCTTTTAACCCGGTTGCCGTCCGCGTTTCAAAAACGTGCGTGCTTAAGCTTCCTACTACCTGGAGGGAGAGAAGGGGCCGTGGGAACGAAGTCGGGGTGAGGTAAATTGCTAGTGATAAGATTGTAAATCCCACAACTGACAAAGTTCTCGCGCGATTTTGACTTGTGAAATGAATGTGCGACATAGTAAGTTGATAGAAATTCAGTAACTTAGCGGGGGGTACACGTTCGATCGAAACACTGTATTTTTGCTGGTTGTCGCTCTCGTGAAATATGAATTAATTTTGAAATGGTATATAAAAATTAAATATGAGACTGACAATCGAGTTTGCTTCTTGAAGGCCCACTGCATGATCACCGACCTCAGTCAGAGGGAAGAGAAATTGTCCAAGGAATTACAGAGCGTGTTAAGGTAAGCTGGTTGGCTAGTATTCGACAACTGTTCAAGGTAGCTTAGTGTTCTTGTAAACACTACGCTCCAACTGCGTTTACTGTTTTTAACATGAACCTTTTGCAATTTTTTTCTTCACCGAAAACAGCAATCACAAACAGCAAGAACATGAACTGGAAACTGTCAAGGGCCAGTTGGCTAGGTATGAACACTGGTATTAGGCAGGTTGAGTCCCGCATGTGGCATTTTCTTTTCTAGCAGGAAATTTAGATCTGGAAAGTATTGCATGCCTTTTAACTGATAACCTTATCAGATTTCATGATGTCGAAATGTTGGGAGTGATCGGCCCAATCCCCCTCCTACAGGACGGCCAGGCTCTTTCGTCTGACATTCAAGGAGGAAGATTGGGTCGAGGAAACTCAAATTCTTTACCTTTTTTTTTTATTATATAAGGGCGAAATGTGAAGCTACGGAAGTCGAGGAGAAGTTAAAGCACGAAATGAACAGGTAAGGTTTGTAGTGTATTATAAAACTGAAGGCGAGTGTGCCTTGGCAATTGAATTTCCTATTGATCGGTTAATAAATTTCGATTAACCGGGAAACAACCGGGTAGAGAAGATGTTCCACTAAAAAGCCGCAAATTGGGGGGCAACCGCCGTAGTTCAAGAAAAATAGATAAGAACAAGAAACTTCCGTCGCTGATTGCTATTAGTGATTCAGTTTCAAAGGTCATCAAAACACTTAAAAACAAATGTTCACGATTTTCTTCGAACTATTAATAATGGAACAATCAGACCCTTCCAGGCAACTCCGCGAGATTACCAAATAATTTCATTTTATTTAGATACCAGGATGAAGTCATTACATTAGACGAAAAACTTCGGCAGACCGAAGAGAGTTTTGCTGGGTAAGACAGATCAGTACAAATACAAACCCATAAGAGTTGAAACGTGTAACGGCCCCTTGTGTGCTGGGAAACAAGCTTCTGAATGTTCAATTTGCTAAGTACCATATTTGGAACAACAAGAGAGAAACATTCAACCAATCAGTTCGCAAGAACACCGTGACGCAATACCACCAATGTTCTCGCGCGAAATTAACTGGAGCGAGGGGTTTCCAAATATGGTACTTAGCACTGAATATTCGGAAGCTGTGAACGCGCGTTACACGTTTCAACCCTTATGGGTTTCTGGTACAAATAGGCGACACCATTCCATTGGAGTCAGGACTTGGAAGAATATTCTTTTGCGTGGTCATAAATCTTTTTACATGAATCGTATTTTGAAACACCTGATATTGAACGATTTTCTAAGCGAAATATCTTCGCAGTAAATTTTGAAGCAACTTAAGCTTCTTCTTGCACGCATTTGCTGGGCTTATGACCAAGAGAAAAACAGACCTGTTTCAAGACTCTCCTTGATTCAACCTTCGTCCACCACCTTGAATGCGGCTGGTCAAAAGGAATGCACCACTGCTATTCGAGACTGATAATGGTAATGAATTTATATAGCGCATTTTCTATTAACATATCCAAATGCGCTTTACAAGCAAGTGATCTATGGGTGAGATCGGACATCAGCATTACGCCATATGATTTCCGATCATATATTAGCATATGATGTCAGCATATGATATCAGTATATGATGTCTGTTATGCGCATTTGTTCCCAGTAATTCCGTTGTCTTTTAGCGAGACCGCACAGTTCAATCGCTAAGTAACGGTAGCGAATGCCCAACAAAGTCAGTTTTGACCCAAGGCGTTGAAAGAGCTTCGTGGTATCTGTTTTTCTTTTTCTTCAATGAGAACACGCACACGAAAACATATCCCATTAATATGCCTCCCAATTTTTTATTGAAAACGAGATGTGTAAGTTACAATTTAATGGTGATTTTATTTCAGGCAAATAAAGGCATTGGACGAGAAAGCTGTGAAATCAAAAGAGGAGTTTGGAAGGTGAAATGCTCTAAGATTCTCTTCTTTCCTCAACTTTGAAATTCTAGCCGATCTATTTGCCCCTTATATGTTTTATTTATTGTAAAGGCGCCTTGTGGAGACCCAGAAAAAGCTGACACAAACGGAAATCAATTTTGAAAAGTAAGTGGAAACATGAGAGAATTCTCCCGTTACAGCAGTTAGTATCTACTTTTCACTTTTCTAAAAGAGCGATTACCTTACGTAAAATATGAAAATATAACTCTCCAGTGGTCAATACCCTCAGTGGCTGAAATTGCGCCGAGGCTGGATCTTTGTCGTATTTGGCCCCATTTTTTTTTTCAAATGCTTTTATTCTTACTTATTTGCCAGAAATTTAAGTATTTCCGACTTGGGATTATTCTGTCTGGGGTTTTGGCGAAACCGAGCGAAATGGACCAGCCGGTTCCAGCCTCTCGTTTAGTCGGTACGAGCGAGAGAAAAAAAAAACAGCTCAGGGGATCACCCGCACTATCTGCAGTTTTTTTCGTGCTTCGAGATCTCTCCATCCTCTACCATCTGAAGATTCATACATTGTTTTCTGTATACGAGTTTCGTGCTTCCCACACCCACCGCAACATAGCTCCCAGGGTCTCTCTCTGTGGGAATTATGGGATCTGGGATTCATGGATTGAAAACACTGGGCTGGGAGGGGATTAGTCTTCAACCTTTGGTTTGAAAGAAGCATGGGTTTATGGGATACTGATATGTCAAGATATTTTTAGGGAACTAGTTTAAAAAACAGCGAATTTTAACGCTTATTACTAATGATTAATATTTTGGATCAGATTAATATATTTCGTCTTAACTTTTAATTCACTAGTAGTTAGGTATCCCCAATTAGTTTACGTATATTTAAGCTAGATCTACCTGACGCAGTAAAAAGTTATTGATTGATTGATTCTTCTCTGCCTCCTTTGTCATTGAATGGAGTAGAGAAGAGAGACCCTGGGAACGAGGTTGCACCCACCGACGACTTGTGATGACATGTTATGACTTGCACAGGGTTTTCGTGCAGGAGACCCCGGCCGGACCAACACATAACTGAGCAGAAAGTGCTGTCTTTGTAATTTCATCCGCAAATGGTTAAACTTTCAAGTCTTCTCGGATAAGTACTATAAACCGTAGGCCCCGTCTCAAAACTCTTTCTTTTGATCAACACTGGGAAGTTGAAGAACCCACACACTGTGCGTGAAGTGTAGGGGGGAGACCCCTGGTGTTGGGGTCTGTCTGTCCTTCTTTTACATTTATGGGTGGGTGGGTGAGATCAAATAGCGGCTGCTAGGGGCGCCTTACCGACGTCCGATCTCACCCCAGAGAAAGAATTGTGAGACAATGTATTTTTCCATTGTCATTATCAGCATGATATATTATGTGAATTATGTTTATCAGTTTAAGTGGCTTTAAGCTTAAAATACAATCATGTTTAAACATCAGTGATTTTATTCAGTTCCCTTTTTAAGCTTACTTTTATTTCGAAAACAGATTCAGGAGCGAACATGAAATGAAAATGAACGAGACCAACAAGGAAATGGAAAAGTAAGCAGTCCCTGGTTATCATTACAGGGCTTGAAATTGCGACCAATATACAGTCGCATTTGCGACTGAATTTTTTCCCTTTGCGACTAAAATATCTGGAGAAGTCGCAAATTTGCTACTCTTTTTCACCTTCGCTCTTTCGAAACAAAAGGGTTAGCAGTTGCCACTTTGCCGCTACTTTTGGTAAAATAAATAAAGAAAGGAAAAAATTATTTTATTTTTCGCCGTGAATTTCCTTTCAATCTGAAGATAGCGTAATTGTAGCGTAATTCAGCTCCGATGTTATGTGCACAACTCCATTCCTTCGATATCATTCGCCATTTTCAGCGGTTTCTTTACACACAAGTATTGTGGACTCATATTTTGTTTTGCGAAACCGCGGACAACACAATTTTGCGACTAAAATTTGCGATTTTCGTATCTTGTCGCAAATTGACCACTTTCGATGTATTAAAATTCCGATCCAAAACAATAGGCATCATCTCGAGGCTCTGGGTAATAAACTCACACAAATCCTTATATTTATTCCCCAGAGCCTCGAGATGATGTCTTTTGTTTAGGACTGAATTTTAAGGACGTTCGCGCCCATTGCTACTGCACATCCTTACAGCGCACGCAAATTCACATGCCACGTCATGCATAGAGCGCGCGCGCTAAGTACTAAAATGAACAATGATATAGCTTTGCTTGGATTTAAGGTCATTTAACGATCTTGGATGTACGGTGACCCCTACTTTTCTTTTCAGAAACAGATTTTATTTACAATTATCTCCACATTGTCCAAAAATGAACAAAAAATCAATGTGGGAAGTTAAAAAAATTTCAAGATTTCTGTCCTTGGGGCATGGAATCCTGCCATCTTGCGGCTGCAAGATGGCAGGATCAATATTTTTTCAATATTTTTTCTTTGTCTTTTTCCAGGAAACTTTTTTCTGCCGAGGAAGAGGTCAATAGGTTGAAATCGGAGTTATCAAGGCAAGGGTATTTCTTAAAGACTGGAATTAGTTTTACTGGGTCAGATAAACGCACGAAAACTTCCTCCCGCGTGGAGACACGATGCAAGATGTTTTCGCGCGCGCGCGCGCTTTGTTATCCTCTGGCCATGTAATCATCACATGCATTTTATTTGAATGGTGCAGTCGTGCAGTGAGAAACTACGCTCCCACTCAAGAGAAGTCTCATGTTTACGATTTCTTTTACAGTAAACCCACAAATGAAGATCTGTTAAACGAATATAAAGCCGACATAGAAATGTAAGTAGACTCTGTCTTGTATCAACTGCTGAAGGGTCCAACCTGTCGGAAGACGAAAATGTACTTTTGTCTTTGTGCATAGTTTAGTCTTCAGTTCTTGTGCAATATTTCGACCCCATGAATCTACTCCGAACTTACTCACTCCGAAAAAAGCCCCCAGCCTGGTTACCCGAATTTGTTTTTTTTTTTCTTGTTTCGCTAGTACTTTCCCAGGTTATAGGTAATTTTTTTTTTATTCTGGCTTTAAAGACAAATTTCCTTATTTCTTTTCAGGTGGAAAACAAGATACGAGGAGTTGTGGCAAAAGATTGAGCCGTTTAAGGTAAGCTATTGATCTGCCCTTTGCGCCCAAACTCTGTGTCGGGCAATAGAAACGATAAGAAGAAGAAAGAGGTTGTGTGCGAAGTTTCGTCGTGTTGAGATGCTTCTCGCGACCAAATTAAAAGCAAAGGAAATTGTGATAAATGTGGGTATCAGGGAATGTCACACCAGACCTTTTTATGCGTAGCATGCGTAGCTCAGTCCGTTAGTGCGTGGTCTTCTGAGCTGGAGGTCGCCAGTTCGATCCCCGTCTCATTCCATCGACGTCTGTTTCGACTTTCCTCTGATCCGTTTAGCTGTAGCTTTGAATACCCCTAAAACGGAGCATTTAAATAGGAAGGGATGTAAATGGTGTGCACCGAAGGCCACAAGTTTATCAGTAAACCAAGTTGACTGGCTATATGACAATAGCGAAAGAAAAAGCACTTTTTTTAACCGTTTCAGGATCAGTTAGATGAATACGAAGCTGAAAGGAGGGCCCTTCTTTGTCAAAACAGTAGAGCCAAAGAGGAGGTAAATCTCGTAAATTGAAAACTCCTGACTCCACAGTTCCTTTATGTGTTGTTTTTAGAGACATCTCCCGAAATATGGATTAAAGAAAATAATCGCTGAATTTGGATTCCATATCTTCCAAAAACTACCCTGTTGGGCAGAGGTTTCCTTAATTTGTGGAGGGGGACAGGGGGGCGGGAGCCTGGGAGAATAGGGGCGGGAGGGGTACGGGAGGCGGGAGAGAAAAGGGCGGGATGCGGGAGTTCTAAGAGTGCGGAAAGCGGGAGAGAAATGCAAAACTCTACTTGTTGTCATTTATTAATGCGTTACAATATATTAAAAAAAAAAGAACACAAATGATATCTGACTTGCATTAGCCTCTTCTGAGCAATCAAGCAAACAAAAATTTGCGTTTGGGTTGAAAAACAGACTTACTTCCGGTGAAATTGTAAACCCTTTCACCGTGGCTACGTCATAGGTTTTGAAATTTCAAGTGGTTATCGCGTAACTGCTCCAAGACGAGCAAAAGTGACGCGACTTCATTATAAAAATGTCGTCGAAGACAATTTTAATAGGTCTTAGTATTTTTCGGTGCGGTAGTGAAAAGTCCGAGTCCCTGCATGGAAGACCTTCTTGGGAGTTTGCTCCTTATAGACGGAATGCATAAATGGCGGCCAAAAATGTATTCTTTTGTTTATGTGCTAAGTAGGCTAACTAGCCTCGCTCTCAAGAAACATTTCTTTTGTATTTTGTCCATGCAAACGAGGCTAGTGAGTCTAATTAGCACATAAACAAAAGAACATTTTTTTGGCCGCCATTTATGCCTTCAGTCTATGACCGTGAATCAGAACGAACTAAAGATTTTACTATGTGGTGACATTAAGCTGCAAGTTCGTCAATCTCCGGACTGATTTCTGAAAACCTGGGGCGGATCTGGAGTGGGGGTGTTCAGGAGGTTCGATCGAACCCCCTACATTAAAACACCATACGTCAAAAACTTGTAAAAATATAAAATAGATACATCGTATTCATAGTTTGGCTTAATTCGCTGCTGTCCAATGTAGCTAAAATGTTTTCTGATTAAGAAAAAAATGAGTACCGATCTTTAAATATTTTGGTTCGGTGCGAATGTGGTTCTTTTTTCACCAGGCCTGTGACCCAGACATTTTCCCTAACATTGACTGTTTGCTGTGAATTGTTTGCACTACGCCAGTCACTTCAGCCAACAATGAACCACGGCAAACGGTACTTTGAATCTTGTCAAAGGATATCTGCGCGCCACTATGACAACGGAAATATTGTCGGGCTTGACTCTGATGAACATTCACTACGAAAAGCCCGTCCACTACGATGCTGTGGTTCAGCGTTTTGCGGAAAGATACCCCGAAGAATGCTTTTTATGGATCCCGTCTTTGATGAAACACAAAATTTAAAAACGTTCACTGCAGTTGTTTCACTCTATATTAATTCAAATACGCGTGAAAGCACAACAATCGTTAATAAGGTATGATTGAACAATGACAAAACGAAACTATCACTAATTGATCGTGAGACACAACGAACGTTGAGGACAACCATCTGGTAAATATTTCTTCTCTATGAAATTGTAACACGCTGACAAATTTCAACATTTCCCGGGGGTCTCCAACAGGGGCGCCGCCTTCGGCGGCACCTTTAACAGGACCCCATTTTGTAAAAACCTGTATCCGCCCCAGGAAACGTGTATTTATCAGAACACAAAACAATTCAGAACTGCAAGTTGGAACAACTAAGACCGTCATCACTTAAGAATTACGTAGCTAAATGACCCAGATGTGTTTTGAGTCTCCTTATTTATAGGGGACGGGAGCAGGACTGAAATGGGCGGGAGACGGGAGATAAAGGTACGGGAAGTGGGAGAGCAAAGTACGGGAAGCGGGAGGTTTTGATCCTCCCACCCACCCACTAATTTCAGGAAAGGAAACTTCTGCACCGGATCTCCTCGATGTTGTGTCACGCATGCGTGACGTGACATCAAGAGAGTTTAATTTTTCATCCAAAAAGATTGTCTTCATATGTTACGAGGGAAATGATGATTGTTTATGGCCCTTGTGGTCAGAACGATTTGATGGCGCTATCAAATCGGCAACTCCGTTCCTTACACTACGCGAACTGTGAGTGGGTTCTAAAACCTTTCATGGTGTTAGTTGCGAACAAGGGTAATGATACCAAAATACGGAGAGGAACCAGCGTGTGTAATATATTTCACAGTCTCTTTCTGATTTGTCCTTTTTCTTTCTTTTAGTTGTTTTTTGCGAAATATGTCTGTCACTGTCAATACATTTCTAATATTTCATTTACTTTAACCTGTATCTATAGGTTGCTAAACTGGGGCAGCAGTACGCCAAGTTGTTAGGCCATCAAAACAAAAAACAAAAAATTCACCATGTGATCAAGCTCAAAGAGGAAAATCTAGCTCTTAAAGCCGTGAGTAGTTTAATAATTTTAATCACAACTAATTCTTAGCTGTTGTATATTTAAAGTGCCCCCGACCTCAAATGTTTTTCTTTGCTGAGGGAAAGCTATTGACCCAATGCAAAATGATCTTGCCGTGTTCACTTTGAAATTACAATTTTAGTACGTCGTAGAATTTAAAAAAAGTCGTTTGCCCCGGAGCCGAGCAAGTGCGCCTGTTCCTGAGACGACATCACAAATTGGTTTGCAGTGCAAAAATTTCTTCAAAGGTGGAATGCAAAACAGCTTGTGACGTCATCTCAGGGATAGACCTTCTCGGCCGAGAGACAACTTATCTCTCTATCTGTCTTTCTGCCTGTCTGTCTATCTTTTTCGAGTCAGTGTGGAAAGAGCATAAAATAAACTTGATGTAGCTTATTTGTGCGCTATGAAAAAAAAAGAGGCGAGAAGGTAACCCATACTTTTTTTCGAGATGACGGTTGAGGTTTTGAAAAGTGCTTCTGGTGTATTTGCAATATTTAAGATTATTATCACCTTAAGAGGTGTGATTTGATATACCACCAAATTCTCATGACTACCCAACAAAGAACTCTATGGTTCGAGTTGAACGTTTCGAGAATGAACTTTTCGGTCGTGGGAATGAAAAGGTTAAGAACATTGAAGATGATAGCATGGGTGAAAACCGTAAGGATTTATTGGACCGAGAGGTAATTTGTGAAGAAAACTAGAACAAGACACCGTTGAAACTTTTTTTCCTTTTAAGATTCCGTCAGTTTTCATTTGAATCTCTGAGGTATATCGCAAATAATACTTAATAAGAAAGAGTAAAACCGAAAAACAAAATTTAAAAAACTGTCTTATTGCAGACCATCGATAGGACACAGATCATCTCAGACCCACGTTTCCATTAAAAATTGTCGTAGTCGGAAGCGTCGTAATTGTCGGGAAAGTAGGACCGTGTGCCGCAGATCGCCGCAGGCGCCGGGACAGATGTTTTCATGTTTGCGACGTGGCGCAGACCAATCGGCGATCGTGTCGCAGACTGATCGCAGACCGTTGCAGATCATATGGAAACCAGTCTTTTCATGTGATCCGAAATTAAAAAGACGGCTGCAAGTTTTGATGACAAGAATTGCCGGAAATCCTGTGCTGTCTCGTTAGTCAAAAATGCTCATGTCGGAGTATCCCTATAAAGCGAGTGTATCTCGGAGATTTCGAACTTTCCCGAAGTAAATCTAAGATAGCCGTAAATTTCACCCACAGGAGAATACAAAACTTCGAGACACGGTTGACAAACAAAAGAGGTCTATGAGGAAGTTGGAAGAGAGAGTGGATCAGGTGACTGGGAAAAAAAGATTCAACCCTAACGAGGCTTTCACGCACGCAAAGAAGGAGAACACGCCACTTGCAGTGATATCAAATGGTAGGTTCTATTGAAAAAGATTATAAAGAGCCTCCACTCTTGAAACAAATTACAGTGCAACGCGCCTAACCGTGGCCACCCAACAAACTTTCACATTTGACAACTACGTGTAAATACGTCAACTCAACAACCCATGCAACGGTGTTCAACTTACAACCGTGCAAACTTTGCAAGGAGGCGTGACTGTCAATCAAATTCGCACACCCTTATTGGCGAATAATTTGTAAAAAACTTTGTTAGGTGGCCACGGTAAGCCGCTTCGCACTGTAAGAACTATTCACGAACGTGGAGATGAATCGTAGTGGATAAGTAACTTTAGAATATACTTACACAGTGGTTAACGTTGAAGCTACTCAAACTCCCAATATCCTTTGTTAGTAAATACAAAAACAGTGGATAGCGTTGAACGCGGGCGCTGATTGGCTCGTCAAACTCCGAATATCCTGTGCTATTTACCTCCGAGCAACTCAGGAAAAAAAAGCGTCCCGATTTGCATCCGTGACAAGTGAAGAAAACATCCAAATTAATTTTTTGTGCTGTGTATTATCTCACTGTTTTAGTATATACTAAAACAACTATTCACCTCCGAGCAACTCGCGCGGTATTTGCGCCCGAAAATATTGTAATCGTTGCAGGA
The DNA here is from genome assembly GCA_949126865.1 of Montipora capitata. Lineage (NCBI taxonomy): Eukaryota > Metazoa > Cnidaria > Anthozoa > Scleractinia > Acroporidae > Montipora > Montipora capitata. The sequence continues at coordinate 43,558,922 of OX421450.1, forward strand.
ATAAATGAGTTAAAATCATCTTTTGTGCTAAATTATCTCACTGTCGGTGATCCACCGCTCACCAACTTTCCATTCGGTGAATAGTTGTTAAATATACCACACAAGCTGAACAGCTAACCAGCCAAAAATATCATTTAATTCAGTTAACGATTAAAACCATAGGAAACCATTTTGTTTCTCTTCGGCTACTTAGAGGTGAGGAGCACTTGGTGCCACCCTTGAAATAACCAATTAGAACTTTCGAAAAGCACTTTTTACTCGTGTGACAGGAACAAAATACTGGCTTATAACATGTTTAAATGCAATAGAGAGAAAAATCGTGTCATCGTTAGAAAAAAGAATTCATAGTTTCTTTAGTTTCTTCTGTTAATTTTTTTGTGCGCCGCCATTTTGGATTCGATGGCGAGTTTCAGAGACGTTTTTAATTTAGCCACAAACGGAAACGGGAAGGAAACATTTCGAAGCCACGACAGTGGTCTATCAGATTTTTTTTAACTAATCGTCTCTAAAGAGAGTTTCACTCACGTGATCAGTAACCTTGTTTTTCCACCGAAACAATACAAAACGTTTGCATGGTAATTGAGCTTAATTCCCGGAGGATAAGTTGGGGACACTAACTTGGCCGCGTTCCCACTGGTTAGGTACACCAACATGGTTGTCGTGACGTCAGGTGAAAACACTCTATAGCGTTCTCAGATCCCATCGTTCTCTTAGCCGGCGGGGCATTCGCACGAGAAAACGAAGGGCTCTGGAGAAGACATAGGATTTTCATGTTCCCGATTCTTGACTTCCGGACTTCATATATGAGTCGTCAATAGTACTTACGATGGCGGCGCTCAGAAGCATTACATTCGTAGGATCTCTAAGTGAAGCATTAAGTGGCCTCAACGTAGAGAATGTGTCCTTTCATGTCGAACAGAAAGAAGCAATAAGTAATTGATCTCATAGTGTTAAACAAAGACAATGATCATTTTACCGACCGGCTTCGGCCATTTTTACTTCCGGTTCAAGATTTTATTGTTTGCAAGCTAAGCAAAAAAAAAAAAAAGAATTTCCCATGTCTCCAGAGCCCTTTGTTTTCTCGTGCGAAGGCTCCGCCCGCCAAGAGAAACGATGGGATCTGTACGGGATATGGGAACGAGAATGAGAGAAAGTCTACAGACCAATTGATGGTTGGTAGCTGACGTCATGGCGGCCATGTTGGTGTACAGGACAATGCATTGAAATGTCTTTTGGGAATTTGACTCTATTATTATGCTAAACTTGTGGAACCACTTTTTATTGTTTTGTACACCAACATTGCCGTCTCATCACGCGGATGCAAACCGAGAATATAAATATGATAGTGGAAGGACAAGTTACACAGTAAAACATCTCACTTCCTGTTGCCGTTCGAGGCTCAAAAACGTCTCGTCCAACCTCGTGGAACAGGGACTTACGGTACTCTCGTGAACGAGAGCGCAGAGCACCACTGAAACACTACAGAATGGTAATGGTTGCTAAGCTTTTTAGTTAAGAACCCTACAAAAAGGTTGCAGGGATGATTCTTTGAAGTAACTTTTCCAATGGAAATCTGGCATCACTTCAATCAGGAGGCGCATGCGCAACTAATCCCCAACTAGTTAAAGGGGCTAGGTCACGCAATTTTAGGCAATTGCAGCACTGATCGAATGATCATGGAATTAACTAAAATATCAAAATAACTGTTCAAAACTATAGAAGAACTCTAACAAAACACAGGGAAGCCAAGAAGGGACATGGATGGACAAAACTGGAGAGGATTGAAATGGATTGAATTTGGGTAAATTTGAAAAACGTCGGCCCACCTTTTTGTCAAATTTATATCAGTCTATATCAAGATGTCATTTACATTGCATGAGTTTGCAAATGAAAGACTCTTGCTCTGCCAATTTGATGTTTAGAACTCATAATTAACAAAATTAAACAAAATTACCTGAAATAGCGTGACCTAGCCCCTTTAAGGAAGTGTGAAATGAAGTCTTGTCTTGTCCCAGTCCTCTGCCATGCGTTTCAGTGAAAAACACAAAAACTCCCAGAAAACGAAAAGAAGAGGCGGTTTTTTCACCGAATGGGAACCGTCGCATCATTTTTCGTAAATTCTATTTGGACAAAAAAATGGAAGTGATATTTTGAAAAGTGTATCGAAGGAGGCCCTTATGACGTCATAACTTTTCACTAATATATTTAAAAAAAATACATGCTACCTGGAGCCCATCTCATGGGCTCCTAATGCTACAGATTTTGTGTTAGAATGTTCTCATACGGTTGCATTAAAAATTTGGGTGAAACATAGTTAACCCTTTCACTCCTGTGGGGTTCCCCATTGACGAGTAAAATCGTCTGGCGTTAGACAGAGTAAAATCTATAAGTCTCATTGGCCCTTACAGGAGTGAATTAACTTGCTGGGTTTTTAGGCATTTTCTGTTTTGGTCACGTGATTTACCAAATATGGTTCTGAGTCGAACCAGACAAAGAACACACTTGGCGAAAAATGATAACTAAAGCCTTAGCCAAACTATCGACCAAAGTTGGATTCGGCGCTCCAACTTTGCTCGATCCAACATTGTACAACCCTTTGGTCACCCATTTTGGAAGATATTCGTCCAACATTTTTTGTTCTATCAAGTGTTGGATAGAGTTTGCTTTTGATCAAACATTGCGACCAACAATTTTGCTCGACGTAACAACAGTGTTGCAGTATTTGGCCGCTCTTTCAACAAAGTTGTGTCCCGAATCGAGTCACGTTCGCGCTGCTAGCCAATCACGAATCGATTTCAAGCCTAAGCTTCTAGTAATATTTGCAACAAAGATGGCAGACAAGGATCAACAGCCAGAAACCTTGATCAGCGAGTGTGAAGCAAGGCCATGTCTTTGGGGCACTTTTAGTCACTGTCGCTCTGTTTAGAGATTTCTGGTTCAATAGCATTTAAAATTTCTGCAAATTGATACGAGCTCATTCTCGTCATCTCCTAAACGCAGATGTATCTTGCAGTGAACATACCCTACCATACCAACACGTTCTCTTAACCATTTTTTGGATTTTCCTCGTTTGAATCCGTCATTTCCTTCCTCAAACAGCTCCAGCAACATAGCGCTACGAGCGGTTTTCGTTTCAGTGTTAGCGTCAAATTGAACTTGAGTGGCTTTCGTGATGTAATGTTGGATAGTGTTTTGCCACTACCTAAACATTTACATCCAACAATGTTGCATGTGGAATCAAACTTTGTCGATATTAAGGGACTCGAAAAATGACTATTTGAGGGAGTCCATAGCTACGGTTTGGTAGTTAAGGGCCACCACCTTTAGTAATGGACAATGCACGTGCTGCTGCACGTGTGTTGTGAACTTTTCCACACGTGAGCTGGGTTACACTCGAAGAAACTGGAACAATCACGAAAACGTTCTAAAAGCGTGAGCGTTCAACTTTCCATGACGTTTTTAATTTTTTGAGATCAATGTCTTTGACAAAAATGTCCTCTCCAATATTGAGTTCAGTCAATCGTAACGCGTCATTACTTCCAGAATTGTGTCACCCGGAACTCCGGTTTACAACTGAGTGAATATTTACTTTTCTCTTGAATTCTGATATCCGTGTTTCTCTTTGTTTGACTGATAGTTTTCACGATCATCTTATGTTTAGATCGCTGTTTCCCAAATTAGCTCAGAGGTAAATTCATGCTCTTGTGAGGTTATCGATAACTTCACAAATTGATCGACCATTTGACAATGCTGGGCGAGAGTATAGTTACCCGAGGGACTGGTTATGAAACCGTAAAACCTTAAAAGAATGTTGCTGCAACCGATTTTGAATTGACTGTGACAGCGTACTATCTTTTTGTTTTCACCCCGCGCGGGTTCTCAAATTAGCTTAGCATAATTTAATCGAAAGACTTGATTGGTTATCTTCTCAAAAAAGGCGTGTTTTGTGCACCGTCAAGGTAAAAAATATAGACAAAAACATGAAACAAAAAGACTTGTCGAGTTTCATAACCATCTCCATGCAGTAACTATGGTGAGGTCTGGTGAGAGGAGCCATTCTAAACATAGGTGACTTGGGAAAACAAATGTCATTTAAGATCTATGACAGTGACGTCGACGAAAAGGTCACCTCAAAATATAATTTTGCACTATCTTTCGCAATTATTCCATCTCGTTCACGTCAAACAACGAGAGCGAAGGATCCAAACAATAATTTGGGCACGATCAGTTTCACAGTAAGAGGAGAGAATTAATTTGAGAATGATAGTGCATTTGATTGCCGACGTTGTTTTAAGTGCTACGATGACCAAAAAATCAACTTTTATTTTTCTTTGGATTTCAAAACTATGTTAACTAAACAATTAAGTGACCCAAATTTTAATCCTTGATCTACAAAAGATACCTGTTTATTTTAACTGGCATGGAATTTTGCTATTTAATGGTCTGCCATAACAAATTTTAAAATCTTGAAAGAGCTGGGGCCCGTTTCTCGAAAGTCCCGAAACTTTACGGGCCATTTTCGGGTGTCAAAATTCCGTTTGTATCTCAAGAACGGAGAGGATTTTAAGTGGCTATCTTTAAAAGGAGGAACGGGGAAATGGGAATGGGAAACGGGGAATCTTTAGAATGGGGAATCTTTAAAAGCGGGAAGCTCTGGGAATTATTGATTAATCAACTAAAATGAATTTATTCATTGTAATTATATCGCACGCTAAAGCATATCTGTTTAGCGTCTATCTTTAAAATGGGGAATCTTTAAAACATTCCAGCATAAGTGCCACTGCATCGTGGCATACAGCTTTGAATCCAACTATGTTGTCGTGTTTGAGGTCGTACAATAACCTATTGTAGCCTCTTTGGTGAACGCATCGATGAAGTCGAGTGAAGACCCGAGTAATTTCTTAACAACAACTGTTTCGCCTTTCCTGGCCGAATCTCCGACCTTCCTCCTTGTATATTCGGTGACAAAAACGAAAGCCTTGGGGGGTCGATCAACATCCCCCCCATTCGTCGATTGCCCGTTCGTCCTTTTAAAGATAGCCGATTTAAGTCGTCAAACTTCGCCATTCATTTTCTGTGTTTACTTTAAAACCATTCTCACAGGCCAGTTACCGGATACTTCGCCGGTATTGTACAACTTGAACAAGATAGCATATTCAAAATATTCTTGTGATAGAGCTAAGTTATATTTTGAAGTGACGTTTTCCTTGACGTTAACTTAGAAGACAGAGCTGAGTGGAAAGTTCCCAAGTCATGGATCTGTTATATAAGCCAGTATTCCCTTTTAAGCACTACTTCAGCCAATTAGAATGAAGCCATGCAGCTGGCGCCAAACGCTCACGCGTAGCTTTGACTGTCTCGTCAGGAGAAGAGTTGCGAGGAGTATGAAAGAATGATGAGTCAATTTAATCATGTTTATTTTTGTCTTTCCTTGCAGGAAACGGATCAGTCAAGTTGTAATAATTAACGGATGCCCCTGTTACTTGGAGGCGACCGCTGGTGATTCTTACGACGTTCAAGATGTGATTGCTAAGGTTGATGGACTGCTTAAGCCCTGAATGTCTACCGGGTCCTGTTACATTCTGTTTTTACGCGACACAAAATTGTCTTACTAAAGAACCCATGGGCTTCCGTTTCATAAAAAGCAAAGAAAGCCGCCTTTTATTTGCTCTTCGTCGCCCGAAAATTACGGCGAAAATTGAAATTTTATGGCAGTGGTCAGGAAAAGAAGGCAACAGGAGTTTCTTCCAGGACGTTTCATCCCCATCTTATTTTGCGATTCTTGACCGAAGAAACCGGGCGAAACGCTTGCGGTGGTTTGTGGACTGAGAGCGCTCAGTGGTAGTTTCTTCAGATTTGGTTCGGAGTCGTTAAGGTTTCTTCAAGTGCGCACGCTCTCAACGGAAAACGTGTACTCTTGTCTATCGTCCCGATAAGCCACTATCAAAACTCAAGTGAGTTATCCATCGTGTCGTGTCCGCACTACCCTTTGAAAAACTGAGACCTGTTTTAGGATTTGGATGGGTTGCCCAATGGAGTAGAATTGAATGGATTGAATTGAACGTAGTTCGATTTGCCTGGCAAACTACAAACTGTTTCGCTGTAACATATGTGAATTACAAGGGAACCCAAAGGGGTTGTCAAGCTATTTTTGTTTTTTTTATAAGCTGGTTTCACGTGGTCCACTGTGCTTAGAATTTTCATTTATTAGCCCGGTGGCCTATTTCATTAAAACAGTGGTAAGGGGAAAGATGAGAAGTTGAGAACGAAAATCGGATATTGACAGAAAACGGTATTGCACGGCATTATTCTGTAAGTTTAAGCAAGAATATCTTAATTTGCTTTTCCATCTTCCTTGTACATACATACAAAATTTCATTTTTATTGTATGCCATCTAATGTGTCATTGAAAATATATTAAAAGCTTAAAAAACTTTTCGGTGTAGATAAAAAATAAACGCGAATCCTGTGCTACAAAGTAATGGGTCTGCAAAAAAAGTCCCAGTTGCCACTGTGTGGATGTTGTTTATACGTTTTATTGAAGAGACGGAAGAAATCTGACGGCAGGTCCTGCATTCTTTTTTTCTCGGAGGCGTGAGTTGCGCGAGCTCTCTTCCCTTGTACGACGTGAACGAGAGTGGAATAATCGCGAAAGACTACGATTGTGCAAAGTTCCATTTTGTGGTGACGTTTTCGTTGACAGGTGAAAACCGATAATACTGTACGGTTAAGCCCTGGTCAAACTATCGAACATAGTTGGATTGAAGGCTCCAATATTGTTCGACCATTTGGCCACCCCTGTGGGAAGATGTTCGTCCAACATTTTTTGTTCGATCAAATGTTGGATAGTTTGCTTTTGATCAAACATTACAACCAACAATTCTGCTCAACGCAACAATATTGCAGTGTTTTGCCGCTCTTTCAACAAAGTTGTGTCCTGAATCGAGCCACGTTCGCGCTGCTAGCCAATCACGAATTGCTATCTTCTATTCAAGCCTAAGCTTCTAGTGTCATTTGCAACCGATATGGCGGACAAGAACCAACGGGACGTCGTGGTTGTTGAAGCTTTGATCAGCGAGTGGGAAGGGACGCTTTTAGGCTCCTTAATCATTATCGCTCAACGAGTGGGCTATAACCAGTCTCATATCGAACGAGCGCTCATAGAATAAAAGTTTGGAAGTACGAAGATAGGAGCGAAAAAAAGGAGAAAATCTTAGCGAAATCGACAAAATCGACTCGATGTTGTGTAATACCTTAGTGGTCAGACAGACGCAGGCTCGTCGCAAAAACAATTCTTACCTTTTCGCACTTCGTTCCCAGGGTCTCTCATTGTCGTTCTCAACGACAATGGAGAAGAGAAGAGAAAGCCTGGGAACGAGATTGACCTTTTCGCATACTTCTAAGCTTCGAAATTGATCCAAACTTTCCACAAAAACGTTTTATTTTTGCTTTGTCGCTTTCTGGCGTAAAAAAAGTTAGTTTAGCAACGCAAAGCGCAATCATTTACCATATAAGGTCAAACTAAGGTATATGAGCTATTATTAAATTCCCAACCTCGGATAATGCATTTCGCGTGCTCTGATTGGTTCACTCAATCCCGGTTATCACCTCATATACCTTGGTTTGACCTTATATGGTAAATGATTGCGTTAAGCGTTGCTAAACTAAAAATGTTTTCACCTGAAAGCGAGATTTCTCTTTGAATGAAGCCAAAAAGGAAAACAAAATTTTGGATCCATTCCGACGTTTAGAAGTACGCAAGAAGGCAAGAAATGTTTTTGTGATGAGCCTGCGTCTATCTGACCACAAGGTATTACACAACATCGCATCAGTTCTCATCAAGTTTTTTCGATTTCGCTCGGATTTGCTCCCTCTTTTCGCTCGTATTTCGTACTTCCAAATTTTTGGAGTTTAAGGAATTTAATAAAACAATTATTCCATTCGCGCTTGTTGGATATGAGACTGGTTATAGCCAACTCGGCGCTACGCGCCTCGTTGGCTATTTACCATCTCATATCCAACGCGAGCTCATGGAATAATTGTTAATTATTAAAAACTGGATCGTTGGATAAGCCAATAAGCCATAAGGTTTTGATTGGCTAAGCCATCATGGGTTATGAGCCATTATACCATGATCTACAAACACGGCAAGCATATACGTGGTTTTTTGGGCCTTTTTATTTTTATTGTAGTCTAGTTTTCAATATTTTGGGGGCGTTTTTAATAAAACAATTATTCCACTCGCGCTTGTTGGATATGAGATTATTTTAGCCAACGAGGCGCGTAGCGCCGAGTTGGCTATCTATCATCTCATATCCAACGCACGCTCATGGAATAATTGTTAAATATAGCGCATGATCCATGGGTGAATGATCTCGGGCGCTTAAAATTAACAATCAGGATATTTACAATGTTTAAAAAAATATGACTAATTTTGATTATATTTACAGTGGTGAGAAGTATATAAAATAATCGTATATTGAGCAAAGTAAGAAAGTAAAAAAAATTAATAATCTTTTTGAAATGAAACCATATTTAAAAAACAAATGCCCAAGATGTTATCGTTACCAGTTTGTCTTTGTTACTAGGGTCACATATTAGTTACATTGATACTTTATTTTGATGAACTGGTTTTAATTATTTTTGACGCCATCGATAAATCTCTAGGTTTTTTAAGGTTTGTGTGGAAGTTCAAAACGATGAAAAGTATTCATGATATGCAATTTGGGTTTTTTTTATTTTCCAAAACTGAAGATATGCTCTCAAGGTGCGGCAGAAGAAAGGTGGAGAGAATGGGCTATAATTGTAGAAATTATTTTATTAAACAAAGTTTCTGCCATACATTTCCTGTAATTCCAAAGCGGTCAGTGTAAAACGCAGACTGCAGACCGCAGACCAGGGGTAAAATGCAGACTGAGGTTATAACGTAACTGTTGAAATAACCCAAACCCCTTAGAAATGCTAACCTTAGGCCTAATTAGGCTTAAAACAATTTTTAGGCTTAACTGTTAGCATTTCTAAGGGATTTGGGCTTTTTCAACAGTTACGTTATAACCTCAGTCTGCATTTTATCCCTGGTCTGCGGTCTGCAGTCTGCAGTCTGCGTTTTACACTGACCGAATTCCAAAGGCACAAAATTACAGAGAATGTATGGAGACAAAAAAGCAATATCTAGGAATTACAAAGAATAGCTACCAAGTCCAGTTCATCTCTGTTGTGAACTTGGACTTATTTGTTTGGTTTATGAAAGCGAAAGTCAAAGTAGAGTAATGTACGGCTTATTTTGCTTTGAATTTCCATATAAACCTTTGATTTCCCGCCCTGATTACCCATGATGCACTCAAGAGCGTGAACTGGTCTATTCCCGTTGTCCTAAAAATACGAGTCATGGTCGTGTGCATCTGTTATGTAACCCCCGTGAAAAATATATCACGGGAACTGTGCACGTGAGCTTAGGCAAGAACTTGTTACGTAAGCTGTTTTACTGCACGTGCCAACCGAACGAATAACCAATCATAATTCAGTGTCCAATCCGTTGAGAGTTATAATATCTCAATCAAGTAAAATTTGCTTCGCAACATCCCTTGACGTTGTTAGTCACCTTAGTAAAGTTTCTGAAGTGATTTTCGTTTAGCCATGTCGCGGCGTTCAAGTCCCTCAGCGTCAAATAAAAGTAAGTGTTTTAAAAATTCGATCTTTCTGAAGTGGAAAGGATCGAAAGTTGTGGATATCCGGAAAAATAACACGTACTCTAATCAGTATTCAACGTGAATGTGGAAACTGTTGATGTGCTATTCTTACCGTGGAATTACAAAGTTTATGTTCATATTCGTTTGTTTTATGTTAGGCGATGGTGAATCAAGCGATTCTGGCCTTGACACGGTGTCGAGTTCTACTGGGACGAATTTCCCTTCCGACTATATGGATTTGGATGAATTCTTGTCCGCACAAACTCATGACGGACCAGGTAACGAAGATGAACCAAAGTACTGTGGAAACGCTCAAGATCAGAGGCTTGCTTGCCCAACAAGAGCAGTTGTAATAGCTAGAACGAACTCAAATCAAATGGGTGAGGGGACGGAGCAATCGAAGACAGCTCGGGAAGGAAGTAATGTCATGAACTCGCATGCACCTTCGTTCCCTCTTAAAATGGATTCCACTGTTCTACAGTCAATCGAAGCCAACAGCAGATCGCAGCCATCAGCAACGAACGCAATTATCCAGTGGTGCAAATCTGTTAGCGTTGCACCACAAGTCGAACAAAGTCATAGAGCTGCAGATGTGGCTACTGCTAGAGCGCCCTCCCGTAGACGGCGAAGCGCGAAATACGTATACAATCCTCTTCCGATTTCTAAGAAGGCAGACAGGAAGTTTGTGTGTCAGGCCGAAAAGGACGAAAAATACTGGGAGCGGAGAATCAAAAATAACGTCGCAGCTAAAAGATCGAGAGACATGCGACGACAGAAGGAAATCGAGATAAGCGAGAAGTTCAAAACGCTGGAAAGGGAAAATGCGCGTCTCAAGAATGAAGTGCAAACACTGAGAATGCAAGCTGTCGAGCTGGAAAGGAAACTTGCTAACTTGCAAGGTGCAAATATGTGACAGAGCAAACTTTTCTTAAGTTCTGAGTGCCTTTGACTACTCGGTCCAATCGCATCCCCTTCCCATCCCATCCCATACCCTCGAGTTATTCAGTCTTATCTCATCACGACTGGGGTAGAATCCATCGGGTTATTTAATTCCCGGGGTGGGGGGACTCCCCTATAAAAAGAAGAGGGATGCTCGCCGGAAATTTTAAATTTAACCCCCAAAGGAGACTAATCTGGGCATGGCCCGAGCTTTTTTTGACCCCTAAAAGAGACCATATCGTAACACAGAGAAATAAAAAATACAGTGACTTTTAATGATGGCAAAGATATTATCATCTAATACTTTCACCAATGGGAAGAATAAATAAACACATATATTTCTTCTCGCGCAACCCTAAAGGAGACCTTCACAGCTACATATGATTGCATTTTGCCCAGAACACCCTAAGTGAGACCAAAATCTGAAATTTACACCTCTAAGCAAGGCGACGAGCATCCCTCCCCTTTTTATATGGGAGTCTTCCCCCAGGATTTAATTAACATCTCCTGGAGCATTGACATCACATAATGCTCACATATCTGATGTGACACTTGAAGAAATTCTTAAGTAAGTCTTCCTTAACACGAAAAGTTAGTTTTACCAGGTACTTGATGCATAGGATGCAACCTCGTCCACTACATGACAACATATAATGAAGTTTTCACCCACCATAATTTTTCTACCATATAACTGTTAACTATATGTTACTACTAAATATAATGAGTGTGTAGTGGGGTGAAATTTTCTGTTTAACCCATTCATTCCTGTAGCAGTCCCCTTTGACGAGTTAAATAGGGAGTAAGGTCTTTTCCGTAAGGGGTTAATCAGTGTGCAAAGAACATCATGCCTGATAGCCCTGGGTTAGTGAAGACCTTTACCAGCGTGATGGGCAAGTGGACAGAAGTATTGCACGCTTTCCACTTAACCTTGCCCGCCACCGAAAGCAGTTTTTTGAAAGTTGAAACGCATTGCGTTACATTTTGCTGAAGTTCTGTGCTGGGCTGTCATGTCTCGGCCATACACTCTTTGACTAAAGCATTACTTAACTGTGTCATTGATAACAATAAATTACCATTTCATAAATTCATGAATTTGAATCCTACTCGTTGAATTTTTTGA
>OX421450.1:43575669-43583169 GCA_949126865.1 Montipora capitata
GACTCCGATAGTGATGTATTTCAATAACTGGCTTCCGATTTGAAACACCGAGATGAACGCGATCAACAGAGAAAAAAGTATCTCTCTGACAGACTGATGGAGTGCGCACGTGGGTCATGCAGGGAGAACATGATACGCAAAGCGGAAAAGTCCTCAAAGGGAGTGATGCACTGAATACGTCAATCACATGACATGAACAATCAAAACAGCAGTAAAATGAGATGTATTTCTGTTCGCCTTTATTGGACCCTTATTAGCCATAATTGGCCATTATTGTTAACAATGATCATTATTAAGTAATTACCACGACTTGTGTACGCGCAAATGTTCCGCAGTCCGCAGAACATTCACAATTCTGAAATTCGCTGTCGGTCAGTCTTGACATTTGTGTGGCTTTCGCTAATTCGTTGTAATAGTCTGTCGGTCGTCGCCAGTTCGTGGCTATCATGTCGCCGGTTCAAGGCCATGTCGCTTGTCGGAATTTACCCCTAACAGGGCCTCTCATTCCATTTAAGGGCATGAAGAATTGGGGCAGATCTGGCATCCCAACTAGACCCTGTTATTATGCGTACAGCCCTGTTTTGTAGTTTCTCTAGTTTTTGGCTGAGGCCATTACCAATACAGCCCCAGACAGCGCTGCAATAATCGAAATGCGGAAGAATCAATGACTTGTAAATTGTGACAAGGGTACTCCGGGGACATATCTGTCTTAGCCTCCTCAGGGATTTTACAATGTAGGAGGAAAAGGTTAAATTAACTGAAATGCAAACTCCCCTTCAAAGTTTGCAAATTATTATAATGAACTTTATGTCCTGTGGCAGAAATTTGTTCAATGGGGGGATGACAGGGAAGGAGTGGTTTTCACTCTGTGAAATTTGTCTAAGAGGGAACCTCCAGCGAGGATTTGTGATGCTTCCCATGTCTGAACACTTGAAGCAGTTGGGGCCTTCCCTTTAAAGAGCAAAGACAAAAAGGAAGCATTTCAAACGAAAAAATGAAATGTTGTAATAAATGATAGTCATTGATGACCGTAAGAAAACAATCTTTATTGTTATCAAAGCAAAAAAATCATCAGAAATAAAGGTACTTTGAATGCCTATAAAAGCCCATGCATGCGCTTGGTCGCAGGTGTAACAATAAAGCTCAATTACAAGCCACTGCTTGGGAAAGCAGCCCAAGGCAAGAAAGCGACAGAAATTAATAAATTGTTACAACAAAGATGGCAAAAATGTGACCACTTTTCAATGCCTACTTGTGCATTCTATCATGCACCTTAACTAATGCCATCATAACCAAAGATGACTTTGTATGGTGGAGTGATTGGATACTGTGCACATAAGAAAAACGGTCACATTCGTGACATCATAACTACAAGAACTGTGGGTAGACTTTCAAATACCGGACTAAAATGGCGGAGGACAAAAGGCCCATTGTTATTCAGATTAGGCCTTGCTAATTAGGTATTATGTTCGCTTTGTTCTTTTGTTTCATGGACATTAATTATTTCGGATCCGGTACATGAAAGACCAGCCAGTACTATGGGCACACAGTACCACCTTAGACTAATGCTGTGATTTCATAAAGTACTACCTACATTTGAACTTATATTTTGTAGTGAGTTAACAACAAAAACTGCAGATGCAAAGCTCCATGTACATTGTAGAACAGAGCTTGAATGGAGTGCATCGTTTAAAGTCACACAAAATGAATGTTAATGCTCACTACCCATTCTCTAAACAGAAGGCTCAGACGTTTTGAAAACAAAACCAATGCAAAAAAAAAAACAGTTGGATGATAACTTCTAGAATTATAATCATTACTAAAAGCAAACACTAAGAAGGCCCTTCCCAGGAGGGAAAGTGGTGTCTTGTTCCCTTCAAAAATTTGCTTGTGTTCTGTTGTTCCTAAAATTACTTCCAAACTTGTTCTCAGCTTTTTGACCCCTAAAATGGTTTATGTTCCTTTGTTCCCTAAGATGTTTTCTCTTTTGTTCCTCCTCTTCCCTAGTTCAAATTACTAGTAGCCATGTTCCCCAAAAACCCCCTGGGAGGGCCTTACTAAAATTTGCTTCTTGTTTTCTGACAAAGAAGACTTCTGGCTTCGGTTGTTCAAAAAGGTGGATAACGCTATCCACCGGATAAATCACTATCCAGTGCATAAACACTAGCAAAACCAATTGAGTTATCCAGTGCATAGTGCTATCCACCCTTCAAACAAGTGGGGCCGAGTGTCAATCACATCATTCACTCAATATTTACTTAACAGCCATGTCAATGACTCTTATGGATTTCTTTTTCCATAAAGGATAAATACCAAAATTCTTTTCCTATAAAAACTAAAATAACGACTTTGGAAAAGAATTTTCTGACATTAAGATCAAGTTAAAACAGGCCCACCTTAGAACACATTACTTCTCAAAAAAGTATACCTTCTATACTGTGGACAAATTCAGGAGTTTTAAAGAAGCTACATTATGATAGACCAGCTTCCAAGTTACACAGTTCCAGACTGACAGGAGAAACTACTGTTACCTAAAAGGAATTTACTATAATTATAATGCATTGCAGTTTAATGCATCTTAAGCAAATTTGTTTCAAAATTATGGTCGACACAAAAATTAGGAGGGAAGAAAGCAAAGTTTTCAACCTGGTCAGTGTCATAATAGAAACTTCAAGAGAAACTACTACTAAAGAAAAAGGACAATAATATTATTGTCTTTTTTCTTTACAATAATAATAATTATTATTATATTCTGGTCCATGAAAATGCAGCCCAAAGCAAAACTCTTGTTTAATTTAAACACCTGTTTTCCTTTTCTTTTAAAATTTTTCACAAAATAAATTACAAAAATGAATATATTTTCCAACAAGACAATATGTATCTTCATCAAATATACAGTCTGCAGAGGACAAACTCTCCATACTCTTTGTAACAAATAAAAATGATAATCTCACCATACAAGAACTTTCTTTAAGTAACACTTACAATAATGCACCTTCTTAGGTTTAAAGTGTACTGCATACAAGCAGTAACCTCTGCGACTACACTTACAAGTAGTCTTACTTAATAACAAATTGTTATTGTTGTATTTAAAATTAGAAGTTAAAAATTACGAGTTTCACTCAACGCAAAATTGCTCCATAAAAGAAGCATACATGAAAAATACAGCTCAACTAATGATGCAACAAAGAATACATCACAGGATACAAGAAAGATGGGATTGAGTGAGGGGCCTGCACTGGAATTTAAAAAAGTGACTCTGGACTAGTTTAAAAAAACTAAATCCCACAACCAAAGAGATTATCTAAACATACGTATTACAAAGCAAGTAATGGCTATAATGTAAGTTAACCTTTTTGATTTAGGAAGGCAACTGCCTATGTTTTTAACATACTTTTACTGTCGTTTTCATCTAAGCATGGGCAAATGACAGGAAAACATGTTCTTTGAAGTTTGAATTTGGCCGCCATTAAGCAAACAGTTCGAAAGTATTAATTGAAGCATACTTTATCAGATAAGGGTCAATTTCTTAGAAAAAGTCTTGCTTCCATTCTAGGAAAACTTGCATGAACATCTCTCAAACTTTGAATGATTGAAGAAAAAACTTGTCACGTATGCACCTGATTAGAGCATGTTTACCTGTCACATGTCCAAGCTCAGATGAAAACAACAGTAACTGTGAGATGTGAGAAAAGGCCCAAAACTTCATTGAAAACTCTTAACTTAATAATTAATGTCCAAATTGGTGAACCCAATGATAAAAGTATCTAACTTCTGCAAAAACGCATAAACTGGTCTACAGTCTACTTATGAATTCCAGAAAAGGTAATTCAATCCCCTTCCATAACAATCATATGTACTATTTTCCCTTAGCTAATATCCACGGTTCCCAGACATTGATTTTACGAGTGTCTTTTATTACTTCAGTTTAAGTGAAAAAGTAGTCAACTGCTCTGAGTGAATTTGCCATCACTTTTAGTGACAAAAAAAAACCAATATTATTCTTTGCAATAAAACGTTTGATCTTCACTAATACAACCATGTTGGTCAGTGTTAAGAGTTATGATGAAAAGATTGTGAGACTGCCCCTCTAAAACCAAGTTTACATAATGTTTAAAAAACAAGCAGCAGTGTTTTATCGGGGTTTAAAAACATGAGGCATAGCCGAGTGTTTTTAGACCCGATAAAACACGTGCTGCAAGTTTTTTGAACCACTTAAAAAACATTCCACAAAGAGCGTGTCTCTCTGGACTCAAAACAATGGTTCAAATTGTGAGAGGTGAATATTAGCATAAAGAAAAACAAGCTATGCCTTGTTAGTACTCTTTATATAAAGAATACTAACGAGGAGTGATTTATCAGATATAAAGCTCACACACGTGACATTTTATCGGTGTTTTGATAGGCTGTTAGGGTCATGAATTATTAATGAGTTTTTTAACATGTCAATAAACAGTTATATATGGCCCCAGGTTGAGTAAACATCACTGATGGAAAAGTAATATAATTTTTACAAATGCTTTCAATTCAGATTATTTTGGTCTTGGTCTTAAAACATGGTTGGTTTTTACAGATTTTTCATGCCTAAGGAATCATAAACACTGTGCAAATCACATTGGGAGATTTCTCCAGTTTAATAATTTCAAAAGCTGATAAAAGATCTTGACCTTGACCAGGTTAAATCACCGGGATTGAAAAACCCGCACCACTGTTGTCAACTTGATTCTAGCACCACAGTACAACGTCCTTTCTTGGCATTATAATCCAAAGAAATAAGGAACGCATCCTCGTCAGCAAATTCCTTGACTGCTTTATCATCAATTTCTGATAACGTTCTGCAAGTAGACAGAAATTAAGGAGCTAACGATAACAACTTCTCAATTTTGTTTTGTCACTGCAAGAGAAAAGTTTAATTAAAATAAATTCAAGTTATACCATTTCAAATTTCTAGTGCATAAATTAATGTTTCACAATGATTGTAAATAGACATACATTTTCTGTAAATTGTTTAGACGATCGTTTTTGAAACTATGAATCACAAAACATAATTTGAAGACTTCTATCATTTTCAGTTTTCAATCAAATTATCAGCTAAGACCAATTTACAAATAATGCAGTCACATAAAATTCTTACTATAAAAGATTACATCACTTACTGGAATTCAAAAAATCTGAGTTCAAAAATCTGAGTTCAAAATCTGAGTTCAAAATCTGAGTTCAAAATGGAATAATGTTTTGCATTTATTTTTTTATTTCATTGTGAAAACAATAATGTACCACCAAATAAATTATATTAAAGGGATGTATGGAGATGCAAGGGTCAACGTGTAAAGGAAAATGAAACCAAGTACTAGCATATTTAATTTAACATTAAATTTTTCAGGATCAAACTTTCAAAAAGATCAAAATAGTACGGACTAGTCTTGACTGTTGCATCTCCACAGAACATAACTTAAGAGTGTTAAACAACATAAATAAACATATCCCAACAAACATTTTACATGTTGCACACATCAGCACTCCACACAAAACTAAACCTTAGCTGATGTTCAGACAACAAACCAAACAGGTATGTAATAAATTAACTTGCACTTTGCCAGTATAGTTTTCTGTCATTGTGTGAACATCAAACCAAAGAGATGTTTTATAAATAACTACGACACAAAACTTTCACGCAAGGAGACAACATTTTGTTATTTTTGAAGTAACCAACTACAAGGAATCAGAAATCAAACAAACCAGAATTTTTGGGCATCAAACCAAATCGCAGGGAAAAAAGGGACATTTCTTTCACA
This sequence comes from Montipora capitata, assembly GCA_949126865.1. NCBI lineage: Eukaryota > Metazoa > Cnidaria > Anthozoa > Scleractinia > Acroporidae > Montipora > Montipora capitata. The sequence continues at coordinate 43,581,465 of OX421450.1, forward strand.
TGAAGGTGGATACATAATTTATAACAAAATGCTAACTCAACCGGAGATTTTTTCACAAGAGCAACACAAGATACAGATACTCACAACCCCCAAAAAACAATAATTTCTTAAAGGTTATGCTACCCTGCAAGTTTGTAGGTGCGCAAAACTCCATCTTGACATCCACGAGGCCCTACCAATGGTACATGTACCAATTCAGGGACTGAAAAATTCAAACAACAAACCAACGTACAACAACCTCACAAAAAAAACTCACTTCTTGGATCAAAAATTTCATTCCATCCACAAAAAAGGTGCACAACAGGACATACCATTAGATGGTATTATCATTTTTAATGCACTCATCTTTCTCTTAAAGAAAGTAGCTCATCACAACTAGGAATGCAAATTATCTTATGGTAAAAAAGGTAAAAGAAAGCTTGAAAGAGCCAGGCTAAAATGGGAAATGAACCTAAAACTTTGGCTACCTCTGTGCTGTTCTCAAAGACAAAACAGCCAAATGTTTGAATCTTTTAACACAACAAACTTCTTAACTCTGATTACGTTTAAGTTTTTGCCACATCTGAGTTTGCTTTGCAGCCGAAGTTGTGTTCTATACCACACCCACAAAAAAGAAATTTGATGGCAAATATTAAAGAAAAACAGAGCCACAAAACAAAGCTAACAAAATTAATCACATGGTGTACTGTACCAATCTGTGCTGCTTAAAGGATTCAAGATCTCTGATCAAAAGCTAGAAATCAAAACAGTACATGTATCAATGTTGTAAGCCCTTTGGGGCAATACCTCAAACAACACCACCACAAGATAAGTACAAATTAAACAATACAACATAAAACCTTTTGTGCAAGTTATCATGAAAAACCGCTTATCATGACTCTGCAGGCCAAAAACTCCTCCTTGTTTCACAATCAATGTAGAATGGACATGACGTCTTAGATAGAGAGTCTTTCTATCTAAAATGAGATGCTTTTACAACAGTTGTTGCTAGACAAGGTGATATGTGAAAGCTCTCTCATAAAGAAGGGTACTAAAGTAACCTACACCTGTTTACTCTCCCTCTCGTAAGTACACCAATATTCATTTTTACATTACCCACAACATTTAAGTCACATGTCCCTCTTCACAGGTCACTTGTTATAAAACCTTAACTAATGCTAAACGTGGGCCTCATTACACCTTGTTAGGCCTCAACATCGTAGCCAACCTTGAAGGTTTTGGTTTGCTTTAGTACAGTTAAAACAATGACCTGTAATGAGCGACCTGTGGAATGTGTGTGTTTTAAACCTGCCGCACACATTCACCCAAATACCTCTAAATACATAAGGCCCGAAACACTAGCACACAAAGCTATTAAAGGGTCTTAACACAGCAAACTAAACAATGCCACAATGGCAAATATTACTTGTTGTGTAACATGATTGAAAAGACAAGTTTGCCAGTACAAAAAATGACTGAGAAAGAATCAAAAGTCCAGATTAGCTCTAAATCTGCACTTCACCAATGGTTGAAAATCTTTGCAAAGGGCATCAGGCCCTTTAACCTTCTTCTTCTTCTTCTTCTAGTTTGAATCAATATTATTTTGTTGTGTGAAGGCCCCTTTCCACAACCAGATTATTACTGCTTAAATATTGTTAACACTTATAGTCCAAAGCACAAACATGACATTGACAAAATTATTAACATTTTTCACTCATTCACTGAC
>OX421450.1:43588169-43590669 GCA_949126865.1 Montipora capitata
TTAAAATAAGCAGATACAGGATGCGTGACAAGCAAAGAACCTTTGACCTAGAAAAAAAAATTTCCCCTGGGAAAAGCAAATAATGATGCACACACTTTCGTTGAACAGTTTATGTACATGGAAAACAAAACAGAGATTATTCAGCTTTTGAAAATTAAAAGGTCCAAGTATAAATTATGAAATTTAGTATTAGTTTGACTTGAATAAATTGAAAATAATGAATGAATGTGTAAAGAAAACCGGTCCCCAACTTGACTATCTGGTTATACCACGTGCGACCGATCACTGTTGCTCACACAAAAACGTGACAGGAAATGTAATCTTTAGAAGTCATGAAATTTCACATGAAGACGTCTCCAAATGTAAAATCATGATCCACTCGAGGAGAAGAATGACTTGGGTTTTATATTAAAATGAGACCAGGCAACGCAGACCCTGTAATATCAATTGAGAAACTGGCCGATTTTCGGAAATATCATATCGTGATAAGCTTCAATCGACGAAAATGGATCAATAAGTGATATATTTATCTGTATACAAAAATTGAAAAAAATTAAACTGATGTTTGAACGAGGTCAGCTGGTTACGATCCTTACACATTCCGTCAAAATAGTTACCCAATTGATTACGGTTCATTTGAAATGAATGAAAGTTCAGTTCAACTGTTTCGGAACAACAGCTAAATACAATCAAGCATGCGAAACCTCCGGCGAAACCCCAGATCCCCTTCTGAAAACACCTCCTGCCTTTCATTTCTGTGCTTAAACTTTCACCTTAAGGTTTTTAACTGTTTCTTAAAAGATCATAGTGTTCAACTCACCCTTCCTTGCAACGGAGCTGAAAGCTGTTGATAGAATCGGTCGGAGTGTTGTACTTCATTGCTACAGCAAGTTTTAGATTTTCGGCTGTTGTTTCTTCCAACATTATCGCGTTATAAGCTTTTTCTGACTCTCGCCGTACATAAATCGTTAGAGAAGGAGGTGGCCTTCTAACCACACGTTTTATCCTTGGAGATAACTCAAGATCGACTAAGGAGTCCGCTACTGTCAAGAACGCTTCGTTAGCAGTTCTCTTCCTCCCTTTCTCACGCCAGTGCCTCAGAAGAGGAGTAGAGTATTTTTCTAAATCAAATTGAGTAGGAACTCCTGCCTGCATAATCTTGACGACCATATCCATACACTGAGGACCCTAAACAGTCCAAATCCGACTCCTCGTACCGGTGTTTTACTCACAATAGAAAGACAACCGAAGCGAAAGCCGACACGAACTTGGCTCCGACAGTTTGGATACAGCGGAAAGAAACCGACAAGATGCCGCAAAAATCACCACAGTCACACGCGATTTCACTGAATATATTCCCTCTAACACTTTTCAAAAGCTGGCTAACTGTTGATATGAATATTGGCGCAAGAAATCCGTATTTAGATCACATATTGCGAAAGCAGAAACGAGTTACAACTGCCACATACTCCAGTACGCCCAGATAGTGAAAGTGGATAAGTCAAACAAGTTTTGGAGTACAAATGAGGGACCCCACTCGTGGATACTTGGGACCTTCGATTCCTTACCTCAAGAGACCACTTGAAATGGTTAAATATTTCTAAAACTCTCAAAAGGTTATATTTAAGGGTTATATAGTGAATTCTGAATTTCTAAAACAAAGTATCTTTGCTATATAGAGGATTTAAGATCACAGCTACAGTTTGTTTTTCTCACTACCCTAGTGAAAATGCTTTTGTTCCGTTCCGGCTTGGAAGCTTGGTCAATTCTGATTTGCATCTAGTTTGGTCACGTGAAGGAATTGAACCAACCACAGGCGAAGACGTTCACGTGATTTCACGTGCAGTATTTTCACTGTGGACGAAAAACAAAATTTAATCAAAGCGGTTATATGAAGTAGATCTTGTTTAATACACCAGTTGTGAAACTGCTCAAATAAGTGAAATAATAGTGCAGTTAGTTTATGAGTGCAAAGATGTCATTTCATGTTTCATTTCATGAAGCATGCTTTGTTTTTTCTCTTGCAGAAAAAAAAACGACGTAGAGAGTATTAAAGTTCATTGCATGCATGACAGGAACTAGCTTTGCTCTGCGTCAAGGAACTGTATTTTCTGAATCGAGCCGAAAAACATCGGCCAGAAAATAAAATTAGTCATCCAAATCTCTCGAATCGGCAGTTTAAACTTAGAGGTTTTGCATAAAAAATAGACCACATGTTGATAAACCGGTTTTTACGGACTAACTAGGCGATAGACGCTGTGAAATAGTCCGGGGAAATAGAATGGTTTCAGCGTAAGGAGGCTTAAGACATTGAATTTAAATAAATGAATCGCTTCCATTAGTTTTGAAAAAAATTTGTTTGCACTGAATTCTCTCATCCAATCGACGCCACTCACAAAACAGTAATCTTAGCTTCTGGTGACGGTATTGTGATTAAAGCTTTCTGAACAATTATTGCAATATTGAAAGCTGCCGTGCTCAAAAGCACATCGCTTCTGCT
>OX421450.1:43595669-43600669 GCA_949126865.1 Montipora capitata
AAAGTTTACTCGTGCGCAATGCGTGGCCCTGTACGGTTCGTAAAATGGCTAACACAAGTTGTGTTGATTCAGAGATATTCTACCAAAAATTGGGTGAAGTTAAAGATTCCAAAAAGACAAAAGCAAGCAAAATAACCCTTTAGAAACACGTAATGAAGACAGCAAGGACAGAACAAATCTGACGAGTCAAGACGTAGCAATTATCAAACGAAAAGGATGGAAACTGGAGGGTGGTAAAATATTATCCAAGAACGGAAAAGAATTGGTTCAAAAATGTCAACTACACCAAGTTCTTTGCCAAACCCATTCGAATATTGCGCACAAAGGAAGAGACAAGATGGACAAGTATATCAAGCGAAACTGCGAATCAGTAGTATCCCAAGAAGTAATACAACTATTTGTGTCACTCTGCTCAATACACGAAGAAAAGTCGATCACCAGCAGGCAAAAACAGCCTATACTAGCCCCTATTCAAGCAAGAGTATTCCTAACACATTTGCAAATGGACCTAATGGACCTTAGAAACTTACCATGTATATGTTTATGTCATCGCAAACACAATTGGATTCTCCACATGATTGACCATTTCACAAAATCAGAAGAAGAAGAAGAAGAAGAAGAAGAAGAAGAAGAAGAAGAAGAAGAAGAAGCTAAACGTGCTTGTTATTCACTTACCAAGTCAACAAAAGAGATAAGGACACCTCAACAGGAAAAAGCAAGAAACACACAAAGAAAATACAAAATGACAACAAGCAAACCTAATACTATCTATCAACAACTTTGTCAAAATAAAAATTAATTAAGTGGACAAAAGTCCATTACATCCAAACACACTTCTTGGAAAAGTAATTGAAAAAGAACATGGCTTTATGAAAGTTGTACCCAAATTTGGAATTATTAACACTTGGATTGCATGCTCACCAAACAGACTACAAATTACTGTAGACATGAATATGTCATTTAACACGACTAAAACAATAAGTTTCACTGCTGCATGCAAAAAGGCACTTGACCAGTGACACATGTACAAGAAGTGCAAAAACAAGGAAATGACTTCTCATTGTTCAAGTACATGCAAGTAATGACTGTTAATAAAGGTTACAAACTTTGTGGACAACCAGAAAAAAACTTTGAATTTGATAGTTCAAGTACTTATAACCACAAAGGGGTTTTATACTGAATTACATTTGTACAAGTAACTGTGCATCATTCAATAATCTACCCTCTAAAACGTCAATAGGCCATTTCCGAGTTCATGTCTGCCTCCTCTTCAAAGCGAGTCTAGGTGAGAAGGTTTTGTGATGGTAATTAGGTCTACTTTACATATGAATGAAAACTAATTTTAATGAGAAAAACTTCGCACTTAGACTCGCTTTGAAGATGAGGCAGGCATGAACTCGAAAATGGCCTATTGTCTTTTTCCTTCCAAAAACCAGAAAAATAAAAAAAATAAGAAGTCACATGAAGGTAATTCTTATTAAACAAGGTTTTTGTTTTCCTGCTGCTCTAAGATAAAAAAAGGCAGAATCAGTTATCATGCACAGTATGCCTAACTCCAACCTTAATGGTAACCATTTGAAATCAGTGCTTAGACTTAATAACAACCAAAGGCGTTTTACAGACTAACTCATGAAAAACGTACGCTAACTACATCTCCTTACTGACTTACTTACCAATATACATGTACTTGCGAACAATTGATGGACTTTTTGTCGATGTTTCCTACTTTCAATTTCAAACTAGTTTAAAATTAAATTTACCTACGTTGAAACATTTCAACCTGGGATTTCAAATTTACCTGTAACGTACATTTCCACTGATAAAGGCGAGTGATCGAGTGTGTTGCCTTCACTTAGTGTATGAAATTTACTGTAGTCGTTTTCATTATTCAATCGTTCTCCATTATTCTGGAGAAAATTCATCTCATTTTATTTCGTTTTGTTGGTTAAAGGCTTTTTTAATGGCCTTTTCACTTCAGCTTCGTTTTCAAAGTGAGTCCAGGTGAGGAGTCGATAGAGGAAAAACTAAATTCATTTCGCACTTAAGCGGCTTCAAGGCAACGCTGAAATCACTGCCCTGTTGGCTTCGTTTTCTTTTCTTTTTGTTATGCTACGGTGGACATTTTTAGTTGTTTTTCCTACAACTCTTTCTTGAGATTTTGTGTGAGCATTGTAGGCGGTGACCAGAGTTTTCAAGCAAGTAACCGTGGACAATATTCCTGTCGGTTTACTTTGGATCAAACTGGCTTGATCTGATCGGCGTAATTACAAATTGAGAAACTAAAACGTCACAGGTTTTTCCTTCTTATACAGGTTGACACAAGAGGTTCCGTTTCAAAGGATAGGGTCTAAAAGTACTCACGAGTGACCACGGGTTACCATGAGTGACCACGAGTGAGATTTAATGAAAATATCTCAGTCCTGTTATTATGAGGTCATTACGGAGTCATTTCCACATTATTTCATCAAAGAATTACTTACTCATGAAAACTGAAGTTAATTTTCATTGACTTTGGGTCTCCTCTTCGTACTCCCCCACCCCGTTTCTCTCTCTCTCTCCCTCTCTCTTGGTTTTGGATTTTGGAGAGCTCTCTTTTTTGGAGATGTTTAAAAACTTGCAGTGTGGACTATACACTGTAGATTGCATATGAAATGAAAGGAAACCCAAAATACTAAAGATAAGTTTAAAGGAAAACGATTATAATAATAGTCATAAATATCACATGACCATTTTATTTGGCTCTATTTTAACAACCCAATTAATGATGCCAATGATCAACCCTTAGCTTTGGAAAATTCCATTAAACTTTCAAATTATGTGTTGCCGACGAGATTTCTGGACAAGTACTTCATTGGGTTTTGCGTCGTAAACTCACTACTCCTAGCGTCATAGTTATAGTCCGGCCATTTTCTTAGCTTATATATCCTTTGGGTCGTTAACAATTTGTATAAATATATTTTTATTAACACTATCACTTTTTATTACACCTAATCTCTCCGTATGATTCCAAAAATGCATTTATGTTCTTATGTATCGTAAAGAAGCTAGAAATTCAAGCTCTTTTATCGCCCTCCTGTACGTTCGTTTGGCACATAAAGTAATTGTACAACTGTGTATGAGAGCAGGAAGTGATAACATGATCCAGTTTGTTAATTCCATGACATAACCTTACGTCGTGTTAAGAAACAATATTCATTAAGGGGAAGAAGAATCGTTCCTCATTTCAACTAATGTTCTCTTGTTTTGTCGGTTTATAGGGCTTTCTTATTCCATTTGATAATAAGTGAATTTCAGTTATTGTTTTCCACCAGTAAAAAAATTCATTACTTCACCTTCTGAAGTTGAATTTTTGTTATGTCTTGTAGAGGAAGAGTAGATAACAGTGGCGGAACGTTGGTCGCCTGGTGTCTCAAAGAAAATCAACACTTGGCGTGTTTTAAGAAAGTTAAATAACATGGTGACATAATAAATCATACGTTTTGCTGTAGTTATAGTTTTTTTCTTTTAATTTAATTTTTTCAATTATCGGACGTATGCCGCGGAAAATCTTCCGCCAGTAGTCTCCCTTCTAATACATACGGTATTTGATGAAATGATGTGATGTGACGTCATAGTAACTAAACGGAGATATTTCAATTCAATCTCACTCGTGGTCACTCGTGAATACTTTTAGATCCTATCTAAACATGAAAACTTGGAGAGCACGTGAACAAAACATGCTGGTATGCCGTCAAAAACGTGGTCAACTTCAAAACACTTTCATTGGTCAAAAGTGACACACGACCGGACAAACCGTTATCGTTTGAAAAGTAAAACTTCGCGCAAAATTCGATGGACGCAAATGGTAGTAACACCAAAACATGAATCTCCAGTGCGACAATTCAAGCATACACATCAACCCATTGATCCTTCAGAATGGCAAATAGAATTTACTCTGTCTAACGCCAGACGATTTTACTCGTCGATGGGGGGCGTCCAAGGTCGTTTGATGTGTGAATGATATTGTCTGTTATTGTCTGTTATTTCTCATTCCTTACAACGCGGTTTTTTGCGCGAAAAAGCGTAGTACTAGTAGAAATTGCCCGAATTTTCATATTTCCGTGGGATGCCCTAGGCAGCCACGGTAACAATTCGGGCCTATTCCTTTTTTTTTCCTTCGTCGTAGTCTTCGTAGTCCGTCACAAATAGGCCTTATTCACAATAGCCGCCATGTTGGTTTTCATATTGTCATGCAAATTAGCCATGCGTCATGCTGGGGGGCAAACATTGAAAAAAAAGCAAATTTGCGGAAAATCGGCTCAACGAAACATTGAAATAACATTGCAAAAAGTCCATTTTAGTATTTAGAATTAAGTACCTTTGATAAAAAATTTATATCTTTTGATTGCCTTTGACATTTTGACTCTCTACTTTCGTTATCTGCTCATTACTCGGAATACCTGAAAGGTATCCGAGTTATAATCTGGGCAGAATTTAGTTTTCTGTGCAGCAAATGGACAATAGAATTACAAGGCGGTGATTTCATTGGTTAAAAAGCAATGTACTACACCCCTTTGAGCAATACATTTGACCTCCCTCTGTGACAACACAACTGCAACAATAACAAATAAATCAACACAGCAGCGAAGGAGAAGATTTCCGATAGCGAGAGACTTGAAACAGCCTCTCGTCCTACCGAATTTGATGAAAATCCGAATTTATAACCTACAGTGGAGCAACCAAATGATGGGTTCTATGTTGGAGCTTCAGTGTGACTCATTTTATTTCGTTTGCTAATTCGACGCCCAAGTTCCACGAGAGGGCAAATGACGCAATGCGATGCAGCTAAAATGTGAAAATGCTGGATTCAGCCTTCTAGAATGTTATGAATGACATATTTACTCTAATCTTGCCTGTTGACCGCATGACGAAATCGCCAGTACAGAACTTCCAGCAGCGGTATGTTATGAATGGCCGAATTGCCTAGTTTCTTTCTGCCTCAGCTGTTCTTTGTACGAACA
>OX421450.1:43610669-43628169 GCA_949126865.1 Montipora capitata
TTTACCAGCATCAAGCCAAAAATCATTGCATTTACACGGCTCTTCAACCTCAAACTCCTGCTCGATTTTCAAGCTTCGCTCAGGTTTTTTCTATCGTTATATGATTGGGACAGGACTGATGAGCCCTCATTGGAATCTGATTAAATCAAATTAACCAATTAAAAAGCACAGATTAATGATTTTGTCTTTCTTGGGGGAAATCTATGCTTTTTGATTGGTTAATTAATTTGATTTGAATCAGATTTCAATGATGGCTTATCAGTCCTGTCCCGATCATATAACGATTAAAAAAAACTGAGCGAAGCTTGAAAATCGTGCCGGATTTTGAAGTTGAAGAGCCGTGTAAATGCAATGATTTTCGACACGATGCCAGCAAAATTATCGACTTTCTACGTGCCAAGGCTGGGAGGCGAGCGACCTTTGGAAGTGGGAGACATTCGGCTAAATTCTAGAGGCATTCTTGACGTGATGGCCATACCGGGTTTGGGGTTATGGTAAATCTCAACGAAGCCCAGAGCCCTTCTCTTTTGCGCGCGACTCGGGATGAGAAAAGCTCTGGTGAACACTGAAACAAAGTGTCTTCTCCTTGGTTTTCGTGAAGAACAATGAAAAGCGTTTCAGATTGGTGCATTCATGTCAGCACGAGGAGTGAGCCGGCGCCGTAAGGTTCCAATGGCTAATTCTGGCCGTGAGAACCCTATGGCGCATGCTCTCCTTCATAGATTTCCCAGAGCCTCGGGTCATGCGCAGACACAAGTTCCGGGTATCTGGTGACGAAAATTTTTAATGCTCTAGTATATCAGGAGTACGGGAGGCACTTCACATTTTTCAAACGGATTTTCCGGAACATGACTGTTCCAGTTGACTTTATCAAGTGTCACGCAACGCTCCTAAGCGTTGCGTGACGAAGGACATCGCTGACAAGAGAGATGCAAGGAATGGCCGACCATTCATAACAATTGGAAGCTAAATCTCGATTAAGCCCTTCTCGCCTAAGAGTTTACTCTGTTTAACACCAGACGATTTTACTCTTCAATTGGGGGCCCCTAGGGCAAGAAAAGGTTAGTGGCGTAACTCATGAGTCACGCATTCGAAGCGAATGGGTGGATGACTGGAAGCGAATGCGTGAGGGATTTTCGTCTAAATTCCATTCGAGGCAAAAACCCACAGTTCGCCGACCCTCGTTTAAATAAGCCCGCGATAAAATATCCCGCCAGCAAAGCAGATTAGTCGGGAGCATTCGGATTTTGTTTCACGAGTATCTACGTATCATTCAGAAAATTCATTCTCTCACAATTTCGCATTTCTATATGGAAGAGATGTTTACTTGCATACTCATATAGCTGGAACATTTTTAAAAATAAATTTATGGACAAAATACTTTACTCCTACCCCAAAAAAATTTCCAATGTTCAAGGATTCTTATGTTTATAATTTGAACGTGTAAATTTTTTTCCGAATGTATGATAAGTCCCACTGGAAATGTCACGGACAACGTGCGAAACGTATCTCAAACACTGATCAGTCTAACAAAAGGGAATAACCACTACTCTGTTGATTTCCTTCACACCATTAAACACAGCATTTTCTCGGCTTTCTTAATTTCGGCTTTTAACTTGCGCACTTGTTTCTTTAAATTAACGTTCTCTTTTTCAAGAGCGGCAGTCTTTTTCGCAACTTGAATTTCCCGCGCGCGCTTTGCTTCACGTGACCGCTTTGCCGCTAAATTGTTCCTTTGGCGCCTTTCCCAATACTTAGCGTCTTTTAAAGTCTTAGAGTGTGCTTTGCGGGCCTTTTTGGAGGGACACGGCACCTTGTAATCCTCGTCGTCCACGTCATCCGAGTCTTCGTCTTCAACGTCTTGTTCAACTTTAAAATCTTCATCTGAGTCAGCTTCACTGTCGGATACTGCTTTTACTTTACAGTAATCGTGATCGCGGCAAATCTGACCTCTCTTCCGCCTTGTCCGAAGTTCGCGCTTAGTCGGACAATCATATGTTATGTTCGGAGAACACGAAGCAGTATTCACCGATTCCTCGCCACTTTCCGAAGACAAACTCGGAGTGCACGGGCGTGGGCTCGTGTTTATATTGTTCGAAACCTCGGCACAGGGTTTAGTCGGAATTCCGTCCACTTGAGGAGTGCTAAGTTGAGGGCTTAGCATTTCGGCAATACGTTCAAATGAGCTGTCAAAATAGTCCAAGCATGGAGAAGCACTGTTGTCCTTCAACGATAAACCTTTAGAGTTTACTTCACGAGGTGTAGTGTTACACCACATTTCATCGTCATTGTCATCTTTAATTTTAATGTGAGTATACAGATGGGAGGCAAATTCTCCATCAAAGAGGCTTGCGTTCAGTGCATTGCAATAAGTCCGGTCAAAGTCGAAGAGATCTGCCAGGAAGTCGTTACCAAGTGTCATGGGACTTGATGGGGAAGAGCTGAGGCCACTGTCATCGCTGTCTTGAAAATTACAACAATTATCACCTGCATGGGCACAAAAGTTGCCGAGTTAGCAATGTACAACGGAATAGGTTAACAACACCCAACTATTGCTTGACCAAGTTTCGTCCTTCAGTCAAGCTCCAGTGGGGTTAAGCTGAGTCACGCAGAGACCGCCCATACAAACAATACTGGGCGTGTTGATGGGATATATATTAATTGCCAAGAGAATCTCAGGCTCTCGTCCTAATTGTCGTGGCCTAGCCCAATTGAGGTCTGGATAACAGCCCCCTCCCCAAATCTAAGCTTACTGAAGCTCAAACAATTTAAAAAACCCAGAACTTACCTCCCCAAACCCCCACCCCAACCCTTGCTGGCGGGTGTCTGCCCCATTTCCACTTGTGACCATAGCTAATGCGCTTCAAATAGCACTCAAACAAACACCGTTTGCTGAGAACAAAGGTGTAAAGTCATATTGTCTTACCTAAACTAAAAAGTCTTCAGCCAAATAATTAACAGAAAGGGGATATTACACCTGTCACCCGTCCCCCGCAAATATGTCTAACACAGTAGCAACGACTTGTACAAATTTCATGTGCCAGACAAGTAAAGTTGGTAATTGATCGGAAATGAGTTTCTCCGAGGTTAAATCTTAGCAAATAACGATTTAAAAAAACTGGCATCGAAAGAATTCTGGATGCTGCCTTTGAAAGTGTTTATAGATCTAGAGTCAGTTAGCATCGAATACTTGACGCCTCGTTGTAACTTAAAATTTAACCGGCAAATTTGAAATTCCTTACCGTGAAAGCTTTCTGGACTAGCTAAAGACAGCAACTCCATCGTAAGAATCGATGTTTTCAGTGACAGAGATAAGATAAGTTGATTGTTGGTTTTTTTGTCGACGTACTCCCTCTGTTAGTTTGAACGCACTGATGAAGAATTAGTGAAATCACCCGGTTTATTGCATTATTTACCTACTTCTTAAAACACGTGCGCTTGGTAATAGTGACAGTGGAATCTAAAATTACTCCACATATATTAGCTTAAGAATGTTACGTAATTAGAAACTTGATTGGTTGAATCGCGATTAGCTATGAAGAAACTCACGTGTAAGGGAAATTAAAAGTCACGCGGATTTAATTAATGTAAGGTTATATGAGAGTCACACATGCGACGCAACACGTGTAGAGGCCAATTTGCGTGACCTCGAACGGGTGATCCCGTTTGCTCTGAGAATATTCCAGAGGGATAAAAAAAGGGTTTGCTGATTCAAAAAAGAAATTTAACTTTCAAAGATGAAAAGTCAACGACGTAGGCTTCAGTTTGTTGAGGTTCAAATCAAGTTCAATGGTATTTAATACTGTTTTTTGTCTTCTTTCCGAAAGTTTTCACACGAAAACAGATTTGTTATGTAACAGATTCGGGAAGCGGGAAAACGTGTTATGTAACGTCGGCTCCAATGTCAAACATGCGAGATTCCTCGTGCTCATTATTTCAACCTCGTTCTCAAGCTACGATCCCCGGCAAAGATCCTTGGGAACGAAAGCTCCTTTCGTGCTGGACCGATATACATTCCGGCGATCACGACGGCAACATTTTGATCGGACTAAAGACTCAAATTAACAAATACTTAGTGCGTTTGTGTATGTCGGCTGTCATCCTTTTAGCGCTCTGTGAAATTATGATCAGTTCTGAAAATTTGTGTTGACTCGTCTATTAGGCCCCTTACAAATTTGGGAAACCTTTTTTTTTCTGAGATGGAGGGTTCGAATCATTCAGGAACTCGGCAATCAACTGAAATTAAAAGTAAAGAGACCGTTCCTTTTCTTTTCCTGGATCTTCTTAAATGTTATCATTAATTATCACTTGGTCAATAACGTACGAATCACAAATATTGTTGCACAGCCAAACAATAGTTCCATGATCTTGAACAATGCCAAACATCTGCTTTCCAAAAAAAATTCAGAAACTTTGCTTGGCAACTTTCCTAAAGTCAGGTTTCCGAGAGAGAAGCGAAGGAGAAACCAACTGCTCGCAGGGTAGGATGATCGGGAAAGTTGAATCTAAGGCCTGTTTCAAACGTCGTGCTACTGCCGTGCCGAACTCAAATGAATTTGGCTTGGCAGTGGCACGACGATGACACGGCAGCGGTTGCAAACGTCGAACCTAATACAGTCGCGCCAAATTCAAAAGACAAAACAAGCCATCCATCCAGCGTAATAGTATGCAAATAATGCAAAATACATTAAATTAATTTAATGTCGTGCTACTGACGTGCGGCACGGTAAGTCCTGCCGTGCTAAGTAGTCGTGCCGAACCTAAGTCAGCCGTGCCGCGCTTAATGGTTTCAAACGGCGTGCTACTGCCGTGCTTAAATCGAAATGACAATTTCATTTGAGTTCGCCACGGCAGTAGCACGATGTTTGGAACGGGCCTTATATAATTCTACTTCCCCGATCATTTCGACGCTTCCGACTAAGACAATTGTTAAGGAAACGTGTGTCTGAGATGATCTGTGTCCTATTTGCGACACACTATTGTTAGCCTTGTAATACATCCAATCAGACTTGAAGCGAGTGCGTTCCTTTTTGTCCGCGCTTCGCAGAGGATTAGTGGTACCCTTGTCTGCGATCGCTTCAGATTTAAATGGAAACATTTGCCTTGTGTGTTTACGATCGTCTGCGATAAGACCGACGCAGACAGCTTCCGATGGTCGCAGACCGTTGCAGATCTTATGGAAACCAGGCCGAAGGGAGGAAATAAAATGTGGAAAAGCGCATGATCACTTTAATTAGTCGGATAAATTAAATTGAATTAAATTAAAGCCAAGGATCATTTATCTCCCCTCGTGACCAAAACGAACTCATTTATTGGACCGTCGAACGATGAAATGTTGACATCTTCAAAAAGCAATATAATCTGTGAATGAGCAGACCATTTAGGTGTGGTGAAATCTCGTTAATGCGAATAAGCATTTCAAAGGCTATGTATTCTTATGTCCCATCCACACATATCTGAATATTATTGAAAACAGAAAACTAGATTATTGTAATGCATTATTATATGGCTTTCCTAAATATCAGTTACAAAGATTGCAGTATGTACAAAACACGGCGGCTAGAGTTGTGTTGCAAATGAGTAGGTTTCAGCATATCACACCTGGTTTGTTCGAGCTTCACCGGCTACCGATTCAATACCGTATTATTTTCAAGGTAATTTAGTAATAACAGATCATTGTTTCTATAGATTTGCATATATTGCTTTAGTTTTAATTTTTCCTTTTTTAACCAATGTGGCCCGGGGTCGATTCCCAGACTCGGAGTCATATGTGGATTGAGTTTGTTGCTTCTCCACCCTGCACTAAGAGGTTTCTCTTCTGGTACTCCGGTTTTCCGCTCTTCTCAAAAAGCAACCTTTGATTTGATTTGCTGTGATTTTAGTTTACATTATCCCCAGCGCTTAAAGACTAGACACTTAATTAAATAAGGTTCCTTTCCTTTCTTTTTCCGCTGTTCGACTTGATATGGGAACTGGGATTATTGGAATTTATAAAGTCATGTTTCATACCTTGGTCTTATAGTTAACAACAATATATACTAATGAACGAAATGATATATGAAATGATATATTCATTGATCACGGGAACATTTGAACCCACAAATGACCAGCTCCCAACATCATAGCTCAGTTGGTTAGAGCCTCAACGACAAGCGGAGGCAGAGAAGAGAGACCCTGGAAACGAGGTTGAGAAAAATCATTTCATTCAACAATATATACTGCAATACAAAGAAATACATTAGACAGCAATCATCATAAAATGGCATAAGAGCAGTCAAACGACTCTAAAATGAACTTGAAGTAGGTCAGGTAAATCCCATTGGGATTACTTTGTGACATGAGGGCGCGAGTCAAGAAGTCGAAAAAATACTCTCCACTCATAGCAGCTTGGGGAAAGGCTCTCCACTATGTAATTCGAGAGAGATTTCTTCGATTTTCTCTTAAATGGGAAGCGCGGTCCAACGTGTTGGTGAAAAGAGGACTGACCAGACTCATAATGAAGAAACATATATGAATTACCACTTGAAGGTGTCTCTATGCCACATGGCAAAATTCGACATATTCAACCGAAGTTCATTGTACCTTATGCAAGAACAATTGTGTAGAAATATTTAGTTTTGTAGCAACAGCCACCAGAGCTTGGAACAGTGTACCACCTAGTGTGATAGCAATATATAGAGGATATTACACGGTGGAAAGAAGATATAATTAAATTTTATGTTTGAGTGGCAAGAACAATATCTCAGGAGTGAGAGCGGCCAACGAGTGAGATATTGTTCTTGCCACTCAAAGATAAAATTCATATCTTCGAGCTGTGTCATTTTCTTTTTATTATGAACAATGATAGAGATTTAATACTGAGTATTAATACAAACAAACAAACAAAAAAAAAGCGGCAAAAAAGGCGTATGTCGTTGCTCTATATGACCAATCGTGATGTCAATCTTGATACATAATACGCCATCCGGTTCCCGGATGTAGTGGTCGTTTGTTCTCGGCAGAACACTCCCGCCGCTATAATAAATAGGTATATTAATGCCTTCGATGCTGTTTTCAAAAACGTGTCATTACTCATAAGCTGTGGAAGTTATATTGTACTCAAGGTCGCAATTAATTATTATAGCGAAAGTGGCACGAAATACGTCTTGAATCTGCAGATGTGAAACGATTTGCAAAGAGAAAGATCATCTTAAAACTTATAAGCAGACGTAACAGTAGCTGTTAAAGAGTAATGCACCCGTGAGAAGGATGGGAAACTAGGAAGTTTTAGCAAGGACAACCGTCGTTTTCATCGAAGCGTGAACAGGTGACGGGAGAACGTGCTCATGATATTTGCATGGCTGCAAACGTGACAGGTTTTGTCTTCAATCATTCAAAGTTTGAGAGATGTTCATGCAAGTTTTACTAGAATGGTGGCAAGACTGGACATCGAAGACTTTTTCCAATAAATTGACCTTAATCTGATAAAGTATGCTTCAAATACTTTCGAGCTATCGCGCGCAAAAGTTTGAACTGTTTGAATAACGGCTACCAAACTCAAAGTTCAATGAACACGTTTCCAGTTGGTGTCCACGCTTAGATGAAAAACGACGGTATAACTTAACGCTATGGTAAGAATTTCGCGATTATTCCATTTTGTCCACCTTGAACAACAGGGGCGAACTATCATATAACTGGATTAGTCGGAACGGCGCTAAAGTGAAGATAAAAAGTGAACTATTTCCTGTTGTATACTCACGTTGTGGTCAAAACCTGAAATTGGTGATTTTGTTTTGTGGACCACGGCAAAAAATGCACTGAAATTCGCGCTGTAGTTGCAGCACAATTGTTTCTCCTTCCTTAAAAAGTCTAAACGCACGGAGTTCAACTTGTTGAACTTCATGGGACATGTTGCGGGGACAAATTTTGCACAGATTCCATGTCGCACGAGTGAAAAAGTGTCAGCACACACGAGAGAATGTGTCACTGCAACATGTCCCTGAAACATGTCCCGGCAACTTTTTCACAAGTGTGATAACGCTGCGATTTGGTCCCTCCTACATGTCCCTGCTACACATCCTTGCAACATGTCCCCTCAGTGTGCACTTAACACGATTTTGTCCCCGCTACATTTTGCTGCAACATGTTCCTGCAACATGTCCCCTCGTGTGGGCCCACCTTTAAGCGACGTCGACCGTGTTCTTGGCTCTATTCTCGAGAGAGAACCAGAACAACACACAATTGAACAGCTAGAACGGTATTTAAAGTGTAGGGGGTTGAAATTGACGGGCAAACGTGCCGACAAGGTCGTGTAAACAGTGGAAGTGACCACACGCTTGATCCGAGCATCGATGATGGCCCTTGGTTTGCGGCGAAAATACAAAAAAAGGTTCGAAGTTGGAAGGAAATGGTACCATAGTGCAAGTTCTGTTCTCTATTCTACTCCGTCGACAGGCTCATAAAGGTGCAGGTCTTGACATTAGAAACTTTTATAGCATTCTAGAACTGTTCTAGTTAGAAGAGCTAGGGATCGTTTGATATTCTAGAACTTTAGAGATTTTAGAGATTTTAGAACCCCCAAAGCCCCTCAGGCTTTTTAAAATAACTCTAAAATAGAAGATAGCTATAGATGAGGTGACAATATCAAACGATCCCTTTGGGGCTTCTACTTGAAAATCTCTAAACTCGTTCTACACTTCTAGAATATCCATGGTCCATGTTGTGAGTCTAAGATTTCTAAAGCTCTAGAATGTCTTTTGGGGGTTCTAAAATCTCTAAAGTTCTAGAATATCAAACGATCCCTAGCTCTTCTCACTAGTCTCGTTCTTTCATTCAAATTTGAGCTTTCATGTTACGGTTCGGTTAATTACACTCTTTACGAGATAGTGTGATGAATATAGCACTCGTTTACTGATTAAGCCTAAGCGCTCGTTTCAGTGATTAGTCCTAAGCACTCTTTTCAAAATTTTAGTATTCATTTTACGGTTCGGTTAACTACACTTTTTACCGAGATCATGTGAAGAATATAGCACTCGTTTACTGATTAAGCCTAACTAGTCTCGTTCTTTCATTCAAATTTTAGCTTTCATGTTACGGTTCGGTTAATCACACTCTTTACGAGATACTGTGATGAATATAGCACTCGTTTACTGATTAAGCCTAAGCGCTCGCTTTAGTAATTAGCCTAAGCACTCTTTTTAAATTTTAGCTTTCATTTTACGGTTCGGTTAACTACACTTTTTTCCGAGATTGTGTGAAGAATATAGCACTCGTTTACTGATTAAGCCTAAGCGCTCGTTTCAGTGATTAGTCCTAAGCACTCTTTTCAAAATTTTAGCATTCATTTTACGGTTCGGTTAACTACACTTTTTACCGAGATCATGTGAAGAATATAGCACTCGTTTACTGATTAAGCCTAACTAGTCTCGTTCTTTCATTCAAATTTTAGCTTTCATGTTACGGTTCGGTTAATCACACTCTTTACGAGATACTGTGATGAATATAGCACTCGTTTACTGATTAAGCCTAAGCGCTCGTTTTAGTAATTAGGCCTAAGCACTCTTTTTAAATTTTAGCTTTCATTTTACGGTTCGGTTAACTACACTTTTTTCCGAGATTGTGTGAAGAATATAGCACTCGTTTACTGATTAAGCCTAAGCGCTCGCCTCAGTGATTAGGCCAAGCACCTTAAGTGAGCTAAAACGTTTCCCCAAACGAATTAAAAATGGACATAAAAACTTTACTAAAATGTGAACGGACGAATATGTGTATGGTTCGTTCTTTAAGCGTGTGCGTTATAATTATATCACACGAGCAGCCTTGACCTCACTCAGATTGAACAAATGTCGGCTAACACGAGCCGCTTACAAACCCGTCATCACATGGATATTCTAGAACTTTGGAACTTTTAGAGATTTTAGAAGCCCCAAAGGGATCGTTTGATATTTTAGAACCTTGGAGATTTTAGAACCCCCAAAAGACCTTACATATTCTAGAGCTTTAGAAATCTTAGACTCACAACATGGACCATGGATATTCTAGAACTTTAGAACTTTTAGAGATTTTAGAAGCCCCAAAGGGATCGTTTGATATTCTAGAACTTTAGAGATTTAAAGAGATTTTAGAACCCCCAACAGACCTTACATATTCTAGAGCTTTAGAAATTTTAGACTCACAACATGGACCATCGCGTACTGATTTTAAAGGTTCTTGAACCTTTTAGCTATAGATTTCTAGACTTTAGAGACATGCCCTCAGTCTTTTTAAAATAACTCTAAAAGAGAAGATAGCTATAGATGAATTCTATCTTCTAATGACAATATCTGCACCTTTCTCGACAGGCTGGCATGTTGGAAAGTGTTGATGGGCCTACGCTACTCCTGCTGTTCGCAAACGGTTGTCTGTTTTGCTCTGACTAAGATATCTTTCATGGATTTTTCTTTGCGATATACTACGTAGTATGAGGGGCGTGTTAAATACTTCTCTTAGATGTGGGTAATTTTCTATCAGTTGCCATTTCCTCGTGAGCGGAGTGGTATTTTGTGACAAAAGTCCGCAGAGTTGTGTTACATGTGCGTTTTCATCTCCAAGTGCATGACCTCTTTTTGTTGGAGAATTTCAGTTCAGAGAGATGCCTTTTAACACTGCTCTCAGAGTATCCTCTATTTTTATGGCGTATTTCAAAGTCTAGTGCGTTTTTCAAAACTAGAATGTGAAAATTTTGTTATTCGAAGCGGTACTTCTTTCCCTTTTATGAACCTCCTTGTTACTCCGGCCTGGTGGACATCAGGAACCTTTTGTATAGCACAAATATATGTTTTTCATAGTTATATTCGAGAATTCCCGCGTTCAATCGATTAGCCAAGGCTTACATTTTTCTTACAATGGTTTTTGCAGCGGTATGAAGACTTATCTCCTGATTCCTGCAACTCTTTGAGGGATTTCGGCAATTTATGACATTTATGGTCATTTATCTGGATACTGTGAGGCCGATTTACATCAACAGTGTTTAGTACTAACCATTCTACCTCTTTTTAGGAACCAAATGCACAGATTTATAAAGTTTTCTTCTTTTTTCCTTCACTATCGCTGACCTCACTCATACATTTCCTTCCAGAAGATCGAAATGTTTTGTCTAAGTCAACGCGGGGGCTCATGTGACAAAGTCTATTTTTAGTAATAGTGCAAAGCGCTAAAAAAACACGTGAGTTTGAAATTCATTTAGTGCATCGAAAAGACTGCGAGCAGTCGTCATTTCTTCCTCATATCCAACGCGCAGGTGGAAGATGAAAACATTATGCAAGGAGAAGAAAGATACTGCTCGCACTCTACAACGAGTAGTGAGTGTTTCATTGGGTTACAAACTCATCCGCGTGACCAGAATGAGGCGATGCAATTAGCTTATTGACTTATAAATAATTAATACTGTTCCTAGTCCTTCTCTTATGTACAGTGCGTGTGTTGTGGTTTAATTTTGTTTTTGGTTTGAAAAGTTCATTTTTTTTCAAACCAGTTTATGTTTTTTAAACTGCTTTAATATTTTTAGAACACTGCCCATTTTAACATACTTGGATATCTTTCTGTAATTAATTATATGTGGTATGTATAAAATAAACTAGAGAAATCACTTCAAGATTATTATGATGGATTGTTGTCTCTGATGGTATCAAAGACAATAATAACTATTTGTGCACGTGAATAGCAATTTTTAGAGTTTAGGGTTAAAGTCTTAGCTTCGTGATCAGGGTTAAGCTCTCAATTAGGTTTACGCACTTTACCCAAAAACCAACGCAACGGTTGTTTTAGACAAAACACTGCAAATAAGCGATTACTCCAATCTGATTATCACTACAATGCGTGCCAATCCCTTAAAGGGGCTAGGTCACGCTATTTTAGGTAATTTTGTTTAATATTGTTAATTATGAGCTCTAAACGTAAAATTGGCAGAGCAAGAGTCTTTCATTTGCAAAATCACGGCCACATAACAACTGAGAATGATTTTCCAGCTGTGTAAATGATATTTTGATATAGACTGATATAAATTTGAAAAAAGGTGGGCCGACGTTTTTCAAATTTACCCAAATTCAATCCATTTCAATCCTCTCCAGTTTTGTCCATCCATGTCCCTTCGTGGCTTCCCTGTGTTTTGTTAGAGTTCTTCTATGGTTTTGAACAGTTATTTTGATATTTTAGTGAATTCTATGACCATTCGATCAGTGCTGAAATTGCCTAAAATTGCGTGACCTAGCCCCTTTAACTAGAAAATGACTAGAATGCAGTGTCTGACACTTGCAGACTGCAGAGTGCAGACTAACCGTAACTCGCAGTAAAAGCTAACCGTTTTAGAATGGGTGCTTAGATTTAAATACTGCTTCTCGGCGCTATTTGAAATGGGTGCTTTTCAGATTTATACACTGTCTATCAGCGCTATTTGTAGGCAGTCTGCAGTTGTCATGACCTAATGAAATGCTATCTGTTTCAAATAAGAATATTGGTTTATGGTTGGTGGAAGTAAAGCATTCTTTCACATGTAGGATAAAGGGGTTTAGTTTGTAAAGAAGCTGCAGTGCTGTGTTTTTGGGGAAGTGAAATAAAGACAAGGGTTTGTCAACTGAGTTGATATGGTAAATTGATCACCCTTTTCTGTCTTTCACACTTTGTAGGCCTACTTTTCATAATGAAAAATAAAAACAGTGATATTCTTTAATCATTCCGGTCCAAGGCTGCTGCCTAAGAAAATTTTAAAGGGGCCCTCAGAGCTGAACGCTGAGAACTTAGGAGCCCAACATATGAAGTGAAAGGTGTTGCTGTGAAAAATTAAGGCGCCCAGAGCTATTCTTTGGGAGCCCCAGGCTACCGGGCTCCTGTTAGGCATCAGCCTTGCGGTCCTTTGGCAATATAACTTGTATAATACAAGTTTTATATTATAATTTTCTCAGATTTTCAATTAAATAGAGCACTATACAACTGGAAAGTAACTACATTACAATTAAACGTAACAATGGTATTATTTACAAATACCGAGGTTGTAATCAGGCATGATATAAAACGAAATTGCAGCGTTGACACTGATTAAAAAGTTCAGCTAAAAAGTAAAACGTTTCGATCACTTCGGTGACCTTCATCAGTTACGTATGCAAATATGACTAACGATGGTAAAAATAGGTAAGTAGGTGACAAATATGTATAACGCGTGTGCCAAAAAATGTTCTAGAAATTCTTGAGGTTGAGGTACACACGTGGAAACTCAACGTGCTAGAGTTCTCTTCCTTATTAAAATACCACGCTTCCAAAAACAACCGCTGGTTCCATTGGGGACAGATGTGAAGAATAGGCCATTTTACAGTTGTTTGCTCAGCAACCAAGCCTATGAATGGCTGCGAGGCTGCCGGTGACCTTGCATTAATACAGACCTCACTGCTTTTATCATGTAAATTGTGTTGTTGTAACGCTAATTAGTCCATATTAACATTACAAAAGCATGAAGGTTTGTATCAAAACAGGGTCACCGGCAGCCTCGCTTCCATTGTTAGGCCTGGTAACTTAGCCACAACTGTAAAATGGTCTATTGACACGTTTTCGAAATCGAAGCTGTGGCCAGTTTTTTGAGAATGTTGGGCCAGTTGAGTAATAATAAGTTTCTAATAAGGAAGAGAACTCAATCAACGAGCACGTTGAGTTTCCACGTGTGTACCTCAACCTCAAGAATTTCTAGAACATTTTTGGCATATGCGTTATGCATATTTGACACCTACTTGCCTATTTTTACCATCGTTAGTAATATTTGGATACGTAACTGATAACTGATGAAGGTCACCGAAGTGATCGAAACGTTTTACTTTTTAAAAATCTTTTTAATCAGGGTCAACGCTGCAATTTCGTTTTATGGTATTATTTGTACTGTTACAATATTAATAAACTAGAATTTATCTTGAAATTTTTGCAAATCGTTTTGCAAAATAACCTGTTTACAAGCTGAATATAAAGGAAATGTCTTTGAAATAATCGAAAGTAAGATTAGTAACACTGCACAGGTTTAATGTTGTAGGACAAATAAGTCATTGGACTTCTCCAAACCTGGTCAGTACTCGAGCATAATGATTTTCGATGTCAGTTATTATTCCTAAAAGCAATTGGGTACAAGGGTGGCATTTTACCATCAATTCAATCTCTATCAAAGAGAGGTATGAGCTTGACTTCGTCTTAGAACATTGAAAACACGGAATTCCCGAAACGGTAAAATAGGCTCCAAAAGGCACAAAAATACACCAGAGGTAAGTCATTCTTATTCATTTTATTGAATGAACGTTAAATTGAGCGTTTTTTAGGCTTCATAATCTTCGGTATTTTATTTACCATACAAAGTCTTACAACGCGTTTACAACGCGTTCTCAACGGCCGCCTGTAACGCAACACCGCTTGCACTCAAAGGTCATCTTCCCACTAGTAATCAATTATTGCACGCTCTCTGGTGACGCGAACTTGGGCTGCCTATGGTGAAACTGAGTTGGGCAGATCAATGTTTCCAAATAGTACAGTTTGCAGAAAGTGTAGAAACTGGTTTGAGACTTCTTAATTCTTCCTCACTCCAATCGGGCTTTGCAAGCTACCGGTAATTGACTACTACCACACCGTGATCCAAACTGCAAATTTACTTTTATATATACAACACTTTTTCCGCATTTTTACAACGGCATTTGTGCCCCATTATCTCGTCTCGGAGTTAAATGGAAAATCCCAGTATTTCAATGAAGTGTTATAGATCGGTAAAAAGATAAGGTTATCATTTGTGCCAACTAACATGATACCATAAAACGCAAATTACGTATGTCGTTTCTTCAACGGGAATGGGGAGCTTAATCAATGAGGACGGGAACAGCATTGAAAAGAAAACGTCATCTCAAAATGTAAATTCACGTTTATATTTAAATCACTTCGCGACTATTCCATATTTTTTAACATGACAAAGGTGCGGCAGTTCCCCAGGAATGAAACTGGTGTGAAGGGCGCTTAATTTCGGGTGAGAGAACGTTGCTTACTATTTCCCGTTTTTGTAATCATTTCGCGATTACTCGTCGTCGTTCGGGGTGGAAAGTGCGTCTCAACATTCCAGGAATAGAATTGGTATGAAAGTCGTAGTAGATGTTTGGAAAGAAAATGGAAAATGTTTCGTCAGGTTCTCACGTCCTCTACACAAGCTCAAATTTGGTCAATTCACGTCGTTAAGGCTCGTTTACACACAGCGATTTTATCGCGCGACTAGAGCTGCGATCGAACGGCGATTTTACGGCGTCAGCAAATCGCGCGTGTGAACAGCCGGCGATTTCACTGCGATTTGTAGCGCGACAGATCGCAGCCTTGTCGCCGCAAATTCGAACATGCTCGAAATTTAGTGCAACTTTGCTGCGATTTTATCGCAGCTCTTGTCGCGCGATAAAATCGCCCTGTGTAAACGAGCCTTTAGGAAGCTTTAGCAACGACGACGGGAACGGCAACGAGAACGTCATCACAAAACATAAATTCTCAATATTGTAATCACTTCACGACTATTCCAAGGTTTTTAATATGAGAAAGGTATGGCAGTCCCTCAGGAATGAAAACGTTGTGAGCGGCGCTTAAATTAGGGGAGAAAATGAAAAATTATCTTCAAATGCTGACGTCCTTCATAAAACCTCAAATTTGTTCATTTCACGTTGTTGTTTTGCTGACGACGGCGAAGAAATAGACAAAAATGAAAAACGCACGTGCAGAGCGTGCAAAGCTATTCTCTTTGGCCACTAAATATGCAAATTTGTGACGTTCTCGTTGACGTCGCCGTTGTCGTTGCTAAAGCTCCCTGTTGTCAGGTCGAGGGCGGCAATGAACTATACGAAAATGAAAAACGCACGTGCAGGGCGTGCAGAGCTCTTGTTTTAGTTCATTAGAGCTATTGTTTTGTGGCCGCGTTTTCGCAGCCGTCGTCGTTGTCCTTGCGTAAGCTCCCTATTGGGGAGAAAATGACGCCAGAAAGACTGAGAATACACTTTGTGCATGAGTAGCTGATGTAGTGTGCGGCACGGAAATATTGGGTTTTCAGACTCGAGAACATCTGGGACATTACTTAACCACAAAACAGCCAAACACCATGAAAGACCCCACCATACATTGAATACTAACCGACAAAGGTTGGATTTTGAGATTAAATATCGTTTTAGGCCAAAAACGTTATTGCTCCTAATTAAATACCTCTTACTAACCGAGTTCGAAGTCCGTACTGTAAGTTACGGGAAAAAACGAGGATCCGTAACTTACAGTACGGACCGAGAAAACGAGGTTAGTAAGATATTTATTATATCTCTGAGGTTAACCGGCGCGCGGGCAAGGAAACTAGTCAAAGTGAAGCGGAAGGTTCAACTGCCACAAAGAATGCCGTGCCAAAATCCCAAAAACTAAATCTTCTTGGCTGTTAAGTTTGAAATAGTTGCTTGCAAGATTCAAACAGTTTTCAGTACAAGTTTATGCAACAGAAATGACATGAAAAACTCGCTAGATGATGTTTTGTCGAAATTTTAAATTTAGCGGGCTGTAAAGCGGGCCGTACTGTAGAATACGGCCCGCTAATTTAGCCAATTTCAGCGCGCGTACTATCTGAGAGATACAATAATTGAAATAAAGATTAGGATTCAGATTAAGATTGAGATTAGGAGCAATAACGTTTTAGGCCTAATTTAATCTCAAAATCCAACCTTTGTCGCTTAGTATTCAATGTGTGGTGGGGACATACACTTTTTTTGGTGTTTCGTTTCGCTATTTCGGTGTTTCGCTGTTTCATGGTTTAGTAATGCCCGAACACCTGTTTGGTAGACAAAATACGCTGCAGTAATATATTAAAATTTTGAACTTGGAGTCTACGAGGTAATTTCTCTTTGATCCAGCTTTCTGGGGCCTTACTGGTTCGCATGATGGACCGTTCAATATAAAATAACATGCTGGCAAAGTAACCAGTCTTTTAACTAAGGATTAGAATGTTGCTTTCTTGGTGGTAAGCAGACATGCTACTTTTTGAAATTTGAAGTGAAAAATGAATCGATTTTTTTACATTAACCAAAATGAAAGGCGAAAGTTAGTCAGTTGAACTCTCTGTCTCTCCAAGAATGGGGGCTTCATCGGACGAAAGGTCCGGTAGGATTTCACTTGTCAGTAGAGGTGTTTCCTCAGAATCTCTCAACGCTCCTGTTGCTGTGATTTTCCGCTTATTTCTCACGACAGTCCCTTTAACCGTGTTTCCAACACTCTGCACGTGTTGCACGAGGTCATCACGCACATCCGACACATCCCACATGGAGACAAACGAGGCACAGCAGGGTGGAGGGGGTGAGCAAGGATCTATGTAGGGGTCGTGTGAGAAGACGTAGTAATGAACGATGGCGAAGATGAACATTTCTATGCATATGATGAAGTTCTGTTGAAACGAGAAATACATTTTGATTTTAATGTTACGTTTGATTCGTTAGGAGGAGGATTTGCCACGCTATTTCACAGT
>OX421450.1:43635669-43660669 GCA_949126865.1 Montipora capitata
CCAGACGGAAATAGGTATTGTCAAGAACACAAAACATCCTGCCACGAACCAAGCCTCCACATGAGTCTGAGCTCGACTTTTGTGCAATTCCCAGACTGTTAAGGGTAGCGCAACACACAAAATTACAAAGTAAACAGAAATAACGACCGGTCTCAGCCATCTCCGAATATTGCTCCGATTGCATTGCATGTAGCCTCTAAAGGAACAACATGTTGTTCTGGTCATTTTTTTAGAGTTCCCTTCTTTCTATTCTACAAGAAAAGGTTTCCATGATAAAATTTCTGCACTGTCCGCAGAAATGGCTGCCCGAGTTTCCGTTGTACATTGTAAGGCTTCGGCTTCTCTTCGGGATCATTCGCGAGATCTTCGGAATCGTTCGACGTGAGCAAACTTGTTCAGCGGTTAAGCACGAAAAAAAAAGTGACCTTTGGAATAGTGACACAGAAGCACAGCGCTGTTGTGTGTCTTGAGAACTTTGATGAATTTTTTAGCCTCCTGATCTGTCTGCACATGTGGAATCATCGGATTCGGAGTATCACTAGAGGTGCTCAAAGAGGTACTTCATCACCTTAATTTCAGTTTGACTTGTTACGTAATCTGAAAGCACTAAATTCTCATAAATTTACAGCGTTGCCGATCTTCCGATGCCGCTACTCAAGTGAAGCAGTTCCGAAAATTACAACGCATTACACGATTGTACCTCGAGAATCTGATACAAGATGGAAAGGTGTGTTATGTAAAAACTTGGTTTTACCTTTAACTTTTGTAATTGTCGTTGATTTAGCTTTTTTTTTTTTAACGGACTGTAGAAAGTTTTGAAGTTGCATCACGTTTTCCGTTTTGTGCCCGTAGATGTAGACATGGAAAGGTTTTCCGACGAAGCGGATGTTGTAATAGTCGGTGGAGGGCCGGCTGGCTTATCGGCAGCCATCAGACTTAAACAACTAGCAGAAGAAAAGGGGACAGAGATCCGAGTTTGCCTTGTAGAGAAAGCCTCCGAGATAGGTGAAACTTAATTCGTGTTTAGTTTGAAGTTTTGCCTTATAATCACCATATCGTTATGCAATCGCAAAACATATGATAAATTGTTACAAGTGTTATTTGCAGTTTGTGAATCAAATAATATACGAGTAAAACAGTATATATTTTATATTTTTTATTTGGTGTAAAAAAAAATTTTAACCGTAATTTTTGTTTGGCTGATGTAATAGTGGCCGATGTGATTGCGTGACAGATTCACACCTCCGACCCTCCTCTGTATTTGTAAACAAATGCTCCAGTTCAACCGTGAAAATGACACCACCAAAATCAACCATTTTAAAAATTTGTGATATAAAAAAGTGTTAATTAAATTCTCAACAGTAACTTTAATTTTAGTAAACCCTTTTTATGATTTAGGTGGGCATACTTTATCTGGAGCTTGCCTGGAGCCACGAGCTCTGAATGAGCTGATGCCTGATTGGAAGGACAAAGGGGTAAAGTTAATAAAACAGTTAAAAAAAATATACTAATAACAATAAGAAGACGTTTTTCACATGCATTTTATTATGTAATGAGATCTGACTCTAGTTACACAAATTGGAAAATGATGAGTGAGTTATTGAAAAACATCATTCAAACCTACATTGTGTACTGCAGGGTTTTATTCTTAATTAAAAACAGTGTAGTTGAATGAAAGTCTCCCTCCACCCTATCTCCCATTATATTTGGTTCATCTTGCTTCTTTCTTTTCAATAACAAGGAAACTCCAAAATTAGAGGGTTTTTCAAGTTTTTATCCCAGCTTGATTAGAAAGAAAGACATTTTGTTTATGAAGGGGCTGCATACATTTGTGTGTTGTGAACAGTATTTCAATCAGTACCTGCTTGTCAGTTGCTTCACAGTCAAAGTGATTGACAACAGTAAATTTCTTATGAATGTTGTTGACATAGATTTTACAGTAAGCTATTCTGGTTTGGAGAATTTTGATTGTACATTAAGGTTAAAAACTTACAATTTAAGCACCTACTGTACATTTATAATTTTCCAAACTAGAGCAGCATCAGAAAACATCTCACTGGCAACTTGGCCTGAGTTGCGTGAAGCATGGTTAGTGCTAACCAGCATTAAATACCATGGAAACCTGTAGATTTTGATACGGCTCACATGTAGTAATCGGTTAGTGCTAACAGGGCTCCGGCTCCTGGTTGTCAATGTTAAAGTGCTACTATGACGAAATTCTGATCTTTCCTATCGAAGCCATCTTAAGATATAAACATGAAGTCTGTTCGAGAAGAAGAATGCTGTTTACTTAATACTATTTTTTAATATCTCTTTTTGTTCCAGGGGTATTCAAGTTTTTAAAATATGCAAATTAGGCAAGTGATGACGTCTATTTATACACTTGATGTTACATTGGGTTGAGTGAATGACATCATCAATCCTCTCATTTGCATATTTTACACATTTTTCAAACTTAAATACAGTTGTATCTCCGGAACCAATGCAGATATTTCCAAATGGTAAACAGTGTTTTTAGTCTTTCTGGAATTCTATGTGATAAACCTAAAAATTCAAGGGATAAAAATTTGATCATAGTAGCACTTTAACTTTTGAAAACTTCTCTTTTACTTGATGGCCAATCTAAAACTGTGTCACAGTCTGTTGTAAAACTTATTAAATTTTAGTTTTGTTTTATTAGGCTCCCCTCAACACACCAGTAAAGGAAGACAAATTTGCAATATTAACAGAGAAAAGGAGAATCCCTGTTCCCATTCTATCTGGTATGTTTAGGCTATTGGTTTCTTGTTAAACTTTTATTCTTGTATTTTGTCTTAAAAAAACAGAAAAATTTATAATGGTGTCAAGAATACATGAAGCAAAAGCAGAGACATGAAGTTCTTTAATTCTCCACAGCCTTTGCCAAGCCTTGAGGGTCACTGAAAATTTATTTTGAACTACAATCTCGGTCACAAAAGTTGTAACACAGATGGAAATTTGTCTTCTCTTCCCCTTCAATGTTGATGTTTATGGGTTCGAGTGCAAAACTCAACTGGTAAAAACAACATTTAAGGGAGGGAGGAGGAGGGATATGTTATTAAAATGTATACATGTACACATATATGCAGCAAATAGCAATCTGTCGTTGGCTTTTGAACAATGAAAACAACTCTGAAAGGTGTCACTGAGTGCTTGACTGTATAACACTCATTATAGGCATGCTAAATTAAATGCATTCAACAATAAACACTTAATGACTGGTCCCGAGGGAAACAGTTCATTTTGTTTCCCGAGAATCTCAATGTTTCCCCGAGGTGCAGTCGAGGGAAGCATTGAGATTCGAGTGAAACAAAATGAACTGTTTCCCAAGGGACCAGTCATTAAGTGATTTGTTATATAGCACAAAATGAAAAACGTGCCATGACAACAGCAGCAGCGGTCATCGGTCAACATTTGTGGGTAACAGTGCACTGTCACCCTCTGACATCATAGATTTTGCACTGTAGCCCGCTCAGAGACTTTTGGCGGGAAATAGTTTTATTGTTAGATGTCATGTGACCTTATTGTGTAACTTACAATAATTAACAAATCGAAAGTGGTTCAGTGTTGTCTGTACTCTTATTGACAACAATATTCGTCATCACAGTGGTCAAAATGTTGTGGACTCACGAGGCGCAGCCACCTTTGCAGCCACCTTTGCTGATGCCATTGATAAGAGTACAGACAACGCTGAACCACTTTTGATTTGTTTTTTACCACAATATTCAATGCCAAAGAAAGTTTTTATTTTAGAGCGTGACCAAGAGCGTGACCAAAATCATGACTCAAAGAAAGAGCAAGCATTGTCTATAACTTTCTCGCAATATGATTGGTTTATTTCCCAAAATGAGCGTTTCTGATTGGCTATTACACTGCGTGACAAAATGGCGCAAGCATGACGTGTACAGCGTTGTCAAGACTCTCATCAACAACGGCAAATTAGCCAATCAGATTGCGAGATTACAGGCAATTGTGGTAAAAATATTGTTTCCTGGAAACTGAATGAAGAGTGATTGCAAGAATCCCAAACAAATAATGACTTTTATATGAATTAGATAAAGAATATTTAATCAGAAGCCAAAGATAACTTTTCTTAGCATTATTTTGATTGGATTGTGAGAGCACATAAAAAACACAAATTTTAAAATGTTTGCACTTTCAGTATTGTCAATGTCAGTGTTACCGTAAGGTAAATGTAAACTGGTTAAGTGTTTGATGTATCAAATGAAAGAAATAAGGGGAGGTTGTTCAGAATTCAAATTTGTTGTTTGTCTTTTGCACAGGTTTACCAATGTATAACCATGGAAACTACATAGTTAGGCTTGGAAACTTTGTGCGGTGGTTGGGTGAACAGGCAGAAGCATTAGGCGTAGAAATATACCCTGGATATGCAGCTAGTGAAGTGAGTTGATTAAAATGCTGGTTAATGACTGCTTTGAATGTTTCATCCTTGAAAACTAGACAGTAAAAAATATTGTCAATAATACACACTGCTGTCGGTGACCTAATTATGGAGACACAGTGTACAAGTACATGTACAAGCATGGCTTATAATATGAGCTGTCAATTTGAACAATTGTTTTTAGGGAAAATTGCACGTAGTCCAAACCTAATGCACTTGTTTACAAACTGTGTTTCAAAAACTCCCACCTTTGCTGATGCCATTGATGAATTTAAAAGAAACCACACTGCTGCATTGATTGATGTTTATGGCAGATGGATATTACATGTACCTTATTTTCCTCATCATAATTATCGTACCTAATGTATATTGTATGACATAGGTTTTGTACCATGAGGATGGTAGTGTTAAAGGCATTGCAACAAATGATGTTGGAATTCACAAAGATGGCTCCCCTAAGGTACATTTACATGAGCTACCAGTAAAGGAAATCGTATGAACGCAATCGTTTTCTGTGATTTATGGGCATGAGTGATGTTTTGTACAAAATTGTACAATCCGTAGGTGAGTGCAATTTGAGACATGAGTGACCATAAATCACAAAATGCATAAGCAAGTTCATACAATTTATTTATTTTATACTCATTGCAACAAAATCACTTCGTTGCTTTGTTTCCTTAGCAACTTCCATATTGCACTTTATAACCTACAATGTCGCTAGTTGTTGTCTTTCAGTAGCATTTGGAGTAATGATTCCAAGTTCGAGTGAGGCCTAACACTACAACTGTGAAGTTTTTGTACCCAATTATTCTATCAGGGATCAACCCTAGTATTGGAATTGGGCCCACACAAGGACAGAGAAAAACTCTGACCAGGGTGGCCACCCTCTGTCCTTGTGTGGGCCCAATTCCAATACTAGGGTTGATCCCTGATGGAATAATTGTGTACAAAAACTTCACAGTAGTGTTAGGCCTCACTCGAACTTGGAATCAACCTACAATGTATTTAATGCATTTGTCATTGACCAATCAGAAATGATGTGGTATTTTGTTGAGTATACAATAATAATATTGAAAGGATAAATTCTGTTTTTGATGACTTCTGCTGCGAGCTGTTGTTTCTTGTACTTGAATGTTATCAATAATTATTACTATTATTATTTTTAAATTCTACAAGGAATGGCATTATGTAAGGAGATGAGAGTTCTTGGATAGTAATCCTTTTAGTGAGTTTATAATGTTAAACCCAGGTGCTAGATATTTGCCTCAAAAATTAATGTCCGGATAGTGGCAATTCAGTCTTGTGCAGTGTTTGCTTTGTTCACTCACATTACGTGAACTGTCAAAATTATGAAGAAAAAAAGGTCAGATAACATTTTCCATGACAAAGTAGATCTTCAACCAGGTTAGTCACAGTAGGCCAGTAGGGTGGTTGTCTGTTATTGTGGATGGAAAGGGGAATTGGGGGTGCTGGAACAGGCTTTCATTCAATCTAAAACTTTTAGGGTGGGGGTCGCGACAACAATAACAATCTTTATTGGTACCAATACAATAGAAGTTAATTAACAAAATAATTAAATTTTGTACAAGGTGCCCAGAATAACCAAGAGGGCTAAAGGAGCCTGGCCCAGGCAACCAAATGTTAGGGATGTTTTCTTCAACGAAACTTCGTGTACATGTAACTTGTTATCCTTGTTTACCACTTAGCCTACATTTGAACGTGGTATGGAACTACACGCTAAAGTGACCTTGTTTGGTGAGGGATGTCATGGCCATCTTGCAAAGAATTTGTACAAGACGTTTAATCTACGAGAAAACTGTGACCCTCAGACGTATGCTATTGGTCTTAAGGAGGTAATGACAATAAACCAATTGGTCTGTATAATTTGATGTCTTAAGTCTGACAATGACCAAATGACATGGGCAAATACAATCAGCCTATCAAATGTCAGAAAATTGATAATCATTATTAGAAAGATACTTCATCTTCTTTCCTGTGGCTTTACTTCTACCCAAATACAGCAGGAGGGACCCAAGACAAGGTTAAGTGTCATTCAGGAACATTTCCAAGTTGCACTGTCTTATTAGTTTCATCTTATGACAGCTGTGTTTCAGTTGGTTTAGCACCGGGCTGTCATTTGGGAGGTTGTGAGTTCAACTCTGGCCCAACCAACACTCAGAGTCTTTAATGAAATAACTGAGGACAAAGTGCTGCCTTAAGTTTGAAATGACATCTGCAAATGGTTCTAAAGACTCTCTAGTCTTCTCTGATAAGGAAGATAAACCGTAGGCCCCATCTCACAATTCTTCAATGTTCATAACCCTGTGGGATGTAAAAGAACCCACATACATGCACTGCTTGCAAAAGAGTAGGGCACGGAGTTCCGGGTTGTTGTGGTCTGTTCTCTGTGGTGTATCATACTTGGGAGGTTAAATGCTTGGAGATAATACTGTAGCTACATCAAGCTACTCTAAAATTCAAAGGTAAATAAAGTTGTGATGATGATGATGATGATGATGATGATGATGATGATGACAAGAGAGCTTTCAATGGGAAATTCATTTGAACCAATAAGGGAACAGGCCATGAAAAAGCCTTTTCCTATTTTTGAGCATATTTCTTTTGGCCCATCACTTTAAGCCCAGTATTGGAGAATCTTCTGTCTCTGTTGCTAAAACATGGCCTTCCAGGCTAAATGATTGGAAGAAGTCACTTACTGAAGT
The DNA here is from genome assembly GCA_949126865.1 of Montipora capitata. Taxonomy (NCBI): domain Eukaryota; kingdom Metazoa; phylum Cnidaria; class Anthozoa; order Scleractinia; family Acroporidae; genus Montipora; species Montipora capitata. The sequence goes on from OX421450.1 coordinate 43,642,813, forward strand.
TGAGTTTGTCATTATTTTTATGTTCCACTCATTGTAGCTGTGGGAAGTTGCTCCGGAGAAACATCACCCAGGACTTGTGGAACATACAGTTGGCTGGCCTCTTGTAAGTGCCAATCAAGTCGATATCAGTTTTACATGTATACCTTTTGACATTAATTTTGAAGGGATAGAGCTTTATGAGTCTGTACTGTTGGTAGTTAATCTGACTTCATTGATTTATTTCCAAGTGTTTGTTTTTTTGTAGGACAAAGACACATATGGTGGTTCCTTTGTGTATCATCTTCAGGAAGATTCACCTCTGGTTGCTGTTGGTTTTGTGGTGAGGATTTGACATGTCTTAAAAGGATTGTTGTTCACAGGTGTTTTTGCAAAATCATCATTGCTCCTATTTCCTTATAACAGAGGAGAAGGCAACTATGTTATTTGGCAGATACGTTTAATTAAAAGCCTTCAGATCATTACACTTACATGTATGTTGAGGTGTTCTTTAATCCCCATTAAGTATTTTTTTTGCTCCTTAGGTTGGTTTAGATTATGGAAATCCTTACTTATACCCATTCAAAGAATTTCAGGTAACTTTTGCGTATGTCCAGATGAGTGAAAAAAAGCCACTCAAACTTGCGGGATTCTCGCGGGAATCGTGACATTGTTTCTCAATATGACCACTTGTGTCATGTACGAACAATATGCCACTCAGTTCCCGGATGTAGTGGTAGTAGAATATTGATTGTACAAGTGAACATTTTATTTCCTGGCAAAACACTCACGTCCATATGATAATATTAAATACATAACAATGGGTAGTTTCAGTTTTCTTTTTTATTCTTCATTAAGTTTGTCCTAAGGAAAGATGTTTTATTGCACTGAGAGGAGTGTTTTGCATTAATTAGCACTGTTGAAAATGCTGAAAACGGTGCTAAATTTGGTATTTATGGAAAGTTTGTCACTCTGGTCCAAGGCTAGTTGTAGTTTTGCAGTCCAAGATAAAGCTAACAAGTGACCTTCTTTTGACCAAAACAATAATTATTGTGTCAATGACGGCATTTTAATTAAAAGAAATCACATGTTCTGAGAGGAAACAGCATATTGTCTTTCTCTGGCACTCACATTCAGTTGTGTATTCATTGCCTGCAAACAGGTTCTAATGCAGAAGAAGGTGAAGAGGACTCTGATTGCAAATTTTGCTTTTTAACTCAGTTATGCCCAGCAGACTGTGTTGTTGATAGTGTGGGCATTGGTTAATTCGAAATCTGTGGACAGTGGGTTGATGACATCATGTTGTCACACAACAATCCTCTCAAAATTAATTTTTTAAATTCTGTCACAAGGAAAGATTGCTTCATGCAGGATTAAGTAGGCTCACAGAGCCTTTGATTTTATATTGTGTTTCCAGCGTTTCAAGCACCATCCATCAGTCAAACCAACATTTGAAGGAGGCAAGCGGATTGCTTATGGTGCGAGGGCCCTTAACGAGGGTGGCTTTCAGGTGAGGTCAACCGTGGCTGTTAATTCACTCAACAGAGTTTTTTTGGCCTTCTGATCACTTTCTGGCGATAAGAAATGGGTCACCAAGTCAATCCATTTCAACCAATCAGCTGAATGAACTTAATAGAAAATTAAACCGTGCGTTCTTTGATGGCCATGTTTGTGGAAAGAACAATGGCGAAAAAAGTCTTTTGGGAATTTGACTCTATTATTAAGCAAAACTTAAGCTACATTTTTCTATTGTTTTGGCACCAACATGGCCGTCTTATCACGTGAGTCCAATCAAAGAATTGACAACATTTCACTTTTCATTTGTCTTCCTTTTCTTAATGATGTTTTTAATAAGTGAGTAATCCCTTGATTTTTCGTTTAATTTGGTATTATAAATTTGGGCAGTGCTTATTTAAACCAAAGTTCACTCGAAATCATGTTATTACTTACGCAAATTCCTCATTTTAAACACTCTGTTAGTTGTTAAAGTGTAACGGTGTTTGTTTCAGAGTATCCCAAAGCTCTCGTTCCCTGGTGGCCTCCTTATTGGCTGCAGCCCTGGATTCATGAATGTTCCTAAAATAAAGGGAACTCACACCGCAATGAAGTCTGGGATGATTGCCGCCGATTGTGCATTTGAGGCGATTACAGATGAGAATTTCTCTTCTTCCACAGAAGGTACGTGCTGCGCATGTTATGACGTCGTTGCTGAGCGGTTTCAATCTTCCAAAGAATATCCAATCTCGATCCTAGAGCTCTTCTCTTGACTGAGGAAGAGAAGAACTCTGGGGAACCTTGAAACGAAGTGTCTTCTTATTGATTTTCGCGAGGAACAATCAACAGCGTCTCTAGTTTGGTGCATTCATGTTAGCACGAGGATTGAGCAGGCGCCGTAAGGTTCAAATAGCCATTTTTTGGCTATAAGAACCCTAAGGCACATGTTCCTACACAGAGTTTCACAGAGCCTTGGGTCGATCCGAGGCTCTGGTGACGAGAATGGAGCATATCGGTCGAGATTTCGCATTTCCTGTGGTTTTGATTCGCTATGTGGACTTTGCGGGGTACTGGTGAACGGAGTTGTTGCTTTATTTTCCGAGGTGTCGTCCTCCCTCCGGAAATTCCTTTTTCCTTCCCTACTTATCTCTTATCTTCATCAGCAATTTTCTATTAATCTTGACTCCTTTAAAGTATTCTGCAACACCACGTTTCCTTTTCACATCTCTGCTCTGGCATGTCTGATGAAAAGAAAACTTGTCTGTCAAACGATAAAACACAAGTTACTGATCTGGATAAAGTTGCGGTGATTTGCTACCGTAGATCCTCTTTTAACCCCCCCCCCCCCTCCCCCACTTTTCTTTTCAGAGGAAGAAAGTTAGTAACCCCCCTACCCCCCCCCCCCCCCACCCAGCCCTACCCTCTCACCTTTAATTACTCACGATAGTAACACTTCTTTATTATATGGCTAACTCCGTGAGCGGGCAAGATGTAACAAACCCCGCGTTGTGATAGGCTACCCGAGCCATCTTGCCCGCTCGGGATTTCTCGCTTGGTCCCGCAAGATCAAACATCATTTTTTGGTGTTTTATCCCATATAATAAATCTTTTATTGACCAAGCTTGTTCGGTCAAGATGGCTGTATATATATATATATATATTTTTTTTTTTTTCTTTGCGAGTTTATGGACTGAGACGAATACACACGCAAAGAGAGAATTTGGCCAATATCCAGCCATCTCGACCTCACGTCTGGTCAATAATCCATATACGTGGACTGTTCCGGTATGGTCTGTTCACGTGCTGAAAGTTCGGATTTGGTTCCCGCAAGTGAATAAAAATGTTACAAAGACCTTGTAGGGAACCGTAACTAGTCTGTTTCTTTCTCTTTTTGTTACCAGTAATGCGTTTTGCAAAATTAACTAAGGCCCCCCTCCTCCCCCCCCTCTCAAACCCGAAGGGCATGTAGTTCCCGGTGTTGTGGTCTGTCTTCTGTGGTATATCATGGTTGGGTGGGTAAAAAGGGCGCACTTAATTTGGAGCCTCGCTCTGTTGTGCGACTCCCACCACAGCTCAGGGGGGGGGGGGGGGGGGGGGAGGAGCCTTAATAGAGGATTTACGGTAATCCGAAAAACGCATTTGTCGATGGTTGAAGCAAATAACGTTGACTAATCTGCTTGCCGCAGACAAATCACGAAATTGTCCTCAACTCTGTTTTGGTTTTTTCCTTTCTCAGGTCTCTTTCTTGAATCTTATGAGTCTCGACTGAAGGAGAGCTGGGTCTGGAAGGAACTTCAAAGCGTTCGCAACATCAGGCCTTCTTTTCACAGTCCCTTGGGGCTATACGGTACCATGGTGTACACTGGAATTTTCTACTATATCCTACGCGGCAAGGAACCTTGGACACTCCGAAGCCCCAAGCCTGATGCTGAACATTTAAAACCTGCCAAGGAATGTACACCCATCGAGTACCCAAAACCCGACGGAGAAGTCAGTTTTGATTTGCTTTCGTCTGTGGCTCTAAGCGGAACAAATCACGAGGGGGACCAGCCGGCTCACTTAACCCTCCGGGATGACTCCGTACCGGTCAATAGAAACTTGACAATCTATGACGGTCCCGAGCAGAGGTTTTGCCCCGCGGGGGTGTATGAATATGTCCCCAAGGAGGAGGGGGACGGGATGAGGTTACAGATAAACGCTCAGAACTGCGTGCATTGCAAGACATGCGACATTAAGGATCCAAGTCAGAATATTAACTGGGTTGTACCTGAGGGGGGAGGGGGACCGGCCTACAATGGAATGTGATTGGCTTGATTTCCAAAGTGGTTTAATTGTCCTTTTAAAATATTTCTTCAAGCTTACAAACTGGGAGGATTTTTTTGGTCTACGTCTCCCACACCTTGCTAAGGTGTTTGGAAAAAAGTTCTGGACCGAGTTAGTCGTGGGTGTAATTAGGATGATATCGTTTTTACGAGGATGTTTTGGAATTTATTTTTGGATTTCTTCAAGTTTGCAACAGGAAATAGTTGTTTTGGCTAGATTTCCTTAACCTAGCGAAAGCATTTCAAAAAAGTTATGGATCGTCGGAGTTAATTGTGGGAAGCATTGGGATGGAACTTTTTTCGTGGGGAAAAAGTAATGTTTTGGGATCGGTCTTTCGAGTGCTTTGAAAAGCATTTTCCGAAAACTCAACTTTTGCCAGATGGAAGACTTTAAAATTATTCTCTTTTGATGCTTCTTACTTTTAAAATAATTATTAATATTTAAATTTCTTTCTTTCGCATACTTTAAAAGCCAAAGAAAATTCTCTCTGGCCAGCCATCGAGAAGTTAAATTTATAGTTTGAAAATGAATGAGGTTAAAACTATGTTAAGTAAAATATTCGCAAATATGGCGTGACATACTCTGTAGTTTATTAAGGACGGTGCCACCTAATAATAAGAAAAATTTTCCCGCAGTATGAGTGCGCAGAAAAGTAGATCTTAGTTTGGGTTATTGGAATTTGAAATGAAAAAAGGGGGAAACCATGCATTTTTCGGAGATAGTAAGGTTCGATTTTTGAAAAAGTGGACGCTTAATTTTTTCTTTTTTGCGAAAACAAAGAAACGCAAGTTTTTTCACAGGTGTTATCGACACAAACGTTTACTTGCAGTAAAACAACAGGAACGCCAATGAAATATCTCCAAAATAAATAGCAAATTGCAATCGGATTATTCTTTAAATGTTTTTTATCACAAAGCCGTGACAACAGAGCCATTTTTGTGCTTGACAGCCTTCCTCTGTAGTCACTAAAAAGCGGCCCCAAAATTTAATCCCGACTTCAATGGGCCGCATCACGCGATTTTAAAAGGTAAATTGGTTTTCTTCAGGGTTTTGATTTTTCAAAATTTGTCACTCCCTTCCCCGGTGAATAAAGACATTTGCACTGCACTCTAGGATGTACACAAAAGAAGGTTTTGCAGTTTTTTGAGTGGATATTTCCTTGCTTCTTTGAGAAGATTGGATCTTTTTTCGGAAAGTGGTTCTTAAGGACGGTGCCTACTAATTCACTCCCTTCCCCGGTGAATAAAGACATTTGCACTGCACTCTAGGATGTACACAAAAGAAGGTTTTGCAGTTTTTTGAGTGGATATTTCCTATCTTCTTTGAGAAGATTGGATCTTTTTTCGGAAAGTGGTTCTTAAGGACGGTGCCTACTAATTCAAAGGTATTTTCGCGCGATTTACTGAATATGCGGAAAAAGCAGATCTTAACAAGTGTCATTGAAATCCAAGAAGAAAATTGGGGGTAACCACGCATTTTTCATAGATAATCAACAATATTTGAAAAAAGCTTTAAATTACAAAGCTATGTATGGCGTTCTTTTGCAAACTGAACCTTAATTATCTCTGAAAAATGAGTGGTTACCCCCAGTTTTCCTTTTGGATTGCAAGAGCCTTGCTAAGTTCTGCTTTCTCCGCAAAGTTTTAAGCCGCGCAAAAATATTTCTGTCTTAATAAGCACCATCCATAGGAAATCCGAGTGTCTCGAGATGCGCAGAACGTATGCGCAATAACAATAGTAGGCACCGTTATTAAATGACCAAAATAACGTTGCAAGGATATTTGGAGAGAGAATTCTACGTGATTCGACTCGCGGCTTCGCCCCTCGGATATCACGTTCTCTCGGCGGATTTTCGAGCAACAGAGAGACTGCTCGCAGTCGATGTTTTTTCCTTTTGGTGGAAGATATTTGGTGGTGATTAGTCAGGACATACGATGGCCTTGCATCTATACAGGTGTTTGTTCTTAACCCTTATTCGTGCTTTCCACTACTCGTACTGTGGAAAGTTCGGCGAAAAATCGAATAAAAAGCAGACATAGGTGATATAGCGCGTGTGGTAATGCCAACAAGCCATTTGGTTTTGAATCATGCCATCCTGTCGTTTCGGTGTGACAAGAAATGGAACGGTCCTCCCCCCTGATTTTTTACTTCGTGGGGAGTGAAGGGTTGGACAAACTCCAGTCTTAAACCGGTACATCGCCGCACCAGTCGCGTGATAATGTGAGAGCCGTGATCTGTTTATGAAATACAGTTCCGTTCTCGTAGACGCGCATTTCTTGTCAAGTGGTACATAGTTGCTCGTGCAAATTTATTTTTTTAATGTTTCCCTTCGGGGGGAAGATTCCCACACTGCGGTTTTAGTTTCAAACAGTACAAGGAACTCTCGTCATTTCTGGTGAAAGCGATGCCAAAAGAAACCTGGGAAATCTCACACCCAGCGGGCGCCTTAATTGTCCCGAATGTCTTAAAATATCTTACATCTTCAGGCTAACACTTCGTTCTTTCGATCTTCTTTGTCCAGTCAAATGGTTCCCACCACTCGCCGAATTGTAACACTTTCCTCTTGTGCTCTTCGAAATTTTCTTTCCGCGGTTTTCTCCATCGATGCGGTTCTAGGTCCAACATTCCTCCTACGATTTCCTTGCCAAAGTAATGTGGGAACAGATCTTCTTCCTCGATGACATGAGCAAATCCACCGTCCAAACCAAACTCGACGCTGAAGTATGGCAGACCCTTTGGAATTGCCGCGCGAAGTCCTTTCTTGCTTGTGTCGATCAGCTTTTTGTTTTGTGCCCACTCGGTGTCTGATTCCAAAATGGCTTTCTGGTGATAATAAATGAGTGCAAGACAAAATAAACCTCAAAGAAGTGGAACAAAATTAAAGTTACAACAACTCCAAATGCATTAATAATTTATGAGCGGAACAACCTATCAGATCTCAGACAAAACATCACGTTCATGTGCTTTAAAAACTGATAAAACACTATACTTCATTATAATTATTTACATAAAGCATACTAGCTAATAAAGCATAGCTTGTTTTTCTTGTATGTTAATAAACTCCCATCGAATTTGAACGTCATCGACGCCATGTTGGATGACACAAACAGTATCTCTCTCATTAGCTTCTTTTGTCCATTGTTACTTGCAAACGTCCTCTACCTCACTTAGGCGCCACCCACATGTACCCGGATATCTTCGAAAAGGGAGACTTCCTTTCCGTTTTTGCCTCCCGTCTTCGCGGCTTGAAAACGCTCTCCAGACTAGATTTTTGGAAAACGGAGGTTTACTAAATTAAAAGAATAACAACAACTTTGATATTTATCCAGGAAGCTCCACTCACGCGAAAGTGGTTTTCAGGGATATCCTGCATCCGATCGAATTGGAATTTAAAACTGTTGGTTTTTGAGGAGAGGGGAAAACTGGAGTACCCGGAGAAAAACCTCTCAGAGCAGAGTAAAGAACCAACAGCAAACTTAACCCACATATAACCACGTTCCGGAATCGAACCCGGGCCACATTGGTGGGAGGCGAGTGCCATAACCACTAAGCCATCCCTGTTTCCCTTTTGAAAACGAAAGGTTTTCGACTACGATGACAGCAGAGGTGCCATAGAGAACGCATGCGCGCGCGTGCCCTATAGGTGGAGGTTACCCTTTTCGAAACGTATGGACGGGGCCTTGGGTAGAGTTCTATTAGGGTCAACCCGTTTCGATCGGTTGGGTTGTTGATGCACTGTATTTTATTGGTTCTTCTGGAAGGAAGCCTTTTTTGGTGGCTTTGGTCGATCAAGTTTTTTTACCGGGCCACGACCTTGGTTGAAAGCGATGGGTATCGTCCGCTTTCGTTTTCGCGGGGTTCGTAAAGTGGTCAGGAACGCGACAACACATTTTACGCGCTGCACAAGTTACTTTAGGTTACCAACATTGTTTCACGACAGAAATAGTGAAAGGCATGGGGTTTTTAGTTATTTCACGTAATAAACAAACTGCAACTGCAACTACAGAGATGTTTGCATTCAGCTTGTGACCCATATACCTCTTACTTGCTTGCCATCATCACAATTGGCACCATTTGACCTGATTTTAGCCCTTAGAAGGTCACAGAAATCGAGGATTAATTAAGAAACTTTCCGTCAATTTATTTCAAAAACCATGCAATTTTTTTAAGCGAAAAAAAAAAAAAATTGGAAATGCGCTAAGAAAGGATGCTTTTCGTTCGGCATGTCTAAAGAATTTTACAATTTGTTACAACTGTAAGGCTTTTGATATTTAATCGCGCGATCAACATTAGCTCATAACATTGGACGGAGATTTTGCTAAACAGCTTAGATAAAAGCACTTGGATTAAAGCACTCCCCTTCGAACTGTTCTTTCGGCTTCTCGACGGCGAACTTTCATCTCCTTTTATCGTCCGGCATACCCCAATTCCCAGCGTCACAACTCTACCCCTCTACCCTAATCGACAAATATGACCCTTCCAACAACCTAATCCCAGATTGTAACTTTACCTTGAAGTAAATAGGGGACATGTCCCCGATCTCTTTTGGCAGCGGTATACACTCAATGATCATGTGACGCTGTTTCTTTAGCTGCTTGCATGTTTCCAGAAAAACCACGTCCTGTTCCTGTAAGAAATAATTAACATAGGCTGAGATTGTCTGATGAGTGTTAGAGCGGTTTTCAAATGAGTGTCGTAAAACCAAAACCAAAGTAATTACTTTGGCCAATCAAAAAGGACGGAGACAATCCAGTAAACCAATCAAAACCCGAAGTAATTACACGTAGCCGACACAAAGCGCGGGAAAACGTGCACGCGTGAGCCACGATTGGTTTTGCTTTCACTTCTGATTGCTTGAAAAAGTGGCCAGAGAACTTTGAACCAATCACAGAGAGAAGTAGATGCAAAACCAAAGTAATTCGCTAATTACTTTCGACACTCAATTGAAAACCGCTCTATAAGATTAAACACAGAGTAATTAGCTCTGACCAAGCAGGGAGGACGTGGACAACCAAATGAGCCAATTGGAAGTGAAGTTGCTTCCCATAGGCGGAGAAATTCGACAAAATTTGATAAAAAACCAAAACTAAACCAAACGCGAAGTAACTTTTAATGGGGTAGCTCCCATAAGTCTCCTGTAGCCAAATGGTAGAGTATTCGAACTAGTAATCGGAAGGCTACAGTTACACGGCGTGGGAATTTTTTCAAATATTTCCGAGTCATTATACATAAAACCCATCACTTCGACTTTTCAAGGCACGCAAAAACTACCCCATTCGAATTAACCCAACCTCTAACGTGATCGTTGTGGCACAAATGTTTTGAGTTACTGCAAACTTATTCAAACTGATTCCTCGAAGTAAATAAAACTAGCGGTGACTGTCATACCTTAGTCACGAAAGCACGAGGAATGTACAAAACGTTATGACCAACCAACGTCGTTCCCAGGGTCCTCTCTCTTCCTCCCTCGAGAAAGTACCCTGGTTGCGGCTGGTCACGTGTCTGCTAGATTTTTGCGGATTACACAAAGATAAATGAAGGGAGGGGCATTTGTCTCCACTGAACTCATCTACTGAGCTGAGTAGGGAGTGGAAATGAAACTGTTAATCTCAGACAAGGTAATTATCTTCCGTATCCTGTTTGAAGTACTTCCACTACATCTTTCCTCAATTACAACGCTTCCAGACAAATTACTTGTTTTACTTTTAATCACGTTTGTATCACCCGAAAGCTGCACAACTTGAAGTCTACCTTAAGAACGTGGGCGCCATTTGGAAAAGAAAAACAATCAGATAGAACTGATTACTAGGAAAACTTAAGTCAAGTAATCAAGTAAAGCTATGATCCTCGCAGTTATAAACGCAATTTTAGCAATCGCGTAGAGAAGCCTGAAAAATTCAGGACCTCAACGGGGTTTGAACCCCTGACCTCACGATGCCGATGCAACGCTCTAACCAATTGAACTATGAAGCCACTGAAGTTGGGAGCTTGGCATTTGGTCATAGGCACGTGACCAGCCGCAACCAGGGTACTTGCTCGAGGGAGAAAGACAGGACCCTGGGAACAAGGTTGATGACGAAGGACAACATTATATCATAACTCGCGTGTATGCTTGTAAAATGTTGGTAACACAAAAAGGAGAATTGATGCTACACATCGCTCACCATTTCTTCAAACATTTTCGCGAGTCCTTTCTTATAAATCTGAGAAACAAAAAGATGAAACACTATCAGATATTAAAAATAAAACACAAAGAGCGGTGATAAAGATGGTAAACCAAAGCATTTTAAAGAGACTATATAAATTCGTTGGTTTACCACTAGTGTTCAATCAAGTTCTATTGTTCAATGTTTCCCTAGGGATTAAAAAACACCAGAGAGAGTTGACATTGGAGTACTGTAAACCTACCCTGTGTTTCTCTAAAGTGTGACCGCAACTATTGAGTTAGCCGATTAGCCTGAGGTCTATTTGCAAACAAACGCAACCCACATACAAACCTTTATTTCACTCCACACGTCCTCGTCCAATAGCGTAGAAGCTGAACAGTGTTGCATTGGGACGATCAGACAATGGCCCTCTGTCAGCGACTGGTGTAACGGAACCGCCAAATAAACCTAACAAAGGTAACTGTAACAAGTCAACAAGTATTGATGCTCTGATTTTGACGTCACGGCGGCCAAGTTGCTGTACAGAACAATGCTGTAAAACATCGTTTGGGAATTTGACTCTATTATTATGCAAAACCTGTGGGGCCATTTTCTATTGCTTTGTACACAAACATGGCCGTTTCATCACGTGGATGCAAACCCTGCTGATAAAAGAGGCCTTTGACGGCGACGTCAACGAAAACGCTTGGGCAAAAAAAAGTGAAAGCAAATTTGCACTTATGTCCCGAAATGCAAGCAATAACAAAATTGGCAAAATAACAAAATACCGCCGACAATTTGACCATTTTGGCAAATATGGTGATTGTGGCGAAATTCTGTCAATTTGACAAATGCATTTCATATTAGTTAATTATAATTAGTTCAATACATGTTGGCGAATATGGCGATTTTGGCAAACAGGACAAATTCTTGTCAAATCGCCAAATGTATGTAAATTGTAAATTAGTTCAATACGTGGTGGCCAGCCATGTTGGCGAATCTGGCGAATATGGCAATTTTGGCAAATATGGCAATTCTTGTCAAATTGCCAATTGTATGTCAGTTAGTTCAACAAATGACAGCCAGCCATGATTTCCACAAAACATGATAACAATGAAACAAACATGCTACACCTAGTTCTTAAAGCAACCAGGGACTACTCGAAGAAGTCTTACTTTAAGACCTGCTACTCCTTAAAGCAACAACAAACTACTCGTTCTTGAAGCGACAAAGAACTACAAACCGGTACTTTTCCTACAGCAAAGAGACTTGAAGAACTAAGGACAGGATTAATTGATATCTGTTTGATCGGTTGAATTTCAAAAGTGGATCAAATACTCATTCAGCGCTCCCCTCACACTTTCGTGATCCCCCCCCAACACTTTCAAACGTACTCCGCGGCCCCTGAGTTTTTGAGTGCTTCCCCCCTTGATGAGTAAAATCGTTTAACGTTAGGCAGAGTAAAATCTGTAAGACTCGCTCTTAGAAAGGAAAAGGTTAAAAGGGTAACAAACACCATCCCAACCATACAAGAAATTAGAAAACATTGAATAGCTTCAAAGCGTTTTTGAGGAGGGACCACCTAGATGATGAAACTTGACGATCTAAGATCGTAAGTCGGGCTGTAACTCGGCGTGCTACTCAGTGCTGCGAGTCTCGATTCGCACTGAACAGCCATTTCAATTAAAAACAGCATGGATAATGGCTTTTATTAAAAACTGGATCATTGGATAATGCAATTCGAGAGTTTTGATTGGCTAAGCCATCATGGCTTATGAGCCATTATACCATGATCTACAAACACGGCAAGCATACGTGTGATTTTTTGGGCCTTTTTATTTTTATTGTAGTCTAGTTTTCCATATTTTGGGGGCGTTTTTTATAGTTAACAATTATTCCACTCGCGCTTGTTGGATATGAGATGATTATAGCCAACTCGGCGCTACGCGCCTCGTTGGCTATCTATCATCTCATATCCAACGCGCGCTCATGGAATAATTGTTAACTGTGGTGCATGTGAAAACAAAGAACATGAAACTGTCATAGTACAGTAAAAAATATCTTTTATCATAAAAATATTGCTTATTGAAACTGACCGACAGATAAGAGTGAAATCTACAGTAACCGTAGCGAAGGCAAGAGAGTTTCAAAAGCCCTGTCTATACTGATAGGCATACAGTGCACTGATATCCCTCAATTATTGAATTACTATCACAGGCGATTACCAGTGTAGCTTTCACTATAATTGAGACGGTAATGACATTTCTATTTGCATCAAATACATGCACCCGGCTCCCCTGTACATTGCCTGTGCACAGTGTAGAATACAGTTGATTACCAATCTCATTAATTTGTACCAGGTCATAACAGCTATTTACTCCTTTGATGCTATCAGTATAAATCAAAGCATACAAACTCATAGCAACAGTACACATTGATTTCCAGCATTTTTCCCAAAGTTCATAACAAAAAAGTTCATTGATTGCATGGTGCCTTGAGTGTTAAATTACGCCGATCATGTATAGCAAACCCAGGCCTGTTTCAATCCCAACCCTGAGGCTTCCATTTTATACACACTTGATGATGTATTTTCTAGTTGGCTACAATACTGAATCTTCACCCCTCTTTGGGACAAATTTCTCAAAATTGCGCAAGCCGTAAGTGTAACTTGAGAACATTCAAACATCACAAGTAACCATAAATCACGAAATGCAAGAGAATTTTATAGTTAACAAAATCACTCCATTGCTTTGTTTCCATAACAACGTCCGTATTGCACTCTATAGCCTCCACTGCACTCTATTTGTGCATTCGTCATCACCCAATCCGAAACTTACGCAATTTTATGTTGAGTATAACATAAATAACTTAAACCCACGTGCAAACCAACGCAACATTGTTGGCCAACATTGAACAACTTCCAACATTGTTGGGCGTTACATGTTGTGTCCGTTTGCACACCCTGTTGCATGTTGTTCCGTGTTGTTGCGCGAAGTTTGAAACTGGTCAAACTTTTGAGCCAACAACTCCCAACATTTCTTTTGTTCCGTGATCGCCGAGAAATAGCGCAACAATGTTGGTTCCGTTTGCACAGCTCCAACATTGGCCCCAACATTGTTGGGGCCACGCACGCGCATTATATGTGGTCTCCACGGAGATAGCAACACATTAACATGTTGATGAAAACAAGATGGCAGCCGAATGGTTAACAAAATTATTGAACAAAACTGATGATGCGAAAAGAATAGGCCATTTTCGAAATATCAAATATTCAGCTTGATAGTGAGGCAGTGAGGACAAAAACAGTAGAAACACGTGGGAATGAATGTCACGATTGTGAAAAATATTTACATATCATCCACTTTCCTTTGTCTTTGTCCTCACTGCCTCACTATCAAGCTGAATTTTAATATATCGATAAAGGCCTAGTTCAGAGTCGACAGTCAAAGCCATAGTCAGATAATTAATATAGTTACATAAATAAAGTAGTCAAATAACATAGTCACATATAATTAATACTTGAATACATAATTCATAGTCGGGCGAAAATTAACAAAGTAGATACATCCATAAAATAATTTCGACATTTGCTTTAAAGAAAAAGTAACTGCGAAAACTATTTACTAAGCCCCGTGCAAACGGACCGACTTACTCAAGGCCTTACTCACTTACTATGTCCCATGCAAGCGGACGCAAAAACTACCAACATTGTTTGGAGTTGTTGGTTCTGCAGATGTTGGATAGTGTTGGCAGTTGTGTTGCAAGCAGACGCAACAACTCCCAGCAATGTAAGGACGACGTGCAGTGTATTATGGGAAAGATACAAGCCATAAGACTTTGTAAACTTAACCAGTATAATCCTCTGCAAAATACTATTTTTTACAATCATTTCCTACTTTTTATGCCGGAAAAGTTTTGGGTGTTAAATACATGATTTGATTTGATTTTATTCTAGACACTGTTCCCATTTGCACTGCTGTCTAATGTGGTCTACTTCTTCAGTTGATTAATTAATTTTTGTTCGTTATAATGCGGCACACTAGCGAATCATAAACAAGATATTAATCAATGTCTAATTCAAAATCGGCAGCTGTTTTTTCAGCAGCTTCCCTTAGGACACACAAAGCTGCTTGTTCAACCGCTCCCAAAAGCCTACATAGGGCATAGTACGTTGCTCCAAATGACATACCACTTGCTACAGCCAAACCTATAAAAGGAAGGTACCTTGCGACCTCTTCAACGGCTGCCTCCGCGGCATAGGGCGCCAGAAACCCGCTTAGCTGTGCAGTAGTGGTTAACCCAACTTTGACGACCTTTTCTCTGGTGGCAAGATGTAGCCTCGTAAATTCGGCGGACCCTATTTCGGGGAGACCAAGTTGAGACCTGTAAAGGCTGAGCTCCTTCAGTATTAAAGCGGCATCAACGGCAAAAGATAGGCCCGGTATAGGAACGAGGGCGGCGGTTGCAGATGCCGCAGAAACTATCAATATGCGCCCTTTGAGGACATCAACTTTTCTCTGAAAAACGTCCGTCGACGATCTTGTAATTGCTTTGCCGAGGGATAAGGTCATGCTCTCTCGCTGATATCGGGTAAGAGCGTCTAGAATAGCCGCGGTTAGTCGGACAAAATCCCACTTGTTCGGCTCGTGATTGCTTATCAAGAATAAATCTTCTTCCTGACTGAGTAGGTCGCCGAGATTTTCCAAACAGTCGCGTCTTATTGTGGCCAGCATGGCATTTTCATCGAACGACCGCTTGCGTGACTCAGCTCTGACATTTTCGTCAATTTTTGTGCGGATGAAGAAAAATTTCTTTTGCATCGCTCTGATTTTCACAGCCAGTTTCAAATCGTTCTCCGTGAATCGCGTTGCTGTAAAGATGAGAAAGGCATGGTACTTCTCCAGTTCTACTTTCTGGACGTAAGTTTCCAGGTCAGGGTAGTTTGGAGTGCCTATCCCGGGAAGATCCCAAAACTTGATCTTTGGGTTAGTGGGGTGATCATAGGCAGTCGGCACTTTAGTGCATTCGGTAACTTTAACTTCTGCTGCTCCTTGATCGTCGTCTTTGAGTCTAGCAGAAATTGAAGCATTTGTTTTACAATTACCCCATTTTTAGGTCGACAACAACTTATATTTTTTTTTGAAAAGATAGATTTGCCGGGTGAAACATGTGCCCCTATGTATCTACAAATTGCAGAAAAGGGTAATTAGGCTCTTGGGTTTCTCAGGAGAAACCTTATTGTTATTAAATCATCTCGCCCAACAACCCCCATTCTGTTTCTCACAAGAGTCTAGCTCGACCTGTCCTTGAGTATTCCTTGCCAGGCTAGGACCCATATACTAAGGATAACATAGATGCACAGCATCCAAATTGAATCGTCTTGTGTATAGTATCAGTGAGAAGTTAAGCAAGCCAAAGAGAAACCCTTAAGTTATGATGGAAAATGAACAGATTAACATAAAATCTACAATGGTCAAGCATGGATTGAGGCTACAAAGAACCTGACCCCTCTGAGATATACGAGTCACAAAGTCAATACCAAAGCTTATGAAAATCAATTTCTTGCAGTGATTATTTCAAATTTCCTTTTTCGCTTTCTCGAATGAAACTTAAGGCTGAAGATGGCATTTTTAAAGTTTTTCTTATTACGACGCACTTGGATTGATAAAAAAAAAAAAAATTTACAACTACATTGAAAGTGTCACGATGATTGCGTGACAAAGTCCAACTTTCAGAGGCGCTTCCGGGGTTTTTTTTTTGTTCAAACGTGAAAGTGAAACTACTCCAAAATAATGCAGAAATATGGGCACAATATGAAATTTCTCACTTTATTTTCCTTTCCCCTCTAAAAATTTTCGAATTCTAAATCTACTTCTAGTTCGATTTCTCCTCAAGAGGGAAGTTTGTCTACACGTACAGTCAGTATTTGAGAAATCACATACGTAGGTGGTACATAACTGTCTGATCGAAAACCCACATTTACCGTCGTTTGAATACACTTACTCTCGTATAGCGTTGATAAAACTTGACTTTCCAGCGCCTGAGTCACCAGTTACTGCAATATTCACCTCTACCTCGCGCCATCTTTCGAGTCTCTTGCGCAAAAACTCCTCGATGTTTGAAACTCCACTCTCATCAATTTCACGCTGAAGCTCTTTCATTTCGATTTTCACCCAGCCATCGTCCAAAAATTCAATTGAAAAGTCATCCATGATGTAGCACCGAGCTTTAAAAAGAGCAGACGAAGTTGGAGCTAACAAAACGCAGCAACAAAAACAGAATATCTTTTCAACGATTATCAGTTGAGTATGGACCGAAAGAAGTTTTGATCTAGAAATCCCGATGTTGTCAAGCGGAACGCAAATCGTATCCATTGGCAACTTTTCGGGCTGTGATGTCATCAGTCTTATCTTCGCGCGAAACTTTCAACTGGTAACATGGCAGAGTAACAAATCAAAGTTTAATGTACAGTAAATCAAAATTTGGCCGAACAGAAATGCATAAGGTTTGTAGTAGCTGCTAGTTCAGTGAACTCTGGCCATTATTCTCTTGTCGAAGAAATCACCATGCGATGTTCAACATGGTCTCCATCACCTGAACGACCATGGGCCGTTTTTATACTAGAGACGCATAATTCGTCAGGGACGAACTTGGGCAAACAAGATCGTGCGAAATCAAGTGGGTCCTGCAGTTCTGGATATTATTGATCCAAACCAGTTTGGCGCCATACCAAAGTCATCAACTACACAAGCTCTAATCTCAATGGTGCACGACTGGGCGAAAGCCACAGATGGATACGGTTCTGCAGTGAGGATTGTACTTTTGGATTACAAGAAGATGTTTGATCTCATCGATCATCGTATTTTAGTCGATAAGATCCTCTCACTGAACATTCCTCGTGCAGTAGCCCGCTGGGTTTGCGATTTTCTATTTGAAAGACGCCAGCGTGTCAAGTTGTCTAGTGATGGTTTCTCTGAGTGGGGTCTGGCGTTCGCCAAGGCACTAAGTTCGGTCCTTGACTTTTCGTGCTAATGATAAATGATCTCCATCCACCAGATGCTCAAGCATGGAAATACGTGGACGACACAACACTGGCCGAGGTTGTTCCGAAGTCCGAAAATAGTAGTATCCAGTGCTCTGTCACCGAGGTGGAACAATGGTCAAGAAGAAACAAACTCCATTTAAACGCAGACAAATGTAAAGAGCTAATAATTGACTTTAAAAAATCAAAACATCGGTTTAATTCTATTTCCGTCGATTCCAAAGAGCTCGAGTTAGTATATCATGCAAAAATCTTAGGGGTTACCATTGCTAGCACTCTCCAGTGGAATTATCATATTCATGAAGTCATAAGAAAGGCTAATAAGCCAATGTATTTTCTCATTCTGCTGAAGCGCGCACGGGTCCCTATTAATGAT
>OX421450.1:43665669-43708169 GCA_949126865.1 Montipora capitata
GGACAGTTATTCCAGTGGGTGTTCGCAACTCCCAGCATTTTCTTGTAGATTTGCATTTGTAAGAGACTAACCGCAACCAATTGGAGTCCATTTGGAACCCACATGGGAGTTCAAGTGAGAAAAGAGTAATTTATGCCAGAAAGCAAGTATATGTCCTATAAACAATAGCCATTCTGCACCATGCTTTGAGTCTGGGTAAAATCCTTCAATGTGACGACTCAAATAAAAGCCACTGACCACTGGTATTGATAATTATATAGCACAGCACATATAGCGAAAGAAATGCCATTTTAAAAAGAGTTGGTTTCGGACAATACACACCTCATTGCCCATAATCTCTGCCTTGACAATCTTAGCTCCTATTTCATTCAGATCCGTCTCAGTGATCTGCTTTGCAGGAAGAATTATTCTCTCTTTTTCTTCTTCCTCTTCTGCCTCCGAACTCGAGCTGCTTTCTGAGCCGGACACTTCGTTTCTGTCTTGAACATTTTCTTCCTTCCTTCTATCAACTTCCCCAGATGAAGAGCTTTTTTCGGATCCAGTCTCTAACTTCTTTTTCCATCTCCCAGAGGGTCTGGGCATGGTTCGGTCACTCGAGAGACTCTCTTTACTCTTGGACTCTTGTTTAGAGTCAAAGTCCCACGTTGACGTTGACGAGGTCGAGGTTTGCGCCGAAGTCGTCGGGCGTTTGAATTTACCAGCAAATGAGGACCTTGTTGAGAAACAATCAAATAATCAAAAAAGGAACAAATTGGGTCTAACAAGGGAAAAAGACACGCGACTGGCCTTCACTCTGTATACTGTAGACACCAAATCTATTACTTACCCATTGTTTTCGTCAGGTCGTAAGAACCTTGGGGTATCGTTTCGTGCTCGTTCTCTGGTTTCGTTCTCTCTTTCTGGCCTTCTTCTCCAGCTTTCCTTTGTGTCTCTGGAAGACTTGTGTAAGCCTTCGTCACGGTCATGTCTTTCTCTCCTGTGTCTAGCAAGTCTGTCTGGACTCCTTGATCTGTTCCTCGCATCATCATTGCCTCGCTTTCCATAATCGCTTTGGTGTCTTGCATCAATTCTGGATTTTGCGGTATACTTACTTTCCCTGACGAAAAAAACATGACGTGTCTTTGAAGGAAGATTACGTGGTAGATGAACAAATAGAAACTTCCAGTACTAAAGCGATTTCAAACGTAACCAGCATTGCCGGGATCGCAACTGAAATAGAGAGATTTAGCATAACGTTTGCGTGAAACGGCATCATGCAAGCGTTCGGTTGCCGTTTCACGTTTCACGTAAAACGGAGTGAAGCTTGTGGCTTTAGCTTAGGGTGACCCGCGGCTGACTCGGAATGGACTCTGTTAATCTGGAGTATTTAGTTGACAAAAAAACTAAAACAAAAACTGTGAGTCTTTTTAAACATAGTTTGTAGATAAAGACACTATATAAAATGAAAATCCTTACCTGTCTGTTTTGTGAGTCAACAGAAAGTCAACATGAGTTCATGAAGAAAATTGCGGTAAGGAGTCAGTTATGTACGATCTATAACCATGAAACCTAATTTGTATCGGAAAATGGTTTGAGAGATCTTTTTTTTCCGCAAACAAGTTGTTATGCAAAAGGAAAACGAGAAGAAAATTCCACGTATACGGCAAACGCAAAAATCCCTATTATCACGCTGAAACACCAAGCGGCAGTCGGCAACCGCAAAAAATGGCGGGAAAATAATGGTCAGGTGGTCACTTTTGCCGTTCGCGTTTTACGTAAACGTGACGCTCAGTAAATCTCTCTATTAGGAATCACGACATGTGAGGGCACCGGAAAAAAAGCGCTTCGCGTGAAGTTGTCAGTAGAGCTGAATGCTTACGAGCGTGTGCACTAAGAGAGTTTCGACACTATCTCCTTTTGAAAACCAAATAAGTCCAAGAAACCGTAGATTTTTACCTTTGTTCTGCTTCCTTTATCATCGATTCAAGATCTTCAACAGACTTGTACAAGACAAAAAATAAAGACAAAATCAAAAAGAGCCAAAATCAGGGTTACAGGACTTCATATCTTCACTTGATTTCATATCTGCAGTTCATATATGATCCATTTCATATATCATTTCATCGTTGATTCATTCCTCACGGGAACATGGGAACCCACAGATGACCAGCTCCAACATCAGTGGCTTCATAGCTCAGTTGGTTAAAGCGTCGCAATGGTATCGCGAGGTCACGGGTTCAAACCCCGTTAAGTCCTGAAATTTTCAGGCTTCTCTACGCAATTGCAAAAATTGCTTTCATAACTGCGAGGATCATAGCTTCACTTGATTTCATATCCGCAGTTCATATATGATCCATTTCATATATTATTTCATCGTTAATTTATTATTTTTCATTGTCCATGAAAGGAAGAGGATCAGTTCTTCATTTCCTAATTTGCATTATTGCGCAATAATTAGCCAGTGTTAAAACCTACTCCAAATCTCTGAGCAACAATCTCTTCCAAACTTCTCCTTTCTTCTGTCGCCTGTTCTTTGGCCCTCTGGTAAGCCTTTTTTAACCAAGCACTGCTGAATGAACTTTTTAAAATTCCTACAAGAGACCAAAAAAATTTAAGTAAGGTATTGCCATGAACAGGTCAAGAAATACTTGAGAAAAACTTCACACCTTCTCTGACAGTAGTATCCTGTGCAACCTCCAGTTCGGATGGTAAGCCTGTTCCTCCATCTTTCCAGTATGGGTTTAATTCTTTCGGATGCTGCCCTGGCTAGAAAGTTGAAGACAAACAAATGGGCCAATGAACCAACTTCTGTTCGCGTATAATTCAAGAGGCTTGAACTACTGTTTATTTCTTTTTTCAAAATTATCAATAAGGAGATTATAAGCAGAGAAAACAGCATCGTCAATGAACACGTCACTCCAAAAAATAACTTAGCGCTAAATTGCAAGAATTTCTCGATTATTCCACCTTGTTCACCTTGTACAATACGGGTGAACTATATCCTGTAACTAGACGAATACGAACGGTTTCAAGTAAAATAGGAAATGAATGGTTCATTGTTACATGATCACGTTGTCGACAAAACCTAAAATTTTGGTGATTTTGGGAAGAAATTAAAAACAACAACAACAAGGTACTCAGCCAGGAAAAATGCAACATTCTTACCCTATCTATGCAGGACAGCGCTTTAAACCTATCATCTTCCTCTGAGATATCAATGCCTTCTTCTTCATCAACTTCCATTGTTTGCTGAGATTCATTACTTGATGTGATCGGGGGACAAAGCATCCAGCTATCACGCTGCCCAATAAAAACAGTTCAAGAACATCTATTGTCAAAACTAGAACACAATTAATTTCTTCCAGGTAAGAAGATAATTGATATCTGACGTGAACTACATTATTGTTCACTTTGATTGGTGCATTTAAGCATGATTTGGTTATCAAGACATGATGCAAACAAACAAAAAAAAAATTTTCAACCACCTTGTACACTGTACACTTTGAACAATCGGTGACAACAGGCTATGAAATCAGGTCATAAACTTTAATAGGTGGGAAAGGAAGTCCATACCTTTAACTGAAATCCTTATACTCGGCAAGTAAGGGGAAGGAAAATGGGATGTTGTCTGCATATGAAACAGCATCTAAGTTTCACTTTGCACTTTTAAGGTTGATTTTACTACTGTTTCTAAATCTGATGGACTGATTCACCTGAACTTGCTTAAGGTTTGGTAATATTCCTGCGTCAGTGATTGTTGTGTCTGCTCCTTTTTCAATCCACTCATCATCTTCCTGTGTACAAATTAAGGAGAACAACGATTATATAATGTGCAGGTAATGTTAGATTTGATATCAGTGACCTTTGCAGAAACACAAGTACAAAAATTACAAGTGCGAGTTTTTGGTTCTATTAGCACACTATATTACATGTAATTTTGGTTTTGACACTGACACCTCTTATTCAACCATATCACAATATTCCATGAGCACCTGTTGGATACGAGATGGTAAAATAAAAGAGCCAACAAGGTCCATTGGCACCAAGTTGGCTGAATTCTCATATCTAAAAAATGCGAATGAAATTGTTTATTATATTTCATTAAACTCTGCTCTGTTTTTACTTTACAAAATGACCAGAAATTGTTTCAATGACACAAAATGACTGGTGCAATCAGTTTTCATGTAAAGTCATACGGTGTAAGAGCTGACAGCCAGGATTGAGTGAATAGGCCATTTTCAAGTTCATGTCTCAACCTCCTCTTCAAAGCGAGTCTAAGTGCAAAGTTTTTCTTATGAAAATTAGTTTTCATTCATATGTAAAGTGGAACTTAAGTACCATCACAAAAACTTCGCACTTAGACGGACTTTGAAGAGGAGACAGACATGAACTCGAAAATGGCCTACTGAACCAATCAGACTGCTAAAACTGCAATATCTGAGATTGAAAATTTAATATTATTATATTATTATTTATTGCCTATTATTCCAGAAATTATCACACTTACAGATTGGGAAGAACTAGCTGAGCCCTCCGGAATATCCTTAGCCTTCTTTTTGTGCTGGAAGAATACAATATAATTATTATTAATTTTTTAATTTAGTTCGGTCTCTGAAGGTGTAAATTTAAAACTTTTTTTTTCAACAAAGTGAACAGGATAAATCTCAACATGTAAAACTCTCATTTCAAATATGACAAAAAGTCAAAAGTACTTATAAAATAATAAATATTTCATCAACTTTGCAGAATTCTGTAAAGTTTTTTTCATAAGAAATTAATTTTGAGAAATTTCCACTAAAAAATGTCCAAATATTAATCTTATACATTATGATAAGCAAACAGCTAGTGCCATATTTAAAAAAGCCATTGTACTGACACAAATATATTACTCTTTTCAAGATCACCATGTCCCCATTGTGAAATACAATACATAATTTTGACAAAAATTAGGAGTTCTGGATTGGAAGCCTTCTTTAATACTGTACTTGCCCCTAGAAGAATTTGCACAGATTCTAAGATACCTTTTTTTCTTTTTTGCCCTTTTTCTGTTTCTTCTCTTTCTTGTGCTTCTTCCTCTTAAAGGTATCCTAAACAATTTACATGTAGTTAAAGTTTGCTGTGCTTTTTCATTATCTGTAAGTTCTTAAAATGAAAACAAAAATCATCAAAGTTATTCAGTGATCTCCCTGGAGACAGAAAAAAATATCATGCTTTGCTGGCAACAGCAGCTTACACGTCATTAATTTAAGATCTTTGTTTTGGTCAGGAAATTCAACAATTTAATGAGGGTAATACGGGAGCTCCGTGTGCGGAGCACCACCGGCAAGAAAATGAGGTAAGCCATCCATGTGAGAAAATTTGATTTTGGTCACTGCAACCCCTCCATGTATGCCAATGCGAAACTCTGTGGTGCAACCCACATCTTTTGGCAGAAATATTTTTGATATTGGACATCCATGTTATGGTTAATTGACACCTGTCAAAACATTAGGTATCTGCAGACCCATATCACTCGCAGGCTCAAGTTGAAAGCTCATCGTCGTCAGCCGTTGTTTTTTTTTTTAAGTTGGCCGCTGACCAGGTACTGGTTCTTGATTGGATCACAGGCTCAAGCCAGGTTAACTTATTGTAAGGATAAATAACATGGGAGCTCCTCTCTTAGGCTTGGCTAAAATCTACATATTGTTAAGTGAGGGACAGAACGTTAACAAGACAAGACAAGAGGCCGACCAAAGTCGAAGGCAACCCGAAGGATCCTTTTTCATTAGCTTCTTTCGTAACTCACAACAGTGGCGTGCACTACTGCTATCCCTTTGCATGCACAACTTGTCCCCAGTAATACCGCTACTCATTTTACCCACCATGAATTGATGGAAAGATGTCATTATCAGACTCAAAAAATGCCCAGTGTGTTAACGTTTAATTCAATGTAGAGTACATGTACTCACAAGGCTTTCCAGTTTATGCCCTACGTTGTGGAACAGTTCTTAAGTTTATTTTAACACATTGACCCCTGAGAGTGACACTAATTAACAGATTTTACTCTGTCTAACAAAAGATTATTTAACTTGTCAACTGAAGGCGTCTCCCGGGGTAACTGAGGGGTGAATGGGTCAATGTCCACTCCATTAACGCAAGAGAACCTGTTACAACTTATTTTTCAGTAATAGAACAATCAAGTCCCTTGTATTTGTCTCAAATTGATGAAATATCACCTCCAGCAGGGTTTCAATAAAATTTCTAGTTGGTTGATGGTTTGAGTAGAGTAACCACCGACTGTTGACATTGTCAAAATGAATTTTAATCTTAAGTTTGAAAGAATCTGTCTTTAGTTACTTCAATTTCAGGAAAATAGTAGCCAACTTTGCTAAGTGAACTAGCCGACGCTTTTAGTTGGATGTCAGTACTTATTGAAATCACTGCTCCGGAGAATTATGTCACACAAACTTAGGACTGACCTCAGATCAGCATTTTGATGTTTACCCTTTCAAAATCACCTTTTTATGACTCTCGGCTTCTTCTGTCAGTCTCTGGCTCAGAGCTGGCAACATCCATGTACTTTCTCCAGATTCTTTCCTTCGCTCTTTTTTCCTCTGCTCTCTCTCATAATTTTCCTTTGCCTAGAAAGTAAGCAAAGGAAAGGAACTTTAAAGGAAAGGAACATTATCCAAGTGTTATCGTTCTAGCGCTGGAGCACTAATTGGGACACTGTAAACTGAAATTAACAATTACCGTACTGTAAATCAAGTCAAATGAAAGCAATCAAATGCCTGTCACATGGAGGGAGAGTAAAGATCACTTAGTAATAAAGATAGTCACTAAGACCGGCCTGTTTAAATGAAGAAAAGATGTAATGACTGGAAGGTTGACCAGTCAATTTTTCATATATTTGCTTTTCATCTACATCTACATCAACATCTTTCAGCAATTGGCAAAGTCCCTTTTAGGCTTATGGGGACAACATCCCCTACTCTTCTTGAATAAAGGGTGGGTTCTTTAACGTTCCACAGGGAACTTATGAACATAAAAGGTATTTGTGAGATGGGGCCTACGGTTTATAGTCCTAATCCGAGAGGACTAATGAAAGTCTAACCATTTGCAGATGAAATTACAAAGAGAGCACTTTCTCCTCAGTTATTATCCAGGCAAGGTTCGAACCCGTGACCTCCCGCATGACAGCCTGATGCTCGACCAAATGAGCCACCAGTGCGCTGTGCTTTGTGAAAGCAAGAAAAATTGGGTTGACAGCTAGAAGGGGAAACTGCCTGCCAGAGTCATTCTTGTTGGAAAGATGGATCACACTTTGGCTTGACCACTAGCGCAACTCATTCATGCACACGCATGCTAAATTTTGGGTCTTTCTGCATGTACCAGAAAGCATTGTATTTTTGGTCACTAGGGACTAGTCTTTATTTGGAGTTGTTTTGTTTTCTGTCTTTTGTTTCTTTTGTTTTACGTAATCTGTACTCCGGTACCTGCAGAAGGAACCTAAATCTCTCATCAGATTATGTCTGGATTCTGTGTTTGATGTTGACTGTGTACTAATAAAGATACTTGGCTGGTTCCACGTTTTAGTAACTACGGTTAACATTGCTTGTGTTTGCACCAAAAAAGCACAGAAAAGTCACACTTTTTGATACCCAACAGCTAGAAAATGAAATTTTTGACAGTGTCCATCATGTCTCTTTCACGGCGTTGCAACTAATTCCGGTAGACAGACAACAATTTTCCGCATTTAAGAATAAGTGGCGGTGTATTCCACGGCTTGCTCAAACTTGGAGAAAATTTAAAACTTTAGGATATAAAAGCTTAAGTTGTTTCACGTTTTTCCTAGGTCGTTACTTTGTCGACTACTAATTCTTGCGGAATCAAATGAACTAAAAAGTTAAGTAACCATTTAGGCATCGAAGAGACTTGCCTTTTTCAAGATCTCCTCTCTCGTTTTCCTTTTGTGTTCTTTTTTAGCATCGATTTCTCTCTTCGAAACAAAGTTGATTAGGTCCGCCATCTTTAGATTTCATAGGTACGTCATGTATGGGGAATTAAAATTAACGCTGAGCAATGTTTTGCAAATCGCTGGCTCGGCAACATTCCAAGAATCTCTGTGGGCGTCTTTGGAACACAATGGCGGGTTCTTTGAATCTTCCCGTTCTGGAACAAAATGAAGTTGTAAAGTTTTTAGAAAACGATTCATATTTAAAAGAAATCGAGAGTAACTATCAATGTATCGATGTGAAAGACATCCAAGAAGGCATTGACTTTTCACTTTGTGCCATAAAAGGTAAGGTAATGATTAAGATGTAAAGTTCTTGACTGAACGAGATAGAGGGATGTAGAAGCTCTGACTAGTACTGTACAAATCCTCTGGGACAAATCCTAGCAACTGAATTGAAGTAGAAGGAGAGGAAGGCTCTGAGGAGAAACAAACAAATTTAAAGAGTTTTTAAGCTTTGATGATTTCTTTAAAATTAATATTAACATTAATTATTTTTCACAGGAGTAATCACTAAAGTCCACCCAAGCTTTCAAACACCAAGAGGCTGGATAAAGAAATTGCACATCATAGATCTGAATCCAAATAGTCAATCAGATCTCACCATTGACGTTAGTGACCCAACAGCTGTTATGCCTGTTTTTCTGAGAGGCAGTTTGGTTGAAAAGTGCACTTCCTTGAAGGAAAATGACCTCTTAATGATCACGGGAGCAGAGGTTGAGAAATCTGCCATTGCGGGATACAAGTTCAACATCATTGCAAGTGAAAAAAGAGATCTTAAAATATGGGTAGTGCAATATACAAATAAAAAAATGTCAAGTGCTGTGTTGGCAACTGTTCTAAAACCTGTGGAATCATCTGATTCAACAGCTGTGGAGAAGAAGGTGTGCGACAGAGAGGATAGGGCAAATGAACCACCCTTCAAAAGATGCAAACTTGTGTTGCATCCTAAAGCCGAGACATATACAAGACTAGCAGACTTGAAAGTTAATGCTGTGGTTAACATCTATGGTGTGATCAAGTTTTTCAAGAGTCCATTTAAAACCAAAGGTTCTGATTATGTTTGTACCTTGAGCTTGGTTGACCAGTCTTTTGACTGCCTGGATAAAGGATTCAAATGTGTTCTATTTTCCAAGTCAAAGGAGAGATTGCCACCAATTAAGTCAGTTGGAGATATGGTGCGTTTTCATCACTTTGGAGTTGGCCAGTATCGGGGTGAACTTCAGGGAAAGTTTCTGCCTGATTCGTCGTGGTAGGTTACCTTTTAACTATTTTTTTCACTGATATTAAACATTCCTTGAAAAAATCTAGGAAGAATGTACTGCACATTCTCTATTCCACTACCGTAATAGCACAAGAAAGAACCAAGCATCCATTCAATCATTCAAGCAGCATGAAAGATATCAAAATTGATATTAAAGATATAACAAATTTGTAATGATCAATGTATCATAGACAAATCTAAGTCCCCAGTGAAATTTGAACGTTGGATCCTCCAAATCTCCCTTGATGCTTAATAAGCATTGAGCCATTGACCACTGTGAACAACACTTAATTTTCACAAGCTAGGCATATATTATGTCTTAGGGTGGAGTAGCCAGCTGATGATTTTTGATGCGGGAGGAAAATCGGTGAACCTGTTCAAATACCCTCAGAGCAGGGTTGACAGTCGGCACAAAAACCCAGCCCATTTGTGGAAAAAACTAGGATTTAAATGCTGTGGAGGATTTGGGGGGGGGGGGTCAGAGGAGTGATCTCACCACTGTAATGTCCCTGGTCCTCCCCCCTTCCCATTTTTGTTTATTTCATTAATGTTAGAGTTTTAATGTTAGTTCATAATGTTAATGTCATGACTTTAACTCTTTCATCAGTTATATCTGATATTAGTTAGCCTGCAAGATGCATAATAGCAAAGCAGTAAAAAAAAAAATGACGTACCGGTATGCAATGTCCTGCCAGCCTGATCCTAGACATGGAGTTACATCTGCAACTTCATCTAATAATAGTACTCTGAATTCCGTTGTTCGAAATCTCTGTTAACAGTTTTGGCCTGATATGGTTGCTTTTCATCAACTATTTTTTTAATATCCAAAGTAACAGTTCTATTCAATAGAACAAATGGAAACAGAAAGAGAACAGTTAGGAGAATATAGTGATATACGGTGCTTTGTAAGGTTTTTAAAGAATCTTCCATGACTCCTTTTTACAGGATTGTGTTTGATTCCAGCAATTGTGTAGACACACCTCAAGTGAGAGCTTCTTCAAAGTCATATGTTTTGACAGATACAGACAGAGACACCATTAAAGAATTGAAAGAATGGAGTACCCACAACTTCATCTAATAATAGTACTCTGAATTCCGTTGCTCAAACTCTCTGTTTAACAGTTTTTACCTGATCATATGGTTGCTTTTCATCAACTTTTTTTTTCAATATCCAAAGTAACAGTTCTATTCAATAGAACAAATGGAAACCGAGGGAGAACAGTCAGGAGAATATGGTGATATACGGTGCTTTGTAAGGTTTTTAAAGTATCTTCCATGACTCCTTTTTACAGGATTGTGTTTGATTCCAACAATTGTGTAGACACACCTCAAGTGAGAGCTTCTTCAAAGTCATATGTTTTGACAGATACAGACAGAGACACCATTAAAGAATTGAAAGAATGGAGTACCCACAAGGAAACTCTTAATAAACAATTTGCATTCACTATGTTACAAGACTTGACCACTTCCCAGAATTTTGTGAATCTTCTTTGCCAACTTGTATCCAGGAGTTACACTGCAAATGGTGCTGTTATGCTGACATTGTGGGATGGCTCACGTCCCGCCTGTCAATCAATCCCAGTTGGGCCAATCACTGAACAGGGAAGGATTACTTCAGACAAGCTAATACGCAAAGCAGGCAAGAGATGTGTTGCAGTGTTTCTTTATGATGATCATGTCTCAGGTGATATCATACGTGCTGTCCCTGGAGATTTTCTTTGTCTTAGGAATGTGCATCTAAGAGAAATAAAGGAAGAAAGCAATGTGATGGCAGACAAATCAAAGGTAATGAGTGTATTAAAAAATAGTAATTTTATTTGTGTTTTTACTTTTCCACAAAATCCTCAGCACACTCACAAATTATTATTAGGGGACCTAAGGCAATGACAACGGCGACATCCAGATTCCCAGGGCTCTCTCTCTTCCTTCCTCAAGAAAAGTACCCTGGTTGCGACTGGTCGCATGTCTCTCTGTATAAATCAAAGCCGCTCCCCTGTGGGTGGGTTCTCGACAGTTCTGTCTATAATGGGAAAGGGGGATACCACTTGCTTTTATTACCAAATGTCATTCACCTTCTGAGGAGTCTTCAAGTTGTGCTTCTTTGAGTTGGCTATAAAGACATTGTTATGAAAGTAAAATAAGTAATATGTCTGGAGCTGAACACGACATGAAATGATATCCACGGGCAAAGACGATTTACAAATCTTGTTTGTTTGACGTAATAGACATTCTTGCGGCAAGTGATGTTTCATTTTCACTCCCTACTGGGACAGTAGATGAGATCAGTGGCGACAAAAATAACCATCATACCACTCCCGTCAATAGGCCATTCTCGAGCCCACAAGCCTTTTTAGAGACATCACTGCAAAGCCGGCCGCTTCTGCTGGAGAGAACAGGACAGCCACAACACCGGGGACTTCATCCCCTACTCTTCCCGAATTGTGTGTGGGTTCTGAACGTCCCACTGGAAACTTATGATCATAGAAGATATTTGGGAGACGGGGCCTACGGTTTATAGTCCTTATCCGAGAGGTCTTAAAAGTCTAACCATTTGGAGAGATGAAATTACAAAGGCCGCACTTTCCCCAAATTTATTTTGAGATCCTGTGTGTTGATCTGACCGAGGTTCGAACCCTCGACCTCTCGCATGACAGCCCGATGCGCGGTGGTTTTTAGAGGGGGCAAGAGAGAGGACCCTGGGAACGAGGTTGCAACGGCAACGAGAGCGTCACAAATTTGCTAGGCAAAAGCAATAGCTTTGCACGCCCTGGACGAGCGTTTTTCACTTTTGTCCATTTCTTTGGCGTCGTCTGCAAAACAGCAACGTGAAATAGCCAAATTTGAGGTTTCATGAAGGACGTCAGCACTTGAGAATAAATTTTCATTTTCTCCTCTAAATTAATCGCCGTTCCGACCAGTATCATTTTTGATGAACTATCACACCTTTCAGTGTCATATTAAAAGGCTATAGGAGATATATGAATAAGAGATATGAATGAGATGCTTGGCAAAAATTCGAGAGCTCCTTTTCGGGTATTTAACATTTTGGCATTTCCTTCACTATAATTGCGAGAATTCTGTACTCTGACAATGTCAGTCCTACCACTAAAGCCGGACAGTTGGGGAGCTTTAGCAACGACGACGGCAACGGAAACGGGTACGTCGTCGGTAAATGTGAATTCGTGTTATGGTAATCGCTTCGCGACTATTCCAAGCGTTTTAACGTGACAAAGGTGTGGCAAACCCTCAAGAACGAAACTAGTATGAACGGCGCTCAATTTAGGGGAGAAAAGTTAAATTTTATCCTCAAGTGCTGACGTTCTCCCTAACACCTCAAAGTTGGTCATTTCACGTTTTTAGGGGGTTTAAGAAACGACAACGGCTACGGCAACGACAACGTCGTGGTTTCTTAAACTCCCTTTTATTTTGCTGACGACGGCGAAGAAATATACAAAAATGAAAAGATGCACGTGCAGAGCGTGCAAAGCGATTGCTTTTGCTCACTAAATATGCAAATTTGTGACGTTCTCGTTGCCGTCACCTTTGTCGTCGGTAAAGCTCCCTATTGTCACATGATGCCTAGTCCCACGAGTCTCCTATACACCTTATTCCAAAATGGCCACTGATTAATGCGCATACAAATTGGCCCTTGTTGCCTCGTTCAAGATAAAATATTCTTTTGAATTTTAAGCTTAAGAACGAGGCATCAAGGGCTAATTTGAATAAAAACAAAAGAATATTTAAATGGAGGCCATTTTGGAATAAGGTGTATGGTTTGTTGGTACTGCATCCGAACTAGTAATCGGCCGCCCGTAGGTTCGACTCCTGCAACTGAGCACTCGGATTTTTCCGAGTATCCCCGAGTCACCATCGATAATTTCTTCAATTTGCTGCACATTTTTGCTGCTTGTCAACTTGTCGTGTAGGTAGAAAACAACGAAAAGTCAATAAGGAAGTAAACAGGTTTTAGTCCAGCTTAAGCTGTGATCAGTCCCATTTTTAGCATCGCTCGTATGTTCTCTTATGTCGTCGCTCGCTAAAATTGGGCCTGACCAAAACTCTCTCAAGAATTCCGGAAGGTCATTATGGCCGACCAAAGTCGTTATCTAATTGGCTGTTAAAACGCTGGAAGTGCGTCTTCCAAGACGCACCAAGTGATTTACTTCGTCTAGACGCATAATGAGTCTCCCGCCCGTCTTTATACAGGACGAATTAAATGACGAACAAAGAGACGCATTAAAAAACGTTGCCCAAAGTCCTCCGCCTCCTTGACTGGATTTGATTTGATTTGCGCTGGAAGACTAGACACCTTAACAGAGTTCCTTTCCTTTCTAGACGCATTATACGTCTCTGGTGTAAAAACGGCAATTAATTGTACTTTGTCATCTTCTCGAACGGAAGCAAATCTTAGTGATGGTTTCAGCGCCTAGCATATAGTCTGACTTCTCACTGTATTTCGTTCTTGTGGTCTCACCTTCAAGCTAATCAAGCCAGGGCGACCACATACTGGCACTTGCAGCATTGCTCCGTCGCTCACTCTTCACGAACGGAGTTGCTTGTGAACTGGCGAATGGACGAAGTGTTGTTACACCAGGATTCCGTTTTTAAGTACTTACCCGAGAGAAACTGAAATTCTAAGCATATGAAGATGAAATTACAAAGGCAGCAATTCTTCCTCCGTAATTTTAAGGCCCTGAGTGTTGGTTCCAGCCAGGGTTCGACCCTCGAAATTTCACACGGCAGCCAGATGCTCAAACAGTTGAACCAACCGACAAGTGTAAAGAAATCTGAAAGCTGATGTTTCCGGCGTTAGCCCTTCGTCAGAGCGCATGGTCGATTCGCTCTAATGAAGGGCTGTAATAAACGCTCGAAACCTCAGCTTTCGAATTTCGTTACGGGGGTCAAATTACTTCCCTACCGACGCAGCAGCACAGTTTCTTTCAAGCGTAGAAACTAAACCCTTTTACCTGATCAGTGCTTTGTTAACTTATTTGTTTCCAATTTTGTGTTTATTTTCCTAGTCAGCTCATATTCGCCCTTTAGTCAGCCTGGAAGTTCACAGCGGTACGATATGCGGACGTGGTGTTGAAATTCTACCCCCAGACGACCCAGTGGTTACCTCAAGCGCAATCATGAAGCTCATCGCTGAAGCAGAAGTGACAGACATCGAGCCTGAACAATGCAATGTCTCGGAGATTAACACAGTGCAAAGAGAGAGAATTTCCTCTGCTCCGTCTGCCGTCTGTGAAAAGATTAACACAGAGCAAAGGGAGAGAATTTTATCTGATACGTCTGCCGTCTGTGAAGAGAAGCAGGCTGAAAACAAGGATGATGCTAACAAGCAGAGGTATCAAAAGGCGTTGTCTGCAAACGTGGAGAGCCGTTCGCTCCAGACATCGTGCACGATAACAGAGCACCCATGCGTACCGTTCACTTCTCTAAAAGACATTAAAACCTGCAGAACGGTTCCTAATAAGTTCCGCTGCAGGGTTAAGGCTTTGGTGTATCTACCATCCGATGTTAGGCGTTTTGTACGCAAATCTTGCCAGTCCTGCAGATATTTGTTCGCTGAACATTCTGACTCGAATTCTTCTGACGGCGGTGCTTCATCTGAAAGATCCATCTTGTGTTCTCGATGCAACCAAGATGCCGGTCTTGTTTACCTATTTTCCCTCGTCATTGAAGACGAATCTGCGTTGCTTCATGCTATAGTGTTTGATCAAGATGTCGCTTTTTTCTTTCCCGCTCTCCCACCACCTCAAAATTTCGTTGAACAGACTCAAATTCACGAATCCTTAGGTGAGTGGATGTTTTCCATGACACAGAATTCGAGCAATTCTCTTGAATTTGTAAACCAAGATCCCAGAGGGGACAAGCGACCGTGGCTAGAACTTTGTATAATGTCTTATTTCCCACAAGGAAACGAAGGAAACGGGAAGATTCTGTATCGAGTTTTCGATTCCACGTTTGTTGGCGAATCGTGAATTTAGGTGAAGAAACTGTATTGACCTTTGTATTTTTTCAGTCCTAAATATGGATTACTTCCATAATCAAGATAACATGTCGGGATTGTCCTGTAACAAGACGGGAAACGTTGGTAACATGAAGATCGCGATTGAGAAACGAAAAACTTTACGAGTTAGTCTTCATTTTAAATAACAAACAACTAAGTAAAAGAAAGTAATACTTTATTGGTTCAGGTTATTACTTCAGTTCACTTTTATTCCATGATCAGGTCAAGGGTGATCTCGACCTCGAAGAAGGGAGAGTCCCTCGGAATGAGGATGAGGTAGCCGCATTGAGAGTTCTCCCACAGCGGACAGAAAGAGCGTACATATTACTTCTCACGTCTGTCTAGTGCTTGATTGTTTATTTGATTGGCCAGTTTGATAGATAGGGATGCAAAAGAGAAGAAATTTCCTGGGAATGGGAGGGGTTCGATTTGTGATTTCGGAGCACCTCCGCAAAACCCCGGAAGAATTATGTCATGACAATGTGGTACGGAGACCTGGGACAGAATAGCACCGCGCCGGCGCGAATAAGACAGTTACAGTCTTACGGTAATAGACCAAATGTTGCACCCAATTCAAATCCTTTGGGAATAAACGGTTTATTCTAGGTATTTCCTTATCATTGAAATGTGAATGCTACATTATAATGCAAATACAATACACAAAGAATCTTCACTCCGGGAGATTTGAACTGGGTACATTGATTTGGCCCATTTGGTCTGTGGTAATGATTTATACACCGCACATATCACCACATACAGGCAGCGTTTTATACACGAACGCGGTTTCAAATCGATAGGGTTTCACGACTTCATGCGATTTAGAAGTGTTTACACTATGTGAATCGAACAATGCAAATTTCGCGCCAAAATAGTAACTGTTTTCAAATCGATGCGGTTTCGCTGTTTACAACACAGATGAAACCGTATCGTTTTGAAAACGCTCCACTTTTAGAAGCGTCTTCAAATCGACCCGGTTCTCGACAACGGTCTCGATCGGTGTCGTGT
The DNA here is from genome assembly GCA_949126865.1 of Montipora capitata. Classification (NCBI taxonomy): domain Eukaryota; kingdom Metazoa; phylum Cnidaria; class Anthozoa; order Scleractinia; family Acroporidae; genus Montipora; species Montipora capitata. Next base: position 43,681,924 of record OX421450.1, read on the forward strand.
AAACAGAAGGCGTAACCGCATCAAAAACGATGCGGTTACAAATGAAACCGGGTTTGTGTAAACGCAGCCACAGTTTCATGCCGGTTTACAACCCCTTACAGACTGATATCCATAATTGACCTGGCCTACCGAATAATCATTTTAAGAGGACAGCGGGGGACTCCTCCCCCCTACTCTTCACGAACAGTGTAGGTTCTTGAACGTTCCACAGGTGATAAACGGGAAGGGTTGTTGGACGGGGCCTACGTTTTATAATCCTAATGCTGGAAGACTTAACAGTCAAAGGCAGCGTTTACACGAACGCGGTTTCACATCGACACGGTTTATTGACTTCGAAACCGCGTCAAAATCGATGGAAGTGTTTACACGGAAGCGTTTTCGCCTGAAAATCCAAGTCGTGATGGCATAAGCGAGCGCTGCACTACTTTCCAAATTCACTATTTTGAATTGAACAATGCAAATTTCGCGCCAAAAGAGTAACCGTCCTCAAATCGATGCGGTTTCGCTGTTTACACGATAGATGAAACCGCATCGTTTTGAAAACCCTCCACTTTTGGCAGCGGTTTCAAATCGACACGGCTTTGGCAACAGTCTCGATCGGTGTCGTGTAAACAGGTGTAACCGCATAGAAAAAGATGCGGTTACAATTGAAACCACGTTCGTGTAAACGCTGCCTAACAAGTAAGATCCTGAGTTTCGGTCCAGTCCGACCAGGGTTTAAAGCGGGTTTGAAACCGCGATCTCCCTCAACCAACCCTCAACCCTCAACCAACTAAGCCACCGGTCGTGGGTACGTACATATCATTTACGATTACTGCGGTTTTCATAATTCTGCGGAATCTCATCTCAAGCGCCAATGGCCAAATTGCGTTTTGGCTTCCATCAATCAAAGTGTTCCGACGCCAAGCTGAAACTGATGACCAGAAACCACGGGGGCAGGTACAAATTCGCAGGTCTCGTTCACAAGTCTCTGTTTTACCAATACAGAAACAAATCTAAACATTCCTAAAAACTCTTGTTTAGGTCTAATTACGCCTAAGGTTAGCTTTAATGAATGTTTAGGTTTGCTTCTGTATTGGTAAAACAGAGACCTGAGACCTGTGTTTTGTACCTTTCGTTTCCACCGTATATTCCAACTCGACGCCGATGGAAAGCGATGAAATCTGTAGAAATCTTTTTACTGAAAAACCTCTAAAAAGGTATCATAATGGTATTCGAGCTGTGAACTAAGCAAAAACTCCAATTCGCTTTCCGGAGGCAGAGTCCATCTTCCCGGCTTTGTTCGCTGGTCAATTTCAAACTGATGGAAATAAGAAAGCGTTCTTTGTCTCACTCTCAGGAGGGAAAAGGGTTCAGTGAAGAGCACAGTTTTGACTGGACCACGATTTTGTTAAAAAGGTTAGAGCGGTTTTCAAATGAGTGTCGTAAAACCAAAACCAAAGTTGTTACTTTGGCCCATCAAAAAGGACGGAGACAATCCAGTAAACCAACAAAACTCGAAGTAAATACACGTAGCCGACACAAAGCGAGGGAAAATGTGCACACGCGAGCCACGATTGGTTTTGGTTTCACTTCTGATTGGTTGAAAAAAGGCGCGAGAACCAATCTTTGAACCAATCACTGAGTGAAGTAATGCAAAACCAAAGTAATTCACTAATTACTTTCGACACTCAATTGAAAACCGCTCTAGTTTTCCATAGTACGTATCTTTCAGTTACAGACCAAAATGCAAGTGGATTGACACCGGTTCATTTCATATATTTAACCGCAAGTGTTCTGAGCTTGCTAGTAACTAAGGATAAGTGTAATTTCTGACGGTCGAGTGGGAACGAGCAATTAGTCACAAATTGAATATTCTGACGGCACGATAGGCGTCCCTAAGCGGTTATGGGATCGAGTGGAACTATTTCAGGGTTTGGCAGGAGATTCTCGTCACTCTACGTCTGCCAGTTATCCGTGCTCACTACGTTTTGCTTAAGTTTAGTTACTATATTTCAATTTGGGACAGTACGACTCACACTGTTTCTCTGTCTTTTACGTTTGTGAAGTTACAGTACCCTTTCCTCGCGGTCTGGTGCCGCTGCATTAGATGAGGACAAGAGTCCATCACCCAAGAAAAAAATTTGCTGAATAGAACAAATCGGCTAACTAAATGTTTTACCCGAACCCAAGCCTTTGGGGATAAAATCTTTTCTTCCAGGAATTTCCATACCATTTAAATGTGAATGCTACATTCAAATGCAAATACAATAGACAAAGAATCTTAACCTCGGGAGATTTGAATTGGGTACAACTTGAGTTAGCCGATTTGGTCTATACACCCTTTTAATAAGTCTAATATATGCCGTTTTCCGCTAATGACGTCGAACTCGTGCTTTCAAATTTTATTCAGAAATGTACAAAGGCCTAAAACTTTTCCGATTTCATTTATGGTTTTAAGCCTTTGTACATTTCTGAATAAAATTTGAAAGCACGAGTTCGACGTCATTAGCGGTAAACGGCATATATTAGACTTATTAAAAGGGTGTATAGGGAAGATATCTGTTTGCAAACATCGCTTTTGTTATTCAAATGTGCCAACCACAACAACAAAAGACCCTTTGTTTTGACAGCCAATCAGGCTCTGGTTGGCACATTGATGACAATAGGTGACGTCAACGATATCTTCCCTATTGTTTATCTTCCCGCAAAACTTGGTTTTAAAATAGACACTTTTCTGACGCTGATGGGGACCGTGAAACCTGATACCAGATTTTTACTCTTGGGTAATGGACTCTTGACGAGGAATATACCTTTCCACATATTTTTGGCCATTTTTAAGTAGTGGTTTTTCCTATCTGGCGCGGCACGATTGCATAGGACTCTTTCATAATGGCGGCCAAATAAAATATTCTCTTGTTTTAATGCTAATAAGCCTCTCTAGCCTCGCTACGACGAGCAAATTTCAAAAGAATATGAATTGTTTCAAAATGAGGCCAGTAGGTCTAATTAACATAAATACAAAAGAATGTAAGGGTAGCAGCCATTTATGAAAGTGGTCTAAAGCTTTAATGGTAAGGTTTCACAGTGTTTTGTGATACATCTGGTTTTTCATGGAGTCGCATTATGTGGTAGCAGAATGATCGACGTACCCCTGATAAACTTCAAGTTGAAGTCTCGTGTGAATGCAGTCAGAATATATTACTCTTGTTTCAAACATAACAAAGCTTTACTATCGCAACACAACTGTCCAGATAATAGATATGTATGTTGACAATATACGTTGCTTTAATTTATTAAGTGAGACTATTTTCTTTGTGATATTTAGAATCACGTTTTGCGGTTTAAAGGTTAGTTTCTTCGACAGCCAATAAATATAAATACAAATGCACTACAAAGTCCAAGAACTGCTACTGAATTACTATGCAGCCTTGAAAAAATTAAAGTCACATCAACTTTATAAAAAAAGGAAATAGTTAAAAATATGCGGACTAACAATTTACAATCTGCAATACAATAATTCGATTTGATACGCAATAATAAAGAAACTAATAAATGTTCTCTGTTTATAATAATGAATCAAAAGGATCATTAAATGCATGAATGGAAAGCCGGGGGAAAAGAAGACTTCCCAAAAAGCTACTTTTCTCCTTCTTTCCTTCAAGTAATAAGCACCTAATCTTAAATGGAATAGGTCAAGATAAATCCCTTCACCTCCAGCGACATTTTTTGGCCGTTTTCCCGGGAGGGGTGGGGGGAGAGGGTACTCCCTTAAAGGTATGTGCGGCCACAAAGGGCATGATTTTTTAGCCGTTTTGGTCAGAAATAGGGTAAGGGTTTCAAGAAGCGGACCGCACACCGCCACCGGGGGGCGTTTTCTCCTCTGATATCTTCAGATTCGATTCGAAGCCCGAGATAGGGAACATGGAAAAGATTTTCATGTTAAACCTAGCCCTGTTCGATAAAATCTAAATCCCTGTTTTTTTTGTTGTTCACCATGGAACAAACTAGCTTTATTAGAAAAGGAATGAGTTGGCAAGTGATTGGCTAAGGCACGCTAGCTTTGGTTGAAAACTCGTCATCGATCTCCCTCTCGGGAACTCGCAGCCAAATGTGAAGGTCTTTACCGCGCCAATTAGGGAGCTTAAGCGCACGCGTTTTTGAGACGCGGACGGCAACCGGAAGAGACCATTTCGCACGCTAGGACAGTGGTGTCTCCCAGATTTTTATACTAATCATCTCGAATGGAGAAAAGATACTTGGCAATGTAAATGTGGTTGTGTGAAGACAAGTTATAAAGGAAAACAGCTCACTTCCGGTTGCCGTCCGCGTCTCAAAAACGCGCGTGCTTAAGCTCAATGAGAGGACGTCACAAAGTGCTTCGCGATGCAGACTCCTTTTGAGAATAGCAATGCAATAGTCAGGACACAGATGTAACAATGGCTAAGGCAATGAGCTACTCAAGAAAAAATGGACAATATATAGCAACCAAACAACCAAAATAACGACTCTTATCCTAAACTTTGACGCACGTCATATACCCTTGAATCTAACGAAAAGAGAGGTTTCGGGAATCTTCGTGGTGTCTGGATAGCATAGTAGTTTGCTAAGTCGCATCAAAAGAAGACGCATCTTACTAGATCGGCCAAGGGACAAATTGCTAGTTTTATACTTTACATTCATTGTGTGGCGCAATAACAGAGAAATCTGCAGTAGAGATAACAGGCCTGGGGTTTCAATAATCGCGCACGGTCGACCACACCGGCACTTCCAAAAACCGAAGCAGTCTATCAAAGAAAGAGTCTTTTGAGCCTAAATTAAAATTAATTTGGACAAATATTTGACATGTTTATCCAAAGATCGGGCCAATGTCCATTCTGGCCAGAAGTAGTTGCGAGTCTTCATGTGCTACTATGTCCAAAAAATCAATTCTTCTTTTCCCGTCGTTGGATTTCACAACTATACATGTGTTATAAGTTTTAAGCTTTGATTTAAAAAAAGACACCTGGTCTGCGTTAGTAATGGTCCGCCATTACTAACTTTAAAATAATCGAGGAGAAAATGAGTGCCCGGAGAAAAACCAGCCGAATCAGACTGAGATCGACCTCGGGGCCAAGGGTTGAGCGCAGAGATTCAAGGTACGGTCTGGATAATCGCTAATCCGTCCTGGCTCCCGAAATCACGTTTTGCATATGGAGCGACTTTCGCATTACCTTGGAAAATAAACGTACAAACTGAACGAAAACAAAATGCAAAACATTTAATTGGAGTGAATTGAAGCTATTAGTCTCTCCCCTCGGGGCTTTTCAGGACTAATTTACAATGCTTTACGGGGTTCTTTAGCCAGACTGCTTATTACACAGTTTACAATTTAGTTTAGGAAGTGAAAGATGCTCCGTCCAGATAAGGTCAGACTACAACACCGGGGACTACGTCACCTACTCTTAAAGGCGCGTTTACACGACAGAGGAAAAATGGCACAGGTCCGATAAAAAGTGGAACGGTTCCAATCATTTCTGTAAAGAAACAGTGAACTTTAATCCGTTCCGCTACGGGACCATAGGCGCCTACGCCTGAGTGTTGGTCCGGCCGGAGTCGAACTCACGACCTCCCGCATGACAACCCGATGCTCAACCAACTGAGCCACCGGTGCGCGGTTTGGCTTATCGAACAAAAACAAACGCGCGAATTTTCATTAGCTGAGCGAACGCGAATGCAAACAACGTCATCTCTCTATGGAACGTTCTGGAAAGCGATCGGCATTTCGCATTGACGTCATTTGAAATGCAGTAATGTGATTGGGAAGTCGAACGGTTTCTGCCTATTTTAGGAGTTTCCTTGGCGGGAATAAGGAGAAGCTTTGTTTAAATCGTGCCAAAAATTGGTCCGTGAAACAAATTGCGAACACTTTTTAAAGGTCATACGAAAGTCGCTCTATAATAAACTGCATTTACACGCTAAAATCTTGAGCCAGTGAGTAAATTACTTTTCCCTAGACCCAAGCAACTCAGTGAGGTTTGAACGTGAGTAATGGCGAACCGTGAAATCTAAAACTTACACTAAAAAAAAAACAGCCTTTGGATAAAAATCAAAGGTAAAAATTTTGCCAGGAACGTGTTAAGCAAACACATTTTCAAAATTTGAAGAAAAAGAGAAAGAGATTTTTTGATCATAATAGCACTTTAAAGCTGCCTGTACATACAGTGTTATTTTTCTCGAACCAGCAACCTATTGCAAACGTTATTGAAACCTCTGAATGACGAAGTAACAGATTTCACGTTGAAATGTAACAATTGCGAAAGAAAACGTTTTAAGTTTTGGTAGCCTTTAACTTTATGCCATCAATCCAAAATACATAATACCCTATATGTTTCAATTATACGATTACTAAATCACCAATTTATATCTTAAACTTCTAGCGATGAAGTTTTAACTGTTTTATTAACTGCAGCCTATACGACGTCCAAAAAACGCTAATAGAATCTAATACAATTCACAGCTCTCTCTTACCTCTCAAAAATCCGATATACGCTTAATATAATACTTAAGATTTTCTTTTTGTCTTTAAAACATCTCAATATCCCTTTTCACTTATTTTGATACTTTAGCGGCTTTCATAAACGTCTAGCACAAAGGATTTAAAGTGATTATGACTGGTTTTTCGTTATTTACTCAAGTGAAACATGGTTTTCTGAGAGAAAAACAACCAAAAAAACCATGCCGATTTTTATTCTATGCCTTTCAGCCTTTTAAAAACCGGAATGTCCACATCCGGTGGGGGTACAAAACGCGCTAGTAAGGAGACTGGGGATACTAGGCCAGCGAACGCAGGGAAATTTTCGTTCTTTTATCTTTTGCATTCTTACAGCCAAATACAACAACGCATCTTAGAAACAGCTTCAGCAACTTCTCAATGTAAAAAAAAGGGAAAATTCTGGCCCTAGGAGAATTTCGCATTGGTAATTGACGTCACAGTCCTGCTATCTCCACTCTCTTTACTAGCGCGGTTTTGTACCCACTGGAAGTCAAAATTCCGATTTTTAAAAGGCAGAAAGGCATATAATAAAAATCAGTATGGATTTTATTGGTTGTTTTATCTAAGAAAACCATGAAGGCCGGGACACACTAGGCGATAAGTCGCTGCGACACGTCGCGGGGACAAGTCGCCGCAACAAATCGCTTTGTGTGACACGGTTAATTTCATGAAAATCATTGTCGCTGCGGCAGAATTTTGTCGCCGCGATCAGTCGCACGAATTCAAACCAGTTTGAATTCGTGCGACTTATCGCAGCGACAACAATAGTGAAAGCAGCGTTGTCACATTGTGTGTACACTTCCGGCAGCAAGTCGCTGCGACAAAATATAAATGAACCAATGAGAGAGCGTCATATGGTCAGCCATATTGAATTAGAAAACTAGTTTCCGTTCTCCCTCGAACAGGCGTCGTGTCGCAGCGACTTGTTTTGCAAGTAGTACACATGGAGCAACTTGTCGCAGAGAGATGTCGCTGCGACTTGTCGCCTAGTGTGTCCCGGCCTTGATGTTTCACTTATGTAAATAAAGAAAAATCTGTCATTTTCACTTTAAGTATTGAGAGTTCTCTTATAGATATTTCTGGAGCGATTTTCGAGTTCGTTGTACCTTCCTTTTTAAGGAGAGTCCAAGATTTCAACATTTGTCGTGAATATTGTATGCCTAGTTTTTACAAGGACTCAGAGTTTGCTTAAACCACAACTCCCTGACATAACATTTAAAATATCAACGAAAAGGCTCCAAAGGTCGAGTCGGAAACTCCCGCCACTCGTGCCTTGAAATGGTATCCATAATTACCGACACAAAAGTTTAACTCTGGGACTCGCCTTGAAAATGAAGACTGGAGTGAATTCGGAAATGCTCTTGCAGTAGCTAAAAAATATTTAAGCTAAGTAGTCAATCAAAATAAGTTTTCAGTTAATTCGATAAAATAAATCAAAATGCTCTTAAAACCCCCGCCGAAAACTATAGAAGGCTTTAGACCAACCCGCCTATATAGAGCCACCAAAAACGACATATGACCCTTCCACCAAAAACTAAATTTGTTTCATCTCGGGTTTGAGAAGTATATTGCCTAATCAATCATTTCTTCGAATTTTATCTAAGTTACTAAACGGAAATCCCATTTATCCCAACTTGTTTCCAACAATTCATCTTGATTCAGAAGAAAGCACTTTTTGCATAAAGTTTCAAGACACTAATTGACAAATGCGACTAAGAACTGGTTAAGCGGTCACACTTGAGAGAAACAAAGTAGGGCCGTTTATACGAGAGAAAATAAGCTGCGGCTTACTCTGGCGGCGGCTTACATAAGACGCGAACACCCCGTATAAATGGTACAAAATCTATGTTCACGGCTTTCTCAAGCCGCGGCTTATCCTGGCCGGGGAGTTTATACTCGTATAAATAGTTCCTTTCGCGTATTATGTACGCCGTGGCCAGAATAAGCCGCGGCTTATTTTCTTTCGTATAAACGGCCCTATTGTAACACTAGTGTTGACACTACTGTTGTGCCAACTCTCTGGTGTTTTGAGTCCTTGGGGAAACACTGAACAATAGAACTTGATTTAACACTAGTGTTCACTCCCTAATGCGACCGCAACCATAAACTAAGTGATTGAAGCAACGACGCCACCACTAAAAATCAAGAACGCCACAAAACTAAGGTTTAACGAGAAATAACACTGGCTAATTTCGATACATTTCTTTGACGCTGTCATATGGAAAACCACATTAAATGAACAATATTGAGAATGTGTGGAGGTCGTGAGAAATCCAGGATAAATTCTGAATTTTCTCCGCCAACCCTAATATCCACACCAGTGAAACAAATTTTATTCCCTGGAAAGAGAGTACACAATTTTCACGCTAAGCAACTTTTCTTTCAAATCAAGTACTCTTACTCGCTTTGAAAACGAGGCTATTTCCATCACCAAGGACTATTAATTAACTATGCAAGGCTTGCGATTGGCAAACGAGGGCTCCTGTAAATGTGCGGCTCATCCTCGGTGTAAAAACCTGTGAAACTCACAGATGACGTAACACAAAGGAAAACAAAAGAGCAAAAAAACATCAAACAATAACCTAACCCTACCACGAGCTAACAAAACAAAGAAAAAGTTTCACAGGTTTTTACACCGAGGTAAACCCAAATGTGCCTGATTTCGCGGGAACATCAAACTAATACACAAGCTGCTTGCATAGCAGCAGTGCTATCCATGAACTCCTGGCAGTAGTGTGGCAGTAGTGTACCTGCTATTGTTTGGTATTGTAAGCAGCTTTTATTGTCATTGTTTCAATTGCTTAGTCTTTTGTTCTTGGCTAGGATAGCGAACCAATCACATTATACCTTACGACAGCTACCCACTCCTGGAAGGTGACTACAACTGTTGACTAAAATTGTTAAGGGATTTTAAACGTTTGAATAATAACATAACCGTCAACAATTATTAGTGAGAAGATAACGGTCACCTTTTTCCTAACCTTTGTCTTTAAATTTCTGTTGTCGTGGTGGAACATAATAATTTTGTGTTGGCTTGTTGGTCCTTCGTGGTTTGGCATAACCGCCGGAGTTCGGACTGGACCTTCCTCGTCCACCTTCGGGCAAACCAATGTAAACATCTGAGAGTGAAGTAAAGAAAAACATTTAGTGCATTTGTAAAATTTCCCGTTCCTACGAATGAATCCTTTAGAGCCGCAAAGTAGCAAAACTATTTCATTCTCACTTCCTGTTGTTTGATCAATTAACGAAATGCGCCCTCCAATACAATTCAAAATTAACTTTTTCTCGTTCCACTGGAGAGTGATCAGATAAACACGGACTCTTTTGGGGGATTTCAATCGCTTAAATTCTCCCATCAACGTTCCATTGGGCGGTTTTCAAATGAGTGTCGTAAAACCAAAACCAAAGTAATTACTTTGGCCAACCAAAAAGGACGGACACAATCCAGTAATCCAATCAAAACTCGAAGTAATAACACGTAGCCGACACAAAGCGCGGGAAAATGTGCACGCGCGAGCCACGATTAGTTTTCGTTCACTTCTGATTGGTTGAAAAAGTGGCGCGAAAACGTAGAACCAATCACTGAGTGAAGTAATGCAAAACCGAAGCAATTCGCTAATTACTTTCGACACTCAATTGAAAACCGCTCTAAGCAGTCCTTTTGCTCCTACAGCAACAAGAAACAGTAGCAAGGTGGGACCAATTAAAGCCTTCCCGTGAAACAGAGTCGGCCTACTTTGCTTTTGGTACAATATTAGGGAGTTTAAACGGACAATATCACGATATTGTGCATGTTCCAGCTGTAGTGAATGTTACCGTCTATGAGCCAGTCGAAAGGGACGTTATAATTAGTGCGGGAAATTTACACGTACGCGTGAAAATTTCTCGCTCGGTCATCTGCGAAGTGGACCGCCCTTAATTTATAGTGATTGTTTAATAATCAACAAATCTTTACACGTATGTGTAAATTATAACGTCGCTTCCGATTGGCTCATAAATGATAACATTCGTTACGGCTAGAACATGCGCAATACCGTGATACTCTCCCTTTAGGAAACAACAGCAAAAGACGAAAATTGATGGAGCTGCACGTGAGGCACGACGGTGAAATAACAAAATTTGAGGTTTTAACGACAACAAGAGCATACAAATGGCGACCTTTCGTTCTCTATTCTTACTCTAAAATCGCTCGTACCGAAGTTATTTTTAGGATAAAATCCCCCACATTGTACGACGTGCACAAGAAGGAACAGTCCGCCAAAGACTTTACCGTCCGGCGTAGGACATAAAGTGCCTCTTTAGTCTTGCAACCACACATATCCCCAACTCGAGTCAACACTGCTGTGCAACTGTAGGATTTGTGTGATTTCCTCACCTTGTCCTGGAATTTCCTTAACTCCTCGAACATAATGCACCCCAGCTCCAGTTGCCACTGCGTAAGCTGCCTGACCAGGCTCCCCAGAGGAGCTCTGTGGCACAGCCCCATAATGCACCACGGGCTGAAAGGCCGCTGGACGCACCTCCTGGTGCTGAACCTGGGCTGGTTGCCAAGGAATTTGGGCGTGAACTGCCGTGGAGTGAACAAGAGTAGGCCTGGTACCAGCAACGAAAGGAGGATGGCCGCTGACCGGGATGACCATCTGAGGTCTGGTCACAATGTTAACAGGTGTTTGCTGAGCATAATAAGGTACCGTGGCAACAGCTCCTCTAGGGGGAGGGGGTGGATTTCCACTCTCACCCTAAGGAGGAAAAAAATGGATGAGAAGACCTCTTGTGACGCGAAGCGTAGCAGCTTCCAAAGAGAGCAAATGTACATGATAAGAAGATAGCCAAATAAAGGAAGAATTCAATGCTACTCCTATGCAAGCAGTTTCCTTTCCTGGAATCAACTAGCATTTCATTTGAGAGTGGCACAAAATGATCAAGCCGAAAAATTCTTAACTTACCCAAGCGATTATTGGAAAAGGTCTCAAGGAAGACAGAGGTACAACGTCATTACTGTTATGGAAATCCAGAAAAGACACCAAACAATTGACACCATCAGGAATTAAATTCTCCATCTTGGCACTGTAAAACTAAAGAAAGATAGTTTATCAACTTGCAAGCTGGAACCCCACCCTTTTGTGGCAAATACTTTTTAAGGTCTTAAAGGGAACCTCCACTAAAATAACAAAATGACTTCAAACTAAAGTTTCAATTAGACCCTTCGCCCCTCAATGGCCACGGGTCAATAGCCCATTCGGCTCTCACTTTGCTGGACAATTTTAAGCAATTGTCTCTTACAGACACCTGAAAAATTCACGTGGCTCCAACAGGAGCAACCTATTCGGGAGCTTTAGTAACCACAACGGCGACGAGAACGTCACAAATTTGCATATTTAGTGGGAAAAAACAATAGGTTTGCACGCCCTGCACGTGCGTTTTTCATTTTTGTTCATTTCTTTGCGGTCGTCAGCAAAACTAAAACGTGAAATAGCCATATTTGAGGTTTTATGGAGGACGTCAGCACTAGGAGATATTGGGCGTTTTCCATTTACAAAAAATTTCCGGAAATTTCGGTGGAAATTTCCATCGGGTGAAAAACGTGTTCCATTTAACTCAGGTCCGTTCGCCGCCCAGTGATTGCGATTTTACGCGCCAAAATTCAAAAATGTGGCCGTGAATAGTCTGGAAGTGGTAAGACCTTTCAAAAGTTGTAAACGGAACACACATTTCCATCGGAAAGTTCCAACGGGAAAACAGGACTACCTTTTCAGAAGTTCCGTTTATTCCAGAAATTTTCCAGTGGAACGAACCAAAAACGTGTGTTCCATTTACATCCCAACCGGAATTTCCGGAATTTCTAGGTAAATGGAAAACGCCCAACTTTTCATTTTCTCCCCTAAATTAAGCGTGACTCATATCGGTCTCATTCTTGAGGGCTGTCACACCATAGCCTCATTAAAAAGCTTGGAATAGTCGCGAAGTGATTACAATAGCGCGAATTTATGTTTTGTGATGACGTTCTCGTTGCCATTCCCGTCGTAGTTGCTAAAGCTCCCTTTTGTCTATAAGAGACAATTGCTCGAAATTGTCCAGCTAAGTGCATGGATCACTTCTGTCATTCGACTATAATCTGCACGTGTTTCAAATATACATTCACTTAATTCCAAAGAGAATGCCTTCTACAGAGTCATACAGGAAACTTACAAACTATCATTAAACAACCTATTGTTATGAGTAAGATAAGCTTTAAGAGTAAAAGAGAACCGATAAAGGGAACATAATAAAGGAATTTTATCTGATTTTATCCTCTTACCTGTCCATCTCTCCAAGGTGCCAAGCAATGATCCCCTTTCTTCCATACAACCTAAAATCCGAGGAACGAATGCACAAAATTTCGTCAAGAACTAAAACGTTTTTTCCCTCCTGGAGTAGACTAAGACACAAGATTTCAGAATCGAAGACTGCAAAGTCACCAATTTAAAATACGAGTTCCTTTCTCTTTCCAGAGCTGGGTGATATTGTATTTTTGATTCGTTCTGACTGCCCCTTGCGTCAGTAAAAACATGGCTCTTTTTTTGCATTTCAACTTTCCTTGGAGACCCTGCGACAGTCAGTCAGTATAGGAAAAAGATCTAAATCTTTCCTTTGAATTCCTCGTCCAACCCCAACAGAATTAACACTGAAAGGTTCGGGCAAAAAGCCCCTTCTTGCCTTCTAAAAATGTAAGGTCCGGAAGTACAAACGTTCCAGGATCTCACGATAAATTTCCGCGAGCCGACAAATCAGAGGAAGGACCAACCTGTTTGCGCTTGTATTTGGCAAACAATCACAAAATACTACTTTGAGGAGGCAGTGCATCCCAGTGGTTAGAGCGCTTGCCTTGAGATCCGGGGATCCCGGGTTCAAGACACGTTCTGACCACTAGTTGAATTTGTTCCAGGTAGTCAGTCCCTGGTTCAATTTCCTGGCTGCACTTGTAAATAGCCAATTGGTTTGCCTCCGGCCAGTTGGGATTCTTAAAAAGAAAAAGGTGTTCTGTTCAATGCTTGGAGATATTAGCTACTAGCTACTCCAAAAATCCGAGGGTAAATAATGATGCTTGCTTATTTGCTTGCTTGCTTAGTGAAGTCAAAGAAGTATGGCATCATAAAAGTAAATTCCTTGCATATACCTGTGTTGCTGTGATTGGAGAAGCCACCACCTGTTGTGTAACAGTCTGCTGGGCTGCTATTTGCTGCTGTTGTATCTGAGCAGGGCGCACTTGATACACTGGGTAGGTCTGCATTGGAGGTTGAGGTTGCTGCACATACTGGTATTCCTGTGGCATGGCCATCTCTGCCTGTTCTCTACCGGCTCGTTCCACAAACGGCTGCGATTGGCTCACGACAAACTGTGTCTGCAGACGCTGTGATTCCATGGCCATGCTGACAAACTCGAGATGCTGCTGTTGCTGTTGTTGCACATTAGGAGGAGTGAAGCTCTGTGGACTGTAATGCTCCGATCCCTGGCGGTAATTTTTATGCCACTTGGCTTGAGCACTATATTGTTGCGGATGGTACGACCCACCCCCTCCCTGAGGCTCTTGGAAATGCAAAGGGTGTGGCATTTGGGTCGAAGATTCTTCAACATATTCACTCTGGTGGGTTGCCGGTGCTGTGCTAAACCTTACGATGGCATCATCATCCTGGGCTACAGACGGCGGGCTAGTCGCGCTGGTATACCCTGTCTCTACATGATTGTCATTATTAACCTCTGTGTCTTCCCCTGGATTGTGCTGGTGATGATGCTGGGTCTGGTGTTGTTGCTGCTGCTGTAGCTGTAATCTTTGTTGTTGTTGCTGTTGTTGTTTCTTCTGTAACCTTGGAGGCAAGCTTTGATTATACGGTCTAGAATCATGATCATGTCTTCGCGAACCTTTCCCTTTTGCCTGTGGCTGCTTGTAATACTGCTCCCTCTGTGGCTTGGACTGCTGTCTCCCGTCTCTTTGATGAGGCGACGTATCGTGCTTGGGTCGTTCAAGCTCTCTGGCAGTAGCATACTCACCCTGCGCATCGCCCTGCAGTTGTCTTGGAGGCGCTTCGTTTTCTGTCTTTTCTACTCTTGAATCTTGCTTGTGCTGTGGCTTCGGCTTCAAATCACTGTCTGGCTTGGGAGGTGGTCGTGGTGGAGGTCTTTCCTGGTTAGTCTCATCATTCTTCTTATTTTCTACAGATTTCAGGGGCTTTTGGTTTTTGGAGTCTGTAATAGAGTAAAGAACCTACATTTATACAAAGTACCATTTGAAGCTTGTGGCAAAAAGCACAGAAAGAACAATCACAGTCGACCCAAGCTCAGTGTGAAGGAAAGCCAACAAAAAATAAGGATTTGTATGGGAATCCCGATAAAAGACCTGAGAGGATTTTTTTTACGAAACAATTCTCAATTAAAAAGCTTAAGCTTATTGCCACTGTGGGTCGCTTCCTTCCTATGTGTTTTTTTTTTCAGATTCGATACGAATTGAGCCATTGTCAGTTCCTCGGTTGTCAACGGTTATAGGAAAATACCACGGCTGAACACTAAATTCTCTCGAGCCCACCAAATTGAGTTAAATTGAGTTGTTCCCACGACCCCAAATCCACCGTAGAATTCAAGGGCAATGGTTTTTCTTTCAGCGATGCCAGGCGGCTGTTAGTGTCCCAAACGAATCGATAAAACGATGAAAAAGATCCTCTTTCACACTGAACACCACACGGCGACTTAACGGTCACCGTGTGGTGTTCAATGTGAAAGAGGATCATTTTCATCGTTTTTTACTTAGCGACCGAATCCTCACGTGATACTCGACGTTGTGTGGGCTCACTTAACAACAGCGGACTTACTGTAAATAAATGCGCGGGACACAGCCGGCTCAAGTCAGAGTCAGCAAACGTATCATGGGGCATGCGGTTTGAAGAGTGCCGTCCACAGTTGTGGATGGCGGTTGGATCAAAGTGAGTTTCGACCAATGACAGAGGTCTCCTTTCCTGTACTCGTCAGCATAGCGAACGCAAACGAAAAGAAACCTCTGAGAGCAGGGAAGTTCCGGTTTAATAACACTGCAAAAGTAAAACCAATGAGGAGGAGGTCACCAGTTTCCTACTCATAATAATCTTGTTTGTTTTGGTCCACTGTTTTCTGAGCCAATCCCAGGAGACATGGTTGTAACAGCCGCGTACTGCCCTGTGATAACCTGGTGGAGTTGAGACCAGGACCACCGCCAATAACAAACGCGGGTTTGTGGTTAAAAAGCGGAAGCTCAAAGCTTCCATAGCAACCAACCGCCAATGCACCCTCCGAACGTGAGGTTTATGAAAAAGTTGGTAATACATGTATGGCTATATAAGTGCACTTCACAAAGTCATTCTTAGAGGTTCTGTGAAGACTGAAGCCAATTCTCCTCATGAAGCCCTTTTCTCTTCCACAGCTACTGTACAATCTTGCACAAAACTCGTTGGGAAAATGTGACACCGGTAAAACATAGGGAGCCTATGGCTAATTCGTGGATAGGTGTCAATTTGACAGCCCTGTAAAGCTGATGATACTGTTTCCAATAATGGAGATGATAAATGTGGATAGTGTATCGAAGGGAATTTAATATTGTATCTAAGAAAATTTAATGTGTATAAATGAAAGTGCAGTTGGAATTCAAATCTATTGCTGGTTTTCACTCACGTGAGCAACAGACCATGTTTTTCAACGAAAACAAAAGGAAGCGTTTGCATAATAATAGAGTTAAATTCCCGGAGGATTTGGTCGGGGCACCAACATGGCAGCCTTTTCTTTGTTTAGGGCACCAACATGGCGGTCGTGACGTCATGTGAAAACCGAGAATAGAAAAAGTTGTCTGTTTCCCCAATAGGCATTGCATCATTCTTCAAAATATCATGAACAAACAGGTCTATTTCCTTCTTCTGGTGCAACAAGTAACATAATTTATTGTCACATGTTCATGTCAGATTAGGTTCTTGTAATAAGGCGTCCATTTCACCTACCGGTCCTTCCTCTATTTCACACCAATCATGATTCACTCACATCATAATCATTTGTATCATTGTTGTTTTCTGTACTGGCATTTGCTGTCTGTTCTTTATTCAAAACAAGCAGATTGTTTGAACTTTCACTGACAGGTTGGCAGTCTTCGATAAATTCTGGCCATTGTCCATTTTTATTTATCGTGTAATTTAGAGCCAATTTTGTTGAATGTCTATGCCTACTTGTTTTGCTTCGATAATAAACAGCATCCAAACATTTCCTTGGTCTGACATTCTCAAATTTATAGTGATACTTGTAGCCAAGTTTTCTCTTCAGTTAACTGGGATGGTCGGTGAGTCATTAAGGACCTAGGTAAAACATTTACTGTTGAACTTACATCTGCTAGTGCATCAACAATGGTACCGTGACTGCTTGACGTCCTCTGGGTAGCTCAGAGACTTGTATAAAAGGGATAAGTGGTGACATGGACATGTACATGGTGACTAGGGCTTTTAGCGGTATGAATGTTTGACTCAATTTTAACAGCTCTCTGTGATTTAATAAGGCTCTGGTTACCTCGTACATTTTTTTTACGATATTGAGGAACAGAATTTCTTATGTACCATCTAACATTCTTCCTAACAGTCTTTTTATACAGTCTCACTTGTTTGAATCCTCAGTGGAACTTTCGAAATTAATATCCGTTGGAAACATAATTATGCAACGTGCCTCCTTCTTCTAACCAACCAGTGGTTTCGCCATTGGTCAGTTCACAACGTCTCCGGTCAGTTCACCAACGTCTCATTGACCGTAAAAGCTTCCTCACTATTATCAATTTGGCAGTGGTCAAACCCCAAATCTAAACGTTAATGGCGGATCAATCTCTCAGCAAACACGCAAAGGTAGCTTCATTATCATTCGGCTCGTCCGAAAAATCTGCCATAGGTTTCACGAAGAACAGAACTATTCATTTAAGAAACTTTTTTTTCAGTTAAACTTCACGAATAAACATAAACTAATCCACGAAGGGTACGTACAATATAAGAGCAAAATTTGCTTAAGCTTACAAACTTTTTTTAGAATTGAAAAGCACTCACCGTACAATTTCTCGATGTCCTGAAGTGAAGAACATTGAAGTGATAACGATGCGCAACCCGAATGAAAAGTGTTAGACCATATTTGCAAACTTCGAACTACCTCCCCCCCCCCCCCCCCATTTCGATATTTGTTCCTGCGGATGCGCGCATCCACTCATAAAAATGGTCATTCCTGTATTTGTATGCATGTGTGACAAAAGATTAACTTCTCCATACTCCCCCCTCTGAGACCTAATCCATTGATGGTTAAGAAACGGCAAAAGCCTTGCACAGTATTTTTCATCAAGTTACCAACATTGGCATGGAGGATAGGGGAAGGTGGACAAGTAGACTTTGTTTGTTTGTGAGTACATGTGCAAAGATGTTCACGCAAGAATGTTTCCCAAGAGTTTTGTCCAAGATTGTACATGTAGATGATGTCATACAAGCTTATTGGAGAATATCAACACAGTATTGTTGATTCAGGAATCATTCTTCAGTTCCTATTTACTCTAAAAGTAAGGTCCTGAATGGGCTTTTGCCCTCTCACGACGATGAGATGCTTTTCACTCTAAGATAAAGATTATCAGCAAACCTTGAACTGTTGGAAATTTTGTGGACAGGAAGTCCCACAGAGCAGGCTCAGAGGGTTGTCTACTTCTGTAATCTTCTACATCGTTGACGTTATCATTTTCCAGTCTTCCCCTTGCTGTAAATAGAAATCAACGATACAGTCATTTAACCGAGGTTTTCGTTTGAGGTACTTTGAGGTCATATGTTTGTAGCTCTCCTTTTGTTTTCAATTACAGGTTAAGGATCTCGTTTACTCTTTAATTCAGAGAACTAAATTTGTGAACAATGTGGCCACATCGACCTTGAAGTGATAGACTGCTTGCAGCCTCCCTTTTCTCTTAAGCTCTGACGAGTTGTGCGAGTTGTACGGTACACAACTATGCAGCTTTCAATTGTCTTTTCTAAAAATGTTGTTGTTGCCATTATCAAAAACAACAGTGAAAGAAATGTATGTATCGAAGTGCAGGTTATTTCCTTTCATTCATCAGTCCTCTCATGGGAACCTGCTCCAAACTATGTGGCTTCACAGGGCTGGCGCAGTGGCGAGAGCACTCGCCTTCCACCAATGTGGCCCGGGATCAATTCAAGTGTGAGTCAGGATGACTTCTATCTTTTTGTTCAAAAATAATAGTTGAAGTACCTGGTGGTTCACGTCTTCCACCGCGACCTCGCAGCCTACCTCCTCCTCTGCTAGGCTCCTGCAGGAGAAAGCAAATCAATTATTGCGGGCCCAAGAGAGGCCCGCAACCCTAATCTTGACAGTGACCAGCGGATTGCGTATTACGCGTGCGCGCCACGTTTATAACAGGGACGCTGAAACCGGAAATCGAAATTTTGTTCTGCAACTAAGAACGATCAGAATGCGAAAAATGTGTCAATTATAACAGTTTGTCACATGGGATAGAAGCTTCTGTCACATGGATCGAAGGACGTTTTGCTGACGATGTGGAGGCGAGCTTCGAGGACTTCGAACGTGCTGACGTTGTTGAGGCGAGCTTCGAGGACTTCGAGCGTAATTGGATTTGCTGCGGGTTATTTTGTAAGGTTAGTTATATTATATATTGTTGTGGGCGGTTAAATCTTCTGGTAAACCACTTTCACTTTTTGAAGGCGCCGTATGACATGTTTCGATTCACGATCACGGAGCTGAAGTATAGAACACTCTCTGTACGGAAAACATGGCGAAGTCTTCCAAGTCTTCTGCCGCAGATGTCTCATTTATCTCAAAGCATAACAGGCAAAATGATTTTTTGGCGTCTTGACCCAGTTTGGTCACCTGGTTGTCTTAGCCCACGAGTCGAATCAAACGACGGCACAGTTTTGCCAAGATTAACATTGTAATTCACACTGCCTTGTTCAAAGTAATCCTAAAAGTGAGTATATTAGGCAGATTATCACATGTAACTAACTCAAATTTCACTCCTTTCTCTCATGATACACTAAACAAACAACTTTTTGCATTTAAACACATTGTAAACATTTCATAAGTTAATTATAACCATAATTATGTAAAGATAACTTTCTCAAAACCATATTATATCAATTGCTAAAAACAACTTGTAATTAGTAGGAGAAATTTTGTAATTTTTTCTTTTTGTTTTCCAGTGCTCTCACATTCACAGATCCATGGCATCAAAGCGAAAACGTTTGTACTCTAATTGTTATTTTTCCCACTTCACAAGAATATGTAAACTAATTTTCCAAATCTTCCAATTTAATTTACTTCAGTTGTCTTTTTTTGTGTGTTTATTTTTGCAGATACTCCACCTGGTTTTGTGCACTCAGTGTCACCAATGAAAAAAACTAATGTTAATGTTGGACTTTTAAGAACATATTGACATTATTTTGCAGTTCTCAAAACTTAGCACAGTAATACATAAGTTAATAATCCATTAGAAGCCATTGACATTCCTGGAAACTTTTATTTCATTGAAACTTGTGTAAATGTTGGCGGTTTTAAAACCCACTGGCATTTCGAGTTCTAGAAACCTTTAGGAAAACTTGTGGTTATATAGTTTAAAACCCGTTAACGTTGCAGTTATTAAGTCTTTTTTTCACTAAGCGTATGTTGGACTTTTTGAAAACCATTGACATTTTCAATTCTCCAAAACGTTTATTACAATAACACTTATGTTACTAGTAGATTAGAACCCGTTCATGTTTGCAGTACTTAAAAACTTTACTACATTAAAACTTATCTTCATATTTGTACTTTTCAATAAATATTATTGTGTTCTACCAAAAAATTTGGTCAATTATTCAACAGCCACTCAAATACATCTCAACTACATGTAAAACAGCTATGACAACTTCAGGCAAAATATCTAGAAACATCCAATTTCGAAATACACATGCTCTTATTACTATCTTTTCTGTCCATTCCCAATATCTTAAAAGCTCTTCAAGTGCATTCAGGCCCGCACTTTCTAACCTGTGGTTACCACTAGTTATAATTATTATCATCAAAAGCTAATCTGGAAAATGAGAAGTGTTGACCTTGTGGTGTTTTTCAGTCTTTGCACTTTTTAACTTGTTGTCTCATTGTCGAGGAGTCAGGACAGCTTAGCGGATATCAACCCTGCCTTCCACCTCTGCGACCCAGGTTCAACCCTCGGGCCCCAAGGTCGTATGTGGGCTGAGTTTCCGTCGAGCTCAATCTGACTCTGAGGGTTTTTTTCTCTGGGTACTCCGGCTTTTCTCCTCCATCAAAATCGACTTTCAGTGAATTACATCCATCCAGGATACCCTCGATGGGGACAACCTGTGGTATCCTTCCCTTTCATTGAATTGATGAATAATGTTGAGTTAAATTAAATTAAATTAAATTAAATACATCATAAAGTTGATAAAAAAAATGATATTAACCCTTTGACGTCCAAACCGGACTAAACCAGCCATACTTAGTATTTTACTCTGTCTAACGCCAGACGATTTTACTCGTCAATGGGGAACCCCTGAGAGTCAATGGGTTAATTAATCACTCACTGAGAAACTACATGTATGCATCTCCATTAATTAACCCTTTGACATCCAAACCGGCCTAAACCGCCAAGACTTAGTATTTTACTCTGTCTAACGCCAGACGATTTTACTCGTCAATGGGGAACCCCTGGGAGTCAATGGGTTAATTAATCACACACTGAGAAACTACATGTATGCACCCCCATTAATTAACCCTTTGATGTCCAAACCGGCCTAAACCGCCAAGACTTAGTATTTTACTCTGTCTAACGCCAGACGATTTTACTCGTCAATCCATTGACTCTGGCACTTAAGTGGCCCCCACTGATGAGTAAAATGGTCTGGCTTTAGACAGATTGAAAACTATTAAGGACGGTGCCTACTAATTCAAAGGTTTTTTTTTTCCCGGTTTATGATTATGCAGGAAATCTTGATCTTAACAAGTGTTATTGAAATCGAAAAAGAAAATTGGGGATAACCAAGCAAGATAATTCATGAACAATATTAATTTTGTAAAAAGCTCTAAAATACAAAGCCATGTATGGCATTTTTTCTCAAATTGAAGCTTAATTATCTCTGAAAAATGCATGGTTGCCCCAAATTTTCTTTTTGGGTACCAATAATACTTACTAAGATCTACTTTCTCTGCATAATTTCAAACTGGTAAAAATATCCCCGTATTAGTAAGCATCACTGATAGGAAATCCGAGTATCTTGAGATGCGCAGAACATGTTATACAGAATAACAACAGTAGGCACCGTCCTTAAGTCTCACTCTTAGGAGGCAAATGGTTACTATTTGAGTTCTTAAGCAACTCGCCTGAGATCTGGATGAAAGCCTCTCTGATTTCTCATGATGATCTGTTCTGCTGTTGTATCTGCTGTCTTCTGCTTGATTAAACCCCTTCCTAGCTCTGTCGTGATTAAGTGTCTCAGAATCCGCAGCCTTGGCGTCTTTTTCTCGACCTTCGCCCGCTGTATATTTGTTGTTTGTTCTGTCAGGATGCACCCTCTTGCTGTCACTTTTTTCCTCTCTTTGGTGATTGGCAAATTTCTTCACAGCACTGTCCTTTTGATCCTGGTTTACAAGTCGGTTGTTTCTGGTGTTATCGTACGTCCTCGCTCTAGCCGGAACATTCGAGTCTCTACTCTTAGGACTCCTTGGTTTTTCAGTACTGTTTTGAAAAACACCATTCACTGCAAAGGAAAAGTACAAGAAAAATTACCATTAATATTATTATTATTATTATTATTATTATTATTATTATTATTATTATTATTATTATTATTATTATTATTATTATATTTAAAAGAAATGAAAAACAAAAAAATAACAATTATACTTCATTTATTTTATTTTTTATTGAAATGAAATGGGGTAGACTAATAACTACAGTACAAACACAAAGAAAAATCAGCTGCCATAACAAAAAGTTCCAATATACACACCCAGTACACCTAGTATGATTGAGTATTTTTTCTGCGTAGATAACTGCTCACATGCTATAGTTGTGTTGTTGTATATTTTACGTACATGTAATTGTTTCCAATATATACTACATTACAGAACAGAGCACAAAACTACAACTTTTACTTGAGGAGACTTTCCCTCGCAATTATTAAAATTCAAACTTCGAAACATTAAAGGTTAAAGGTGAAAGGTTACAGGGGATTTGTTACAACATTCTGATCAGACCACAGAATAATAGAAGACATCTTTAAATCAATATGACCCAGAAATAATGACCCAGCTTGTTTTCTTCAGACTATGTCACTACATTCATGCACTTCACTACATGTAGCTCCTGTTGTTAAAAATGGGAGGGATAGAAATGGATTTCAAGTACAGTATTGTTTAATATTTCTTATGTTGCTACCTTTAGGGTTTTCCACTGTTCTTCCTTTACTTTCACTAGCTGCCTCTATCCCTTGACTAAATGGCACAAATGGAGGGGGTCCTTCCCCACTCAAAGCCATGCGCGAATGTTTGGCTAGAGTCTGTAGTAAGGAAAAACACGTATACAAATATTCAATGAAATCACCAACATTAACCCTTTCACTCCCAAGAGTGCCACTGTCTAACGCCAGACGATTTTACTCGTCAATGGGGAACCCCACGGGGGTGAAAGGGTTAACAACAGCTAGATTCACTCAAAAACTCTGAACCCATTAACCCTTTCACTCCCAAAAGTGCCACTTATAGATTTTACTCTGTCTAACGCCAGATGATTTTACTCATCAATGGGGAACCCCACTGGGGTGAAAGGGTTAAATTATTGCATTCAACAAAGAAGGACTGGTTGGTTGGGTAGCATGCAGCCTTGATCTCATGTGATAGCGTACGGATAGCCCAAGGGAAAACACTGATTCCTGTTTGTCCACCAAATTTAAGTACATTATATGGGGTTGATACCTGGATGTGTGACCATCTGTTAATACTCCAGGTCCTACACTACAGGAAGTCACACTGCTTGGCTATCCAGCAAGACAGTGTACTGATATCCCACTATAATTATGTATTCCCTTTAATAATTGCTTTTAAAAAACTCTTTGCAAAAAGATAACAGTTGAAATCCTTACAGTGTGATAATTTTATTAATGAACAAATACTAGAGAAGGGCACAAAACGATTCTCCCCAAAAGACACAAGAACTTGAATGCTTTATCACTGACAAAACAAAAATGTTTATTTCTTAACTAAAAAAGGGCTATTACATTCAATCTGGGCACACCAATGCTTTAGTTGGGTTTCCCTTTCCCCTTTAGTTTTAATGCAACTCCCAAAGCCCTCGCGAAGTGGTAAGACATTTGTTGATGATTCTCAAAGTAACATGAGTATAAAGATGGAGCAATACATGCCAAGTAATCAGTATCTACTTTTTACTTAATGCCTGACATTGTTACACTGTTTACTCTAAAAAAATAGGCCAATCAGCATCTCAAACAGAGAGACAGAAAACAAGACGCATTTACTTTTAAAGGTGCGATTCCACAGAAAAGGCAGTAACTGATTAAAGTATTATTCACCAAACATTTGCTGTAATTGGTATGAAGCTATAGGTGGGCAATTTTAAATCCTCTAAAGATCTCCAGCTAATAATTATTGTATCTATTGTAACTTATGAAATACATGTACCGTAAAGACTCGTGTATAAGCCGCACCCCCAACTTTCAAGCATGACTTTGGAAAAAATAAAAATTCCAAAAAAGCATTCTTCTAAAAGAAGTTAGCCATTTGTTCGCAGATGTTAACAATAAACTTAATGAAATCTAATGTAGTGTATTTGCAGCGACATCAATAAGTTAATGAACTCTGAAAATACCTTTTAAAAGCTTCTTTCTAATCAATTTTCCTATTCCCGGTGACTGACAACAGTTGTCTTCATTGTTAAAGCCCGCAGTTGAAATGAAAGCGATTGAATTTGCACGAAAAAAGCAAAAGGAGAACGATGCATAACGTTTGCATAACGTTTGCTTGGTAACGAGGGAAGTCTGGACATAGGAATGAAATGTTTGCTTTTGTCTCAGCTGTGCGTGGATATCGTGTGGAAGCCATCGATCGAAGAAAAACTTGTTGCTAAACGAGAGTTTAACAACCCCATGGTCAAACACGCCGTGAAAGTAGTGAAGGGCAATGAAACGGTCCGCCATTTGCCTCACGAGTTCTCCCGAATAGTGTGGTATTTTCTTGAAGGTAGTGGAGAAATCAGTGTTGAGGTAATCAGTAGTAGACGATAAGCAGCTGTGCAGAGGAATGGAGATTCCATGCCAATTAGAGTTTAACTGCTCAAACAAAGTGCAAATGAAATGCTTGAAAGAACTGCGGGCGAGCAAGATTCCGGTTTAGAACCTGAAGATGCAAACAAATGGCTCCTTTAGGAGCCACCACTTCTAACGAAAGCAGTGATCAACAACAGGCCGGTTTCAATATGTTTAATCTTTAGTTACTGAAGGTTTTCAGTTCAAATTGTGACCCCTACAACCCAGTTTACTCCCTCTGGAAGCAATGGTCTTGTGTATGAGCCGCACCCGCTATTTTTGGCTCAAAACTTAAGCAAAAAGGTGCGGCTTATACACGAGTCTTTACGGTACTTGTACATGTGTCATATCATGGCGTAACTTGTATTCTGTATCTAAAAATTACATTAGGATCATTCTGTCCATTCTTTTAAATGAGGCCAAATATACATGTAAACCAAGCCAATTCAGTGGTTTGGGGAGTTCCCAAGGAGATTTGCAGGGGCATCGTCGTTTGCTTTGGATTGAGTTGCCTTTTCACTTGCTTGCTTCTTTTCCTTCCCTCCCATATTTTGGGGTAGGTATACACACAGCTTTTTCTCAGTGATGGGCTGACAGGCGTGTGGGAGGTGGCCTGTGGCTCGGTTGCTATGGTGACATTCTTGCTGCTGAAAAGAATGCTGCCTTACAGCACCACTACCTCCCCCCCCCCCCCCCCCAATAAATTGGCATAGTGTTTTAACTGTCCTTTAAAAAACTATTCAGTCAATAATTATTGTGTGCATGGGAGTGGAAGCACTTACAGGATATTAATATTACTGCGTTTGATCAAGGAGGACACATCCTAATTTTGCTCAGATTGGGTGATTGTGTGGTCTTGCCGAAGGAAATCGAGATTTTTCTCTATAAGGGACACCAAAATGGCCACCCTGAAGATTCTTTTGTTGCTTGCAGGCCCCCCCCCTCCCCCCCCCCCCACCCCTCACGTGGATTTTCACACGCCCAATGATCTCCATCTGATGACAGTCTCTTTTTGTCAAAATGCTTAGTTTTCTAGCCTGGAACCCTTCGGAAACACAGGCTAAGCGACTGTCAAAGGTACTTCAATAATCCGAGATTACTACTAGCTTTACTGTATTATTTACCTTGTTCAATTCCCACTTCTCTTTGAGTTTCTCAACCTCTCCACCTAACACCTTAGTGTTGTTTGAGTCCAGCATCAGGTAGGTTTCCTTAACCGCAATGGTACCTGTTAAGCAAACTTTGGTGCCTGGGGGGATTGATAAGCTGCAATAGACAATGAAAATATTATTTATAACTTTATAACTATATGTACCTGTATTTACTCATGTGTAACTCAGACGAGTGTTAATTTTTTTGGGCTGATTTTGAGGTAAAAAAAGGACGAC
>OX421450.1:43718169-43728169 GCA_949126865.1 Montipora capitata
CGAACGCAAAAACATGTCGTTTAGTAATGCAAAGGTAGACGCCATTGACAGAGAGAACCAGAGGCTGTTGAGAGAAATTACGCGGACAAGAGGAAGACCAAAATCTGCCCAAAAGAGCAAACTCGTCTCCGAGCCGCTGAGGGTTCAGACCTCGTCCGAGGTCAATCGATGTAGGTTTCAAAGAAAAGTTGATATGGATAACCAGGTACGTAATGTTCGACTCATCAGCAATTACAGTGACTGTACAATAATGAAATCCTTAAAAATATACATAAGCCTAGTTGAAGACTGCTTTATTGTTTTAGCCCTTCATTGCGGACTTTATTTCTTGTTGCCCGTTAAATATTTGCTTGAATTCTTAAACTTCATTTCTTCATCCTTGAAATAATGGCGTAGCAGGTAAATAATTGAAGGTTTTGAGAGTATGGGGCTTTTCACCATTAATTAAAGATTTCATTTAAAAACTGTTTGATTGGACACAGACTTAATCTGACTTGTTATTGTGTTCCTTGTTTTAAGTCTATACGTCATAACACGGACAGTCTTGTTTAACCAGAGACAATAATGCATCCCTTTTCATGCAGTTTTAAAAAGCAAAGCTTAATGTTATAAAAAACTGTATTTCAATGAAATGCAATAGTGTAGATCATGCATTAGGTCATCCAGTACATTACATCATCTTGGGTTGCTGTTGGTCTCTTTGTTCTTTTCTTGAAGGAAGTGCAATAGAATGAGAAGAAGAGAAACAAAGGGGTTAACCTTGCCTGAGTGTTGTTGTTTGTAGGTTATGGAAGACATTATTTTGAAGATTTATGTGAAATCCATTACATTTGTCATCTTGACAGAAATGTGGGCATGACTAAACCACGAAACAGCTAAAAACCAAAACAGCGAAACAAAGCACTAAAACACCGTGTGAGACCCCACCATTCGTTGAATAGTAACTGACAAAGGTTGGATTTGAGATTAAATATCGTTTTAGGCTTAAAACATGATTGCTCCTAATTCATTGAGATTAAGATTAGGAGATTACAGTGCATTTCACAAAACTTTTGACAGGTGATTTGCAAAGTTCGTCGTAAATTTCTTAAGTTCGCTTCGAATACGTAACTGTCAGTCAAATGGCAAACTTTGAAACGAACTTGGGAATTTCAAGCCGAACTTCATGGGAATGTGGCGAAGTAATTTCACCATTGCTCTCGGTTGTTGTTTTGAAATGAGTGCCTTCACCTTCACAAAACTTTTGACAGGCGATTTGCAAAGTTCGTCGTAAATTTCTTAAGTTCGCTTCGAACACGTAACTGTCAGTCAAATGGCAAACTTTGAAACGAACTTGGGAATTTCAAGCCGAAGTTCATGGGAATGTGGCGAAGTAATTTCACCATTGCTCTCGGTTGTTGTTTTGAAATGAGTGCCTTCACCGTGCAAGGAAAGGCAATTCCAAGTTTTGTTCGGCAAAAAATTATTGAAAGCTGGTTAGAATGGAAAGGACCATCTCAAATAGGACAGGAAATGAGACTTCCCAAAAAACCATTGCCAAAATTGTTGATATTTTCGTTCGCAGGGGGAATATCGAAGATAACAAATGAAGAAATACCACTCGGTCAGCGCGTGCTGAATGATGTGAATAATTATATGGAGTGTTGTAAAACCACATGTACCACCCCAGCAATCCAAAACAAACCGGTAAAGAATAACGTTCCAATGTTTGCCCAAAAATGTCCCGTTGCCTGCATGCAGCCACAGCGTAACGCAAGATCTTGGTTTATATTCTTTCAAGAAATTCAGCGTTATTCCACAGGAATCACTGAAAATATACTTTACCAGTATTTAGCAGCTTGTGCGGACAACGCATTTTTGTGATGAGTGTTCAGTGCTCATTCCCACGAAGTTTGGTGCGAAATTCCCAAATTCGTTTCGAAGTTCGCCATTTGATTGACAGTTACGTAATGAAATTCTCAAGTTTGAAGCGAACTTATGAAATTCACAATGAACTTCGCAAATCGCCTGTCAAAAGTTTTGTGAAATGCACTGTAAGACTGAGATTAGAAGCAATTACGTTTTAGGCCTAATTGGGCCTAAAATTATATTTTATCTCAAATCCAACCATTGTCGGTTAGTATTCAATGTATGGTGGGGTCACAGATTGTGTTTTGGTGCTTCATTTCGATGTTTCGGTGTTTGGTTGTTCAGTAATGTCCCAGAAATGTTCCCAGATTTAGATTTTCTTGCATTTTTTTCACCTTTTAGAGAACTTTACATTTCTATTTTGGGCCCATACACTCAGAATAATCTTACTTCAAGACCTTTTGAGTGACCAATGTATACATGTAGTACAGACAATTAGAAATAGAAAAGTTGTTTCTCTGACTTAAACTTAAGTCAGAAGTTCCCCCATATCTACGCGACCACATTAAAACTTAAACTTTCAAACGTCTCTTTCCCTTTACAAGAAATTTCTTCAAAGACTTGAAGCAGTCAGGCCAACAAGAGGTTTGTCCAGGGATTCATTGCTCAAAGAACACATAAAACAAAAGCAATATTCAAAAACAGCTTCCAGAAGTCGGCCAAGCAGTGCCAAGAGCACCACGTCAAGTGTCCTGTCTCGTACACCTAGTGAATCAAGTTTGATGATTGGGGATTCTGTTAGTGTTGCAAGCTCAAGGTTGTCACATGGTTCACAGAGATCGTCAAAGAAACGAACCAGTTCCAAACCTGTTTGGGAGGCAGGATGGTAATTTTCTTGGCAGTGTAAAATACATTAAAAAATAATTGATTTATATTAGGGATTTCTGGACAGACAACTTCTTCTGGATGTAGTTTTTGTTATTTTGATCATTATATAGAATAGCAATAACATTTTCGTTAATGTGGAGACTGTGGAGCTTAGATAATTTCAATTAAGTTAAGAGTTTCCTTTCACTACCATTGAATAGTGGATGGTGTCTGGGGGTAAAATCTTTCGTTGTAGTTTGAGAATTTCAATCCAATTTCTATTTTGTAGTCATGTAACTGTCACCTTGAATCTGGTTGATGTTTGGAAAATGAACAGATCTGTTATTTTGAAAAATGCATTACAAGCAAATTTCTTAATGCAGTCAATAAGTTATTGTAAGTTATAATTATGAAAAAAAATGATGTACGATGAAAGCCATTCAGTGTAAAACTGTATTTGGTATTACTGCTTTAATTTCAGGTTTGTTAGCCAAGCATTAATATTTGCATGGCTTATTTTGTATTATTTTTATGTTTCATTTCAAAAGTATAGCAATTTTAAGGCTCTGTAACTAAAAGTGTTTAAGTTGATTTGTGTCAATCATTGACAAAAGCATGAACATCACTTTCCAATAATACAATGTGACACAGTTCACACCAGCACGAGATTTCTTGTGCATTTTAGGTCTGGTGGCGACCATTTCTGTTTAGTCTGAATGTACATACTTGGAAAACGTCTACTCCATGGGTAAGCATACGTTCAGTGTAACAATAATTATTGATAACTATTTCTTGTGTTTATAGTATCACAAATAATATCGAATGGCTTAGAAGGAAAAGAAAATATTAACCCTTATTAAGATTTATTCCTCAAGGATGTGTTTGTAATATAAGACAGAAGTGTAAAAAAAATTGAATTAAAAAAGGAATCAATGGTGCAATGCTACTTGGAAATAACAATACTCTACCAATTTGAAACAGACACAAACCCAGTGATTAGAGTGCTTGCCTTGAGATCTAGTTCCTCACCAATAAACAAAAAATCTTACACAAGGTTCAAGCCTGTCATCATAATATTGTATCTGGTGGATGCTTTTTGGTATCGGTTATTTATCATTATCCATTGCACACTACAAGTGAAAGTCCAGAGAACACTAGGTATTGTGCCCTACAGGGGGGGGGGGGGGGGGGGGTTGTGCACCCAACATAGCAATGTTTGGAACATCACCATCATCATCATCATCATTATCGTCAACAAAAGGATGGGGACATTCATCCACTCAAATGCTTAGGGTTAGGGTCAGTGTTTTAAAAAAGTACTGACAGCTGACAATTAACAAATCGAAAGTGGTTCAGTGTTGTCTGTACAGTCAACTCTCTCTTAACGGACACCTCTGTAAGACGGACACCTCTATAAGACGGACACCTCTATAAGACGGACACCTGGTGCTGGTCCCGGCCGTTTTTTTAGTCATTTTACTATAACCAAACTCTCTATAAGACGGACAACGGACACTTTGAAATCGTCAACGGACACTTGTGAGGTGCTGAATGTGACCGCAAATTACGATTTAGGGAAGAAAAATTCTTGTACGTGACTCTTTTTAACACCAGACGTTTAATTGACAGCTCTTATCTTGTCACAGTACAAGTTAAAATTAAATCAGACATGGTCCCATTCAAAAAAGAACTTGGAGGTGACAACCGAATTGTATTGTAATCTAAAACAGGTAGGTTTCGTTCAAGCAAATAACGTAAAACAAACTTTAAACAGACGCGTATTCACTGTGCACAGGTTCAGCATTATTATCTTAAATTTCCTGGGGTCATGCTACGTCGACTCTCTGTAAGCCGGACACCTCTCTAAGACGGACAGCTGAGGCCGGTCCCGATGGTGTCCGTCTTAGAGAGATAACTGAATAGAGGGTAATGTGAAGTGCTAGATTTCTATCCCATATGAACCATGTGAGCTTGAGCCCTACTGATGGAAATGGGCCCACACAAGGACAGAGAAAAACTCTGACCAGGGTGGGAATTGAACCCACGACCTTCGGGTTAGATCTCCGCCGCTCTACCGACTGATCGAGCTACAAGGTCAGACGGGAGCACGCCGTGGGAACTGAAGATGTAAAAGTTTACACGGTTCATATGGGATAGAAATCTAGCACTTCACATTACCCTCTATTCAGTTAACTCTGTTTAAAATATAAGTGCTACACGGCCAACGTTTGTATAAGCGTAACCTTTCCGTCTTAGAGAGAGTTGACTGTATTCTTATCGACAACGGTATTCGTCATCACAGTGGTCAAAATGTCGTGGACTCACGAGGTGCAGCCGAGTTAGTCCACAACTCCTATCACAGTCTTTCGTGTTTTCTGATGCGAACGAGGCAGCTCTCAAATCGGGAGATAATGAGCGTTCCTGATTGGCTATTGCATTGCGTGACAAATTGACGCGAGCAGCGTTGTGTAGACTCTTATCGACAACGGCAAATTAGCCAATCAGATTATGAGATTACAAGCAATTGTGGTAAAAATAGCATTGGCTATTTCACTCAAAGAAGTCGGCTACTCTCCTCCCTAAATTGAAGTAATTTGACAATAGGTTTAACGCCACTCATAGCAGCCGCCAAACTTTATTTGAAACCCCTCAGGGGCAGATCAAGGCGAGGGGTGCAGGGGGTGATGCGGACCCATTGTGAAAGACGATTGCTCCAAGTGATGGGTTCACACTATGTGTTTACCTAAAATGCCCTCAATACATAAAAACTTTCAAAAAGCAAGGTGCTAGCATGAATGTTACCTTGTAAAATACTATCAGGGAGGCCTGGCTTTTTGGATGGCCGTGATAGTGTACTTCCTATCACAGTCTTCCGTGTTTTCTGATGCGAACGAGGCAGCTCTCAAATCGGGAGATAAACAC
The DNA here is from genome assembly GCA_949126865.1 of Montipora capitata. Classification (NCBI taxonomy): domain Eukaryota; kingdom Metazoa; phylum Cnidaria; class Anthozoa; order Scleractinia; family Acroporidae; genus Montipora; species Montipora capitata. Next base: position 43,723,807 of record OX421450.1, read on the forward strand.
ATTTTTCTTCAAAACGTAAAGCATTGTGGTCAAAGGCGCGAGGAATTGTGGTTATGCGCAAATGGAGGAATTAAGGTGCGCGGTATGATCAGAAGAGGCAAGGGCCTGTCGCTTCTCCTGTCCTCAAACACTGTCGCGCACCAAAAAAATTAAATTCGAAATCGTTCAATGTAAAAGGCCAAGACCTTGGGATGTTGTGGGAAACAAATCTTTTAAACACCTCTCCAATTCTCAGGTCTGTGCGGCGCATCGTTCCTGAGTTATTTGTCGAAGCGTTTCACGCAACGTTTGTGTGGAGACGCGATGTGGTCCACCAATATGACGGACAGTAATCAACAAAAACATCTGTTGTTACCTTTGTGGTGAAAGCGCTTACTTTTCGCTGATGAAAGAAAATACATGTGCATGAACACACCTCCTAATGCACTTGAAAGGCTCAAACTGCTGAGATTCATAGGGTATCTGGGGAGTGTCATCGCCTCTTCGACGGTTGACGTGCAATGACACTACACAGGTCGCGGTCGGCAGCTTGGCTGGTGCAGGCGTAGGCTGTCGGAATTCAAAATGCTGTATTTTGGAAACGAAAGACGTCACGGAATTGGAAACTTGAAAAAATATTTACTTCTAGGTCATCTTCAAGCTCCTTTGGATAAAAATTCAGAAGACCTTGCGATTTTGATTTTAGAATTTGACGACGTCGCTGTGAAAACCATCCTCTTTTTTTCTTTCTTTTCTCGCCGGGTCCATTTGGGGGTGCAGTTTGGGGTCCATGTTTTTTAAGGTCCCTGCTCAAGACCTATTAAAATCTCCATTCAATAGACCTTTTTACCGATACGGCGGCCATTTCGATTGCTATTGTTTTGAATAGCTATTATGGGATGCCCAGGGGGCAAATACACATTAATTTGCCCCCTGAGCATCCCATAATAGCTATTCGAAACAATAGAAATCAAAATGGCCGCCGTATCGGTAAAAAGGTCTATTCCACGCATAAACCGTCGTTAAATTACCGCAAGCATAATTGAACATCTTCCTTCCCCTGGGCAGCATTTCTACCAGGTAGACTCGTATAGCTGAATGCATGTCCTCTTCTTGGAAGATTGCAAATCAACTTATTGCGTTCCTTTCAGAAACTGTGTGTACATTCTAAAGTTCAAAGTCCAATCAAGAGTTTCATTTGTTGCGATTGTCAATCACATTAATTTTTCAGTGACTGCAGTGGTTCGTTTCAAACAGAAACCAACAACTTGATAGAAATCAGCCAATTACAATGCCCAATGTGATTCATTAACTTGAACTGATCCACTAAGATAATCGACGGCACGAAACTGATGAAACCGCTGATTGCAAGGAACTTTAGAGTTAAATCAAACTGTGTTCTTGAGAAAACCAACGTACCAACAAAGTTAAACCACATTTAATGGAGTCAAGTCTGGGCATAGATTTCAGGTCACACCGATGGAAGGTGATTGCTTTCTCCTTACCATGCCTACCGAAGCCTTTTTATAGCTTATCACGCGATCAATAGCTGCAATAAATTGTCAGCTAGACTGACATTGAAAACGACTCTTGAGTCGTCATTAGAGAATGTTAGCATCGACAACGCGTGCGACTTCGAATATAGCTTGCGTAGCTGAGGTTGCTGACCAGCGGTTTTCGTTAAAACAATGGTTTGCAAGGGGTGCTTAGTCTCGCGGGCTCAGAAAACCTGGTTGTGGTCATCAAGTTATTTTAAAAGATTTTTCGCGTAGCTGGCGGTATTGTTGGCGCGAGAGGCGTAAGCCGCATAAACCGCGCGGAGAATGAGGAAGCTGTGAAATAGCGCTCCTCAACAATTCTCCACGCGGCTTCGCCGCTGGTTAATTTGCCTCTCGCTACGCAGGCTCGGGTATGACTTCTGAAATTTTGATTACTGGGCATCCGTAGTGCGCAGCCCGGCGCGCTCAACCTGCCAGTTGGTCTGCGACAACTTCACATCGAAAAGTCGTAGCGATAAGTTCCAGTTTGTCAAAAGGAAATTGCATGCGTTTATTTAGAGCTGTTTCTTTTAGTTCAAAACTGTAATAATCATATACTAACAATCCTCAAGTGTTGGGTAAATAATTTGGGGGGTTTTCAAGCCTGAAAAGCAGATTATTTAAAATGCTGATATTTTGCCAAAGAATTAGTGTGGTTTTCTGCAGACTGGAACTCGTATTATACGCTTATACCTTAATACGTAAAGCCCGACTTCGAGAACGAGTACAAGTTGTACTTTTTCTCGTACTCGCACTTGTTACTGATGCTAACATTTGCTATCAAGCTCTCTCTCTAAGCTCCTGTTTACTCTACCATATTCATACTGGAACTGGATTCGAGATAGTACATCTACATCGTTGCCTAGGCTAAGTGACGAAATACTTGGTCATTGTTGACATTGAAAACTCAGCTATACTTAAATCAGAAGAGTTAATGAGATGAGTTTGTGGTAGTGTTCTGAAAGGATTAGTCACTTCTACTATTGAAGGGTACAACCTCGTCCCTAGGGTACTAAGGTACCCCCCCCCCCCCCCTCCTTTACGAGTTCAGCGGCTCAAGAAGGATTTTAAAATTTTAGCTTAGTCTGTTGTATGCACGCTATTTCGATTCCGCGCATTAAAGATAATTATCGGACTTAAGTACGGTGTGAAGAAGGTCATTCCTTTCTCTTTTACTCTTATAGGGGCTCTTGGTTGGGCTATTTCGAGAGAAAATTTCTGCATAACCGAGGCGACAACCACGCGATTGATCGCCAAAGCATAGCGATAGCCGAGACACTTCCGGGGGCCCATTCCGAAGCGGAAAAATGATCCAGGTACTTGTCTGCTGCCATTGGCAAACCTTTCTGGGTCAAATTTGTCCGGATTTTCCCAGAATTGTTCGGAGAAGTTTAGAGAATGCGTATCCACGCAAACTGGGGTCTGTTGAAAGAAAACAAGTCAAGGTAACGTAAATTCTTAGATATTTATAAGCTATATGCATTAACCATTCATACCCTGGTTGGAAGAAACAACGCATGTGTGTCTTAAGGCGCTGTTACGCTGAGCCATTTTTTCGTGCAACGGCGAGACAAGTTGCACGAAACATCGCTTAATGTAACATACCATATATTAAACGGTCAAAAACGTTGCAAGAAAAGTTGCAGGAACCTCTGCGGAAGTAAAGTTGATTTCAACTTTCCGCAATGTTGCAACGAATTTTTCAAGCATAATATCTGTCCAGCAACTTGTGTATCGCCCAGTTTGCAGCATCAGCCGATGAAATGTTCCTTTAACCCTCATGTGATCATCGACAACGAGAGACAAGTTGCCTAGGCGTTGCCTAGTTAAATGAACCCCTGGGCCGAGATCTATTTTTTTAAAGAAAATAAGTGAGGGGGTGGTCTAACTATTGATCCATTTTATATAACACGACATAATTTTGGGGCATCGTTAGCAGCAATAAGATAAGAAACCTTACCTGCCCTATAGGATGATATATGATCACGTGATATGTCAAAGTTATTTTAGCACAGAAATCTCAGCTAAGCGGCAACACTTTTTATCATTTCTGGTGGCTGGATTTACCTTTATGAAGTTAACACTATTGGCTACATCATTTCTGTAATTGGACATTTCAAGATAATTTTAAATAAATGTCCGAAAAAAGAAATCACTTTCCATAGGGGACTGGGAACTAGTACGAAATGCTGTATATTTCTAAACAGTTCGATTTCTTTTACTGTTTTCACTAAACTAATAGTAAGGGTCGTGTTGCTGGGTTCGCTACATTTCTTGCATTCCATATTTTGTCACGTGACTTCATCCCATGACTACTGGCGCCTCACCCACTCACTCACTCACTCACTCACTCACTCACTCACTCACTCACTCACTCACTCACTCACTCACTCACTCACTCACTCACTCACTCACTCACTCACTCACTCACTCACTCACTCACTCACTCACTCACCCCTTTGGGAATCTGATATCCACCCAGATCAGTGACTTGTTTCACAGTCTTCTCTGGCAAACTCAACGCCAGCGCTGGATGCACTCTGGCACTTTCTTTAAGTACTATCTCCATATAGGGAAGGCTTTTTTCCAAGTCTGTGTGGGAACTTGGATCATCTCCCTGCAATATCGCGTCTATTTCTTGTTGAACTTTGTCTTGAATGTTCTTATATTGAGCGAGGTCGGCTAATGCAAAGGATGTGGCGGCAAAACTGACATCGATGTTCAAAAGAAGGATTTCATCTACGGAATGAAAAAGCTAGAAAGAAGCGAAACAATACAAGGAGTGATCTGCACGCCAATCTTGCCGTTCCGTTAAATTCAACCGACTTTAACATATCCTTTGTCTT
>OX421450.1:43740669-43743169 GCA_949126865.1 Montipora capitata
GACGTCATAGTGTCACCCAACCGGAATTGTCTTATAGATAGATCGTACATGGGTTCCTGGTCTACAAAAATACTGTAACATAGGCTTAGGCTTTTTGTTTATTTCACTCGGAACATGAAGCCATTATATTTTTCGATTACATCAACTCTAGACACCCAAACATTACATCAACTCTAGACACCCAAACATTAGGTTCACTATGGAAAAAGAAGCTCATCACAAATTACCCTTTTTAGATGTTTTAGTTGATAATAATGATCCCATTTCTTTTCTAACTAGAGTTTACCGTAAGAAAACCTTTACTGGGTTATTAACTAATTATTTCAGTTTCACTTCGTACTCTTACAAAGTGGGTCTCATCAGGACTCTTATTGATAGGGCCTATAAGATTAACAACACCCGGTTGGGGCTACACGAGGACATAACTAAGCTTATGGAAATCCTAAAAAAGAATCTTTTCCCTGCCCATTTAATTGAAAGGGTTGTAAACCGTTACATTACTGGGACCCTAAGTAATCATTGTCCCCAGGGTTCCCTTCCACTTCGCCTATATTTTATTTTAAGCTACCTTACATAGGCCATTTTTCTGTCGTAACTCAGAAAAAGATCCGTCACTTTATCAAGCGCTACTGCAATGATTTGGACATCAAACTAGTTTTTTCCTCTTTAAGATAGGCAACTTGCTTGGTGTGAAAGACCCTATCCCTGGCGGGCTTCGTTCACGTGTGGTTTATAAGTTTGTATGTGCGGGCTGTAATGCCTGTTATGTCGACGAAACAACCCGGCATTTTTCCACACGCGTGCGTGAGCACTTAGTCAGTGATAGGGCCTCTCACATTTTTAAACACCTACAGAATTCCGAACAATGTCGCGCCCTGTCTTGAGGGGAATGTTTCCATATTTTAGATCAGGCCTCTACGACTTTTCAACTCAAGATAAAAGAAGCTTTTCATATTCAAAGAGAACAACCTTCTCTTAATCAACAACTGCATCACGTAAATCTACAACTATCCTTTTAATTCTCACATCGTCACGTTTTATGTACATTCTGTTGTTACTGGCATAATTAGCACTTTTTCCGTACTTATAAATTCAACTTAACGCTTTGTACATTAATCAACTGAAGATGACAGAAGTTTCTGTCGAAACATGTCTTGTAATTTCAAAAGTTTTGTCGTTTTCTTTAAAAATCTCTTATTTTATATTTAATCTTAAACTTCCAACAAAATAGTCGCCTCTTGAAGGTGATCTTGTCTTGTTTACAGTTCAGTTTTTCAAATTATCAAAATGTAGGCTTGTGTGGTTATTAACAACTGAAATAGTCTTGAAGGGAATATATGCGCCTTTATCTCTGAACTCACCTCCTAGTCAGGTATATCATCCACCTTATCCGCAACGAGTTTTTTCAATAGTAATCTGCGCCCGACGATCTTTGAACAACCGGTGGAATCATGGCCTCTGCTAAATCGGCATCGACTGACCTTGTCTCGCGCTGTGTCTTCTTTATCACACCATCATATCGTCTAAAAGGCATGACAGTGCTATTGTAGCTACTTCTCAGGGGGTTCGAATAACTTGCTCCCTTTTTGTCATCGGCCAACATTGCTTATGACTTTGATTGAAACATTTTGAACCATAAAATTTTTGGATATCTTCCTTTAAGCTAGCCTCTTCAAATCAATCTTTCCGTTTGTCCACTGGAAGCGCAATAGCTGAAAGTCAATCATGACAACTTACTTGCCATGCCATCTTCCGTCTCTGATTCCAATCTCCAAGGGGAACACATTCAACCGATATCATTACGTTCACTGGGCAAAGAATTAACGTCATGAATTGGTTCCAGGGTTAATTTATAATGATAGTCTCTCTCGTGGTCTTCAAATGGTGTCTCAAAAAGGTTCACTGGTATTTGGCCTGAGATCACTCACCGTTTACGTTGACTCAGTGTGGCTTCAACCGGAGGTCATTTGCAACCACATTAAAACTCAAACTTTCAAACGTCTCTTTCCCTTTACAAGAAGTTTCTTCAAGGACTTGAAGCAGTCAGGCCAACAAGAGTTATGTCCAGGGATTCATTGCTCAAAGAACACATAAAACAAAAGCAATATTCAAAAACAGCTTCCAGAAGCCGGCCAAGCAGTGCCAAGAGCACCACTTCTAGTGTCCTTTCTCGTACACCTAGTGAATCAAGTTTGATGATTGGGGATTCTGTTAGTGTTTCAAGCTCAAGGTTGTCACATGGTTCACAGAGATCGTCAAAGAAACGAACCAGTTCCAAACCTGTTTGGGAGGCAGGATGGTAATTTTCTTGGCAGTGTAAAATACATTAAAAAATGATTGATTTATATTAGGGATTTCTGGACAGACAACTTCTTCTGGATGTAGTTTTTGTTATTTTGATCATTATACAGAATAGCAATAACATTTTCATTAATGTGGAGACTGTGGAGCTTAGATAATTTCAATTAAGTTAGGAGTTTCCTTTCACTACCATTGAATA
>OX421450.1:43748169-43755669 GCA_949126865.1 Montipora capitata
TTTTCTGCAGACTGGAACTCGTATCATACACTTATACCTTAATACGTAAAGCACGACTTCGAGAGCGAGTACAAATTGTACTTTTTCTCGTACTCGCACTTGTTGCCGATGCTAACATTCGCTATCAAGCTCTCTCTCTAAGCTCCCGTTTACTCTACCATATTCAGACTGGAACTAGATTCGAGATAGTACATCTACATCGTTGCCCAGGCTAAGTGACGAAATACTTGGTCATTGTTGACATTGAAAACTCAGCTATACTTAAATCAGAAGAGTTAATGAGATGAGTTTGTGGCAGTGTTCTGAAAGGATTAGTCACTTCTACTATTGAAGGGTACAGCCTCGTCCCTAGGGTACTAAGGTACCCCTCCCCCACCCCCCTCCTTTACGAGTTCAGCCGCTCAAGAAGGATTTTAAAACTTTAGCTTAGTCTGTTGTATGCACGCTATTTCGATTCCGCGCATTAAAGATAATTATCGGACTTAAGTACGGTGTGAAGAAGGTCATTCCTTTCTCTTTGACTCTTATAGGGGCTCTTGGTTGGGCAATTTCGAGAGAAAATTTCTGCATAACCGAGGCGACAACCACGCGATTGATCGCCAAAGCATAGCGATAACCGAGACACTTCCGGGGGCCCATTCCGAAGCGGAAAAATGATCCAGGTACTTGTCTGCTGCCATTGGCAAACCTTTCTGGGTCAAATTTGTCCGGATTTTCCCAGAATTGTTCGGAGAAGTTTAAAGAATGCGTATCCACGCAAACTGGGGTCTGTTGAAAGAAAAAAAGTCAAGGTAACGTAAACTCTTTACAAGCCATATGCATTAACCATTCATACCCTGGTTGGAAGAAACAACGCATGTGTGTCTTAAGGCGCTGTTACGCTGAGCCATTTTTTCGTGCAACGGCGAGACAAGTTGCACGAAACATCGCTTAATGTAACATACCATATATTAAACGGTCAAAAACGTTGCAAGAAAAGTTGCAGGAACCTCTGCGGAAGTAAAGTTGAGTTCTACTTTCCGCAATGTTGCAACGAATTTTTCAAGCATAATATCTGTCCAGCAACTTGTGTATCGCCCAGTTTGCGGCATCAGCCGATGAAATGTTCCTTTAACCCTCATGTGATCATCGACAACGAGAGACAAGTTGCAAGAAGCGTTGCCTAGGTAAATGAACTCCTGGGCCGAGATCTATTTTTTTAAAGAAAATAAGTGAGGGGGTGGTCTAACTATTGATCCATTTTATATAACACGAAATAATTTGGGGGGATCGTTAGCAGCAATAAGATAAGAAACCTTACCTACCATATAGGATGATATATGATCACGTGATATGTCAAAGTTCTTTTAGCACAGAAATCTCAGCTAAGCGGCAACACTTTTTATCATTTTCTGGTGGCTGGATTTACCTTTATGAAGTTAACACTATTGGCTACATCATTTCTGTAATTGGACATTTCAAGATAATTTTAAATAAATGTCCGAAAAAAGAAATCACTTTCCATAGGGGACTGGGCACTAGTACAAATTGCTGTATATTTCTAAACAGTTGGATTTCTTTTACTATTTTCACTAAACTAATAGTAGCAAAGTGAAATATTTTTTTTCATAAACTGTTGCCGTTTTTTATTTTGAGTTTTGTGGCCGTAACAAGTCACGTGATGAAAGTCTGCGAAAGTCTTAGGTTCTTATTACTAAGTTTTGAAGCAAGCAACCGTGGACAATCTTCCTGTCGGTGTACGTTGGATCAGTGGCTTGATCTGATCGGCGTAGTTACAAGTTGAGAAACTAAATATTTTAAACAAGAGCCGATACAACGTAGATTTGATTTTAGTGGTGTACTATATTTCGGCTGGCCAAACCAGCCTTCTTCCAGCCGAAATATAGTACACCACTAAAATCAAATCTACGTTGTATCGGCTCTTGCTTAAAATATTTAGTTTCTCAACTTATTACTAAACCTTCAGAGGTTAAACCCCCCTCTTACTTTCTTACGCATAATTTGGCGCCAGGTTGGGCCCATTCCTTAATTTTATGGTGTAACCCCCATCAAGCAACTTGTTTCTCAGTGTGAGAACTTGTAAGACAAGTTGAAGAACAAATTGAAAAGTGTAGCAGCGGCTTAGTTTTAAGGGTCGTGTTGCTGGGTTCGCTACATTTCTTGCATTTTATATTGTGTCACGTGACTTCATGCCATGACTACTCACTCACTCACTCACCCACTCACTCACTCACCCCTTTGGGAATCTGATATCCACCCAGATCAGTGACTTGTTTCACAGTCTTCTCTGGCAAACTCAACGCCAGTGCTGGATGCACTCTGGCACTTTCTTTAAGTACTATCTCCATATAGGGCAGCCTTTTTTCCAAGTCTATGAGGGAACTTGGATCATCTCCCTGCAATATCGCGTCTATTTCTTGTTGAACTTTGTCTTGAATGTTCTTATATTGAGCGAGGTCGGCTAATGCAAAGGACGTTGCGGCAAAACTGACATCGATGTTCAAAAGAAGGATTTCATCTACGGAATGAAAAAGCTAGAAAGAAGCGAAAACAATACAAGAAGTGAACTGCACGCCAATTTTGCCGTTCCGTTAAATTGAACCGACTTTAACATATCCTTTGTCTCTGTGATTAACATTAGTTCGATGTTTCCACACTCAATATCGGTAACCCCAACCTTAAGAAAATCTTAATCAACTGTAATACTTAAATGACGTTTTCATTTTGTCTTCCCTCTCCGAAACGCGGAAAAAATCTTTCAATTTTCTCGTTTTTAAAAGATATCTTTTTCTATGATTTCTGCTGAGTTATTTCCTGACAATGGGTCGTCATTCGGGGAATTTAAAATTGCTGTCTCTTTTTCTTTTTCCTCAGTGAGCCCTTAGGTCAGTTAAGCGGCTGAGCGGCTACGCGAGCGACGAAGTAGGGCTATATTTAAGTAAAAAAACATAACACGAAGAAGACGAAGGACTTTATTTAAAGCTCACACCCTGATGCAGCACGCTTTGTAGTGTTCATTTTACCCCTTTTGACTGGCCGCTTTTAGCGAAAATAGTTGCAAAGTTTATAGCTCGGACGATTAATCTTACTCTTTGTTAACAGTATAGGTTGTCAGTTATTCTTACTGCTGGTAGCTGAGCCTTTTTGCTGATGGAAAAATGCCAGAATTGCTATCGTGTTATTCACTACTTTTGACACGACGACGTTTTTGCAAAACCTCGTACTAACATGACGACAGTATCACGTTTTTTCCGCCAAAATATTAGTGAGCTTAAGCACGCGCGTTTTTGAGACGCAGACGGCAACCGGAAGAGAACATTTAGCGTGCCAGAGCCGTGGTGTCTCCTAGACTTTTATACTAATCATCTCTAATGGAGAAAAGACACTTAGCAATATAAGTGTGGTTGTGTGAAGACAAGTTAGAAGGGAAAACAGCTCACTTCCAGTTGCCGTCCGCGTCTCAAAAACGCGCGTGCTTAAGCTCCCTAATGACTGTGGTTTGCGCGCTCTCACTGTTGGTCTATGAGAAAATCTCGTGCCCGTAGTCGTTCTCGTCCTAGAATCGAAAGCTCTCTATTGTTGCCGCGAGAGGCAAATTAACGAGCGGCGAAGCTGCCCGGAGACTGGGGAGGGGCGCTGTATTTCACAGCGTCCGTCCCCATTCTCCCCGCAAAAAATATCGCGAGCTACGCAGGCTACGGCCAACGCTGACATACCTCTTTTTCATCCATTTCGAGCGCGTGAGTTTTTAGTAGTTCCATCATGGCAAAGAAAAACCCATCGCCTGCATCAAGTCGCCCCTCCTCATATTCCTTGAACAAAAATCGATTGAACTCATTCCAAGCTTCATTAAAACGCCGGGCCTTTTGGTTTGCTTTTGTCGGCAGAAGTGAATAAAAAGGCAATCTCGTTTCACCCACATTTAACATGTCGACTGCACCTTGCAACAAACCACTCAGTTCTAAAATGCGCTGGAAGAACTTGTTGAGCACGTCTTCTCCGTAAACCACATGGACTAAAACTCGAAGTGTGACATCAGCCAGCCCTCCTGTCTGAAGATCCACGGGTTGACCAACCGGCAAGGATTCCATAAAGGACTTGCATTCCTGGCCAATAACTCTCAAAGTCTTTGAAACCACTTCCGTAGAAAAGTATTTCTCAAAGGGTCCTCGACATCTTTTCACCTCATCTCTGCCGTGACTTGTTGCCAAGCAGTTGCCAAGGATGTCTTTGAACACGATTCCAAGGCACGTAAAGTCGGGATCTCGTTGATGTGAATAGTGATCCGAGTAAAAGGTTCGAATGGCCTTCGCGTCGGCTAAGATTCTATGAAAGTACAAAGAGAAAAGCTTAGGATACATTTAAGGTGCAGCCCAGTGGTTAGGGCGCTTGCCTTGAGATCCGGGGATCCCGGGTTCAAGACACGTTCTGACCACTCGTTGAATTTGTTCCTGGTAGTCCCTGGTTCAACTTCTCAGCTGTACTCGTAAAAAGCCAACTGGTTTGCCTCCGGCCAGTTGGGATTCTTAACAGTTTCTGTTGAATGTTCTGTTCTGTCGTGATTGTGTTTCATTGGCCCTGAAAAGCCCCTATGGGGAGTGGTCAATTAAGTATTTAAATGTATATGTGTATGCATATGTATGTATTCGATCCTTACTAATATAAATAGAAATGACAATTTTCTTCTTACAGGACTCCGTAAAGCGACACGGACTACACATACCCTTTGGGTACGGGTTTCTTTAAAACGAGGAACGGGAAATCGAGGAATGGGAATGGGGAATGGGGAACGGGGAATCTTCAAAATGGGAAAAATTAAAATGGGGAATCTTTAAAAGCGGGAATTTTTAAAAGAGGGAATCTTTAAAAGAGGGAATCGTTAAAAGAGGGAACCTTTAAAATGGGGAATCTTTAAAAGCGGGAATCTTTAAAATAAAACAAATACGAAAACGCTAAGGTCAAAATAAACATATTCCAGCATAAGTGCCACTGGATCGTGCCATACAGGTTTGAATCCAACTATGATGTCGTGCTTGAGGTCGTAAAAGAACCTGGCCTCTTTGGCGAACGCATCGATGAAGTCGAGTGAAGACCCGAGCAATTTCTTAACAACAACTGTTTCCCCTTTCCTGACCGAATCTCCGACCTTCCTCCTTCTATATTCGGTGACAAAAACGGCTCCAAACGCCCCTTACCCGATAACATATTGTCCGCCGAGTCCACCTAAATTGTGGAAGACCTTCGAAGGGACCGATTCTTTTTTCTTGGAAGTAAATGCAATGGGTATTTTGAAGTTGTATTTGCAAGACCGCATCGCGTAGAAAGAGGTTTCGTGAAGCACACAATAACGGATTATACGCGAAATTCCCGCCAAAATAACTAACAACCGATCTATGAGAGTTCCTGTGTCAGATAGCCTATAATATTGTCATGGAATAGTAAATTCTCCTCAACTCTTAACTTAAAAAGTAAGCTAATATAAATTATGTCACAGAACACCGCCGGCACATCGTTCGGCATCTACTTACTGTATTGCTTATTTTCCAGAATCGGGGAAAAGAAAGAAAGAAAATATGCAAAGACTCCCGCCGAGATTCAGATCACTGCAATTTTTCTTATGCAAGATACACGGACAAATCGTTTACCACAATTCAAGAGATTTATATGGAGACGCCATGCTGGCCAAACATCTGTCACTGAGTTTCCCACACTAGCCTGGGAACGCAACAAAAATTACAATAGTGCTTTTTCTAATACTGTTCAGATAGCCAAATTCCATGAAATACATCACTTTTTAGCAAACATTACAGCTCTCTCGGCCATCGTGTAAATGTCGCATCACTCAAAGCTTAAAAATTCAAGGGTTGTCTGTCACAAAACCAAGAACCCATTGTGTGTGCCATATATCTGTCGTTAAGTAGTGCGTCTTTCCATTAGTACTTGATAACGGTAGGACAAATATTTATCGCTGCGAAACTCAATTTAAAAACTTCGCAGACTGGACCGGGAGTTAAGATGAATCAAGGCGGTTCGATTCTTCTGTCGGTGTAGCAGATCTCAAAGAGTAAGAATCGAGATTTGAACCGCTCCACTAGCCCGCTAAACAGATATGCTTTAGCGTGCGATATAATTGCAATGAATGAATTGATTTTAGTTGATTAATCAATAATTCCCAGAGCTTCCCGTTCAAAAGACTCTCGCTTTTAAAGAATCCTCATTTTAAAGATTCCCGTTTTCAAAGATTCCTATTTTAAAGATTCCCGCTTTTAAAGATTCCCCATTTTAAAGATTCCCCATTTTAAAGATTCCTCTTTTTAAAGATTCCCCATTCCCCATTCCCCATTCCCATTCTACGATTCCCCGTTCCCTCCTTTTAAAGATAGCCCTTTTGGGTACCTGACCTCGAGAACATGTGGTTCTAAGACTTATGACAGTTGGGACTTTACGATCTTCTACAGTGACCTTAAAAATACGTCACCTAAAAATATAACTTCCGTAAAGGCCTGGCCAAACGCTCGCAACATTTCAACGCAACATCTTGCAACATTGTTGCCAAACTAATCAAAGAATACAGAATAATACCACGTGAATTGAACGTGGTCAATTTTGTAGCTGACCTATCTAATGTAGCCTGCGAGCAGGCTCACTCGCATTTTCCGTGCCTACAAGTGAGCCTGCTCGCGGGCTATATCTAATGTATCAGAAGCACGTGACGTTGAAGCGTGTATTCGTGCAACTCTTTTCCTTGGAACAAAGCTGGGGATTTTAGGACACCAATTTTATGCCCAAATATGGACAAAAATAAGATCAATGCTGCAAGCGCGGGAAAATGCGTGAGCGCGAGAAATTTTTAAACTCAAAAAACCTCAGCTCTGAAGCTTCTGAATGTATCAAATATGTGCACAGAAGTACATCATTGCACGGCTGTGGGTTATTCAGAGGAGAAGTCTTGTTTCCAAAAAATATGTCAGAATCCGACAAAGAGAATAACCCATTTCCGAGTTCCTGCATGCCTCAGTTTCAAAGCGAGTCCTGGTGCACAACCATTCAAATGTAAATGAGTTGCGTATTCTTATGCAAATCAAACTCATTTCCCTTTCAATAGTTAAGCACCAAGACTCACTTCGAAACCGAGACAAGCAGCAACTCGGAAATGGCCTATGGCTCTCTTTGGTCAAATGAAACAAGTCAAATGTCCTTTGACGTAATGTAAGTTATCCCTAGATGGCCTTCTCCGTAATTATTTTATATCCTTTGGTTATGCTAGTATACAGAATAATACTTACATAACAGGCGTAAGACAGTGCCAAATGTAATAAATGGAACCATGCTTCTTAGACAATGGTCTTCCAAAGAAGTTGACTTGATTGAAATGACCCCAAGGTAATTTTGGAAGTTCGCCTGGCATTCGCTTTCCTTGGGCGTTCCGTGGAACTCGCAGATAAACCAAGCAAAGCTGACAGTAGTAAAGTATTACAAATGTAACTTAATGTTAATGGT
>OX421450.1:43758169-43768169 GCA_949126865.1 Montipora capitata
TCACAAGAAACTTGACGTCATAGTGTCACCCAACCGGAATTGTCTTTGTCTTTTGCAAAAAAGGTAGGCTAAAAATAGATAGATCGTACATGGGTTCCTGGTCTACAAAAATACTGTAACATAGGCTTAGGCTTTTTGTTTATTTCACTCGGAACATGAAGCCATTATATTTTTCGATTACATCAACTCTAGACACCCAAACATTAGGTTCACTATGGAAAAAGAAGCTCATCACAAATTACCCTTTTTAGATGTTTTAGTTGATAATAATGATCCCATTTCTTTTCTAACTAGAGTTTACCGTAAGAAAACCTTTACTGGGTTATTAACTAATTATTTCAGTTTCACTTCGTACTCTTACAAAGTGGGTCTCATCAGGACTCTTATTGATAGGGCCTATAAGATTAACAACACCCGGTTGAGGCTACACGAGGACATAACTAAGCTTATGGAAATCCTAAAAAAGAATCTTTTCCCTGCCCATTTAAAAGGGTTGTAAACCGTTACATTACTGGGACCCTAAGTAATCATTGTCCCCAGGGTTCCCTTCCCACTTCGCCTATATTTTATTTTAAGCTACCTTACATAGGCCATTTTTCTGTCGTAACTCAGAAAAAGATCCGTCACTTTATCAAGCGCTACTGCAATGATTTGGACATCAAACTAGTTTTTTCCTCTTTAAGATAGGCAACTTGTTTGGTGTGAAAGACCCTATCCCTGGAGGGCTTCGTTCACGTGTGGTTTATAAGTTTGTATGTGCGGGCTGTAATGCCTGTTATGTCGGCGAAACAACCCGGCATTTTTCCACGCGCGTGCGTGAGCACTTAGTCAGTGATAGGGCCTCTCACATTTTTAAACACCTACAGAATTCCGAACAATGTCGCGCCCTGTCTTCAGGGGAATGTTTCCATATTTTAGATCAGGCCTCTACGACTTTTCAACTCAAGATAAAAGAAGCTTTTCATATTCAAAGAGAACAAACTTCTCTTAATCAACAACTGCATCACGTAAATCTAAAACTATCCTTTTAATTCTCACATTGTCACGTTTTATGTACATTCTGTTGTTACTGGCATAATTAGCACTTTTTCCGTACTTATAAATTCAACTTAACGCTTTGTACATTAATCAACTGAAGATGACAGAAGTTTCTGTCGAAACATGTCTTGTAATTTCAAAAGTTTTGTCGTTTTCTTTAAAAATCTCTTATTTTATATTTAATCTTAAACTTCCAACAAAATAGTCGCCTCTTGAAGATGATCTTGTCTTGTTTACAGTTCAGTTTTTCAAATTACCAAAAGCTGTTAATGTAGGCTTGTGTGGTTATTAACAACTGAAATAGTCTTGAAGGGAATATATGCGCCTTTATCTCTGAACTCACCTCCGAGTCAGGTATTTCTAATTAGGGTCAAACCTGGACATATCTCGGTATATCACGTATATCATCCACCTTATCCGCAACGATCTGCGCCCGACGATCTTTGAACAACCGGTGGAATCATGGCCTCTGCTAAATCGGAATCGACTGATCTTGTCTGGCGCTGTATCTTCTTTATCACACCATCATATCGTCTAAAAGCCATGACAGTGCTATTGTAGCTACTTCTCACGGGGTTCGAATAACTTGCTCCCTTTTTGTCATCGGCCAACATTGCTTATGACTTTGATTGAAACTTCCTTTAAGCTAGCCTCTTCTAATCAATCTTTCCGCTTGTCCACTGGAAGGTATTGTTGGCGCGAGAGGCGTAAGCCGCATAAACCGCGCGGAGAATGAGGAAGCTGTGAAATAGCGCTCCTCTCCATTCTCCACGCGGCTTCGCCGCTGGTTAATTTGCCTCTCGCTACGCAGGCTCGAGTACGACTTCTGAAATTTTGATTATTGGGCATCCGTAGTGCGCAGCCCGGCGTGCTCAACCTGCCAGTTGGTCTGCGACAACTTTACATCGAAAAGTCATAGGGATAAGTTCCAGTTTGTCAAAAGAAAATTGCATGCGTTTATTTAGAGCTGTTTCTTTTAGTTCAAAACTGTAATAATCATATACTAACAATCCTCAAGTGTTGGGTAAATAATTTGGGGGGTTTTCAAGCCTGAAAAGCAGATTATTTAAAATGCTGATATTTTGCCAAAGAATTAGTGTGGTTTTCTGCAGACTGGAACTCGTATTATACGCTTATACCTTAACACGT
The DNA here is from genome assembly GCA_949126865.1 of Montipora capitata. Classification (NCBI taxonomy): domain Eukaryota; kingdom Metazoa; phylum Cnidaria; class Anthozoa; order Scleractinia; family Acroporidae; genus Montipora; species Montipora capitata. The sequence continues at coordinate 43,760,357 of OX421450.1, forward strand.
AAAGCCCGACTTCGAGAACGAGTACAAGTTGTACTTTTTCTCGTACTCGCACTTGTTACTGATGCTAACATTTGATATCAAGCTCTCTCTCTAAGCTCCTGTTTACTCTACCATATTCATACTGGAACTGGATTCGAGATAGTACATCTACATCGTTGCCCAGGCTAAGTGACGAAACACTTGGTCATTGTTGACATTGAAAACTCAGCTATACTTAAATCAGAAGAGTTAATGAGATGAGTTTGTGGCAGTGTTCTGAAAGGATTAGTCACTTCTACTATTGAAGGATACAGCCTCGTCCCTAGGGTAGTAAGGTACTCCTCCTCCTCCTTTACGAGTTCAGCCGCTCAAGAAGGATTTTAAAAATTTAGCTTAGTCTGTTGTATGCACGCTCTTTCCATTCCGCGCATTAAAGATAATTATCGGACTTAAGTACGGTGTGAAGAAGGTCATTCCTTTCTCTTTGACTCTTATAGGGGCTCTTGGTTGGGCAATTTCGAGAGAAAATTTCTGCATAACCGAGGCGACAACCACGCGATTGATCGCCAAAGCATAGCGATAACCGAGACACTTCCGGGGGCCCATTCCGAAGCGGAAAAATGATCCAGGTACTTGTCTGCTGCCATTGGCAAACCTTTCTGGGTCAAATTTGTCCGGATTTTCCCAGAATTGTTCGGAGAAGTTTAAAGAATGCGTATCCACGCAAACTGGGGTCTGTTGAAAGAAAACAAGTCAAGGTAACGTAAATTATTTTTAGATCTTTATAAGCTATATGCATTAACCATTCGTACCCTGGTTGGAAGAAACAACGCATGTGTGCCTTAAGGCGCTGTTACGCTGAGCCATTTTTTTGTGCAACGGCGAGACAAGTTGCACGAAACATTGCTTAATGTAACATACCATATATTAAACGGTCAAAAACGTTGCAAGTTGCAGAAACCTCTGCGGAAGTAAAGTTGAGTTCTACTTTCCGCAATGTTGCAACGAATTTTTCAAGCATAATATCTGTCCAGCAACTTGTGTATCGCCCAGTTTGCGGCATCAGCCGATGAAATGTTCCTTTAACCGTCATGTGATCATCGACAGCGAGAGACAAGTTGCAAGAAGCGTTGCATAGGTGAATTAAGGCCTGGGCCGAGATATATTTTTTTAAAGAAAATAAGTGAGGGGGTGGTCTAACTATTGATCCATTTTATATAACACGAAATAACTTTGGGGCATCGTTAGCAGCAATAAGATATGAAACCTTAACTGCTATATAGGATGATATATTATCACGCGATATGTCAAAGTTATTTTTAGCACAGAAATCTCAGCTGAGGCATCGCTTTTTATCATTTTCTGGTGGCTGGATTTACCTTAATGAAGTTAACACTATTGGCTACATCATTTCTGCAATTGGACATTTCAAGATAATTTTAAATAAATGACCGAAAAAAAGAAATCACTTTCCATAGGGGACTGGGTACTAGTGCAAAATGCCGTATAAATCCAAAACCAAAAGCATATTTAACAAAGGCCAAGCACAGTTCGTTTTCTTTTACTATTTTCACTAAAGTAATAGTAGCAAAGTGAAATATATATTTTTTCATAAACTGTTGCCGTTTTTTATTTTGGGTTTTGTGGCCGTAACAAGTCACGTGACTACATTTGCATACGTCATCCACATCAATATAAAAACTTTTGTGACTTTATTAGGCTTCGAAAGTCTTAGGTTCTTATTACTAAACCTTCAGAGGTTAAACCCCCCTCTTCCTTTTTTACGTATAATTTGGCGCCAGGTTGGGCCCATTCCTTAATTTTATGGTGTAACACCCATCAAGCAACTAGTTTCTCAGTGTGAGAACTTGTAAGACAAGTTGCAGGACAAATTGCAAAGTGTAAAAGCGGCTTAGTTTTAAGGGTCGTGTTGCTGGGTTCGCTGAATTTCTTGCATATTATATTGTGTCACGTGACTTCATGCCATGACTACTCACTCACTCACTCACCCACTCACTCACCCCTTTGGGAATCTGATATCCACCCAGATCAGTGACTTGTTTCACAGTCTTCTCTGGCAAACTCAACGCCAGTGCTGGATGCACTCTGGCACTTTCTTTAAGTACTATCTCCATATAGGGCAGCCTTTTTTCCAAGTCTATGAGGGAACTTGGATCATCTCCCTGCAATATCGCGTCTATTTCTTGTTGAACTTTGTCTTGAATGTTCTTATATTGAGCGAGGTCGGCTAATGCAAAGGACGTTGCGGCAAAACTGACATCGATGTTCAAAAGAAGGATTTCATCTACGGAATGAAAAAGCTAGAAAGAAGCGAAAACAATACAAGAAGTGAACTGCACGCCAATTTTGCCGTTCCGTTAAATTGAACCGACTTTAACATATCCTTTGTCTCTGTGATTAACATTAGTTCGATGTTTCCACACTCAATATCGGTAACCCCAACCTTAAGAAAATCTTAATCAACTGTAATACTTAAATGACGTTTTCATTTTGTTTTCCCTCTCCGAAACGCGGAAAAAATCTTTCAATTTTCTCGTTTTTAAAAGATATCTTTTTCTATGATTTCTGCTGAGTTATTTCCTGACAATGGGTCGTCATTCGGGGAATTTAAAATTGCTGTCTCTTTTTTGTTTTCCTCAGTGAGCCCTTAGGTCAGTTAAGAGGCTGAGCGGCTACGCGAGCGACGAAGTAGGGCTATATTTAAGTAAAAAAACATAACACGAAGAAGACGAAGGACTTTATTTAAAGCTCACACCCTGAAGCAGCACGCTTTGTAGTGTTCACTTTACCCCTTTTGACTGGCCGCTTTTAGCGAAAATAGTTGCAAAGTTTATAGCTCGGACGATTAATCTTACTCTTTGTGAACAGTATAGGTTGTCAGTTATTCTTACTGCTGGTAGCTGAACCTTTTTGCTGATGGAAAAATGCCAGAATTGCTATCGTGTTATTCACTGCTTTTGACACGACGACGTTTTTGCAAAACCTCGTACTAAAATGACGACAGTATCACGTTTTTTCCGCCAAAATATTAGTGAGCTTAAGCACGCGCGTTTTTGAGACGCAGACGGCAACCGGAAGAGAACATTTAGCGTGCCAGGGCAGTGGTGTCTCCTAGATTTTTATACTAATCATCTCTAATGGAGAAAAGACACTTAGCACTGTAAGTGTGGTTGTGTGAAGACAAGTTAGAAGAGAAAACAGCTCACTTCCGGTGGTTGCCGTCCGCGTCTCAAAAACGCGCGTGCTTAAGCTCCCTAATGACTCTGGTTTGCGCGCTCTCACTGTTGGTCTATGAGAAAATCTCGTGCCCGTAGTCGTTCTCGTCCTAGAATCGAAAGCTCTCTATTGTTGCCGCGAGAGGCAAATTAACGAGCGGCGAAGCTGCCCGGAGACTGGGGAGGGGCGCTGTTATTTCACAGCGTCCGTCCCCATTCTCCCCGCCAAAAATATCGCCAGCTACGCAGGCTACGGCCAACGCTCACATACCTCTTTTTCATCTATTTCGAGCGCGTGAGTTTTTAGTAGTTCCATCATGGCAAAGAAAAACCCATCGCCTGCATCAAGCCGCCCCTCCTCATATTCCTTGAACAAAAACCGATTGAACTCATTCCAGGCTTCATTAAAACGCCGGGCCTTTTGGTTTGCTTTTGTCGGCAGAAGTGAATAAAAAGGCAATCTCGTTTCACCCACATTTAACATGTCGACTGCACCTTGCAACAAACCACTCAGTTCTAAAATGCGCTGGAAGAACTTGTTGAGAACGTCTTCTCCGTAAACCACATGAACTAAAACTCGAAGTGTGACATCAGCCAGCCCTCCTGTCTGAAGATCCACGGGTTGACCAACCGGCAAGGATTCCATAAAGGACTTGCATTCCTGGCCAATAACTCTCAAAGTCTTTGAAACGACTTCCGTAGAGAAGTATTTCTCAAAGGGTCCTCGACATCTTTTCACCTCATCTCTGCCGTGACTTGTTGCCAAGCAGTTGCCAAGGATGTCTTTGAACACGACTCCAAGGCACGTAAAGTCGGGATCTCGTTGATGTGAATAGTGATCCGAGTAAAAGGTTCGAATGGCCTTCGCGTCGGCTAAGATTCTATGAAAGTACAAAGAGAAAAGCTTAGGATACATTTAAGGTGCAGCCCAGTGGTTAGGGCGCTTGCCTTGAGATCCGGGGATCCCGGGTTCAAGACACGTTCTGACCACTCGTTGAATTTGTTCCTGGTAGTCCCTGGTTCAACTTCTCAGCTGTACTCGTAAAAAGCCAACTGGTTTGCCTCCGGCCAGTTGGGATTCTTAACAGTTTCTGTTGAATGTCCTGTTCTGTCGTGATTGTGTTTCATTGGCCCTGAAAAGCCCCTATGGGGGAGCGGTCAATTAACTAAAGTATGTATATGTGTATGTAAGTATTCGATTCTTACTATTATAAAAAGACATGACAATTTTCTTTTTACAGGCCTCCATAAAGCGACACGGACTACACATCCCCTTTGGGTACCCGACCTCGAGGACATGTGGGTCTACGAGTTATGACAGTTGGAACTTTACGATTTTCTACGCCGGGTGACCTTGAAAAATACGTCACCTAAAAATATAACTTCCGTAAAGGCCTGGCCAAACGCTTGCAACATTTCAACGTAACATCTTGCAACATTGTTCCATGATGTTGCAACATGTGTTGAACGGGCTGGCCGAACGTACGCAAAATTCTCAACATTGTTTATGTGCCCCAGGCCCCTGGCGCGCAACAAGTGGACCTAGCGCGCGTTTCCTAGTGCAACAATGTTGCGTGCCATGGCCAAACGAGTACTGCATCATGCAACATCTAAAATGTTGCACGAAAAATTTGACCGCTTTCAAATTTTATCCAACATCATCCAACATGTACACGAGCTACGTTATATCCAAATAAGGAAATTTTTAGACTCAAAAAACCCCAGCTCTGAACCAGAGTTAAACGCTTCAAAGTCATGAGCTTCTGAACGTATCAAATATGTGCACAGAAGTACATCATTTTACGGTTTTGGAATATCCGGATGATTAGTTTTTTTTTGCCAAAAATATCTCAGAATCCGACAAAGAGAATTGCTCTCTTTGGTCAAACGAAACAAGCAGTATGTCCTTTGACGTAATGTAAGTGATCCCCAGATGTCCTTCTCAGAAATATTCACGGTAGAATCCTCTTTCTATTCCGCATATATAACCAACAATACTCGCCGCAATTATGTTATATCCTTTGGTTATACTAGTTTACAGAATAATACTTACATAACAGGCGTAAGACAGTGCCAAATGTAATAAATGGAACCATGCTTCTTAGACAATGGTCTTCCAAAGAAGTTGACTTGATTGAAATGACCCCAAGGTAATTTTGGAAGCTCGCCTGGCAGTCGCTTTCCTTGGGCGTTCCGTGGAGCTCGCAGATAAACCAAGCAAAGCTGACAGTAGTAAAGTATTACAATGTAACTTAATGACTTATGATGGTTTACAATTCTCTGAAAGATAGACTCTTCATGAACAGTGTATGGGTTCTTTAATGCCTGCACTACGTGTTAATTAACAGGGTGGGGGGGGGGGGGGAATGTGACACGGGGCCTACGGTTTATAGTCCTTATTTGAGAAGACTTGAAAGTCTTACTATCTGCAGATCAGATTCCAAATGGGGAACTTTACCCTCAGTTGTTTTTGAGACCCCGAGTCTTGGTCCGACCAGGATGTGAACCCGCGATCTCCCGCACGAAAGCACGGTGTTCAACGAGCTGTTAATATTGACTGGTTTATATACCACATTGTTCTTTAAAATATCTTATTTTATCAGATGGTAGAGCTAGGACTAGCTTGGAAGTCAGTGCTTAAGAAAAGGATCACATCAAAGAAAATATCAAATAATCATAAATACCCGCGTTGAAACTCGTAACTGGAAGGATGTAAGCAGTAGGTTATTCAGTAACAAATTAAAGAGTTGTGGGGGTGAAGCAGAGCTTAAATAGCTCTTATTGAGGATAATTTTCCTGACGTAACTGCAGTTCAGATCACAAACTCACAAACAATTGAATAACTACTAAAAGATTCACAGGTTGCGGCCATACAGGCACAAGTAATAGCGGAACTCCGCGCGCGCCGAAGGCGCGCGCGCGCGGAGCACCATAGTTAAGAAAATATGGTAACCCATCGATGTGAGAAAATTTGGTTTTATAGCCATGACGTCATGAACGTCCGTACGTACAACGTACGTACAACGTACGTACGTACATACATACAGGCACAAGTAATACGCCCTTTTTATACGGTGTATGGAAGCTTAACGTCTTTTTTTAAAGTTTATTTCTATTTTATTATCTTATTTTTTAATAGGCGACCCGCAATTAGCAAACCTATTCTAGCTTGGCGGGCCACCTTTCTAAAACATGTCCCGACTCTGCTAATGATCATATGTTATTAAATAAAATAAAATTGCAAAGAACATAAACATTAAGAAATCATTTAATTAATTACTTACTTACAAAGTTATCAAGATACCACAGTTGAAACGTGTCTAATTGCAATTTAAAATGATTAGATTTATATTTAAATTTAGATTAATCTAAGAGTTACTTTAACCAGCCGACGAGAGATATTTGCAAATTTCTGAGCAGCGTAAATCAACATTCATCTCCTCAATTCCCATTAGTTTTAACAGCCGATTTTTAAGTTCACTCTTAAACGGGGTTCTATTTTTAATACGGAGTTCTTGGATCTTACACCTATTCTAGCAAAAGAAAATAATAGTTGGTTGGTTCTAGAGGCTTTGACGTATAGAATACCGGTACCCGCTGTGAAATGATGATGAACCTGCTCGGAGTTGGTAAAGAGCATAGAAGTATTAGAAGGGACACGGTTATTATAACTTTCATGCATCACAGAGGAAGCCAAATGAGAATAGGGCGTTGTTATTGGTAGGATTCTGGAGTGAACGAATAGCGGGGCACTATGATTTTTACTATCCGCAAAATACCGTTAGTCGTAGAGCACGTTTTTGTAAAATGAGAACTTATTTAGATGGATATTAGCAGCGTAGCCCCAGGCAATGAGACCATAGGAAATATAGGGTTCAATTAATTGATGTTAAAGGGACACTGTCACGGGTTAACATGCGCAGTAGCATTCACTCTCTCCGAGACTTGTCACGCTCGATCGCCATTATGGAAATATATTTTGCATATATTTTGCATTAAATCAAGTTTATCTAAAGCAAATGCTATCTTTATCTGAAGCAAATTCCCCTCTGTCTTCGACCTTTCGTTTCCGCCCTGAGTTAATGCGTTTACCGACATGGTCCGGATCCTCCGCTAGACGCCAATTTGAATTTGTGATTGCTAGTAACTTGAAAAAGTCAGGCTGACTTTTTCAAGTTTCGATCACCTGCACGAGCATGCGCAGACCGTGAACGTGTCCCTTTAAGAAGAGTAGCAAATGGAACAACTGTGGTGTCTTAATCTTGCGATCATATCAATTCCTTTACTAACTTTTGATGATATATATAATCAATATGTCACTTCCAAGAGATAGATTATTATCTATCAGAATTCCTCGATATTTCACAAGCGTTTTTTTGTTCTAGAGATACACTTTTTTAAAATTGTTATTATAAATTTCCAGTTGAATATTGCAGTCTGGTTTGTGTTGGTAAGGGTGGGAGATAACAAAGTTAGATTTACTAGTGTTAAGAGAAAGTTGGTTTGCATCCAACCAATCACCACCCACTTTAGTGAGTTCGTCATTAACAACTTTTTCGAGATCCTTAAGATCTTTGTTTGAAAATAGCAAGTTAGTA
>OX421450.1:43775669-43778169 GCA_949126865.1 Montipora capitata
GATTTTCCAACATGTTTTGCTAAACGTCGTACACTACTAAGACTGGTCAGTCGTACACGTAGAATGATGACGCTGCCTGCCGAATACCAACGAAAAATTCTTCTCTTCTCAAGGAATTTAACTGATCATAAGGAAATCACGGGATCAAGATTCCAATATAGAAAGAATCATACCATTTTATGGGGTTTTCCTGGAAAAACAGGAAGAGTGTTTCTCTAAAAAGAAGCGTCTGTTAACTCCTGTCAGAATTGCTAATTATTTTCTAATAGTAAACAGCTATCATGACTCATGTTAACCAATTAGAAAACAAAAATCTCGTGATTTCGTTGAACAAATAAAAGAAAAGTGGTGTACAATGACCCGAAGAGGGATTGCTGGGGTGTGGATTCCTAAATCATAAATATATTGGATGAATTTGACATCGGTAGAGTAAATTACCTGACCTGTTTCTACGCAGAATGTCGCGCACTGAAAATTCTCAAGCTGTTGTTAATGGAAAGAAATTCCTGCGAAATAGAAGAACACTGCTTCTAGGTATAAGCCCTGGCAATCCGTATTACTATCGTTCCGATGTTTTGGAGCGACTTTTTGAGTTTGCAAGACAGAGTACAGATAAGGTAAAGCACCGCCTATTACACTCAACTTTAAATTGTGTTTATCTGGAGTGAGCAAGTTTCCGCGATCGTTTTAATTTACTGTATAAATTAACAACGAGTATTGTTACTCTCCAGGTACTCGTTTTCATCCCAGACAAGATATCGGAGCATAATTATCGGGCGGTAGGATCGAAAAACCCGGAGAAATCGGCTCGTGTCAAAGCCAACCGCTTGAAGAACAAATGCGATGCAGCGATTAAAAGCAGTGGATTTTCTGATGGTTCTTATAGTTATATCAGCTGGACGGAAGAAGTAGAAACGTGTCCGAAATACCTTGAAGCCTACACACGCATCCAGCTGCTGCACCAAGCGAACGAAGGATTTAGAACCGACATCAGCCAGTCCACGGAGATGGCCTTGAGATGCCTCCAAAGAGGCCGAGAAAAAGCTGGAGAAAGCTCCAACAAGGAAAATGAAGACGGGAATGCACTTGATCTACAAGAGGGAGAGAAATATTTATTGAAAGAACTTGCCTTTCTTGAAGCAGTTCCTAAAATTTATGAAAGTTGTCGAGAATTTGTCTTTGTGTACCACCGTTCATGGCCAGTACTGGAAAATTACATGAATGGTGCTTACGACGACAAAGTAAAGCCTTTTCTAGGATTTGTTATCCTTCCTCAATGATTAGCAATTTTATGTCGTTTTCGTTTGTTTTATTTTTATTTTTTCGTTTTTAAGGAAGCAGTGTGATTGTTTTTTCTTTGAATGATCTGATACTCTCAGTACAGTTGTCATACCTTAAACTGTGCAGCGAAAAAGAATGCGGAGCACGGTGTCGTGAAGCGTTACTCGTGCTGCATAAGGGAGAGGACGCGTATGGAGTTGTTTTTCGCCGTTCCATTCGATCAACGACTGCTTCTTCTCTAATTCTCCGTTTCTTTGATATTTACTCATGAAATCGCAAATGCTATGTCAAGAGAGGACGGAATCATTCAATATTGATGAATTTTCAATTAATGGAGAACACATGAGATGCATTGCATTCCAACTGCTTATACGAAACATCTAACGTATAAGGGTCTCTTGTTTTATATCTAAAAAGTCGCTAATTTGATTTCTTCTTTATTAAGCTGAAGCAAAATAAATTTTAGGGACAGATTAAACGTTTTGTTTGACCTCATTGTACATCATTTATCCTTTCGGCAATTCAGCTTTCAATTGAAGGAATCGAACTTAAGTCTTTGCACCAGGTTATGCACCATGCACCATGCACCGTTTTGCACCATGCCTTTCCTGAAAGTTGACAAATACATGTAAACAAACCCCGGCTTCATTTTTAAATTTCCTGGAAGTTGTCTGACGCGATATTCCTTCGTTTCCCACTTTCGCTCAATCTGAACTTTTTGATTGACCACATGAAGTCAGCCATGTTTGCCTTTTTCCACTTATAATTTTACTTATAAGCTATCGTTTCGAAGGAAGCTTCTGCGTGCCATTTGTTGACTCTGTCGAAAATTCCACCCATCGACCATCTGAGCTAACATAAACTCGAAATCTCTCAGCTATCAGTCAAAACAGACCCGATTCTCAGATAACAGTTGCTGTTTTAGTCCCCCGGCTTGGCTACCAGTCAACAAAAGGTTGTTTCACTTTATGTACAATGTTAAAAGAATTTTTTTATATACATGGAAATCTGAAACTGGTAGAGACGTAGTTTGTTCACTCGAGACTTTAAAAGCACTGATATTATGTGACAAATTTACTTGGAAAATAATTATTAGTCAGTTTAATTTCCTCTAATATTTCGTACATTTAAAGATGAATAGGAAATTTAGTTGTTTGGGATCGTAAAATGCCGAAAGGGCACAGGAGGCGAACAGGGGAAATTGGAAAGCTGATCGTTA
>OX421450.1:43788169-43790669 GCA_949126865.1 Montipora capitata
TATCAGTTTCAAGGCCAGAGTCCGATGCCTTTCCAATTTCATGAAAAACTTGAAGCAGTTGCGATACACAAGATTTCCCTCCCAGGAATCCATGTTGGAAAGGATAAATCTGTTCACTAATGTGAATGATTAGTTGAGTGTCGACAAGGCGTTCCTTGAGTTTCGATATTACTGGTAACAGAGAGATTGGCCTATACTTAGTTACAAACAATGTCTCGTTTGTCTTTTTGTGAATCGGTGTTACATTAGCAAATTTCCAATATGTAGGGCAGAGCCCATGCCCCAAGCCACAGTTGATAAGTACTGTTATAGAAGGTGCAAGGCCGTTAGCACACTCTTTTAATATGTTCGGTAATCCATCAGGTCCAATAGATTTTCTTAGAATGATAGACTGTAAAAGGGATGTTACATCTTGAAGGGAGACCGAAGATAAAGGGCGTAAAGAGATCATCCTCACAACCAATACAGGAATCGTGATCACTGTAGATAGACTGGAATACCTGCTAAAGGCCGTAGCGCGTGCAAGGTCGTCGGTTAGGATGTCAGATCAAAAGTAAAGTTTGTCAGGGATAAGCTTTTTCTTATTCTGGAAAGAAAAGAAATACCAAAACCTTTTTGCTGTTAGAATGCACATCATTAGTGATATCCTTTAGGTTTTGTTTTTCTCTGATCGAACCCACATCTTGATATTTTGTCTGAATTTATGGAACTTTTCCATCACGGCTGGATCGGAAGATTTCTTGACCTTTTCCGACATAGATTTCTTTTTTCTTATGGCTTTTACAAGATCTCCTTTTATCCACGGTGGGTGGTTTGGATTTCTTGCGGGAAGTTTTGGAACAAAGGAGTTTATGGTAGCGAAGACAAGGTCAGTTCCATAATTCCCACGCCGTGTCAAGGTCATCTCGAGATGAAATGTTAAATACCCCAGTACTCAGGGGAATTTGTTGCAATCAGGCGCGTAGCGTGGTCATTTTTTCAAGTACGCACAAGTACATATGATCTAGAAACCTAAGTAAACTGAGGGAAAAAACTGCGTTCTTTATTTCTTGTCGAAGTAGTTGTGTGAATACAAGCAAAGAACAAAGCGTCTTGCCCTTATTTTGAGCAAACTTGGCGCAAACAAAACATTGTTTTGGTTGTGCTAGCGTGACTGGAATCGTCAAGAACGTTCTCGGAACGTCGCTCCTTTGTCACGAACGTTCTTGGAACGTCGCTCCTTTGCAACCTTGCCTTTTTGTTGCACGCTGGCCAAACAACACTGCATTGTTAGTGCATGCTATAGCTTTTGTTTTAGTTTTTAGAATTTAATCAAAGTGGTGCTTTCATCACGAAATCTTGGTTGCGTACAAGTAAAATGTTAAGAATAGAAACAATTGCTAAAAATGTCAACATTTTCTGGTCACTTCAAATACGCACGTGCGTATATGCGTATAGGACGCTACGCGCCTGGCAATGCCAAGTTGATAGCGTCGAAATTAGCATTTTTGAAGTTGTAATGTAATCGTTTTTCAAGGATTTTACAGTGCGACGCGCCTTACCGCAGTCACCTAACAAAGTTTTTTTAAAACATATACGCCAACCAGGGTGTGCGAATTTGATTGACAGTCAACCTTCCTTGCAAAGTTCGCACAGTTTTAAGTTGAACACCTATGAATGGGTTGTTTGAGTTGACGTATTTACACGTAGTTGTCAAATGCGAAAGTTTGCTGGGTGGCCATGGTAAGGCGTGTCGCACTGTAAACGCATTTGAGCCTGTGACTTCAAAATTATTTCTAGTCCTTTTGAGACACGGCCACTAAATAAAGCTTCTCATCTACCTTATCCGAGGAAAATGGTTAATAATCCACTGGATTACGTTTATACACAAATCGTGTAATTCTCTTAATTTACGTTTTATTTGATCTACTAAGGGAAATATTAAAAAACATATTCGAGGTTATAAAAAAGAGAAATATTACATAATTTCTTACGTCATTATGAAAAGTACACTGTCCACCTATGCTGACGATATACAAAAATCTCTCAAGAGTCGAAAAACCTATTAGCAATCTTGTTTGTGCTGATAAATGGTTCGCGAGAAATGGAATGAAGAGGAATACTTCAACATATCAGGCGATATAATGGATGTAAGCAGTAGGTTATTCAGTAACAAAGAGTTGTGGGGTGACCCCAAACTTAAATGGCTCTAATTGAGGATAATTTGCCTGACGTAACTGCAGTTCAGATCACAAACTCACAAACAATTAAATAACTACCCAAAAGATTAGCAGGTGCGCCCATACAGCCAACAAGTAATACACCCTTTTTAAACGGTAAATGGAAGTTTAACGTTTCACAAAAGTATTGCGAGACGAGGCTAAAAGTTTAAAGTCGAACGCTTGGAAGCTTATTACGTTAGAACTATATATTATCTTTTCATAGTGCGGACAATTATACCTCTATCAAGTAGTTGGACAAAACTAAATTTACGGTTCTTTAGGCCTACTTGTCTCTCTGC
>OX421450.1:43795669-43813169 GCA_949126865.1 Montipora capitata
AAGAAGACTGAATTGATACACGTTTCACGCAAAGAGGTTATACGAAAGAACTGGGCTGCAATCACAACAATTTGCCTTACGCTAGTCATATCCAATTCCTTGTTTCCAGGAATCACTTCACAGTTTCACGGAAACTACAACTGCTCATCCGGTTCACATCCTGCCAACGCAAACCATGGTACAACACCTCCAATCAAGACCAACGCTCCGAAGGCCGGCGACAAGACGGGATGATTTGTCGTCGTCCTCTTCGGCTGCTATTCCGTAGCAGATGCTATCGGTAAAAACTTGCCCATCTTCGGAATTATCTACAACAAAATTTCAATCCTTTGTAATTGTCTGGTTCAACTTGTCATAGCCATACCGATCTTGTTAATCTACTTTGAGCCATGTTACGCCGGCCTGCAAGAAAACTGGGTGGCTTATCTAACGGTCGGTCTTCTGGGACTCATCAATGGGTACGGCTTATGTGCTGGGATGATGCTTCTGGCTCCTGGAATATCAGGCAACAAACTCGAGGAAAGTCTGGCGACGAACATTGGCTACATGTTTTTGCAGTTAGGAATTCTACTGGGCATGGGCGCAAATGTGTTCCTTGTCGACTACGTTTTTGAAGTCCTTGTGGCTCGGGATAGTCACTAAAATAGCGTTCACTCTTTTACTGTTTTTTCTGAGGGCATCGTACTTTTGAGTAGCCTACCTCTCATTTAAATTTTGCCGTGAATTAAAAAAATGTTATTGTGAATCAAATATTCCAAACTCAACTCTTCTGACAACTTTGACACTCAACGAATTTTCATACTTGATAATACATCAAAAACGTCGAAAACAGGTGCTCTTAATATTTCTTATTATATACCCTAACAAGCCACTAACCGACCGATTGTGAATAGACGGTAAATGAATCATATGAGATGTTATGACAATAACACTTCAAGTGCCGATGAAACCTTACGACGATAAAGCTTCTGTGTGGAGATTTGAAGGCGAAAGTCGCTAGTTTCAGACGGTTCGCTGACGACCTCCGTCTTCATTGAGCGACATCCAAAACAATACCTCAATAGGACTTATTCAGTGGCACCCATGCACTGACCAAATTACGTAATATGGTTTCAACAATGCTTTAAAAGCTCGTTTAGACTACGTTTACACTAGGGGGAAAGTTTCCGGATTTGTAAATGTTTCCGGATTCATCAAATTTAGAGGATTCGGATTCGTGCATGTTTACAATGAAACCATTCTAGGGTGTACAACAGTTTACACTAACTCAATGAATCCGGTTACTAAGCGCTGTTTCATTACTCAAAATGGCATCCAAAGCCAAAATCAGAAAATACAAGTACGTTGAATTAGACTGATAATGGCGAACTTTTACTGGGAGTCGTTCGATCTTACTCACCACAACAAGATTTTGAAGGAGTCCGTGAACAGAAGATATGAAGACTTACCAAGTGAATTTGTATCTCAGTCTGAAGAGTTCCCACCGAGTACCAGTCTCATTCCTCGAGAGAGATGCCGTAGATTCTACTAACTACCCCGCCATCTTGTGCAAACGCAACCCAGAAAGATCGCAAACGGGCTAAGACCATCCGGATCCGTAGGATAGCCCTTTTACACGAAACGAAAAGTTTTAGATTCAAAGTATTCGGATACAAAGTTTCAACTTTGGATTCCGGATTCAAAACGTTCCGGATTCGTGACGAATCTGGGAATTTTTCATATCGGATTAATGTTTTACGGGTAAACACCAAAAGGAATCCGGTGTCACAGCGTTTTGTGTTCCCCCGAACACTGGGCACTAGTGCTCTGTGTTCCCCCTTCCCTACCCATAGAACATGTCAGTGCTAGTATTTTTTTACAGGTCATTGTTTTACCAGTACAGAAAGTATCCTAAACATGCATAAAAGCTAGCTTTAGGACTAATTAGGCCTAAACAAACGTTTGTAGGCCAAAGGTTAGCCTTTGTGAATGTTTAGGATACTTTCTGCATGTATTCATATTCCACTATCATATTTATCGTTATGGCGTGATTGATTTCCTTTATTTTCATATTTCTTTCTGCTTGGTTGTACTCTGAAGTCGGCCATCTTGAAGGGAACACGTAGCACTGAAATGTTCCAGGGAAGGGGAACACACAGCACTGGTTCCCAGTGCTCGGGAGAACACAAAACACTGTGACACCGGTACTAAAACGTTCCGGATTAGTCATGAATCCGGCCGGAAACGTTTGTACTAGTGTAAACGTAGTATTAGTGAGTTTGTAGCTGCCCTGCAAAATACTCCTCTGTTCGCGGTGTTCTAGGGGAACTTAAGCTCTGAAAAAAATCAAGGTGCTTCGATCGTCCGAAACTTCCAGCTGCGGTGACGGATCTGATCATAAACTTCACATCACGCACTCGTCCTTTTTTCCCCGAAAATTTTAGAGGACGTTTGCCTTAAAATATGATTTTCAAACAAAATTTGGCGAAAATGATACAAGTTATAAATCTTCAAATTTTATACTATTTAGTTTCCAATCTCACAGTTGACTATTACGCAGCTCCAACCTCGTTTCCAGGGCCTTCTTGGCTTTCAATATGGCGGCGGGTCGGGAGAAGACCCTGGCACACGAAAAACCTTAAATACAATAACCACAACCAGGTTTTCTGAGCCCGCGAGACTGAGCACCCCCAGCAAACCATTGTTTTAACGAAAACCGCTGGTCAGCAACCTGGTTCTGGTCATTACTGTCTAAGGTCTTCCCTGACACACAGCAGATCACGTGATCAAATTTGTCAATCGAGGACAACCTCGTTCCCAGGGTCTTCTCGGCTTTCAATATGGCGGCGGGTCGGGAGAAAATCTTCTTGTTAATGCCCAATGACTTGTTGGGTGCAAAGAATCGACCAACGCTCACACGCGTACGGGGCGGGGGGCCTGGGGGGGGGGGGGGGGGGGGGCTGCAGCCCCACCTGTCGGAAAAAAAAAGTATTATTCGGGAAAAACTGATGTACCGTTCGGGCAAAGACACAGTAAAAAATATTTTATTATTTAATATCTTGATTTATCTGCCGAGGAACTGGGAGTGTTATTTAAGACCGCGCTGGGACTGGAACTACGTATTTGGCGGCCATGTTGATTTATGTCAATTCTCGAGTGCATGTGCGTGTAATCTGGTAGATTGAAGTATGTCTTTGTCGAAGTCTTGTAAAAGATCATATCGATACCGTGTGAAATTCGAAGAATGCGAGAAAGAATTCTACTCCGACTATGTAGAAGCTCATTCCCGAATTGTTCAAAGAGGCCGAAAAGTGAAATGTCTGCCAGTGGCAGAAACGTCTCAGCTGAAATTAAGTGGTTTCTTCCCTAAAAGCAGTGCAGCAGTCGAATCTCCAGGTCAGACACAGGAGGCACCGCTTGTTGGATGTAGTCCAGAGAGTGAACAACTATTTCATCAACATACGAATCTGTTGCAAATATTTAGCCAGATCCTAAATCAATCGACCAAGATTCACTTAAGCCTGATGCGTCAATGAGAGACGTCCAGGAACCTAGTGAGCCCAGTATACCCCGATAGATAAAGGCATTTAATCGGATGTCGTAGAGATTGCTGAACCTCCACATCACCTACGTTGACAACAATGGTGCCGAAACAACTTTTACCCGAATATCCAGGTACCAAGTTCAGCAGTGAGTCTTTAACTAGTTACGATGTCGAAAAAGACGTGTGTGTATGTTTTGTCTGGAAAGGATGCATCTTTTGTTTTCAAGAATTGGAAGAAGCCATCAAAGTTAACAAAACGCGGCTAAAGTGAGAATCATGTAAGTTGCATGACTAAGTGGCTGCAGTTCAAAGCAATAGAAAGAAAGAATAGCAGTGTTCTGCATGCAGCAACTAAGGAGTGCACATAAAATGCAGGTACGTCAAAATTAACAGGAAATATTTACAAGTGATAATCGAGTGCTTGATTTTCACTGCTATGCAAAATATTGCTGTTAGAGACCATGAAGAAAGTCGAAACGATATCTGGGAAATGTCAGATATAAACAGAGGAAACTTTCTCGAATTACGCCATTTACGATGCAAAGACTTGCCATGGCTGCAGTCAAAACTCCAGGCGCAGCTCCAGTTGCATGCTCAGTGGACATCACCTACCATCCAAAATGAGCTACTTGCAATAGTGTCAGACCTTGTGCTTGAGAGAATCCCGACAGAAGTAAGGAAGAGTGGTTACTTTGGAATCATCATGGATGAAACTTCAGACATCAGTAGAACCGGAGAGGTATCCGTGTGCCTCAGATACGTTATCAATGGTGAGACAAATCAAAATTTCGTTGGTTTCTTTTCCACTGCTTCTACGGAGGGGGATGTTCTGTACGAGCTCGCAAAAACAGCCATAAATAAGCTAGACTTAAGGTTGGAAAACATTATTGCCGAATGCTTTGATGGCGCTGCGAACATGAGTGGGATTCACAAGGGCCTTGCTACGCGTATGAAGGAATGTTCACCTCTCGGAATATATGTACATTGTTATGGTCATCTTTTAACTTTGGCTCTTCAGGACACCATGACTGAAATTGAAACTCTCCGTAATGCCCTCGGTACTATCCAGAGTCTTTACAATTTCTTACACGGGAGTACCAAGCGCCATGCGTTATTCAAGGACATTGAAGTTCATGAAGAGGATGTTGCGCTTACATTAAAATCATTGAGTACCACTAGATGGTCCTGTCGCTGGGCGGCGGTGAGGGCCCTGCTAGAGCAAGTGCCGAGGATAATGGAAGCCCTGGTCACTTTACCAAAGGATCGCGATCCCAAGACCTAAAACAAAAGTAAATCGCTTCTCCACTAATTTGTGACTTTGAGTTTGTTTATGGCTTGATGGTTTTGAAGCTCATCTTATCCAACACTGATAATTTGAAGAGATATCTACAGGGAGAACAGATGGATGTCATCACTGCCAAGAAGACTGCTGATGCTGTCATTAAGACACTGATCAATTGTCGCAATGAAGAGAGCTTCACTCAGATGTGGTCACATGCTGATGTTATAGCGCAAAAAATCAGAATAGGAATCGAGGGTACGAAATTTACCTTCAGAGATGCCAAGGTGCCTCGAACCAGACCATCACGCCGACTTCAGGGCCTTACTGGTGAGACACTTGCTGCAGCGAACGACAGCTCACAACAGACGGCAAAAGACCACTTTCGTATCACAGTTTATTACACAGGTATTGACAAAGTCGTCAGTGAACTTCAATCAAGCTTTGAGGGCAATGACCAGGAGGTTTTGTGCGCATTGGGCAAAATCGTATTCAGCCGTTCTCCAAGCATCAACAACATCCAAACTGTATCAAATTTCTATGGCGTGGATAGTGAAATGCTATCAAGTGAGAAGTCAATCTTTGAAAACTACGACTGCGAGGACCCATGACAGAAAAAAAACGCAGCCACGATGGTAAAGACCATGCATCAAAATGGTCTCCATGACATTTTACCTGTTCTATATAAAGTTGCCTCCATCCGGGCCACAATTCCTGCAACCTCGTGCTCTGCTGAAAGGTCTTTCAGCGCCCTTCGCCGCATCAAGACATTTTTAAGTTCCACAGTGGGACAACACCGACTTAGCAGTATCGTCGTTATTAACATTGAAAGAACGAGTATGCAAACAAAACAATGCAGATTGACGTGCAAAGATTATTGACATATCTGGGTCCCGAAGTAACTGTTCTTCATACTTCTTTTAGAGCTCAAATGGGTACGTTTTATCTCTCACTTCATGGTTTTGTATAATCTATTTTAGAAATGTTGATCTCGATTTACCGAAAATATTTGCACTATTTGAATGACCGTGCTCTCAAGGTATGGCGAAGAAAACTTGACGTCACGAAAGAATCATCTAGTGCACCTGTGGCCAACAAGTTTCATTCGGGCAAATTATGTTCAGCTCCCCCAACAAAAATTTTCCCGTACGCCGATGGACAACGCTTACCTGTATTTTTTAAGGTAGCTAGCGCTGTTACTTGATATCACACACTTTATGTCTCTGCCCAATCAAGCGCGGACCTTTCATTTCTATTGCGTATCCTTCAAAATATGCGGAAGTCTTTCCGGTTTTCTAAGAAACAGACTTGGAACACGCAAGCTTTTCCGTGAAATGATCATGTGGCGTGATATTTTGAACACAAAACAATATGAACAAGTCGATGACATTCCTCATGTGCCCACTTTTTCTAGAATAACAAAGAAAGTTGGTAACGGGAAAATCTTAGATATTAATAAGGCTCTTCTAGAGTTCGGTGAGCTTTACAAAAGACTGAGTTCTGACGGGCACGTGATAACAGCGAGGGGTCGCATCATTGGATAGAAAGATGAAAGGTGACATTAGGTAAAACCCTCGATGAAAACGCAAAGAAGCATTAGTCGATAATTTTACACAAACAAGGCATTAACGCAGTATGGCACCCAGGAACAAGAAACCCTTTCGAGAGAACAGCCATCTTCCAGCAAAAGGCTGGTCGACATGGAAGAGAGCGATGGTTCCTTCACGGACAAAAGGTCCAAATCTTGAGCCTAGATCGGAGCCGGGATCGGAGCACGTTGGTAAAATGCGGTCAGGGATAAAATACACTTTCGGCTATAAAGCTACAAGATGCGGAATTTACGAATGGCAAGCGAGAAGAAACGATCAGCCCAACCGTGTCGTTTACATTGGAAGCACCTGTGGGAGTAACGAGGGCGCATTGCGAACGAGGATTCTCGAATACTGCACAAATGGATCACATAAAGCCAAGCGCATTAATAAGGCCTTGAAACGAGGGTACGAGTTGTGGGTTCGGGTAAAAGTTGCAAGAGGTTCTCAACCGAGAGAGCGTGCGGAGAGGATGGAAAACGACCTCCTAGACAAGTACGACTACATGTGGAATATTACGCGAAACAAAGGACCGAAACGATATCTGCCTGCAAAGCGGTACAACCGCAGTTGAACTTCTTTTATCATTAGTTATGGTAACCAACAAACGAAGCAATTTATATAATTATCTCTTTGGCATTTTATCTCGTCAGTTTACTAAAGCCTGATCTTACTCATAATTACAAGACTTTCAAGTGTTTTCGATTCTTCGCAAATGTCTTCAGTTACTGAGTTTTGGTTTATTTTATGCACCGATGTGTGTCAAATTCATTACTGTTGGGTTAATTTCTTGAATGGCATTATCCGGTAATTTAGTACAGATTTCATAAAATTATGCAACACCGCAGGTCACGTCACTTGCCATTTTAGTATTGTTTAGTTTCTTAGTTTCTTTCTCGCTCTTTTATCTGAAATGTGTCACGTGATTTTTAACGGCTAAAAACAATTTAAATCTCATATCGGAAACAAGGATGGAAAAGTCATCTTATATCAAGATATCATTGTGTTTTGTACCTTGCTCTAGTACACCTATCGAGGCTTTATCATTCTGCTTTTAATCATATCCCCATCTTAATGTAAACGGTAAATGAAAATTAAAAGAAAAAAACAGGTCAAATCACATAATAAGTGTCCATAGAGGTCACAATGAAAATGAACGATGCCATATTAATAGGTATAATTATACGTTATTGGTAGTTTTCAGCAGTTTCAAGCAAAACGTTGTCGGAATTTTTTAGGATAAACGTTCCCCAATCTCAAAAACAAGCGTTATGACGTCTTTAGTCAAGAAATGTCACGTGACACAGACAACTACGAGTGAAATGCATAATTAAAAATGAAAAGGTTAGGATGCAGAAAGTTGAAGTACTTTTAAATATTCAAGCCTCGATATACTTGGGGAATGGTAAAATGAACTGAGAAATGGTCATACCAACGTTTCGTTCATGTTGCCTATGTCAAATAAGGATTTAAGGCAAAAAAATTTGTCCCCTCGTTTTACCTTAATTACTCTACTGTGTAACTTGATAGTAGTATAATGAAAGTCACCTTTTTATGAAGACAAGTAATAAACTTTATTATATGACTAGCTCCGTGAGCAGGCAAGATAAACCAAATCCCGCGCTGTGATTGGCTACCCGAGCAGGCAAGATGGAGCTATACTGCCCGCTCGGGATTTCTCGCTTGATCCCGCAAGATTAAAGACCATTTTGTAGTGTTTTATCCCATATAATAAATATATTTAAGACAACTTTGTTTAACATTGTACAAACGAGGAACTTTAAACCGGGGTACAACGCAGTTACGATCAACAGACGAGGATTTTGTGAAATATGACGAAAAGTTAAACAAATACTAAAAATGCTTCGCCACGTCCCCGAGTCCCTACGTCCCCACGTCCCCACATCCCCACGTCCTCACGTCCCCGAGTCCCCACGTCCCCACGTCCCCACGTCCCTTGTCCCCGCGTTTCCGTCCCACTTTTCGACACAGCCAAGCAGGGTGTGAGTTGTGTTGTTGTTGATTCACAACTCTGGTGAGATTTGAAGCTTACTAGTGCATATGCATGCCTCTTCAGGATTTTGCTGCCGCATCCTTGGTTAAATCTTGTGTGCTTTCAAAGTGGTATACCAGCATACCAGAACAAATGCTCCAAAAATACCCAAAAATTCATCCAAATATACCCAAAATTAATGGAAGCATTGTATACTGTATACCTGAAATTCAAAGAAAGTGATATACCGAATACCCGTATTTAAGCTGCAATATACCGTTTACCCGATTTAAAAAGCCCCTGTATACCGTATACCCAAAAACCCTGGCCGACCCTGATTGTTGATTTCTAACTGTCTCCCCTAACGCACGCGCAGTTATTTAACCGGAACCAGAGTTTAGTGGTTCCGGTTTTGGATTATTCCAGAGCCTCCTTTGGTAAGTACTTAGTGTATCCCTTATTATTATGTATTTAAATATAAGGTATTTATAGTCTATTTAATAATTAGCCCTATATACCCATGTATACCCTCATATACCCCTATATACCCATGTATACCCTTATATGCCCCTATATACCCATGTATGCATTATATACCCATGTATACGCTTGTATATCCTTATATACCCTTGTATACCCACGTATACACTTGTATACCCTTATATACCCCTGTATACCCTGTATACATTTGTATACCCTTATGGACCTCTATATACCCACGTATACCCTTATATACCGCTATATACCCATGTATACCCCTATATACCCACGTATACCCTTGTATACCCTTATATACCACTATATACCCAAGTATACTATTATATACCCCTGTATACCCACGTATACCCTGGTCAAACGGAACGAAGATGCTGGGTAAGAGGGTGTGTCGGCCCCTAAACCATATGTGAAAAATCCCACGCCTACTCACAGCTCCAAACCACCCTTGCCAATATAGCGAAAGAATTAGATGGCTTATATATTCAAGAGAAAAATCATTTTATCTGTCATATGGTAAGTACTGGAGTCGCAGATTACAAAGTGTGCGCACGCACCCTGCTAAAGGTAACATACATACAGGCATAAGCTTTATTTCATCTCGAATTTCCAAATAACTACAGGAGTTAATATCTTCGAGACATTACATTTACAGCTAAAATACATAGCATATACAGATACCTACTAAATACATAATATTTAAAGATATATTCATTAAAAAGAAAAGCCGCTGTACAAAATGCGGCCCTGGATTCTCTTTTTAAACCAGTAAACTCATAGGTACGGATAAAATCAGGTAGCGCATTCCGCAACTTAGCTGATACGTAACAAAAAAGAGAACTGAGGCCATAACTGGTTGTTCCAGGTTTATTGAGGAACAGAATGTAATTTCCGCGAAGATCATGCATAAGAAGGGGACGGGAGAGAAAATGTACTTTTCATATAAGCAGAAAAACCCTTTTTTCAGAAAAAAAAGGCAAGGAAAACAAAAAAAACCACATACTTTTATCAAGTAATAAGAGGAAATTTTGAATGCGCTTATTGCATAGAGATGTAGAGCTTGACTTTCGTAGTAAGAGGACAGGTAATCTGCAAATATAAATATCGTTATTCTCTTATTTACATTATTATACCGTTTCTTTGACATGAGAATTACAGCGGCGAAATGAAAGCACAACTTTGCCGCGAGTTTTCTATCAGAGATCCAAAATCTACGTTAACAGCGCACACCAGGTCTACTCCTGAGTATATGGCTAGAAATCATTTCCTCTGGCCACGCTTGAGCCATTCGATGAGGGCCAGTCTCGTGCTTCTTAAGTTGCCTCGCTCATGCCCAAAAAGAATTCTGGGTAATTCTGCCATTCCATGACAAGGGAAGACTCCCGATTCTCATTTCATAGTTTTTTTTTTCATAAGTGTCGGGCCACCCAGTGCTACCAGCAAAATAACGCATCGATTGAAGGTTTTAGCTTTCAAAACTTGCCCAGATTGTGTCAGTAGGTCCTGGAATTCGTCCACAGAAAGGCCAGAGAGACAACTTCACCCGTGAACCGCCATGTTTACAACAGAGCATTTTAGGCGTCCCAGTCTGCATGAAACCATCTCTCGCCTCTATCTGAGACAAGACCAGACACGCACGGTTCTTACGTTACGTCTATGCCTATAAAATCAAATGAAATGTCAATTGCTGGTACAAAAAAAAAAAAACAGTATGTTAATTTTTTTGGTAGGCTAGGTATCGAAGAGCCAGAACATTTGCGCATGCGCTGACGGAATGTTTGAACAAGAGACACCGGCGCTGGAGCGTCGCACCACACGAGTCATTCCGGGATCTCGGCCCGTGCGATCGCTTTTGGACGCAGTTGGCCCTTCGCTGCTTTCTGCTACCGACCTTGCCTCCCAGTACGGCATTGAAGGAGAGATATGTTGGCCCTCAAACCATATGTGACAAATCCCTATTCTCCTTCGCAGCCGTTATTTGGGTCGTCACGCAACGTTCCTCCCTGCTAACGGTTGGTCACGAGAGAGACACATTCCTTTCCCTTAGTTTTTGAGAACCAATAGAATGCACGTTATTGTTATCGACTACGCCAATCAAATTCCTCGTTAACATTCTTCGCCATCGTTCATTTTTTAACGACTCTGGCTTCGCGTAAACAACCGAATAAAATTCTCCTTCAACGAAATCTATTTCTCCCTGCGTACTCGCGTCGCTCAGACTTACGCAGGATATTCCTACCTGTCGTAAGAGTTCGGTTTGATCCTAAATGAGGGAAAGCAAAGGCGAAACAACAATCACAATATGGCCAGACTCGCCAGTGAAGCCGTTAAATACCATAGGTAGAGCTTGAAAAATGACAGATTTTCCAAAACCAGTTGGTAAACTAACAAATACGTCCTTTTTCTTCAGCACTGCAGATATAATCGCTTCTTTTTGATGCTTGTTTAACTCGCTAAACTTGAATTGTTCACATACTTTTGAAAAAGAAGAAGATAGATCCACCATGTTTGCTTTCAAGTAATGGAGAGGGACTTGGACCAGGTTTCCAGAATATGGAAGCCTGTTTCTTACTGGTCAATTTTAGGGAAAGGAATGTGTCTGAGCAGCCGTTAGTGGGGAGGAGCGTTGCGTGACGACCCTAACAACGGCTGCAAAGGGGACTAACAAATCCCACGCCTACTCAGAGCTCCAAAACGCCCTTGTCAATAAAGCGTAAGAATTAGATGGCTTATATATTCAAGAGAAAAGTCATTTTATCTGTCATATGGTAAGCACTGGAGTCGCAGATTACAAAGTGTGCGCATGCGCCCTCCTAAAGGTAACATACATACAGTCATAAGCTTTTTCCGAATAACTACAGGAAAAGTAAGCGCTGTCATGGCAAGGTGAACTCCACTGGTGATTTCTAACCGTCTTCCCTCACGCACGCGCAGTTATTTAACCGGAACCAGGGTTTTCTGGTTCCGGTTTTGGATTATTGCAGAGCCTCCCGCGCCCGTTCTGCTGAACAAGGGTAACGGAGGCTCTGGGAACGAGATTGACTTACTTTATTTCGTTCATTCATTGATAACATTTGGCTTCTTTGCTCCTTAGTCGTGAAACTAACTCAAAAACAAATAAAAATTGTCTAGAACAGTGTTGTTCCTGACGTGACGCTTTGTCACTATCTGGTAGCTCCCCAAGATGCAAAGTAAAATAATACTATTCATCGTGGTTATTCTTTCCGTGCTATCAGAAGGACACAACTTAGGTAATTTAAGCAAGCCAATTTAAACTTTAGGAAGTGCCAGAGCAAATTCAGTTGTTTGATTTTTGAAATGTTACTCACTAGAAAACTCAAGTCTTCTTGAAATATTCAAACACATTCCATTCGTGCTAAGTTTTTTGTTTAACTTGTAGTATTACCCTCTGTTTAATTTTTTTTTATAAGAACCTTTTTTATAAGAACGAAGAGGCTGAGATTAACCAAAATTTTAAGAACGTATTAATAACATTCCTGAGGCTGAGAGTCGATCACAAGAACGTTTTTATTTTGCTAATTTGTATTTAAGGTAACATATTTAAATTAACCAAAATACTTGTTTTGTAAAACATTAACAATGGTGGCACTCATCTCGGTTTGTCATAATCAGCAGTTCTTATTTATAACTGTTCCAAAATAACTTCCACACCATCGACCGTCATCATGGTTGGCGAGACATCTCGCACGTAGCATCAGAGCAGGCAAGTAGAGTAAGAGCAAGCAACTTGATACCATATCTCAGCAGGCAATGCACATTGATAGGTTTCCTGGTCACGTCCGCATTGATTTACTGCAATAGTGTATTAGTCAGGCTGTTAAGAGAAGGAATTGTGCGCTTTATGATAAAGGAATCAAACTCTGAATGTTTGTTGGCCTTCATGAAGTTAAAGATATTGGAAAAAATGTCATGTAACGGCTCTTACTAAAAAATACTGACGTCAGCATTTTCTAGGGTTCTCTTTTTCAAGTAGTTCCTCCCAAATAGCAAATTTCAAATAAGCCACAGATCTATTCAGAAATGTGTTGTTTTGATCCAGAAACCAGCAAAATGTTATATTCACATTACATTTCCTTTATTTTTACTATCAGTAAAACTCTGAAAATAGCATTAAATTTGAGAGAAACCTACATGAAAAATGTTTCAAGCTGTAGACAGGCCAAACGTGACTCCTATTGGCCAAGATAAAAAATTCAAAGACCTCAGAGCTTTGTTACAACAAGTACATCTTTCAAAGACCTCCCTTTTCTTGATGAAATTAAGGAGGGTTTTTAAAGATTTCTCTTAGTAAGGGCTGGTTTTGTATATAAGATGCCATTTGTTCTTTAGAATGTGTTTGAGATTAGGCACTGATGGGTGACATCCTGTAACAAACGGCAAATTTTTTGTTTATTTTATTCTTTTGCAAAAATTGACTTCAGATAGAGTCATGTTTGGAGGGTTATCTGGATAACCCCTGAGGCATAATCACATGATGTGTTTTTCAAATTTTGCTTTTGAAGAGTTCGTTCTCATGTTCCGGTCCGTCGAAAGAGAATTGAATGTATCCATATCCGGTATTGTTTTCCAACAAACTCCACTGACGTTTTTTTTTAACCTCTTTTCGAGGTGGATCCGCTGTAACGGTTGATGTGAACAACATATCCAGCACCAATTTCAACATCCAAAGTTCCTCATTCTTTGACAACACTGTGTCCTGTGTGGATTTTATTTTGGCATCCGGCAAAGCTCAAACTCAGTTCCTTAGAGTGAGAATCATAGCACCACTTTTCAGAGCAACGGCTGCTTTGGAAAACGCTCAATGAAATTAGGAGCAATAACAATTGGATCACCAATAAAAACAGCTTTAGGACCTATCTTGGTCGAAGTATCATGCTCTAAGGTCTACTACACCAAAAACTGTGGCCATTTTGTTAAAATCAAATTGCCGCATGCCACCATAAACGAGGTTTATACGGACGTAACGCTTGTGGGAAATGGAGTTGGTCGGCTTTGGATGCGATCAAATAGCGAAGCAAAGAGCTTGTTTAGTTCACTAGCAAGAAAAACCTACGCTAAATTTGTAGGCCTAAGCTGCTCATGGTCGAGTGTAATGAGACCGAAGTGGAAATTTATAACTCTTCCTTTCAGGACCAGTACGTTCCATCTGGAAGAGGTGCATCCATTTCGCTTGAGGCAACAACTCACGCAGCATTGCGTGTGCTAAACAGCAGTTTTGGAAAGAATCGAGCAAAACAAGGCCGAGCCATAAACGTTCATAGCAAACATGGGACGATAGAGCTCTTGTTTTCACGCGTTAATTTTACTGCATGCGCTGCAGAAAAGTACGGATGTGCGGTTTTAGTCGGGGATCCTCAAGGTGCTCGAGTTACAAACCGAACAGCGATATTTAAATTAATTGCAAACTTCACAGAGGTGCTTGTCAACAACTGCTCTGGTATAAAGGTATGGCGTAGAAGAAAGTGCAGTGTGTTCTATTTTCTCGTCTTTAGTGGAAAGATGACCATAAACGGCTCTTCCTGGACAAATAACAGGGTAAGGACAGATGCTACTTTTCTGTTGGGAAATGCCCGTGGCAAAACTGACATTACAGTGTCGAACTGCACCTTTGTCAACAACTCTGCCCTTCTTCAATCTGCAGTTATGTTTGTAGCCTTAGGCCCACTTCCAGGCAGCATAATGATTGAGAATACCACGTTTTTGACTCAACTAGTGGACACTGAACACAAAAAATCGAACGCATTGCTTATAAGTCCAGAATTCAGAATCGAGTTGATGAACGTGTCATTTAGCTCGCGAAATGCTATCGGGCTTGCGATTTTCCGCTTCGCAAAAACTAAGCCTCAAGCTTTTGCGATGAACATTTACATCGCGAACTGCACTTTTTTTAACAGTGCTCAAGATATTGTAGTCAATATTCTAGAAGCAACCGAAATTAAGTTCAACATAAGAAATATTGTCTTTTCTACCAAACGTGCAGGAACCAAAGACATTGGCATCTTTTTTGAGGTTAAACCAAGCGCCAAAGTAAACTTATCAAGCGCAGTTATAGAACTGGACAACGTAACATTTCTATCCCGGCCTTGCAGCGTTTTCAACCTGCTCACTCCAGGAGAGAAAACTCTCAAAATACGGAATTCCATTTTTCAAGTGGGCGTTTTTTCTCATCAGTAAGGGTTAAGGGACCATCAGTATCAATTAGGAGCTGGCTCCATATCAATTATAGCACTACATGATAACCTCAACCAATCAGGATGTATTGGGTAGCAATACACCAGAAACATCCACCCTTTGTGGAAGTATGACACCAAAATAATCATCGAAGGCAGAAGGAAACGCAGGTCTAACGGTAGGAGCCATTGCCGTCGTCAACGGAAACGTTACGTTTGACAAGTGCAATTTTCGAAATAACTTTGGCAACAAAACCTCTGGACACGTTTATTCAGGGTATGGCACAGGCCGAATCCACTTCAAAGATTGTTCGTTCTCGACCACGCTCCATAGCATTGCGGCGAACGGCTTTCTCTTTAAAAAATCAGCGGTTTTGTATTCTGAAAGTGGTGGACCATTAGAAATTGAAAACACTTCAATGGTATCAAATGTTGGTCAAAGAATTACTCTCTCCACAATGGTGGACGTCTCGAATGGAGGATACGTCAACATTGATAACCAGTCAATCATCGAATGCAGCGCGGGAAGCCAGCTTTTGTTTGAAAATAACACCCACTTTCAGCACGGATACCATGAGATTAACGGACGTTCATGCACATTTAATGTGACTGCTCTATACTATTCCGGTAATTCGTGTCCCCCCGGTTTCTACAGTTTACAGAAAGGTGCTTCGCGCGGACTAAATTTACTCTCATCAATTGAATGCCTGCCATGTCCCTTTGGAGCGACTTGTGTTGAAAAAAATGTCGCTGCAAGACCGAATTTCTGGGGATACCCGAATCCTAACAAGGCCCATGCATTGGCGTTCTATGCTTGTCCGGAAGGTTACTGTCAGAGTCCATCACAGAAGTCGGGTGCACTACAATATAACGCCTACTTTGGAAAGCGAAGCGGATTTCTCTGTGGGAAGTGTTTTCCAGAATATAGTGAAACACTCTTTACTACCGAGTGCCGCAAGAGAAGCGAATGCAATACCCACATGTTGTGGATAATAGCAATAATTTACACGACTGGAATGGCTCTTTATCTCTTAACTAAGCCTCCGATAATACGTTATCTTGTCAAACAAATATTGTGGTTCAGGAATCGAGAAGGCTATGCTCTCGTAGATGGATCTGATGGGGAAATGGATAGACACAAAGATACTGGATATCTTAAAATCGTATTCTATTTCTATCAAGCCGCCGATCTATTGATAGTAGGGTCAGCTGAACATTTGCTTAACGATAAAATTCCATTTGTACTGTCTATCATTGAAGCGTTTAATTTTGAGATCAGCACCCTTAAGAAATCTATATCTTGCCCTTTTCCTGGAATTACAGCTGTTACAAAGGAGTTGCTACTTTCCGGAACCGTTTTTCTCATAATGGCAGAAATAGTCACAATTTACTGCTTTCATTTCGCTTTTAATAAGGTACGGAGAAAGGAAGGGCCATGTGTTATTCATTACATAGCTGTTTTCATAGAGTTACTGCTACTTGGGTACGAGCGACTTGCAGAATCATCTTTAAACCTTATGAACTGTTTTCCTATAGGCTCTGAGAAACGGTTGTTTATCGATGCAGAGATCGTTTGTTGGCAGTGGTGGCAATATATACTGCTGACTTACATTATCGTGTCAGTGGTACCTTTTATCCTTATTTTGTACTTTGGATCGTCAAAGCTTCATGACGCCTCAATCTCCGCGAAAGAGTTTCTCGGAGCGTGCACATTTCCCTTACCGTTTCTAGTTTACTGGCTGTTTAAGAGAGTCCTTATAACAGGGAATAACACCTCACACGCAAGACAGAACAACAAGGACGTTTTGGAAGTACTTCATGGGTCGTTTCGTCAGCCTAAGGGTAACGACAATGGAACACTGTACTGGGAAAGCGTTTTGATTGGTAGACGGTTGGCGTTACTCCTTTGTCATGCATTCATCACAAATTCAATGCTTCGATTGGTTTGTATGACTGTCGCTTGCATCGCCATATTGCTTCATCGCGCAATCAAAAACCCTTTTCAGGATCCTATTGCGAACAGATCCGAAACGGCGTCCCTTTTGATCTTGGCTGTAATGGCAGTTATCAACCTGACAAAAGCCACTTTGGTGGCGCTTGGAGTAACCATCGATGGGCCAGCCACAACTTACCTGGAAATCCTCGACTGGGTTGAAGTCGGTGTGTTGGCTTTTGTTCCGGCTTTATTGGGCATTTTCGTAACTATTGCAGCTTTGTCTCAGCTCGTGAGGTTACTTTTATTTCTTACGATGATGATTTTTCGGTTCGCGAAACAAATAGTCAGTCTTCGTGCAGTTTAAATTTCTGACAGATGCTGTCTGTTTTCTGACGTTATTCCCCGTTACTCCAGTTTCCCCCTCTCCTCAAAAAGCAACACCTGATTCGAATTAATTTTTCTGCAGTGTCCCCAATTAGTGCCACAGCGCTGCA
>OX421450.1:43820669-43828169 GCA_949126865.1 Montipora capitata
TTGTTTTTGAAAGTCTGAACTGCGTGACACAACCGACGAAAACATCGAGAGGAATATAATGTGATAATCGATAACACAGATACTAATAATTTTTGAATCCTTCCTCAAATCAACAACATTTCTCTATTTTCTCGGTGTTGCTTTCAAATGCGTGGTACCGTAGTCAGCGACAGTGAATTTAAAATTTGTGAAGCTTCACAAATTGAAGTGATTATGTGACCACTTGTCAATTTCAGAGTCACTGAAATTTCAATTTTTCTTCGAATTGAATCGTCCCTTGAGCAAAAACAACTCAATTACACAAACCAATTTTTACACAGGTTAAACAACTGTCATCTCTAGTTGTACATACTCTACACTGAAGCAATTCTATCACGTCGCACATAGTTAAAATTCAATTTGTTACGAGGTAACTTTCCTGATGAGAAAATCGTATGGTCCATATGAAAATCCGTTATAAATTCGAAGCGAAAGCAAATCCAAGGATAATGATAAATGTGGACAAGTAGACATTGTACATGAACTTTGAGTTGTAACTGATACTGTAGCTTGTTTAGTTTTGTTACAGTAGGTCACGAAAGTGGTCTTAAATTATGACCTCAAAATAAGCATATTGTAGTCATTCCGAGTGTACATCCCATATCTCGAAAATAAAAAGACATTTTCACAAACAAACTGTATAGTACTTAATAGTTACGTAACTTAGGAAAATGAGCCAAATTGATTTTTTTTAGATTTGCCGGAAAATTTTCAAAATGTTTGATTTTTGGTGGAATTTGCTCTTAAAACGTTAATGTACTTAAAATTTTATGAATATTCCACTCTTTATTTAGTACAAAATATATTGCCTTTTTGTGTTATTTAAGCGGTTGATTCGAAGCGAGTATCAATCTCGTACCCAGAGTCCTCGGGCTTTTTGGCCAGCGGGTGAGCGCCCGGAGAGACTCTGGGATAATCGACTCCATTTTCCCAGAAAACGTCATTCTCGACCCCAGAGCCTTCGCTTTCTTGTCCGTCATGCGCAAAAGAGAAGAGCTCTGGGGTCGAGAATGAGAAAACGTGGGTTCCGGTCTTATTACGTATGCTTGAGTTTAAACGGAAGCAGAAAAGAGAAAACCGTAAACAGTAGAAATGGCGGGTTGAAAGTGTTTGATAAAAAAGAATTTTAGCCTTACACACAAAGAAACTGAAGAAATGATCATTGGCTTGCTGTAAGAGCAAGTGAAGATGAAACCTCTGACGCTTTCGGTAAGTGTATTTTTAGTGTTTCAGCGTACATTCCATCGTTCAGAATACAATGAGAATGACATCGTGCAAGCAACACGATCGACAAATTTTTTGTGGAAACGACACAAATGTCCTCTTCTTCTACAATTTGATGTTTCCGTAATTCTGAATGGCTTCGACAAGACTCTATTCCACGGATTTCTCCTCAAAGAGACTGATGTAATGTTTTCCCACGGTACTTTTGCAACGGCAACAGTAATCACTTTTTAGCAGCGTGGGAAAATTCCCGTGCGGTATAAGACATAATTCAAACCTCGTCGTTTTAATATTTTTGTGATTTATATATTTCTGAGGTAGAAAAAATCAAAGAGCACCGAAACTAGTTTTAGATTTTGAATCTTCCTCCAAATTCTGGGGCTTCCGAATTACTTACCGACTTCCTGTCGGACTGCCATTGTTACGCAAGCTGCCAATCAAAAATATAGTTCAAGTCGATTATCCCAGAGTCTCTCCGAGCGCTCACCCGCTGGCCAAGAAGCCCGAGGACTCTGGGTACGAGATTGAGCGAGTATTGAATACATAAAAGGTCATTATGTCATGCATGGAATGTGTCGACGTTTCAACTTTCATTGGTAGGGAAATAACCACCGTACTAAACATAGCCGTGGATAACGTAATTCTTAAATGAAGTGAGGCGTGTGACTACTTTTCTAGGCCTTTACTCGTGTAAAAAACCAATTTAATTTAATCGCGACTTTTAGGAAAGAAAGCTGTAAGTTGTTAAAAGTGTTGTTATCGAATCGTTCATACCCAAAGATATCCTGATGACAGTTCCAGATTAATTAAGACCATTACGTCATCGGAGATTCCTCGGAGATTTCACCTCGGCTATAAGTGATAGTGCAATAAGTTCGTGTGCAGTCGTTGTTGTCAATTGTTGTGCTACAGATTGATCAGGTGATTTTGTGTCTGTAGTCATAGTGAATCAACAAAGACTGCTTTGGAATGTGTACTACGTTGCGACTATAGTGGTAAGAAAACAGATAAATTTTCAAAGCGCGGTTTTAAGATCTGAAAGATCTTCTTGTTTACTTTTGTATACTGTTAAGTCAGAATTGATATCGATGTATAATAACCAATTTGACCTGTAAAAACGGATTCAACCTGAGACCGGGATTTGCCTGCAACATAAACACCTTGCAATTGGGCAAATTTATGTACTCCTATCAAATCTCGACCCTTCTCGTTCACTGTTAGCAAATAAAAGTGTTTTACTGAAGAATTCAAATACCTTCCTATTATACAAGACATTGTTAGACCTTTCAATTACTTTACTTGTAAGAATTATTAATGTATAAGGCAGTTGTTTATTGTTTCCTAAGGAATTCATCTTTTTTGAAGATCTGAAATGCCATCTGTCTACTTTTTGGCCTTTTATACTATTTCATCTCTTCCAGTTTTCGAATCTCTAATTATCTTAGTCGTTTGTTAGTTAGAATAGATCCATTCTAGGTCATGTTACTGAGAAGGTCTTGCCCAAGTTCGTTTAGAAGGATAATGCGTCTCTGTGACAGTTACACAAAATCGGATTGTTTCACATTTTTGGCCTGACATGTGTTGACATCATTTCTGAGAGATGGGAAGATACGTCAACCCAAAATGAACGGTATTGGTTTTCAATTTCTCGGGATAATTGCTTTCGTTTTCGGTTTTATACAACACTTCATTGAAATTCGTGTCATGCATGATCACTGTCAGAACTCCAAAAATAACAATCATGATTTCTGCCCTGTTAACTCAGTTGTATGTATAGTGATTAAGCAAAGTAAAACCCACAATAGGATACTATAAATAATCATACCAGTGTTCACGGATCTCCGAGTTTCGCAGTAAGAGTTTGAAAAACTGTCTTATCTTTCTTTGCCCTCTCTGTTGCTGGAGTTCTTTTAAAAGGAAACTATACCAGTATTTCGTGATCTGTGAAAAGTGCAGGAATGGTCCACCTTTAATTCAATTAATTCAATGGGTGTCAGTAAAGAAGGGACTGGGCTATGTCAACAATATCGATTTCCAATGTACAAAGAGTGGAGAAAAGGAAAAAAAAATCCTGTTTCTTTTTTTTGCAACAATTGACAAACGGTTGTTGACAGTTTTATTCTACGAAGACTAGCCTGCGAACAGGCTCCCAGTGGTTCGAGGTACATGAAGAGCATGCTCGACTGCTCGAATGCGCAGGCTAAACAAAGGCGAAAAGGTGTTGTCAGATGCGGTTTCTTCTTATTATCTAAGAGGTATAGGGTGCCAAAACCCGATCGAAAAAACGTACCGTACACACACACGGAGACCCACACGTCAAACACAAAGAGCTTATCTGCCCAGCTGTTTACCTAAGTAACCTGGAATAGGTAAATCAATTCGACCTTTGATGCAACAAATAAATCACTAGAAGAATTCATTTAATAAGAAAAATGTTCAAATTTTAGCAACAATTGACAATTTAAAAGGTACTATTATTATTAAGCAAAGAATGTCGAAACCGCTCACTAATCACGGCTTTAAAAATTATGGTTTTAAAAAATCATGGCTAAAAAAGTCTTTTTTTTTCGACCAATGAGAAAGAAAACTACTAAACAAATTTCTACTTTCGCGCTAAAACACGTTGCATGTAGGTACTTCGAATTGTGATTACCGATCCCGCTGTCTGTGATAGTGCTTGTGGCTCGGCTAAATCGTTGGTAAAACAATGCTGTATTTGTTTCTTCGAGTGATTTCCGCTAAAGTGTCTCCTGCAACATTTCTTGTCGCTCTTAGCGGTTTCCTTTTCTTCCACTCTTTCCTCTGCCTTGATCTCTCTTCGTTATAGTTTTCACATGTCCACATGATTCTATTCGATCAGCCATCATTCAATAAACATTTTAACCGAACAACCTTGTAATAATTTTCTACGGATTTGACGTCTCGTTCAGTGACATCAAAAGAGAATGCACAGTTCACTGAGGATCATATTCTGTGGAGTTCTCTGGGTCGTTTCCAATAACATGACCACTCCATGATAATGTAACGGATTACAACACCCCCAGAGTGTCAAAACTTGCGCTTCTCAATTAAAGGTATGTTAGGAATCCTAGTACGCCGTACTAGCATTCCTTTGAGGTACTTACAGTTAGAGCTTTGTGCGCCCCCTCATACGGTCCCCTTAAATTTTCACGCTTTGATTTCTTAGAATTGGCCTGGACAAACATACCCATTTCACAGTTTTTTCTTCATTGCTATTGTGAGCAAGGCAAAGAGGAGTAAAAATACTTAAATAGCAAACTTCTAAGAAAGACCGGGATTCGAAATCAACTAATACTATACTTTAATATACCGTGGCACAATTCCGCGTGCAGTCGGTAAAATACGAGTAACGAGTAAAATAATTAAAGGGACGAGCTAGTTTAGACAAAAGGATCCCTTCATTGCAAAGCTACCCAAACTTTACTGAGAAGTTAGGCCGATAGAAAACCACTAATTATTACTCTTCTATAACGCAAAACAACATTAACATTATAATCAGTTTCATTCGCGAGCCAGCCGGAGAAGAACAATACCGTGTAATGATTCCATGTTATACTATGGACGCTCACTTTTTCTATTGGCTAGTTTTGTAACGAGCTTATATTTTGATGGGCACGTGATGTCAACGAGGGGTCGCATCATTGGACAGAAAGATGAAGGGTGACATCAGGTAAAACCCCGGATCAAAACGTAAGGGAAGCATTAGTCGGTTATTTTACACCACACAAGTCATTGACGCAGTATGGCTGCCAGGAAAAAAAACCCTTACGAAAGAACAGCCATCTTCCAGCAGACGGCTGGTCAGCATGGAGAAGAGCGATAGTGCCTCCAAAGACCGTAGCTCCAAATCTCAAGCGTAGACCAAGACACGTTTGTAAAATGTGGTCAGGGATAGAGACACTTTCGGCGATAAAGGTAAAAGATGCTGAATTTACGAATGGCAAAGGAGAAAAAAAGGTTGTCCTAACAGCGTCGTATATGTGGGAAGCACCTGTTGGACTAAGCGGGGCGCATTGCGAGACGGGATTCTGGAATGCTGCAGAAATGGATCACATAAAGTTGATCGCATTATAAAGCCTTGAACCGAGGGTACGAGTTGTGGGTTCGGGTGAAAGAAGTTGCAAGACGTCCTCAAGCGAAAGTGCGTGCTGAGAGCATGGAAAACGATCTCCCGAACAAGTACAACTACGCTTGGAACATTAGAAACAACTGAGGGATACGATAGCTGCCTTAGCACTAGAACCGAAGATCACTATGAAAACCCACAAACGAAATAATTTATCTCTTTGGCATTTTATCTCGTCAGTTTACTAAAGCCTGATCTTAGTTACAATTACAAGTGTTTTCGGTTCTTCATAAATGTCTTTAGGTAAGCTTTGGTTTATTTTATGCACCAATGTTTGTCAAAATGATTACTGTTGGGTAAATTTCTTCAATGACATCATTCGGTAATTTACCACAGATTTCATAAAATTATGGTTACATTCAACCAACAGTAGAAAGCTTGTCTGTTCGTTGAGAGTTGAAGAGAATTTCCATCGTCGGTGATATTAAACATTTCAATATTCTTTGTATATGAGTCACCAAAAAGGGGTGAGAATAAAAGGCGGCATGAGTTTGCAAATTAGCATGTAATGGCGCGTAATTGTGCGGAATGGCTGATTCGGGAGGTGAAGTAGCTGATCTACAAAAGAATAGTCCTAAAGTTAACTGATGTGCTCAGCTTTAAGCCAAAGTACTTTTTTCGAGAATTCTTAGCCTTTATATGTACAGTTATAGGTGATATTTAACAAACCAAACATGGTAAAGATTTCCTGTTCGTGTAGTATCTGGCGATCTGTCCTTTAGGGGGTTCTCTTTTGATCCTGTGAAATGATTGTTTCCGAATCCTGGGGTTGGTACCAACTCCGCTCCCTCGTCTAAGTCACTCATTTCACAGTCCTGAGATAGGAAAGGTACGGAATGACATTACCCTCAGTTTTCCCTTCTGTTCCCATATAAAAAATTAGCAAACATACCTGGTGGACATCGGTAAATGATTCCGATAAGGCAATTTCCGTGGCCTCCTGTTCTCCTTGCGTCTGGTCCTTTTTCCATACTTCTTTGGGAGAAGAGTACTCTTTTACAACACTCGCATAAGAAATCTCAGGCGAGCGTGGTGATTCCATCATATAATATTAATATCCAAACAGCCCAGAGTGTGCGGAATGCAAAACACTGTGTCACTACTAGGATGTGGGATGAGCTATAGTTGGGTTATTACCACATGAGCTCTGTCAGATTTATTTCTTACTCATTGGTACCATCGACAAAAACCAGATCACGGCGAATTTGAGCACGTACAGCGCCTGACT
The DNA here is from genome assembly GCA_949126865.1 of Montipora capitata. Lineage (NCBI taxonomy): Eukaryota > Metazoa > Cnidaria > Anthozoa > Scleractinia > Acroporidae > Montipora > Montipora capitata. Next base: position 43,827,308 of record OX421450.1, read on the forward strand.
GCGCCTTATGTGGTATGATGTCTAAAAGCACTGCACTGGAAATTTTTCTTTTTTTCCCCCAAGAGAACGACAAAAACAACAAGTAAAAACAAAAACATGCAACGTATGTGATCAACCGGTCACAGTCATCACTGAACTGGGAGAAGCATTGAAACACAGCAATAAAAATAGATTTATTTTAAATTTTAAATTTAATGATACACATTATGGTTTCTCCTCCTTCTAAATGAAAATGTTCCCTGGAAGAGTACCTGTGCTGCTCACTAGTGTATCATGAAAATTAAAAATTAAAATAAAAATAAAATTGATAAAGATTAGCTTCTGGCGTAGTGGTATTGGTGATGGACTGCAGATTCTACGCTAGACTACGAGCAGTCTTTTTTCTTGATCCATCTAGCAAAACGCGCGAGACACGCAAATGACCACCCTCGAACGCGCGTGCACTCCCCTCACTAAATCTGTAGAAAAAGAAAGGGTGCTTGCAGTCTAATTCTACGCTCGTTCTACTAATCTTTGCAATGATTGTGTGAGGAGACTGCTAGTGTTGTTTGGGATCCTTCTTTTGTAAAATTAGACAATATTAATGATTAACTTTTATTTTTATAGATTAAGATGTAAGTAGTTTTTAATTATTTTCTTATATAATAATTATTATTATATTTTTTTCCTTACTTAAATTTTTCTTTATTTTTATATTTTTAATGTTTATTTTTTATTTTTTGTTATTCTGGGGGTAGCCCATAGGGTGGCCCATGGGCTGGCCCATGGGCCTAGGCCCAGGTTTTGTCCACACCCGTTTTCAAGCGAATCTTTCGGAAATTAGCTCAACAACCGGGTCAGTCAGCAGCTGCTGGTCTGAGTT
>OX421450.1:43833169-43838169 GCA_949126865.1 Montipora capitata
TATTGCACAAGCAGTTCGTCAAGTTGACGGGAACTATGGCCACATTTATCTTAACGGCGCTGGCACAGAGCGACAGCCGTTCAATTGCAGCCGGGAAGTGCAGCATGGGATAGAAATTCAGAAAAGCGTCAGCATAGAGGGGATGAATTCAACGCCGACCGCGCACATTTCATGTTTTGGTGGAATAAAATTCCGGTCCGTCGAAAGAGAACTGAATGTATCCATATCCGGTATTGTTTTCCAACAAACTCCACTGACGTTTGAAGATTGCAATTTCATACAATTATTTAACAGTTCTTTTCGAGGTGGATCCGCTGTAACGGTTTATGTGAACAACATATCCAGCACCAATTTCAACATCCAAAGTTCCTCATTCTTTGACAACAATGTGTCCTGTGTGGATTTCATTTTGGCTTCCCGCAAAGCTCAGACTCAGTTCCTTACAGTGAGAATCGATAACACCACTTTTCAGGGCAACGGCTGCTTTGGAAAACGTTCAATGAAATTAGGAGCAATAACAATTGGATCACCAATAAAAGCAGCTTTAGGCCCTGTCATTGTCGAAGTATCATGCTCTAAGGTCCATTACATCAACAACTCCGGCCATTTTGTTAAAATCGATTTGCCGCATGCCACCATAAACCAGGTTTATACGGATTTAACGCTTGTGGGAAATGGAGTTGGTCGGCTTTGGATGAGATCAAATAGCGAAGCAAAGAGCTTGTTTAGTTCACTAGCAAGAAGAAACTACGCTAAATTTGTAGGCCTAACCTGCTACAACAACCGGTTGCGATGTCTCATAATCGAGTGTAATGAGACCGAAGTGGAAATTTATAACTCTTTCTTTCAGGACCAGTACGTTCCATCTGGAAGAGGAGCGTCCATTTCGCTTCAGGCAACAACGCACGCAGCATTGCGTGTGCTAAACAGCAGTTTTGGAAACAGTCGAGCAAAAGCAGGCGGAGCCATAAACGTTCATAGCAAACATGGGACGATAGAGCTCTTGTTTTTACGCGTTAATTTTACTACATGCGCTGCAGAAAAGTACGGGTGTGCGGTTTTAGTCGGGGATCCTAAAAGTGCTCGAGTTACAAACCGAACAGCGACATTCAAATTAATTGCAAACTTCACAGAGGTGCTTGTCAACAACTGCTCTGGTATGAAGGTACGGCGTAGAAGAAAGTGCAATGTGTTCTATTTTCTCGTCTTTAGTGGAAAGATGACCATAAACGACTCTTCCTGGACAAATAACAGGGTAAGGACAGATGCTACTTTTCTGTTGGGAAATGCCGGTGGCAAAACTGACATTACAGTCTCGAACTGCGACTTTGTCAACAATTCTGCCCTTCTTCAAACTGCAGTTATGTTTGTAGCCTTAGGCCCACTTCCAGGCAGCATAATGATTGAGAATACCACTTTTTTGACTCAACTAGTGGACACTGAAGACAGAAAATCAAACGCATTGCTTATAAGTCCAGAATTCAGAATCGAGTTGATGAACGTGTCATTTACCTCGCGAAATGCTATCGGGCTTGCGATTTTCCGCTTCGCAAAAACTAAGCCTCAAGCTTTTACGATGAACATTTACATCGTGAACTGCACTTTTTTCGACAGTGCTCAAGATATTGTGGTCAATATTCTAGAAGCAACCGAAATTAAGTTCAACATAAGAAATACTGTCTTTTATACCAAACGTGCAGGAACCAAGGACATTGGCATCTTTTTTGCGGTTAAACCAATCACCAAACTAAACTTATCAAGCGCAGTTATAGAACTGGACAACGTAACATTTCTATCCCGGCCTTGCAGCGTTTTCAACCTGCTCACGCCAGGAGAGAAAACTCTCAAAATACGGAATTCCATTTTTCAAGAGGGCATTTGTTCTCATCAGCAAGGGTCAAGGTACCATCCGTATCAATTAGGAACTGGTTCCATATCAATTCTAGCACTACATGATAACCTCAACCAATCAGGATGTATTGGGCAGCAATACACCAGAAACATCCACCCTTTGTGGAATTATGACACCAAAATAATCATCGAAGGCACCACGTTTGAAGGAAACGCAGGTCTAACGGCGGGAGCCATTGCCGTCGTCAACGGAAACGTTACATTTGACAAGTGCAATTTTCGAAATAACTTTGGCAACAAAACCTCTGGACACGTTTATGCGGGGTATGGAACAGGCCGAATCCACTTCAAAGATTGTTCGTTCTTGACCACGCTCCATAGCATTGCGGCGAACGGCGTCCTCTTTAAAAAATCAACGGTTTTGTATTCTGAAAGTGGTGGACCATTAGAAATTGAAAACACTTCAATGGTATCAAATGTTAGTCAAAGAATTATTCTCTCCACAATGGTGGACGTCTCGAATGGAGGATACGTCAACATTGATAACCAGTCCGTCATCGAATGCAGCGCGGGAAGCCAGCTTTTGTTTGAAAACAACACGCACTTTCAGTACGGATACAACGAGATAAACGGAAGTTCATGCAGATTCAATGTGACTGCTCTACACTATTCCTGTAATTCGTGTCCCCCCGGTTTCTACAGTTTACAGAAAGGTGCTTCGCGCGGACTAAATTTACTCTCATCAATTGAATGTCTGCCATGTCCCTTTGGAGCGACTTGTGTTGAAAAAAATGTCGCTGCAAGACCGAATTTCTGGGGATACCCGAATCCTAACAAGACCCATGCATTGGCGTTCTACGCTTGTCCGGAAGGTTACTGTCAGAGTCCATCACAGACGTCGGGTGCACTACAATATAATGCCTGATTTGGAAAGCGAAGCGGATTTCTCTGTGGGAAATGTTTTCCGGAATATAGTGAAACACTATTTACTACCGAGTGCCGCAAGAGAAGTGAATGCAATACCCACATGTTATGGATAATAGCAATAATTTACACGACTGGAATGGCTCTTTATCTCTTAACTAAGCCTCCGATAATACGTTATCTTGTCAAACAAATATTGTGGTTCAGGAATCGAGAAGGCTATGCTCTCGTAGATGGATCTGATGGGGAAATGGATGGACACAAAGATACTGGATATCTTAAAATCGTATTTTATTTCTATCAAGCCGCCGATCTATTGATAGTAGGGTCAGCTGAACATTTGCTTGACGATAAAATTCCATTTGTACTGTCTATCATTGAAGCGTTTAATTTTGAGATCAGCACCCTTAAGAAATCTATATCTTGCCCTTTTCCTGGAATTACAGCTGTTACAAAGGAGTTGCTACTTTCCGGAACCGTTTTTCTCATAATGGCAGAAATAGTAACAATTTATTGCTTTCATTTCGCTTTTAATAAGGTACGGAGAAAGGAAGGGCCATGTGTTATTCATTACATAGCTGTTTTCATAGAGTTACTGCTACTTGGGTACGAGCGACTTGCAGAATCATCTTTAAACCTTATGAACTGTTTTCCTATAGGCTCTGAGAAACGGTTGTTTATCGATGCAGAGATCGTTTGTTGGCAGTGGTGGCAATATATACTGCTGACTTACATTATCGTGTCAGTGGTACCTTTTATCCTTATTTTATACTTTGGATCGTCAAAGCTTCACGACGCCTCAATCTCCGCGAGAGAGTTTCTCGGAGCGTGCACATTTCCCTTACCGTTTCTAGTTTACTGGCTGTTTAAGAGAGTCCTTATAACAGGGAATAACACCTCACACGCAAGACAAAACAACAAGGACGTTGTGGAAGTACTTCATGGACCGTTTCGTCAGCCTAAGGGTAACGACAATGGAACACTGTACTGGGAAAGCGTTTTGATTGGTAGACGGTTGGCGTTGCTCCTTTGTCACGCATTCATCACAAATTCAATGCTTCGATTGGTTTGTATGACTGTCGCTTGCATCGCCATATTGCTTCATCACGCAATCAAAAACCCTTTTCAGGATCCTATGGCGAACAGATCCGAAACGGCGTCCCTTTTGATCTTGGCTGTAATGGGAGTTATCAACCTGACAAAAGCCACTTTGGTGGCGTTTGGAATAACCATCGATGGGCCAGCCACAACTTATCTGGAAATCCTCGAGTGGTTTGAAGTCTGTGTGCTGTCTTTTGTTCCGGCTTTATTGGGCATTTTCGTAGCTATCGCAGCTTTGTCTCAGCTCGTGAGGTTACTTTCATTTCTTACGATGATGATTTTTCGATTCGCGAAACAAATAGTCAGTCTTTGTGCAGTTTAAATTTCTAACAGATGCTGTCTGTTTTCTGACGTTATTCCCCGTTACTCCAGTTTCCCCCTCTCCTGAAAAAGCAACACTTGATTCGCATTAATTTTTCTGTAGTGTCCCCAATTAGCGCCGCAGCGCTAAAAGAGGAGACTCTTGAATACAGTTTATATAACGACAAAATAGTACTAACAAGAGTGAATTAGTGTTGTTATGGCATAGGTGGGCCCCCGGCACAGTCACAATGAGTGTATTTTTGGAATACCCGTTCGCGCGAAAATCAATTGTCATGTCCCTGAAAAAAACATGGCAGAAGCAGTCACGCGTGACATGGCTTCTTCTGATTGGTTAAAATTGGCGGCCTTTTGTTTGTTTCGCTGGCGAAGTGTATCTGAAAATAAATCAATTTGTGACTGTACAGGGGCAAGGCCGCAAAGTGATAGATCAACACTTATCTAATCCACTCTTGGTACTAATAGAGTGGAGAACACATGAGACAAATACTAAGGAGGGAGGGAGGGTGGGAGAGGAGGAGGGAGGGAGGGAGAGAAAGAGAGAGAGAGAGAGAGAGAGAGAGAGAGAGAGAGAGAGAGAGAGAGAGAGAGAGAGAGAGAGAGAGAGAGAGAGAGAGAGAGAGAGAGAGAGAGAGAGAGAGAGAGAGAGAGAGAGAGAGAGAGAGACAGACAGACAGACAGACAGACAGACAGACAGACAGAGACAGACAGACAGACAGACAGAGACAGACAGAGAGCCGGTTGATGAGAGCGGTTCTGACAGTTACGACAATAATGTTTCAAGAGACTCAATTTCACGTGGT
>OX421450.1:43848169-43858169 GCA_949126865.1 Montipora capitata
CAAACCGTTCACTGGCCTTTCGGACGACTCTGCAACAACCAAAATAAAGAGCAAACTCTTGATGAAATGATTTCAAGAGCGGACACAATAGACCAATTTCGATACATTAAAATTCAGTCCTAAACAAAAGACATCATCTCGAGGCTCAGGGCCTGGTTGTTCAAAAGCCGATTAACGCTAATCCCAGATTAAAAATTAACCAAGGAGTTTATTACTCCACTACTAAATGCTGTTCAACGTTGATATTTGGCAAAACTTTACATTAGAAGAAGTCAATCTTGAAAAACAAAAATAAGCAAAACAACCTTTCACCAAAAAGTTGAAAACATGAAACAAAAGTTTACGCTAATCCTGGATTAAGCTAATCGGCTTTCGAACAACCGGGCCGTGGGGAATAAATATAAGGGTTTATTCCCCAGAGCCTCGAGATGATGCCTTTTGTTTTCGACTGAATCTTAATATGTCGAAAGTAGTCAAGAATTCTTGGTTTGCATCCACATGATGAGACGCCCATGTTGGTGTACAAAACAATAGAAAATGGTTCCAGAAGATTTTGCATAATAATAGAGTCAAATTCCCAAAAGACATTTTACAGCATTGTTCTGTAAACCAACATGGCCGCCGTGACGCCATATGCCAACCATTAATAAGCAAGAACAGAGTCCAAGTTCGGGCAAATAACTTTCCAAAACAGATAAAATTATTCCCTTGAATCTGGACTCAGTTCTTCTCTTCTCTTCTTTCTCAATCCGAAACTAGCTAATTCCAGGCTTGCAAACAGTCGATTAAACTCAAGCACTGACTACTGTGACGACAACGTTTAACTAAAGGTGCGTAAAATGAACAGACCTCTGTTACGACAAGTGTCATGGAGATCGCAAGTTCGAGTAGTTTCCATCTATCCCTTTGCCAATTGCCAAGCAACTAGGACACAGCACACCATCACCATCAATAGTGTACCGTTACAAACCGTCAGTCACACTGCGAAACAAATAATTTTGCCGGAGCAGCAAAAGAAGGATAGCTACGAATTCCTGGCTGCCAAACTATCAGGCCCTTTCTGTGAAAACTGCTGTACTGATGTTACGTGGCTCACGGAGAGCTTCAGGATCTCGGGCAAGTTCTGAAACGGAGAAAATAACGAACAAATAAATAAACAAATAAATAACCGAATAAATAAAGAAGTAAATAAAATACATCTTATTTTAGCTCACACTTCAATTGAGTTGTAGTTTAAAAAGAAGTCCCGAGGGCTTGGTCACAATACAAAGAGGATGGGGAGAACCAGAAATTACAAAAAATAATACGTAACAATCCACCTAATCGTAATCAACGTACAAATAACCTGTCCGCACGACACATACCTGGGAGTCCATCAAGATGTGCGAGAACAGCCGAGGAACCTTCACTGCGGCTTTGTTCTTCAGCAATGCGAGCTCAGTGCAGGTCTGCCTATGGACACAATGCGAAACGTTGTTTTAGTAAAGTATTTAATCTAAAGTTCATGCTTATTATGGCGGTGCCCCAACACTAAGGAAAGATAATATATTGAGCTGCGACTTTCAACATTATTGATTCCTATTATTAATACTATTCTTAATTATTTTACTCTAATACAAAGCAAGGTTGTCTTTAAATACAGTATACATTCAAGAATTTGAAAAAAATACTGCCCATCATCATCCGCGACAACAGAAAAACAGTAAACAATCCGTATAAGAAAGTTTGTTACGTGAAAATCTGTATTGTGAATAAAGATATTGTAGAGTTCGGTCAGCTTTACCAATGACTGAGTTTAGATTAAACTGTCTTCAATTTCTTTAACAAAAATGGACGTAGTTCTAGCGGCGGCGGTGTTTAGGTATTAAGGCAAGGTCAAGTCGTTCTTGACTTCCGGTTTTCTTAGAAACAATTTAATAGTCCGCCTAAATTTTCACTCTTTGATTTCTTGGAATTGGCCTTGACAAACATACCCATTTAACAGTGATTTCTTCATTGCTATTGTGAACAAGGGAAAGAGGAGTAAAAATACTTAAATAGCAAACTTTTAAGAAAGACCGGGATTCCAAATCAACTACTCTATTCAATACACCGTGGCACAATTCCGCGTGCAGTGTAAACTACGAGTAACGAAGAAAACTAAAATTAAAGGAATGAGCTAGTTTAGACAAAAGGACCCTTTCATTGCAAAGCTACCCTAACTTTACTGAGAAGTTAGGCCGATAGAAAACCACGAATTCTTACTCTTCTATAACGCAAAACAACAATAACAATATACTAAGTGACACGTCAAATTTCCTTCGCGAGCCAGCCTGAGAAGAACAATACCGTGTAATGTTATACTATGGACGCCCAGTTTTTCTATTGGCTAGTTCTTTAACGAGCTTATATTTTGACGGGCACGTGATGACAACGAGGGGTCGCATCATTGGACAGAAAGATGAAAGGTGACATCAGGTAAAACCCCCGATCAAAACGTAAGGGAAGCATTAGTCGATTATTTTACACCACACAAGTCATCGACGCAGTATGGCTGCCAGAAAAAAAAACCCTTACGAAAGAACAGCCATCTTCCAGCAAACGGCTGGTCAGCATGGAGAAGAGCGATAGTGCCTCCAAGTAGCTCCAAATCTCAAGCGTAGACCGGGACACGTTTGTAAAATGTGGTCAGGGATAGAGACACTTTCGGCGATAAAGGTAAAAGATGCAGAATTTACGAATGGCAAACGAGAAAAAAAGGTTGTCGTAACAGCGTCGTATATGTGGGAAGCACCTGTTGGACTAAGCGGGGCACATTGCGAGACGGGATTCTGGAATACTGCAGAAATGGATCACATAAAGCCGATCGCATTATAAAGCCTTGAACCGAGGGTACGAGTTGTGGGTTCGGGTAAAAGAAGTTGCAAGACGTCCTCAAGCGAAAGTACGTGCTGAGAGCATGGAAAAAGATACCCTCGTCCCAGAGGTTTTTCTTGAATTTTCCCCGCGTGAGAGAGCCGCGAAGCGGCTTGTTTCTTACCTTGTTTCTATACTTCAGCCAATCTCGACCAACCAATACACTGTCAAAGACTCTTTCACCTTCGGGGATTGGGCCAAAAGGTACAAGCATAAGAATGGAATAATGTGCTCTTTAGATGTCTCCACCCTATTTACAAATGTGCCACTCGAGGAAACACTAAACATTTGTCTGGACAAATTGTGTTCTCTTGCTGATCCTCCGGCTTTACCCAGGGTTGTTTTACGCAAGCTATTGGAATTTGCCACCAAGAAGAGCCACTTTCTTTTTGATGGTAAATACTACGACCAAATCGATGGTGTTGCCATGGGTTCGCCATTGGGCCCTGTCTTAGCCAACATTTTTATGTGTGTTTTTGAAGAAAAGTGGTTGCTGAACGCCAAAGTTAGTCCTTTATTTTGGAATCGTTACGTTGATGACACATTCACCATGTTTCACAACAAAGACAGTGCAAATGAGTTTTTGCACTATTTGAACGGCTGTCATCGCAATATTAAATTTACCATTGAATTTGAACATAACAATGCAATTCCGGTTTTGGACATTCTTGTCACACGTAATCAAAACAACGCTTTCACGACATCCATCTACCGAAAGAAAACTTTCACAGGTCTCTACACGAAATGGGATTCCTTCACTCCACGAAAGTACAAAATAAACCTCATCCGCTCCCTCACTTATCGCTACTACCGTCTTTGTTCATCTGGCTCCTTGCTACAATCTGCCCTCAATGATCTTCGAAAACTCCTTCTTCAGAACGGCTACCCACAAGGCATAATCAACTATCATATCAACGATGTGTTGAACAAAAACAGACAACATCAGCATAGCAATCCAGTGTCTACAGTTCATAAGAAATATATTGTTATCCTATTCCCTACTTAGGTTTGCAAAGCAACCAAGTCGCTAAACGCCTGAAATCTTGTGTGTACAAATTCTACTCTTGTCTTGTGTGTGGCGGGGGGTGCCTATAAAACGAAATCTTCCTAAGGAAGATTTTGATAAGTGGTTCAACTTGGCGGTCGCCATTTTGAATGCTCCCACGCGTGGTGAGAGCAAAATGAAGATAGCTCAATATATGGCGCTTTACCATTGGTTAAAATAAACAATTCTTTATATAGAAAAGCTTATTCTATTGGTTATCGACCAAAGACCTATCCAACATAACCAACGCGAGTGCTACGCGAACAATACGTATGGTACGGTCGCTCGCAGCGATACAGTCAAAGAGATCTTTTCACATCAACGAAAATGTTTCGTGTTCAAGTGAGTTCATTTGTTAAATATTCTTTCCTAATGCTCTTGGCTTCTGTAAAAGAAATGGTGGTATACGTATAAACACTAGGTTACGATCGATGTTCCCGAAAGCGAACTGCCTAGAGTTCAAGCCGTCATGACAGCTCGATTGCCACAGAATTGGCAATGTATAAGCCACAGACACGTTCCTCAGCGAGCAGGTAAGTTTCTCCAGAGATCACCTTATTATGTAAATTTATCGCAACTCTTATTTTCTGTACAGTATGCTTTAGTTGTCAGTTTTATTCTCATGTAAATTCACCCGAACAAAGGTTCCCAGTTGCTTCTGGTTGCTTTCATCACTGATCAACTGCATCTTTTGAACTCGGCTAATTTACGGTGTCTAAGACTGCAGACTAACCCTAAATCACAATTATTGAAAGCTAACCGTTTTAAAACGGGTTCTTAGACTTAAATAATGTTTATCAGCGTTATTTGAAATGGGTGCTTAGACTGAAATAATGTTTATCTGTGCTATTTGTAGGCAGTCTGCAAATGTCAGACACCGGCTAATTTACGCAGTGGTAGTTTGAGCTTTGCAATTATTTTGTTTCTTTGCACTGGCGAAGTTTTTGGTTTGATAATAAGATGCGTAATGAGGGAGATATCGAAAATGTAATTTGCGGTAGTTGAAGTTATGACACAAAGAGTTGTTATCTTGCCGATTTTTTGGCATTGCTACATGTTTACCTCTACGTTAGGCAATTAAGTGATCTTCGATTGCCTTAGATTTGTTTCCTTGTTTCACACGCGTCCCCTGTTGCCGATAAGCTTACGAAAAGTACAGTACCAAACATGTTTTGGTTGTGGCATTATATATTTTTTTTGAGAGAGAGAAAGTGGTGATTGAAATGCATTTTCACTAATTTATTGCTGTGGTGGTATTTTGACATAATGCTGCTGTGTTTTAGGTGTTGCATCAAGACAGGAAAAAACAAAAAGGACCGCTGATGTGGAACCACCTCTGGTGGCCACTGCTTCAGCAACACAGTCAGCAGAACAGGTGCACATGAGAAATGTGTGGGTAGACAGTGTTTTAGGTGGCTTGGAAGATTACCCTCCATGCCCTCACTGTCTAATGGGTCCTTGCATCACTGTCGGTGAATTGACCCTTATTCAAGGATCCTGTGCACCAGACATTACCAATCACACCAAGCGTCACAAAAACTATCGACAGTTTTGGAAAAGTCTGAAAGACAGGGGTTTGTGGCAGCATGAACTTTATATTAATCGAAAGACCTCAGCTGGTCTTAGTGAGATAGAGTTGCGTGAGCTTATGCCCCAGTGTGTCCTTGACGACACCAGGAAACGATACCCCAACCCACCTGGTGTGCAATATGTGGGACACAAAAGGGCATAAGTATCCAAAACCCCTGTGAACATGGTAATGTTAACTTACCATAATGAATACCACCATTTCACATTTACATTAAAAAAAAATACTATTAATTAATAATCTCCTTATGTTCTGTATTGATCAATAGCAATTTAAGCAGTTATATAAATATATTATGGATTTGTTTGAATTGTGTTGGTCCATTTACTGGCATATTGCTACTTTATTATCCTTTCCTACTGGACATCTTGTTACTGGAAATACATTGTATCAGTGATTTATTTTTTGTCTGCAACTCATTTATAATTGTAGTTGGAAAGCTTCATCGGTGTCTGATAAACATGGAAAATACTTCGCTTGTTACATTTTAGTTCTTGGCAGCTTTTATAAGTATAAATTTGGTTACAGCTTGTATTGAATACAAAAGATTTGTTAAACATATCAATTACAGCTGATGAATTTCTCTGCAGTATTCTACAACTGAGGGAAAGAGCTTCTTTTTCAAATTTCTTGAGCTTTCTTAGTAATTAGTCTTGAAGAAAGTGGTCCACACGCGTTCCCTGAAATTAAATGTTTTAGGCTGTAGATTCCGGTGCCCCGTTCTACGATTTGGTTGGCGCACATCTTGAATCAAGCTCACAGATGTTGCTTCTCTGTTTACATTTTCGTTCTGCAAAGAGATCAAATGAAATAACATACAAATGTTTTTGCGTTTATCAATCTAAACTGCTTCTCTATTGACTCTTTAATTGTGCAAAGAGAAATGAAATAACACGCAACTGTTTTTGTATTGATCAATTTAAATTGCACATCCCATCTGTTCATTACTACAAAAGTGTCTTTCTACTCACCCAGTCCATAACTGCCAGTGCCATGTGCATGTTGAAAGTGCGGTCGGCGAAGTGGATTCGCTTTGGACAATAGATGAGGATGGTGTTGTTGAAAGATTCCACCCAGTAGGTGTCACGACACTGGAAATTAAGAAAATTAAAATCACCGGTTAATTATTACAAATACCACCTCCAACTTTGAAAACCCTTTCTCCTTTTTCAGTCTGATAGAGTAAGAAAGGAAAACATGGTTAATTGCCTGGTAATAGTCTTCAGCAAGTTTGTACACTTTTGAATCCAAAGCAAGCAAAGCAAAGAAGATGTTGTATGTGTTGGTAATAAAATTATTGTAGTTAATTGTTATGGTAACATCACAGAAGAACTAACTATTTTTATTATATGACTAGCTCCGTGAGTGGGTAAGGTGAACCACATCCCATGATGTGATTGGCTACCCAAGTGGGGGCTTTCTCGCTTGGCCCCACAAGAAAATATACAAGGACAGAGATCATTTTTTGATGTTTTATCCCATATAATAAATCCTTTATTTACCATGCTTGTTCGATCAAGATGGATGGATATTGGCCTCATTCCCTTTATGTGTGTTTATGGACCTTGACGAACATGGCCAATAGACCTTTTCAGCTTGCACATTTTGTTTTCCCAATACAGGTCGTGTGATAATACTTAGGAGGTTTGGTCCTTTGTTTTGTTCATTAAAAAGAGTGCATGCAGACATATTCATGCTTGCTTGCACTCTCTTTAATGAACAAAACAAAGGACCAAACCTCCTGAGTATTATCACATGACCTGTATTGGGAAAACAAAATGTACAAGCTGAAAAGGTCTATATCCAGCCATCTTGACCTCATGCTTGGTCAATAACCCATATATACATACCTGATAGTGATCAAGTACAGTCAAGAGTCTTTTTTTGAGGTCATCTGGACTAGTGCAGTTCTTCATGGAAAAATAAAAGTGCCTTTTCACACTTGCCTCTGCAACAAATTTTTGACATTGAATGAAAATATGAAAGAACTGAGGGACTACAATTTTGTTACCCTGCTATTACTTATTTACCTCTTATGTCTGTTCTATTGTTAACAAGTTCTATCTCTTATTTTTCAAATGTACTGAATTGCAACCACATACGCTTGTCAGACAGCTCTGCAAACCATCTTTCGCCCTCCCATTTCTGTGCGCCACTACTAATTTCTTTCATAGCTTTTGCCACGCCCTTTGTCCCTGCAAAAAGAAAATTTGAAGTGATGTTCTGCTTCATACAAATAAAAACCACTCCTTCCATTGGCAAAAAGGTGGTACTTATACCGCGGTGGTCTTAGATGCACTAAGCTCGTAAAAATTTCTTACCATGCCATGTGTCAAAGGAATTCTGTATGTTCTGTGCAAGAAGCCAGTTTTTAATTTTTGGCACAAAGTCATGTGCAACCTCTACCACATTAAGTCCTGCAATAAAATAAGGTATGAACGATATATTACGCACCTCCATAGACTTTCTTAGCTTTGCATAAAATTTTATTTAAATATTTTTTGTGATTATTAAAATGAACATACTATTTGTGTGTATAATGTGGTATTATTTGACAAAGTGTTCACATTCAGGCCAATTCTGTAAGTTTTGCTTCCAAGGAACTCATGAGTGTGATATGATAACAGGTACACAGTGATGCTTGTCATATCACTTTCAGTGGTAATTGAGCATGAGGAAAGGAAAATACACCAGAATACCTTTGGCTTGAACAGCTGGTAAAATTTTCCTTAGTGCCTCAAACTCATGGGTTTGGGAGCTGCGAAACTCTTCCTTCGTGACAGTTTGCACAGCTACAACATGGTGGGTTCTGTCCAAAAGACACATTGTAATATTAACGAGAATTGGTGACAAGACAAAACTCAGAGTAAGGTAAACCAATCTGACTTTTACAAATTCGCATGTTTTCCTGCACAAAACTTACGTGCACATGTCTTTACTTACTCATAAGATATCAAGGCCACTGTAGAGTGGTATGCATTTGATGTCGAGTCATGTCGGCAGTCAGTTATGACAGTCTACAAACCAGAGAAATTATGTATTAATTTAACTGAAAGGTCTCTAATTCCCTAGCATGATTTAGATTTAAGAGACTGTGATTATAAGCAGGTGAATTTATGGCTAGATTAACTTACAGCCCCATTCTTTTCAATGTAAGCATCTGTGTTCTGGACCTCCTGTATCCTTTCTCTCATTGAAGAGTCTGCAGCTTTGTTTACAATATCAATATAGCCCATGTTGTCATATACTATAAACAATAGTAATTATAATTATCGAGGGTGGATGAAGACAAGTAATATGAACCAACTTCTGAATCATGCATTGAAGATACCTTGTATCATCTTACCATTATCAAGATACTTATCACCAAGACTGCCAATTTTGGCAGCCTCAGCAAATCCCTGTTATTGGCTTTCAAGCATGCCAGAACTTGTGAAACCATGAACCATTCTAAAAAGGAGAATCAGATTAGATACTTAGTTGTTTGATATGGGAAAAAATCGAATTATTCGGAAGATAGACTGAAAAGTATATGCAGCTTTCCGGCTACCGGTCTAACCCAGAGTAAGAATACCAAATAAAAACCACAGGTGCTTGGATCTAGGAGCAGTAATTAGGGCATTCCCCTAGAATAAATCATAGCTGAACAAGCAAGGTTTTTGATCCAAGTAAATGTAACACACACAAGGTTTCAGTACCTGCAGTTAGCGGTATACTTGCTTCCGATTATAGAGGAGCTGGCCCATTTGATCCTGTGGTCACCCTGCTCGCAGCAAAACTCCATTCGGAGAACGTGTCCATCCATATTCATGTGCTCTCCTTCGAAAACGTAAGGACAACCACACATACAACCTCTGGCAGTAGCCTGTAGCAAAGTGATTAGAGATTCATGCCCGCAAACGAAGAAGTTCTCAGAGTCGTGTGCGGGAGATAAAATCTGCATACAAGCAGGTCCTTCTAATTCTCCGGACGGCCACTGACACCCGAAATCCTTTGTTTTTACCTGCCTTTCAGCATAAAGCTGGAAGACAGACTTAGTAGCGTTCGCCTGGACAGCAACATCGTTTTTTTCCGACTTTTCAACGGTCTTTCCCTCGTACCGGTCCATAAGAACTTGCAAAAAGTCTGCATATTTGTTCGACCCGATCGCACATTCGCCATGTTACGTAGTCTCACGAACCGACCACTGGTAGCTTGCATTTCCTCTTCTTCTCCAAAATTAAACTGAAAGTTTAATCTGAACTTAGGCTTGCGAGGTTTCTCTTTTCGTTTTTCATTATAAATTTTTTGCTTGTCGTATTTAGCTTTCTTCGCAGAAGGTTCTCTAGCACCCAACATTTTCTCACTCGAACCCGATATTCCTTTGTTTACTCGTAAATCCCTCGTAATTTTTTGAAATTTGCGCCAAAGATTACACCAATTGCAGACGAAATTATATCGGACAGAGAATAACATCCAATGGTAGAGCACAA
>OX421450.1:43860669-43880669 GCA_949126865.1 Montipora capitata
TTATCGCAGTTTCTTTTTAGAACGAAATGTTTTTCAAAATCACTTCTTCTACAAGTCAGGTAATAAGGCATTAACGCATTTAAGTCCGCAACAACTATTGGCTGGCCTAAGATTAAATTGTTTCCCTCAAGCTGTTCTTCAGCTAGCTTTCAGTTGGAACTGTTCATTTATTCCTTATTTTGATTTCTAAAGTTAGGGACCTTTGTATTAGCAATGTTCACTTCCTCCGTCAATGGTTCGGTTCGCAATCAGTACGTAACCCATTCCTCAATCGACAATGCAATTTTATTTGAAAATGAAAGCGATGCTAGTGATCATGTCACATCATCGAAAGCATAATTCTATGCTACTGAACCCTACCCGCCTCAAATTTAGTGATTTCACGTCGTTGTTGTCCAGAGTACCGCTAGAAGATGAGCTAAAATACGTGCCACACCTGCAACACAATTATTTTTCCCTCTTTTACGGAACCAGTAGACCACTTTCAAAAATGGTGACCACATTTACATTCTTTTGTCTTTATGTTAAGTATACCAACTGCCCTCGTTTCGAAACTTTTTTTTTTTTTTGAAATTTCGTGTTCGTAGCGAGGCTACAAACGTTTATTAGCATTAAAACAGAAGAACATTTTATTTGGCCGCCATTATGAAAGAGGACTAACTGGCTGCCCCGTGTATGATGTTTTTGTTTTGGGGCGTTGTCGTTGCCGTCGTCGTTTCTTAAATTATGAGAGGAATCTTTGTTAATAATAATAATAATAATAATAATAATAATAATAATAATAATAATAATAATAATAATAATAATGATAATAATAATAATAATAATAATGATAATAACTTTATATATATAGCGCTCATATCCTGGGCTCATGGCGCTTTACAATGTATCATAAGCATGGAATATATTAAAAATATATTTACAATTCATATATTACACGTCTTAAAATCATTTTACAAAAACAATGACCCTCTCTCTAAAAATTGCCTAAAAAGATGTCTTCAATCCTCTCTTAAAACCAGATAAAGATGGAGACCTACGCAAATATAATGGTAGCGATTTCCACAGTTTAGGGGTACACAATGAAAAAGCCTTGGCCCCGTAAGTTTCCGTGAATGATCGAGGCTGTTCTCACTGACAGCTGCTTAGATGCGGACCCCAAGTTCCTGGAATGCGATTGATAACTAAGTCTGTCCGCCAGAACAATAGGGCAACATTGCCTTATTAGCGTAAGCCCATCGTGTTCTATCTATCAGCCTAAAAATCAGTACTGAATATTGAAAGTACATTTCATAATGAGCTATCTCTGAGACTTTGAGAGCAATTTACCACATAATCTCTGA
Organism: Montipora capitata; assembly: GCA_949126865.1. Lineage (NCBI taxonomy): Eukaryota > Metazoa > Cnidaria > Anthozoa > Scleractinia > Acroporidae > Montipora > Montipora capitata. The sequence continues at coordinate 43,862,013 of OX421450.1, forward strand.
GTAACGACGCTTTGAAAATTCCAAGTTTTAAAAGAATGCATAGGGTCGTTAGTCCTTTTTTCACCCAAGAACTTATCAGTTTTTGCTGGCTAATAACTCGCTCATTATCAAAGCCAGAAGGCTAAAAATTGGAAATTTAACTAAGGGCGCGTTCGATTGGCCGTATTCCGGAATAGGAATTAATGGAATAGAAGTTAGAAATCCTTCGTTTTTGCGGAGATTCATATTAATATTGTCAAACATCTGCTAAAAAGCTATTTTAAACATGGCTTTATTATCCTTGTTGCTGCAAAACGCCAAACATAGTATTTTAGATCATCACTCCGCGTATTCTTATTCCGGAATAGGGTCAATCGAACGGGCCCTAAGTTTAACACGTTCTTTCAGCTTTTGGAGTCAATGTGTAAATAGTCAGCAAACTCGTATGTTAATGAGACAAAATGCAAATAATGACGTCAGCAAAGATTCGTCTATAATAACTGAAGTTTCTTGTTAATTCTACAGATAGTCGTAACTCCGAATATGAAGACGTCTATGTTGCCATTACTGGTCATGATTCTGCAAGCTGTGGGCACCAAACACACCCTTGCAAGTCTATTGCACAAGCAGTTCGTCAAGTTGACGGGAACTATGGCCACATTTATCTTAACGGCGCTGGCACAGAGCGACAGCCGTTCAATTGCAGCTGGGAAATTCAGCAAAGGATAGAAATTCAGAAAAGCGTCAGCATAGAGGGGATGAATTCAACGCCGACCGCGCACATTTCTTGTTTTGGTGGAATAAAATTCCGCTCCGTCGAAAGAGAACTGAATGTATTCATATCCGGTATTGTTTTCCAACAAACACCACTGACGTTTGAAGATTGCAATTTCATACAATTATTTAACAGTTCTTTTCGAGGTGGATCCGCTGTAACGGTTTATGTGAACAACATATCCAGCACCAATTTCAACATCCGAAGTTCCTCATTCTTTGACAACAATGCGTCCTGTGTGGATTTCATTTTGGCTTCCGGCAAAGCTCAAACTCAGTTCCTTACAGTGAGAATCGATAACACCACTTTTCAGGGCAACCGCTGCTTTGGAAAACGTTCAATGAAATTAGGAGCAATAACAATTGGATCACCAATAAAAGCGGCTTTAGGCCCTGTCATTGTCGAGGTATCATGCTTTAAGGTCCATTACATCAACAACTCCGGCCATTTTGTTAAAATCGATTTGCCGCATGCCACCATAAACCAGGTCTATACAGACGTAACGCTTGTGGGAAATGGAGTTGGTGGGCTTTGGATGCGATCAAATAGCGAAGCAAAGAGCTTGTTTAGTTCACTAGCAATAAAAACCTACGCTAAATTTGTAGGCCTAAGCTGCTACAACAACCGGTTGCGATGTCTCATGATCGAGTGTAATGAGACCGAAGTGGAAATCTATAACTCTTCCTTTCAGGACCAGTACGTTCCATCTGGAAGAGGTGCATCCATTTCGCTTGAGGAAACAACGCACGCAGCATTGCGTGTGCTAAACAGTAGTTTTGGAAACAATCGAGCAAAAGCAGGCGGAGCCATAAACGTTCATAGCAAACATGGGACGATAGAGCTCTTGTTTTCACGCGTTAATTTTACTGCATGCGCCGCAGAAAAGTACGGATGTGCGGTTTTAGTCGGGGATCCTCAAGGTGCTCTAGTTACAAACAGAACGGCGACATTGGAATTAATTGCAAACTTCAGAGAGGTGCTTGTCAACAACTGCTCTGGTATCAAAGTATCGCGAAGAAGAAGAAAGTGCAATGTGTTCCATTTTCTCGTCTTCAGTGGAAAGATGACCATAAACGCCTCTTCCTGGACAAATAACAGGATAAAGACAGATGCTACTTTTCTGTTGGGAAATGCCGGTGGCAAAACTGACATTAGAGTCTCGAACTGCGACTTTGTCAACAATTCTGCCCTTCTTCAAACTGCAGTTATGTTTGTAGCCTTAGGCCCACTTCCAGGCAGCATAATGATTGAGAATACCACGTTTTTGACTCAACTAGTGGACACTGAAGACAAAAAATCAAACGCATTGCTTATAAGTCCAGAATTCAGAATCGAATTGATGAACGTGTCATTTAGCTCGCGAAATGCCATTGGGCTTGCGATATTCCGTTTCGCAAAAACTAAGCCTCAAGCTTTTGCGATGAACATTAATATCGTGAACTGCACTTTTTTCAACAGTGCTCGAGATATTGTAGTCAATATTTTAGAAGCAACCGAAATTAACTTCAGCATAAGAAATACTGTCTTTTCTACCAAAAGTGCAGGAACCAAGGACATTGGCATCTTTTTTGCGGTTAAACCAATCACCAAACTAAACTTATCAAGCGCAGTTATAGAACTGGACAACGTAACATTCTTATCCCGGCCTTGCAGCGTTTTCAACCTGCTCACGCCAGGAGAGAAAACTCTCAAAATAAGGAATTCCATTTTTCAAGAGGGCATTTGTTCTCATCAGCAAGGATCAAGGTACCATCCGTATCAGTTAGGAGCTGGCTCAATATCAATTCTAACACTACACGATAGTCTCAACCAATCAGGATGTGTTGGGCATCAATACACCAGAAAGAACATCCACCCTTTGTGGAATTATGACACCAAAATAATCATCGAAGGCACCACGTTTGAAGGAAACGCAGGTCTAACGGTGGGAGCCATTGCCGTCGTCAACGGAAACGTTACGTTTGACAAGTGCAATTTTCGTGATAACTTTGGCAACAAAACCTCTGGACACGTTTATTCAGGGTATGGCACAGGCCGAATCCACTTCAAAGATTGTTCGTTCTCGACCACGCTCCCTAGCATTGCGGCAAACGGTGTTCTCTTCAAAAGATCAACGGTTTTGTATTCTGAAAGTGGTGGACCATTAGAAATTGAAAACACTTCAATGGTATCAAATGTTAGTCAAAGAATTTTTCTCTCCACAATGGTGGACGTCTCGAATGGAGGATACGTTAACATTGATAACCAGTCCATCATCGAATGCAGCGCGGGAAGCCAGCTTTTGTTTGAAAATAACACGCACTTTCAGTACGGATACAACGAGATTAACGGAAGTTCCTGCAGATTTAACGTGACTGCTCTACACTATTCCTGTAATTCGTGTCCCCCCGGTTTCTATAGTTTACAGAAAGGTGCTTCGCGAGGACTAAATTTACTCTCATCGTTTGAATGCTTGCCATGCCCATTTGGAGCGACGTGTATTGAAAAAAATGTCGCTGCAAGACCGAATTTCTGGGGATACCCGAATCCTGACAAGGCCCATGCATTGACGTTCTATGCTTGTCCGGAAGGTTATTGTCAGAGTCCATCAGAGAAGTCCGGTGTACTACGATATAACGCGTGCTTTGGAAAGCGAAGCGGATTTCTCTGTGGGAAGTGTTTTTCGGAATATAGTGAAACACTCTTTACTACTGAGTGCCGCAAGAGAAGCGAATGCAATAACCACATGTTGTGGATAATAGCAATAATTTACACGACTGGAATGGCTCTTTATCTCTTAATTAAGCCTCCGATAATACGTTATCTTGTCAAACAAATATTGTGGTTCAGGTATCGAGAAGGCTATGCTTTCATTGATCGATCTGATGGGGAAATGGATGGACCCAAAGATAGTGGATATCTTAAAATCATATTCTATTTCTATCAAGCCGCCGATCTATTGATAGTAGGGTCAGCTGAACATTTGCTTCACGATAAAACTCCATTTGTACTGTCTATCGTTGAAGTGTTTAATTTTGAGATCAGAACCCTCAAGGATTCTATATCTTGCCCTTTTGCTGGAATTACAGCTGTTACAAAGGAGTTGCTACTTTCCGGAACCGTTTTTCTCGTAATGGCAGAAATAGTAACAATTTACTGCTTTCATTTCGCTTTCAACAAGGTTAGGAGAAAGCAAGGGCCACGTGCCATTCATTATATTGCCGTTTTCATAGAGTTACTTCTACTTGGGTACGAGCGACTTGCAGAATCATCCTTAAACCTTATGAACTGTTTTCCTATAGGCTCTGAGAAACGGTTGTTTATCGATGCAGAGATCGTTTGTTGGCAGTGGTGGCAATATATACTGCTAACTTACATTATCGTGTCAGTGGTACCTTTTATCCTTGTTTTGTACTTTGGATCGTCAAAGCTTGACCACGCCTCAATCTCAGTGAAAGAGTTTCTCGGAGCGTGCATATTTCCATTACCGTTTCTAGTTTACTGGCTGTTTAAGAGAGTCCTTATAACAGGGAATAACACCCCACACGACAGACAGAACAACAAGGAGGTTGTGGAAGTACTTCATGGGCCGTTTCGTCATCCTAACGACAACGGTAACGACAATGGAACACTGTACTGGGAAAGCGTTTTGATTGGTAGACGGTTGGCGTTACTCCTTTGTCACGCATTCATCACAAATTCAATGCTTCGATTGATTTGCATGACTGTCGCTTGCATCGCCATATTGCTTCATCACGCCCTCAAAAGCCCTTTTCAGGATCCTATCGCGAACAGATCTGAAACAGCGTCTCTTTCCATCCTGGCTGTAATGGCAGTTATCAACCTGACAAAAGCCACTTTGGTGTCCTTTGGAATAACCGTTGGTGGGCTAGCCACAACTTACCTGGAAATCTTCGAGTGGTTTGAAGTCTGTGTGTTGGCTTTTGCTCCAGCTTTATTGGGCATTTTCGTAGCTATCACAGCGTTATCTCAGCTCGTACGGTTTTTTGCATTTCTTACGAGGATGATTTTTCGACTCGGGAAACAAGAAGGAATAACTCTTCGTGCATTTTTCTTAGAGACACTGCCTGGTCTCTAACCAAAAAGAGGGACGGTTGTTATTGATAATTTGAAAGACAGGCAGCCAAGACTCAGAATTACAAGTCTTCCGATTTATAAGGATTTATATAACAAACAAAAAAAAAATACTGAAAACATCGGCTAATCTTAACTTTAAGGCACGGTAATACGAGCAACAAAAACGTCCAACTTGTCTCGCAACATTGCTGCGGAACTCTGAGTCGAAAAGCGATGTTGCGCGTTTTACATCCCACACACAACCTGTCTCGCAACAAAAAAAATGTGTTGCAAGTTGCTGCAGCATGTTGCAGAAAGTAGAACAGACCTCTACTTTCTGACACACCCTGCATCAACTTGCAACGCTTTTTTTTTTGTTGCGAGGCAGGTGGCGAGTGGGATGTAAAACGCACAACATCGCTTTTCGACTCAGAGTTCCGCAGCAATGTTGCGAGACAAGTTGGACGTTTTTGTTGCTCGTATTACCGTACCTTAAAGCAAAGAAAATATATAAAGTCAACTTTCTTTTGCTTTATTTTGTGTCCTTTTGTCTATTTGAGGCAGTTTGGGCTTGTTACTCGGAATTTCCAGAGGAAATTCAGAGTTAATATTTTGCCTTCGTTACTTTTTTTTTTTTTATGTCTCTTTGCGTTCAGTCACAAATCGCCATCGAGGCTCTAAAGCACATGCTTCGGTTCTTAAGCGCGTGGCGCATGCGTACTGAGAACGTGACTGAAGCACTTAAATGGCGGACATGCCTGGAGAAGAAAGCAGTATGAATTTTATGTTTTCAAATACGTTCACTCCACATACAAATGCCCAAACCGTTCACGGTAGACCCACGCTAAAAGATGTCGAGGGTTTCGGAAAGGGTCAGTCTGTGGACTTTACGAGACATCACTTTACGAGTGAACAATTTTGAGTGAACTAATCTTGAATTATGCTAAACGTATATATAATGAGCTATCAAGCTCTATTTATCTCAGTGTAGAACACCAGTAAGAAGAAGAAGATTAGAAAGATTAGAAATATTGTCTTTCAATGTATTCGTTCAAGTATACCCGTCTTCTAAATTGTATTGTTCAGTTAATTATCGACGCTGTTGAAACTGTACGATATTCGTTGCCCATCGTTCATAAATAATTCGAAAGAGAAGGAACTGTTGAATGTTTAGCTGAATAAAAGGTAGCATAATTACTGCAATAATTATGAATAAGGCTTCCTTGAAATGATAACTAAATATTTTCTCTGTCTATTTTTCTGTCTCTTGTCAATCTACTAGTGCCGGCCAAAATGATTCGACCCATGCCTTATTTGACAAAATTTATGTTTGTTTTGTTTATAAGCGAAGAAGACCTCAACAGCACCGTAAGGATGAATTACGGCAAGGGTGCCTATTCTTCGGCACGGTAGCGTTCTGCCTTACTTGACGATCCGTTTGCTCAACTATCCTCGCCGTGCCGAAAAAAAAAGCCAGCCTATATCCTTTCCGTTCTGCTTTGGTTCAGCATGTAAACGGTGTTATGCCCTGGGCTAGATTACAGAATACCCGTCCACTTAAGTTACAATGTAGTAGAGAAGGTGGTTTTGCAAGTATCCCGCCACAAACTTCCCTGGGTCACGAAACCGCAAGAGGCGAGACGACACACGAACAGACCCCGATGAAACCATAGTGGTCCGACCCAGCTAGTGGGGTTACCGCCCCAATCGCACTATGTTTCCGCAGTGTCCCTAATTAGTGCTCCTTTCCTTTCCTTTTCAGACTGGAGTATATGAGGACAATTACGAGTACGAGTTCTCAGTTCTGATCACGCGCATTCCAAAATTTTCGTTCTTTAAACGTAATGAGTGTACCAAGTACAGAAAACTCGTAGTCGTAGTGGCTCTCCTACTCCAATCTCAAGGTCGCTATCAGGTCTAACGCTCAGTTCATTTACATCTCAGTGTATTGATAAAGTATGAGTGAACATGGATAAACGTTTACTGAATGGTTTGAAGAGCACAAGTTATAATCCACATTTCCAAATTGCTTATAGGTGATCGGAGGTAACATAGTTTCATCAATGAGGTCGCCTTGGAAATCAAGGGTATGATGTTGCATGGAGTGGTGCAGAACACTGTGATCTGCAGACGCTGAGCTTCTACGAAGAATTTTAATATCGCCGGGGGGAACTTTTGTAAAGACAACTGTATTACCTCTCTAGATTTCGCCGAACCAAGTCCAAGTTCTGTGGCAAAAGTCGTTTTGTCTTTCACCCTGTTAGAGTCTAAAACTGACTCTCCTAAAAGAAATAAAGAGCATTTGTGATATTTCAACTTTCAGATTACAAAAATTTCATAATCAGTTTCCTTTTTATTAAAACGTTTTCTCGTCTTCATTTTATTCGATGTGTCTCAAATTTTCATTGCCTTAGCATTTTATCTTGTTTTCATGCAGGGCCTTTCCAGAAAAACACGTGAAAAAGTCACAAAACAGGGTCCCAAAAGGGAGGGGGGGGGGTCCCTGGAGCCCTGGATTTTTTTGCTGTGGAGCCCGGAGTCCGATCATTTCTCCGCCTGGAGCCCTGATCGTTTCTAGCTGTGGAACCCGGAGCCCTGAAAGTAGCTGCTATGGAGCCCTGGAGCCCCGATTTTTTTGGCTTTGGAGCCCTGGAGCCCTAAACCCCTTTGGAACCCTGACAAAAAAGTAGACAAGGATTAGTGCACATTTCTTTTTTCGACTCTGACAACACGCTATACGTTCGATATACTCAGCTAAAGATAGCCGAGAAAAGAGCACTTGGGTTACTGTAGTTTTACTTATAGTTGGGACTAAAGGATAATAGATAATAATACGAGATTTTGGAAGAGAATTACTGGAAAAGTATCACTGGCGTGAAAACAGCGAGAAAATTGTTGTTTGGCCTTACACTAGTCGAAGTTTACGCTTTTAAAAGTGAGAAAAGGAGGGAATTTCTCGGTCAAAATAAACTGAAAAAGCATGCTGATCAAGATTACCTTCAAAAACCAATTTCCTAAGGAGTAAAAAAAGGAAACAACGAAAAAAATCCGTATCAACTGAGCATTCTTGAGCATCACTATTAACACAAAAGCTAGGGTTATCTGTAATCTGCCAACTGTTAGGTAATTAAATTTAGAAACAAGGTGCATATTGAAGCAAAATCTGGCTAAAACATTTAGCATTACGAAAACACTAATGTAACTATCGTCCACCGTTCTGGGGCGGGTTGCTCGAGGCCAAGTTAGCGCTAACCGTTGGTTAAGAGGCATCAAAACCTATAGATGGTTTTCATCTGACGTCACAGCGGCCATGTTGGTGAACAGAACAATAGAGAAAAAAGTCTTATGGGAATTTGACTCTACCATAATGCAAAACATGAGCCATAATTTGCTATTGTTTTGTGCACGAACATGGCCGTCTCGTCACGTGATTGAAAACCATCCATAGGTTTCCATGGTATTTAACGCTTGGTTAGAACTAACCATGCTTCAAGTTCAAGTTTCAAGTTTATTAACTTCTTATTTTACTATTACAATGGTAAAAGCTACACTATCCTGCAAATAGCATATCCTAATCTAGGCGGGTAGTGTTTTTATCTAAATATGTACAAAGAAGTCTTAAACAGTAAATTACTAAACTAATTAATTAATTTATTAAAAGCCAAAAGATAAATAACCAAAACAAAAAAGATGAATTAATTGATATGGACATTTTAAGAGAATAACGGAAAATGATTCTCAACATACTGAATAGACCATATTCGTAATCTCGGTATTGGACTGGAACTAGCTTGCAATGGAGGCTAATGCGGGGGAATCTTTTCAAATGCAAATACTTTTTAATTTATTCCCCCGCATTAGCCTCCATTGTAAGCTAGTTCCAGTCCAATACTGAGAATACGAATATGGTCTATTACTGATGTGATGACAAAGTTTATAAATTACACTGTACAGATATCTCCTGATTCAGCTAGAAGAGGTAATTTTTGAATCAGATATTAAGATCAACATAAGAATCCTCGTGCTCTAAAAACCGCAGTAATATTTGTTTTAGACAATTTTTAAAGGAAGATCTCCTCTTTTTTCGCAAGTATTGAGGACGTTTATTCCATATTTTACATCCATATTCCGCAAGAAGGATTGACTCTGTTGATGTAACCTCGAAAATTTCTCATAAAAATCGCCCGCTTTCGCTGATCGAGTGTTATAGGAATGTATAGAATCAATGTTAGTAAAAAGCTTTCAAGCTATCAAGTTTATTGGTGCAGTTTTGCAATGGATATCATTCACTAGAGTTGATATAGCTTTGTAATAGAGCATGTTCACAGGAAGAATGTTAGCACGTATGAATAAAGGTATAGCATGCTCTCTTTTATTTGCAAAGTAAATTAAACGCAGAGCTCGCTTCTGGAGGATTAGAATTTTGTTAAGATTAGTCTTAGAGGTCTGGCCCCATGCTTCGAGCAACCCAGGCCTGGTCGCCGGCCGCCCTTCTTCACGGCAATGTATCTCGCCTTCCTCGTGTTCCTCCGTTCCTTCTCTCGTTCCAGGCGTGGCCGTAGTTTTTCAATATCTTCCCTTCTCGCTTGCAACGTAAATTCCGCATTGTTCAGCTTCATGGTGGAAAGCGGTTTTTATGCCTGACCACATGGAACCAACTTGCCATGGTACTCGTCGCAGACGCGTTAATTCCAGAATATTAATACAATACACCGAATTCATAAATGGCGGCCACCCTGGGTCGAGTTAGCGGCCAAACATGAGATGGAGGCTATTTAGGATAAACACGCAGTATTTTTGAGGAGGGAAGGAGAAAATGAACGATCGACGTGCGTAGAATTACATTCCTGGTTCTTCTTTAAGTGCCAGAAGGTCATCGGTATTAAAAATATAGCGAAAGAATTAGATGGCTTATATATTCAAGGGAAAAATCATTTTATCTGTCGTATGGTAAGTACTGGAGTCGCAGATTACAAAGTGTGCGCACACACCCTCCTAAAGGTAACATACATACAGGCATAAGCTTTATTTCATCTCGAATTTCCAAATAACTACAGGAGTTAATATCTTCAAGACATTACATTTACAGCTAAAATACATAGCATATACAGGTATATTCATTAAAAAGAAAAGCCGCTGTACAAAATGTGGTCCTGGATTCTCTTTTAAACCAGTAAACGCATAGGTACGGATAAAATCAGGTAGCACATTCCGCAACTTAGCTGATACGTAAGAAAAAAGAGAACTAAGACCATAACTGGTTGTTTCAGGTTTATTGAGGGACAGAATGTAATTTCCGCGAAGATCATGAGTAAGAAGGGGACGTGAGAGAAAACGTGCTTTTCATATAAGCAGAAAAACCCTTTAAAATAATAACAACAAATAAAAACAACATACTTTTATCAAGTAATACGAGGAAATTTTGAATGCGCTTATTGCATAGAGATGGAGAGCTTGATTTTCATAGTAAGAAGACAGGTAATCTGCAAATATAAATATCGTTATTCTCTTATTTACATTATTATACCGTTTCTTTGACACGAAAATTACAGCGGCGAACTGAAAACACAACTTTGTCGCGAATTTTCTATGATAAAAATTTGTTCAGAAATCCAAAATCTACGTTAACAGCACACACCAGGCCTACTCCTGAGTATCTAGCTAGAAATCATTTCCTCTGGCCGCGCTTCAGCCTTTCGATAAGGGCCAGTCTCGTGCTTCTTAAGTTGCCTCGCTCATGCCCAAAAAGAATTCTGGGTAATTCTGCCATTCCATGACAAGGGAAGACTCCCGATTCTCATTTCATAGTTTTTTTCATAAGTGTCGGGCCACCCAGTGCTACCAGCAAAATAACGCATCGATTGAAGGTTTTAGCTTTCAAAACTTTCCCAGATTGTGTCAGTAGGTCCTGGAATTCGTCCACAGAAAGGCCAGAGAGACAACTTCACTCGTGAACCGCCATGTTTCCAACAGAGCATTTTAGGCGTCCCAGCCTGCATGAAACCATATCTCGCCTCTGTCTGAAACAAGACCAGACACGCACGGTTCTTACGTTACGTTTATGCCTATAAAATCAACTGAAATGTCAATTGCTGGTACAAAAAAAAAAAAAAAAGCATGATAATTTTTTTTGGTTGGCTAGGTATCGAAGAGCCAGAACATTAGCGCATGCGCTGATGGAATGTTTGAACAAGAGAGAAAAACGCAGTACCTCCAGACACCGGCGCTGGAGCGTCGTACCAAACGAGTCATCCCGGGTTTTCGCCCGACTCTGGGGACGAGATTGACGTACTTTATTTCGTTTATTCATTGATAACATTTGGCTTCTTTGCTCCTTAGTCGTGAAACTAACTCAAAAACAAAAAAAAATTGTCTAGAACAGTGTTGTTCCTGACGTGACGCTTTGTCACTATCTGGTAGCTCCCCAAGATGCAAAGTAAATAAGAGTTGCAAAGCTCCTTCTTTTCGAAATCCTACATTCTCCCGTCAAATTTGTCATGCCTAATTTTAATTCTTTTGCTTCACTTTCGTATAATTCTAAACGCCTACACTTAAAGATTTCGAAACTACAATAATTGCTTTGTCAAAAAAATTCTAAGACGTTTCGATTTAGGAGTTATTGATGATAAAATTCTTGTAACAATCCGAAGGCAGAAACTTGAGCGTAAATTATTCTTGATCGATCTTCGAAAGACCCAAGAAAACTTAATAAGTTGATTCAAAAAATTAAAAAAAAATTCAACGAGTTTGAACAAGCCCTTAAATAGCTTCCTTGCAGCCGTTTTTTGTGTCGGTCCCATTCTCCCTTTCAACATTATTACTCTTTCAGCTTCAGGAACTGAAAGCTCCGTGTGACGTGTGTGGCTTGAATATGGTTAATTTCGGTTTTGAAAGATGATATAACGAAGGTTTATTTGCATTTACTTCAGGTAAAAGCACACGTCAGAGACTATTTTATGGACTGAATCCCCGGCTTTCTTATGATTCTGGTAGAGTGAGACTGAATTGTTTTAATGGGAGGATCAATACTATTCATCGTGGTTATTCTTTCCGTGCTATCAGAAGGGCACAACTTAGGTAATTTAAGCAAGCCAATTTAAACTTTAGGAAGTGCCAGAGCAAATTCAGTTGTTTGATTTTTGAAATGTTACTCACTAGAAAACTCAAGTCTTCTTGAAATATTCAAACACATTCCATTCGTGCTAAATTTTTTGTTTAACTTGTAGTATTACCCTCTGTTTAATTTTTTTTATAAGAACCTTTTTTATAAGAACGAAGAGGCTGAGATTAACCAAAATTTTAAGAACGTATTAATAACATTCCTCAGGCTGAGAGTCGATCACAAGAACGTTTTTATTTTGCTAATTTGTATTTAAGGTAACATATTTAAATTAACCAAAATACTTGTTTTGTAAAACATTAACATCTCGGTTTGTCATAATCAGCAGTTCTTATTTATAACTGTTCCAAAGTAACTTCCACACCATCGACCGTCATCATGGTTGGCGAGACATCTCGCACGTAGCATCAGAGCAGGCAAGTAGAGTAAGAGCAAGCAACTTGATACCATATCTCAGCAGGCAATGCACTTTGATAGGTTTCCTGGTCACGTCCGCATTGATTTACTGCAATAGTGTATTAGTCAGGCTGTTAAGAGAAGGAATTGTGCGCTTTATAATAAAGGAATCAAACTCTGAATGTTTGTTGGCCTTCATGAAGTTAAAAATTTTCGAAAAAAAGTCATGTAACGGTAACTACCGCCTCTTACTAAAAAATGCTAACGTCAGCATTTTCTGGGGTTCACTTTTTCAAGTAGTTCCTGTCAAATAGAAAATTTCAAATAAGCTACAGATCTATTCAGAAATGTGTCATTTTGATCCAGAAACCAGCGAAATGTCATATTCACATTACACTTCCTTTATTTTTACTATCAGTAAAACTGAAAATAGCGCTAGCATTAAATTTGAGTGAAGCCTACATGAAAAATGTTTCAAGCTGTAGACAGGCCAAACGTGACTCTTATTGGTCAAGATAGGAAATTCAAATACCTCAGAGCTTTGTTACAACAAGTACATCTTTCAAAGACCTTCCTTTTCTAGATGAAATTAAGGAGGGTTTTTACAGATTTCTCTTAGTAAGGGCTGGTTTTGTATATAACATTGCATTTGTTCTTTAGAATGTGTTTAAGATTAGGCACTGATGGGTGACATTCTGTAACAAACGGCAATTTTTTTGTTTATTTTGTAGAGCCTAAATTCTTTTGCAAAAATTGACTTCAGATAGAGTCATGTTTAGCAGAGGGTTATCTGGATAACCCCTGAGGCATAATCATGTGATGTGTTTTTCAAATTTTGCTTTTGAAGAGTTCGTTCTAAGAAGCCTTAGGGCTTCGCCTTTAATGAAGCCTTTCCTGACACCTGGAGGGTGGCAGGAGTTGAAGAGCGTGTATTGGAAAGTCTCTTCAGGTTAAAGTGTGTGCACACATCAAGAATAGAGTCATTTTGACCATTTTTTAATCTCACGCCCTTATCTACATATATGTATCCAAGAATGTTATTTCAGTTTCTGAAATCTCAGCTGTAAATTTTATTGTAAGACGATAGCTATTTGCTAGCCCTGTGAAGTTGTTTATAATTTGCTTCTTTGTTTATGTTCCATAGACAAAAGATGTCGTCAATGTATCTTTTCCAAATAAATGCTTTGTAAGGACTTTGGTTGATGATATCTGACTCAACTTCCACCATGAAAATGTTAGCTGCAAAAGATAATGCCATTTTTGTTCCTATTGCGGTTCCGTGTGCTTGATTTTTTGTTGAAATGGAAATTTTCTTTCAAGATAAGTCTTAGCTTTTCACTGAGGAAGTGAGTTGGAATCGAAGGTTTGTTTTCAAAGAGTGTTTCGTATGTTTTACATACAATGCCGATTCTTTCATCCTGCGGGATGTTAGTGTAAAGGCTAGTAGCGTCCATTGAGACAAGGATTGTCTTTTAAATTGAGACTTTCATTTTCTCTATAGAGTTTAAGAAATCTCTGGTATCTTTATATGATGTTTGTATGATGTTTGTGTTTTAGCAATAGGATGAAGGATTAAAAAATGATGAGATTCATTCAGTAGGGCTTTCGCAGCCTAATATGATAGGTCTCCCGACGGGCTTAGATTTGCGGATCTTTGTTAGTGTAGAAAACAGAGATTCGCGGCAGGTTTGGTGTCCGGAATAACCATTTGTTCGTCACGCCGTCAAAATGGTCTTCGTGATGGAGAGCATTGACGAGTTCTTTGGCTTTTTGAGACTGTTTCTAATGCCATGGGTAATTAAGTGCGGCTTATAGTTTTCTTTGTCATCTAAGAGAATCTGCCCCTCTTGTGTTACATTACCCATGGCATTAGAAACCTTTCAAAAAGCCAAAGAACTCATCAATGCTCTCCATGACGGAGACCACATTGACGACATTGACTAAGAAATTGTTATCCTTGACACCAAACCCGCCACGAATTCCTCTTTTCTACACTCTAACAAAGATCCATAAACCTAACCCGGTTAGGAGACTATCATATCAGGCTGCGAAAGCTCTAATGAACGAATCTGAGGTGTTTGAAATTCCTCAGTATCCTGACCAACAGGAGTGCCATTGTAGTACTAGTCCAGTAGGCAAGATGGCAACTATTTCGCATGCGTTCCCGTAGTTTAGATAAGATTCCCCTAACATCTGCAGCTCTAAAGCAGCATATCCTCTGAGCATCGTATAAGGTAGCCATGTTTGGGGTCAAGTAAACCTAGCACTTCCAGAGCTTCCAAGTCCTGCTAAATGGCGTGGGTGGTCAATGGAAACCTTTGAGGCCAACACTTCCACAAGCCCAGCAAAGCTGCTATGAGCTCATTTGTTTTTCCTTCAAGGAAGCCTGCAGAAGGTTGGGCAAGTGCTCAAAAGCAAACCCTCAGTGCACAGCCCTGTTTCTAGCCTCTTGTGAGGAATGCATCATTCTCAAAGTATATAAGGTGTTTACTAACCAACAAAGTGATACAAAAGATCACAGACAGTCTTGAAAACTACCGGGCGATGAAATTGACAATGGACAGTGCAGATTTTCGATCAGAAAGAAGTAAACATTCATATATTTTAGTTTCTACTGGTGGTAAAACTTCCGTTCGAAGTCATGCTAAGGCCAAAGATGCGCAATTTTCGACACAAGAACTTTTGCCTACGCATAGATTATTTTGTTGGGGACACTGAAACTAGGGCCAAAGATATGCAATTTTCTAAACAAGAACTTTTGCCAATGCATAGATTACATTGTTGGGGAAACTGAAACTTATCAGTACATTGATCACCCAAAGAAAACCCATGTATTCCCAAAAACGAATTAAATTCGTTTGTGTTTTTACGATAAAGGGAACAAAAGGAACATTTCACATTTCATGAGTAAAATTTAGTAGAGCTGTGAATTCGCAGTTTGATTTGATTGCTATGCAATTACTTACGGGAATTTTCGCTTTGTCACTATCTGGTAGCTCCTCAAGATGCAAAGTAAAATAAGTATTGCAAACTCCTTCTTTTCGAAATCCTACATTCTCTCGTCAAATTTGTCATGCCTAATTTTAATTCTTGTGCTTCACTTTCGTATAATTCTAAACGCCTACACTTACTGATTTCGAAACTGCAATAATTGCTTTGTCAAAAAAATTCTAAGACGTTTCGATTTAGGAGTTATTGACGTTAAAATTTTTGTAACAATCCTAAGGCAGAAACTTGAGCGTAAATTATTCTTGATCGATCTTCGAAAGACCCAAGAAAACTTAATAAGTTAATTCACAAAAATTACTATAAAAAATTCAACGAGTTTGAACAAGTTTGAACAAGCCCTTAAATAGCTTCCGTGCAGCCGTTTTTTGTTTCGGTCCCATTCTCACTTTCCACATTATTACTCTTTCAGCTTCAGGAACCGAAAGTTTCGTGTGTGGCTTGAACATCGTTAATTTCGGTTTTGAAAGATGATATAACGAAGGTTTGTTTGCATTTACGTCAGGTAAAAGCACACGTCGCAGACCATTTTATGGATTGAATTCCCCCTCTTATGATTCTGGTGCAGTGAGACTGAATTGTTTTAATGGGAAGACCAATACTATTCATCGTGGTTATTCTTTCCGTGCTATCAGAAGGCCACAAGTTAGGTAATTTAAGCAAGCCAATTTAAAATTTAGGAAGTGCCAGAGCAAATTCAGTTGTTTGATTTTTGAAATGTTACTCACTAGAAAACTCAAGTCTTCTTGAAATATTCAAACACATTCCATTCGCGCTAAGTTTTTTGTTTAACTTGTAGTATTACCCTCTGTTTAATTTTTTTTTTATAAGAACCTTTTTTATAAGAACGAAGAGGCTGAGATTAACCAAAATTTTAAGAACGTATTAATAACATTCCTCAGGCTGAGAATCGATCAAGAACGTTTTTATTTTGCTAATTTGTATTTAAGGTAACAAATTTAAATTAACCAAAATACTTAGAGACATGTTTTGTAAAACACTAACAATGGTGGCACACATCTCGGTTTGTCATAATCAGCAGTTCTTATTTATAACTGTTCCAAAATAACTTCCACACCATCGACCGTCATCATGGTTGGCGAGACATCTCGCACATAGCATCAGAGCAGGCAAGTAGAGTAAGAGCAAGCAACTTGATACCATATCACAGCAGGCAATGCACTTTGATAGGTTTCCTGGTCACGTCCACATTGATTTACTGAAATAGTGTATTAGTCAGGCTGTTAAGAGAAGGAATTGTGCGCTTTATGATAAAGGAATCAAACTCTGGATGTTTGTTGGCCTTCATGAAGTTAAAATTTTTCGAAAAAAAGTCATGTAACGGTAACTACCGCCTCTTACTAAAAAATGCTAACGTCAGCATTTTCTGGGGTTCACTTTTTCAAGTAGTTCCTGTCAAATAGAAAATTTCAAATAAGCTACAGATCTATTCAGAAATGTGTCATTTTGATCCAGAAACCAGCGAAATGTCATATTCACATTACACTTCCTTTATTTTTACTATCAGTAAAACTGAAAATAGCGCTAGCATTAAATTTGAGTGAAGCCTACATGAAAAATGTTTCAAGCTGTAGACAGGCCAAACGTGACTCTTATTGGTCAAGATAGGAAATTCAAATACCTCAGAGCTTTGTTACAACAAGTACATCTTTCAAAGACCTTCCTTTTCTAGATGAAATTAAGGAGGGTTTTTACAGATTTCTCTTAGTAAGGGCTGGTTTTGTATATAACATTGCATTTGTTCTTTAGAATGTGTTTGAGATTAGGCACTGATGGGTGACATTCTGTAACAAACGGCAATTTTTTTGTTTATTTTGTAGAGCCTAAATTCTTTTGCAAAAATTGACTTCAGATAAAGTCATGTTTAGCAGAGGGTTATCTGGATAACCCCTGAGGCATAATCATGTGATGTGTTTTTCAAATTTTGCTTTTGAAGAGTTCGTTCTAAGAAGCCTTAGGGCTTCGCCTTTAATGAAGCCTTTCCTGACACCTGGAGGGTAGCAGGAGTTGAAGAGCGTGTATTGGAAAGTCTCTTCGGGTTAAAGTGTGTGCACACATCAAGAATAGAGTCATTTTGACCATTTTTGAATCTCACGCCCTTATCTACATATATGTATCCAAGAATGTTATTTCAGTTTCTGAAATCTCAGCCGTAAATTTTATTGTAAGACGATAGCTATTTGCTAGCCCTGTGAAGTTGTTTATTGCTTCTTTGTTTATGTTCCATAGACAAAAGATGTCGTCAATGTATCTTTTCCAAATAAATGCTTTGTAAGGACTTTGGTTGATGATATCTGACTCAACTTCCACCATGAAAATGTTAGCTGCAAAAGATAATGCCATTTTTGTTCCTATTGCGGTTCCGTGTGCTTGATTTTTTGTTGAAATGGAAATTTTCTTTCAAGATAAGTCTTAGCTTTTCACTGAGGAAGTGAGTTGGAATCGGAGGTTTGTTTTCAAAGAGTGTTTCGTATGTTTTACATACAATGCCGATTCTTTCATCCTGCGGGATGTTAGTGTAAAGGCTAGTAGCGTCCATTGAGACAAGGATTGTCTTTTAAATTGAGACTTTCATTTTCTCTATAGAGTTTAAGAAATCTCTGGTATCTTTATATGATGTTTGTATGATGTTTGTGTTTTAGCAATAGGATGAAGGATTAAAAACTGATGAGATTCATTCAGTAGGGCTTTCGCAGCCTAATATGATAGGTCTCCCGACGGGCTTAGATTTGCGGATCTTTGTTCGTGTAGAAAACAGAGATTCGCGGCAGGTTTGGTGTCCGGAATAACCATTTGTTCGTCACGCCGTCAAAATGGTCTTCGTGATGGAGAGCATTGACGAGTTCTTTGGCTTTTTGAGACTGTTTCTAATGCCATGGGTAATTAAGTGCGGCTTATAGTTTTCTTTGTCATCTAAGAGAATCTGCCCCTCTTGTGTTACATTACCCATGGCATTAGAAACCTTTCAAAAAGCCAAAGAACTCATCAATGCTCTCCATGACGGAGACCACATTGACGACATTGACTAAGAAATTGTTATCCTTGACACCAAACCCGCCACGAATTCCTCTTTTCTACACTCTAACAAAGATCCAAAAACCTAACCCGGTTAGGAGACTATCATATCAGGCTGCGAAAGCTCTAATGAACGAATCTGAGGTGTTTGAAATTCCTCAGTATCCTGACCAACAGGAGTGCCATTGTAGTACTAGTCCAGTAGGCAAGATGGCAACTATTTCGCATGCGTTCCCGTAGTTTAGATAAGATTCCCCTAACATCTGCAGCTCTAAAGCAGCATATCCTC
>OX421450.1:43908169-43930669 GCA_949126865.1 Montipora capitata
CTGTTAAGCTCATATTGTGGAGAACATTTAGTAGAATCTTACTGCAAAAAATCAAAAATTTGTGATTCAAATTGGCTGAGATATCTCTTTTCACCATATTTGAACAAAATTTGGTTGAGTGTATGACGTCATCCCTTGGCTAATTTGCATATTTCAAAAACTCTAATATCTCTGGAACGAAAAGAGATATTTGAAAAAAGTAAACAGCACTTTTCTTCTCACGCAGACTACTTGTTTATGTTTCAAAATGGCTTAGATAGGAAAGATGTGATTTTCGTCATAGTACCACTTTAAGAAATGCTGACTCTATTGGGCAGTTCAAACGCACAATCAAGCAAGTATCTGACCTATCGGATTCCCACGCGGCAATCATGTAAAACAGTTGTAAAGCGTATTTTTACTTTTTTTTTTAGCTTAACTGATGATTTTCCGTGTTTAAATAAAGTTTACTTACTTACTTACTTACTTACATTTCCGAGTCCATGTCTGCCTCCTCTTCAAAGTTTGTCTTATAGTATTATTTAAAGTAGAACTAATTACCGTCATAAAAACTTCGCATTTAGACTCACTTTGAAGAGGAGACAGACATGAACTCGGAAATGGCCTATTCAAAATTTGATTGGTTGGCATGATTAAAAACAACCAAGGGGAAAGTGAGCATAGCGTGATTGTCATTAAGTGTTTTTCAGTGATGGTTTTGAAAGCGGTTGACAGTTGGCGTCTGTATGGAAATGAGACTCTCGTCTAAATTCCCTAACACCACCTAACCCGTGCGAAACAACAATAGAAAAAACATGACACAGTATTTGCTATCGTGTGCTAACTGGAGGCCGCACGTTTATTGAGACACGCTAAAGCAACAATTACAAACACAGTCTTAGGTGCATAAGGCAAAAAACAGAACATGGGGAAGAACTAACGAGCATCCATAGGATGAAAAAACCTCACCGCGCTCGTTGCAGCAAATACTGAGGAAAAACCCCGGCCCTATGGATAGAACTCCCCCGACCTGCCGGGCACGGTGTTAAAGAAAAACAATACAAATAATTTAGATCCCTAGAGATCGTGTGACCAACAGACGAGAATTAAAATCGTCTTTAACGTAGCCATCCTTGGCGTTTTCGCTCGCCCAACGACCATGACGCTTGAAATAGTCTATCAGGAATTCCAGCACAAGCTGCTGAGGTGGCTCCTCCAGCTCGTAGGCTATGAAGACTGAGCTTTGAAACGTCTGTTAAACCTTTAAAAGCGTCCTTTACAAGTTCGCGAGCTCTCGTATAGCTAATCCCTTGGCTCCGGACCATCTCTTTCGAACGAGGAGTAGCAAGGGCTCTGAAGAGAGGTAAATCTTCGGAGAGGTCGATCTGCGCAGCTGAGATGTACTCTTCCAAGGCCTTATAACAAGACAAGTCGGTAAATCTGACCTTGCGATAACGATCCACGCCCCGTCACGGAAGTGATCAGTTTACGACGATTCATCCGCTTTAGATCCAAGAGCTGTGCTCTTCACCAGGGAGGCAGTGGGTTGGAGATGCTCGGGGGTTGAGGAAAAGAATTCCTACCACATTTCCGACTGAAAGACATCTGCAAAAAGACAAGAACAAACCGACAAGAAAAGAAAGACAAAGAAGATAGGCCATTCGTCTAAATTATTTAATGAATTGAGATTAGAAACTGATAAACAGCAATAAAAGTAAATAGTAAATCCAACACAGGATTTTACAAATAAATCCACAGTCATGGGTACAGATAGCCCCACGTCTGACAAAGGGCACAGGTGGTCCCGGAATCACGAATTCAAAACATGTTATAGAAACACAAACTAAGCGACACTTCAAATTCGCTCGCAACTCCCTAAATGCTGGGCACAGATAGTCCCGAGTCCGGTAGGGGGCACAGATTGTCCCTTAATCCCAAATTTAAAAAACATGTCAAATAAACACAAACTATTTGACACCGTAAATTAACTCGCAACTCCATGAAAGCTGGGCACAGATGGTCCCATGCTCGAGGGCACAGATAGTCCCAAAAATCTCTTGGCACAAAAAAGGCCAAAACATATTCTCCATATTCTACCAAAAAGACAGATCAATTGCGAAAACATAAGCACGCATTCAGAAAATATATGATAATAAAAAACACAAACTATTTGACACCGTAAATTAACTCGCAACTCCATGAAAGCTGGGCACAGATGGTCCCATGCTCGAGGGCACAGATAGTCCCAAAAATCTCTTGGCACAAAAAAAGGCCAATACATATTCTCCATATTCTACCAAAATAACAGATCAATTGCGAAACATAAGCACGCATTCAGAAAATATATGAATATATAAAACCACTAGCAGCGAAAAGTTTACTAAATAAACTCCATAAAGACTATTAAATGAATTGAGATTAGAAACTGATAAACAGCAATAAAAGTAAATAGTAAATCCAACACAGGATTTTACAAATAAATCCACAGTCATGGGTACAGATAGCCCCACGTCTGACAAAGGGCACAGGTGGTCCCTGAATCACAAATTCAAAACGTGTTATAGAAACACAAACTAAGCGACACTTCAAATTCGCTCGCAACTCCCTAAATGCTGGGCACAGATAGTCCCGAGTCCGGTAGGGGGCACAGATTGTCCCTTAATCCCAAATTTAAAAAACATGTCAAATAAACACAAACTATTTGACACCGTAAATTAACTCGCACCTCCATGAAAGCTGGGCACAGATGGTCCCATGCTCGAGGGCACAGATAGTCCCAAAAATCTCTTGGCACAAAAAAGGCCAATACATATTCTCCATATTCTACCAAAATGACAGATCAATTGCGAAAACATAAGCACGCATTCAGAAAATATATGATAATAATAAACACAAACTATTTGACACCGTAAATTAACTCGCAACTCCATGAAAGCTGGGCACAGATGGTCCCATGCTCGAGGGCACAGATAGTCCCAAAAATCTCTTGGCACAAAAAAAGGCCAATACATATTCTCCATATTCTACCAAAATGACAGATCAATTGCGAAACAAAAGCACGCATTCAGAAAATATATGAATATATAAAACCACTAGCAGCGAAAAGTTTACTAAATAAACTCCATAAAGACTCAGCACACGCGACTGGACGCAAATCAACTACTTCTCAGTAACGCTAACATCGAGAACTAAAAGAAAGAAAAACAGACAAATTAGCAAAGAAAATCAAGAGTAAGTGCCTCCAGCGAGAACACCAAGATGACTAATCTGCATAAAACACCTTCTTAAATACTCTTACCGAATCCCTTGATAGTTCATAACGACGAGAGCATATTTTTCCGCTAATTATTCAAAACGCGGAAAAATTCATCTCTCGTCTAAATTCCCTAACACCACCTAACCCGTGCGAAACAACAATAGAAAAAACATGACACAGTATTTGCTATCGTGTGCTAACTGGAGGCCGCACAGCCCCAAGAGTACAAAGAAAGAAAAAATACAGCACGCAAAAGAAAAAAGAAAAATGAAAAATACCTAACAATCGAAGTGGACTCTCAAAGCAATCATCCTGAAGTTCAAGTTTTCATTTCCAAACACGCTATTACAACTGCCGGAAATGTACGCTTCTTTGAATGAGGGAAGTTCCATCCAATCGACAATGAGAGATGCAAAACGTTCTCCATCTGGACAAATCATCGGCCAAAAGGGGGCGGAATGCCACAAAGGAACAATAAGAGAACCTGAAACTTTACAGTTACTCATATGATGTAAGACACGCAAAATAAGACAGATAGGCGGACAGGGATAATTATTCTCCCCGTGCCAATTCATAACAAAAGCATCTATGCCTTCAGAACCTGGATTCCAAAATATTGACTTGAAACGAGGGAGTTTGGCATTCACATGATTTGCGAAACGATCTACAAAATGAGGACCCCAAACTGAGTCAATGTGGTGAAACGAAAGTGGAGAAAGGCCCCAGTCGTCTGAATCAAAAATACGACTGAGAAAATCAGCCTGATCATTCTGCGATCTTGGGATCCATTCCATTTCGATCGAAATGCCATGACTACAGCAGATACTAAATATAGACAAAGCTTCGGACTGCAAATGACCTTTACTACTTCCAGACAAAATAAACCGAGGTACATTTTCATTGTCCGTAAACCATTAAACCGGGTTAAACCTGAAAGCTGGTTAACCAAAGAAAGCAGAACAAACTTGACTGCCAAAATCTCTCTAAAAGTAGAGCTAGACCGCATTAAGAGGGGGGTAAAATGAGCGCACCGTCGGCTTCCTGGGAGAGTACTCTCCAGAGAGCAAAGGAACCTCCAACGTAAAATAACGTGTACTTTTACCTTTACCTTACCTCGTGGGACCAAACACCTGACACTAAATCCAAGCCGCACTGCACGAAATAACCACCAAAAACCAGAGTCACTGGCATCGGAGTAAACAACACCAACGGCGCTTGATTTAGGAGACATAACCTTGCCATTAATAGAATCAATATTGTTCAACCGAAAGGAAAATTCATAACGAGCCTCAGGAAAGACGTGCAAGGGCTGATCCCAAGAGGATCTACATTCAATCGCTCCATAGCAGTTTCTTGTAAACAACCTGGTAATATTGCCTGCTGCACAAGCCATAGAAATAATTTGCCCTGTAAGTGAAGCAAGATCTCTGCCTAATAATTTGGTTAATTTTGGAGACAAGAAACCAGGGAAGATTTGAGCTTATGGATGCGAAACTCAGGAATTTGAATTAAACCTTCGC
This sequence comes from Montipora capitata, assembly GCA_949126865.1. Classification (NCBI taxonomy): domain Eukaryota; kingdom Metazoa; phylum Cnidaria; class Anthozoa; order Scleractinia; family Acroporidae; genus Montipora; species Montipora capitata. The sequence goes on from OX421450.1 coordinate 43,912,925, forward strand.
CAAAATCTAAAATAGATCCCAGGAAAGACTAACCTCTGAGAAGGTTCCCAAATTGATTTGTCGTCGTTAACTGTGAAACCAGATGAAGCAAGATCATGACGAACTGAATCGCTGAGAATTCTGGAACGTTCTACAGACATATTGCCTCCAATACCGTCATCGAGATACATTAAAATAAGATGTCCACGACCTCTCCAGTATTTCACCAATGGATGAACTACTTTGGTGAAGACATAAGAAGCTGAAGTCAAACCAAAAGGCAAAACCTTAAATTCGTAAAATTTCATACCTCCATCAGAAGAAGGCCACTTAAACGACAAAAATTTCCTGTGTTCCTCACAGATATCAATGTGGTGATAGGCTGACTTGAGATCAAACGAAAAAACAGACATCACCGGAAGAAACATTTGAAGAACTGTTCTCAATTATTCGTACTTGACAGACTTCTTAACGATAAATTTGTTAAGAAAAGATAAATCCAAAATAAGACTTGGTTTGCCTGACGACTGGCCAGCGACGTGTAAGAACTAAAAGAAAGAAAAACAGACAAATTAGCAAAGAAAATCAAGAGTAAGTGCCTCCAGCGAGAACACCAAGATGACTAATCTGCATAAAACACCTTCTTAAATACTCTTACCGAATCCCTTGATAGTTCATAACGACGAGAGCATATTTTTCCGCTAATTATTCAAAACGCGGAAAAATTCATTTCGTAGGGACCGAATCCAGAGGTTTTTTTGTCGTTAATTCGTTGTCGCCGTTTTGCGGCTAAATTTCGTCCAAGAAGAACAAAGAAAGAAGAACCTCTGGGACCAGGGTATGGAAGCAATGGTTTATGGGAAGTTTTTCAGTAGAGTGGGAGAAAAGAAGGTTGGCGCGAAAAAAGGAAAGAACTCGAAAACGTCACAGTACCTATTGCCACTCTTCGTGCACAGTTTGTCGGTCCAATGTCCGTCTTACGTGGTTTCGTCAGACAACACTAGCGGAATTGGTTATCTTAAATTCAGATTTGTCAACCAAACCACACAACGATTTGTTTGTCTTGTAGTGTGAAAACGTCCAATGCCGGTTTTCATTCCGAAAACGGCCATCATGACGTCGCCTTGATAATCAAGGGTACTAGAAGGAGATGTGTAGCAGTGCGATCGATAAGCAGACGCTGAGCTTCTACGAAGAACTTGAATGTTTGCTTCTGATAGATATCGGCGAAACCTTTTCGGCGTTTTAACTTATTTCCATGCAAGACCTTCCTAAACACTCGAAAACCCCACAAAAAGTGGACAAGTGTAAGCACGCATTTCCTCAATTGTGTTAATCTCTCCGACTCGGACGACACCGCCGCCATACAAGGCAGGCTTCTCAAATTCCATACTTAAGGACGTTCGCGCCAATTGTTTCTGCGCATCCTTACTGCGCACGCAAATTCACACGCCACGTCATACACGAGCGCGCGCGCTAAGTAATAAAATGAGAGATGGTAGGGCAAAAGGCCATTGCTATAGCTTTGCCTGGATTTAACGGTCTTGGACGTTCGGTGACCCCTATTTTTCTTTCCAGAAACGGATTTTATTTACAATTATCTCCACGTTGTCCAAAAATGAACAAAAAATCAATGTGGCAAGTTAAAAAAATTTCAAGATTTCTGCTCACGGGACATCAAATCCTGCCATCTTGCGGCTGCAAGGCGCGTGAAACTGTGGTCGCTAAATGCGAACTTGATCTTTAAAGAACCTCACCAGTTGACTAAATTCACTTAGTAAGTCCACTTAAACAATATTCGGCAGAGAAGATTTCACTTCAAAGATTTAATTGCAATATATTTGGGTTTACAGACACTGGCCTTATTCGCTAACGAAGCCCGATTTTGTCCCATTTTGGGTGTTTTTCCGGGCATGATCTATCCAAAACGAAGTCGGTGACCCCCCATTTTTTTTAGATTTCTGACATAACTAACTCATCATCTTACAGTGGTAAAAGTTTCAGAAAAAAATCAATGTTGAAAAAATTTCGCGCAAACGTCCTTAATTAAAGAGCCGAGGAAAAAAAGCACTTGAGTTACCTGTGGTTGGTACTAGACGAAAAGACTTTTAACGGGAAGCATCAAAGTAATTCGAAATTTTAGTATTCAAACCTAATAAATATGTTAAAAAGAAACAGCTAGAAACATGGTTGTTTAGATTCACGCTTTTTATATGTAATAGGACTACATGCTGTCCAATTTGGAAATAATTGGATGAGAAAAACTCTGAGGACAGCCAAAATTGGACGAGGCCGTAGACCGAGTCCAATTTGGCAGTCCGAGGAATTTTTTGAATCCAATTATTTCCAAATTGGACAAGCATGTAGTCCTGTTACCTATTAATGATTGATTATATTAATTATATCAATTAACTTGGCAGCAGCTTTCAGGAATTAATTTTTGTTCAGTAGCTGTCCTGATCACAAAGTTAGGGTCAAGTTTAATAAGAGTATTTGTCCTTTCCGGTTTTCTAAGAAACAATTTAATAGACGTTTTAAAGTTTCACGCTTTGATTTCGTAGAAGTGGCCTTGATATACATATCCACTTAACATTTTTTTCTTCGTTTCTACTGTGAGCAATACAAAGCATAGTAAAACTACTTGAATAGCAAATTTCTAAGAAAGACCGGGATTCCAAATGAACTATTAGGGAGCTTAAGCGACGACGACGGCGATGACAACGAGAACGTCATCTCAAAATATAAATTCGCGTTATTTTAATCGCATCGTGACTATTTCAACCTTTTTAATGTGACAAGGGTGTGGTATTTCCTCAAAAATGACACTCGTCGGAACGGCACTTAATTTAGGGGAGAAAATGAAAATTTGCCGTTGCCGCGACTTCTGCAATTCCAAAGGAAGAGTTTGCGAGGATAAAAACTACTCTATTTATCAGATACACTAAATAGCAGGGACAGCTCTATGAAAGAGGTGTCGCCTTTGCCATGTTTTATTTTCACATTCCATAAGCAATTGGCTTCATTTATGGACACAGCGAGAAAATTCAAAGACACTAAGCGTGTTATGATACAAACAGGGATTGTGCGTACACTTTTTGATGTCACGATGGTGTAAGTTAGTATTAACTCGCTCTACAACTGCATGAAAGGAGCCGTTGGAAAACCCCTGTTCAAAAATAGCTGGGTATAAGCTCCAGCTCGATGTCACCTTCATGGGGACAGAGATGCTTTGTCAGAGCAATTCCAAGAACGTTTTAAGTAAAATTGCGCCTAGATTACTGTGGACCACCCCAAGAGATTTCATAATCAACCGCCATAAACTCTAATTATGTGCAAAAATATCTGCAATGCTATGCCACCGTTCAGAAAACATGTAATCAAGCTTTCCTTTTCATGGTATCATTTTCTATCAACGAAAGTAAAATATGTGAAGATGGAAGCTCAAGATTTCAAGATTTCAAGATTTATTATTATTATTATGCACTATTTCAGAAAATAAATAATTGACATAACAATTAAAAGAAAGAAGGAAACAAAATAATTACACTTGAGTGAAAAAAAGTGGAAAAGTGCGTAGTGGCCATAGTAGCAAATGCTTTCGAGATGGCCACTACCACAGAAATTAAATGGAAGGAAAACAAAAATATGTACATATATGTATAGAAGTGAACTGGCAAAATAGATAGTACAGATAAAAATTAAATTAATAGTAATAACTTAAGAAATTGACAATTTACATAAAGACAATATTATTTACATCAGTGAGTTGCATCTAAGGAGTCTTACATTCAAACACACATACACAATAATAATAATAATAATAATAATAATAATAATAATAATAATAATAATAATAACAATGATAAGCAGGAAGGAAGCGAATATAATAATCATATTCCCTTCCTTCCTAATTATCATTATAATATTTGGCTGTCAAGGAGGTAGCGCTTATACTGTTTAATAAATGAAGGAAAAGGTAAAGTTTTAATATTATAAGGTATTGTGTGTATACTTTTTGATGTCACGATGGTGTAGGATTAGTATCAACTCGCTCTACAACTGCATGAAAGATGTCTGATATTACCGAGGGGTCGTCATTGAATAGAAAGATGAAAGGTGACATCAGATAAAACCCCCGATCAAAACGTAGGGAAGCATTAGTCGACTTTTGCTACATCCCAAAAGTCATTGACGCAGTATAGCTGCCGAGAAACGCTTTCGAGAGGATCAATATGGAAGTCATGGTGCCTTCATGTATTGCAGCTCCAAAAATCTCGAGCATAGAACAGAGCACGTTGGTTACATGAATTGATGCACTCAAGGATAACAAACGCTTTCGGCCACCAATTTTAAAAGTACTATTAAACCCAGAGGTCAATAAAAAATACAGTTTTAAAACTTGACCTTGATTCCATAAGGTAGGCAACGACTAAAAACTTAATTCCTGAAATCTGCCGTTGGAACTATGTCCTTTTCTGCTAAAATAAATAGAATAGAGTTAAATCCAAACTCGATCAGTCATTGGCAAAGCTCCCAGAACTCTACAAGAACTTCAATTATACCACAAGTCTTCCTAGAACAAACTTATTCTTATCTCAAAAGAGCATAAAAAGGTTGATGACATTCCGCTCGCGGAGACTTTTTCTAGAATAACAAGAAACACGCCACATAGGCAAATTCGAGGAAAAGGTTGCGTGATCCAAGTCTATTTCTTAGAAAACCGGAAAGACTGCTTCTATGCGCTTGCGCATATTTTGAAGAATACGCAATAAAAATGAAAGGTCCTCATTGGGCGAAGACATGAGGCGTGACATCAGGTAGCAGCCCCCTTCAAAAAGACAGGTAGCGTTGAACAGTTCTTTACAACAGACAAGTCATATGCATTTACACAATATGGCTTCCAACAAACCATTAAGAGAGAATAGCCACCTTCGAGGAGAACAGTCTCACCATTGGTTAGATTGGAAAACAGCAATGGTGCCTCCATTTGTCGAAGCTCCAAATCTAGAACCAAGAGGACAGGGGCAAGTTGGTTACATGTGGTCAGGTATAAGAAACACTTTTGGCGCTGAAGGAGAACATTGCGGAATTTATGAATGGCAAGCGAGAAGGGAAGATCAGCCACCCCGCATCGTTTACGTTGGAAGCACCTGCAGGAGTAAACCGGGAGCATTGCGAGACAGGATTCTTGAGTACTGCACAACTGGATCACATAAAGCCAGTCTTATTAATTCAGCCTTGCGCAGAGGATATGAGTTGAGGGTTCGCGTTAAAGTTGCGGGAGGTTGCAGTTCTCGGTTCAAGGAGGAAGCTGAAGATATGGAAAACGATCTATTGGACAAATATGACTACGCCTGGAACAAGCGAAGGAACGGAGGAACACGAGGAATGCGAGATATATTGCCGTGAATCACACCTTTCTTCATGACTGAATAGCTAGAGACCATATCAAATGTATGAACGTTGTACTATAGTAATAGTAGTCTTTTCGTACGCTGAATATTTTTAGCCGAATTTGGTTCATTATGCACCTTTTGATGCTAATTTTATTTTCTTTAAGAGAAGGAAGATTACAGATAACCTTTTGTTAGGTCGCTTACATGAGAAAGATCCTTGTAACTCAATAATGTTTCATTAAAAGATATCAATTGAACTAAGTACGTTGTGAAGAAGGTCATTCCTTTGTCTTGTACTCTTATGGAGTCTCTTGGTTGCGGCAGTTCGTGTTGTTGCCGAGGCGACAACAATACGATTGATCGCCAAAACATAACGATAACCGAGACACTTCCGAGGGCCTGACTCCGGAGCGGCAAAATGATTCAGGTACCTGTTTGCTCAAATTTGTTCTAGTACTTCAATCTCAAGATCGCTATCAAGTCTACCGCTCAGTACATTGTCAGTGTTTTGATAAGGTATGAGTGAATATGGACAAAAGTTTACTAAATGGCCTGACGAGCACAAGTTATAATCCATATTTCCAAATTGCTTATATGCGGATTGGAGGTAACTTAGTTTCATCAATGAAAGCGCCTTGGAAATCAAGGGTATGATGATGTTGCATGGAGTGGTACAGAACACTGTGATCTGCAGACAGTGAGCTTCTACGAAGAATTCTAATGATTTCTTCTAATAGATATCGCCGGAAGGAACTTTTCGTAAAGACAACCATAAAACCGTTACAGACTTCGCCGAACCAAGTCAAGTCCAAGTTCTGAAAACAGCAGCTGCTACTCGATTAGGCCAAATGTTCTTTGGCTGTCTAGGCGCTCGAACAACTGGATTAAAAAAACAAGACGATTTTAGGACTTCAATGGCTTAATTCATTGGGATTTTAATAACTATATTAGTAGCTTCAATACTTAAAGTAAAAACAATATTATTCAGAAGCCTCAACTATACTCGCTCTGACTCGTGGCAAAAGTCAGTATATCTCTCACCCTGTTAGAGACTAGAACTGACTCCCCTAAAGAAGAAATAAAAAACATTTGTGATATTTCAACTTTCAGATTACAAGAATTTTCATATTGTTTCCTTTTTATTAAAACGTTTTCTCATCTTCATCTTATTCTATGTTCCTCACCTTTCATGTGAAGAAGTAGACTAAGATTAGTACACGTTTCAGTCTTTTGCGTTACTTGTTCACCGATTCAGACAACTCGCCATGCGCTGAAGCTATTCAAAAGCACTTCGGTTACCTGTAGTTTTACTTGTGGACGGGACTTAACGAAAAGAGTTTTAATTGAAAACTTCAAGGTAACATGTCGAGATTTTGGAAGAGAATTCCTGCAAAAGTACTTACACTTAATAAATATGCAAAAAGGGTTAGAAAATTGCTATTTGGATACATACTAGTCGCGTTTTATTCGCTTTCAAAAGGAAAAAAGCGTGCTGACCAATTGCAATCCTTCAGAAACCACTTCAATAATGAGTAGAATGCAACGTAAGGTAGAACAGGACGAAACAGTTGAACAAAATCTGTCTCAGCAAAACATTATTTAGTAACAAGTATCTTTCTTCTGTACTCTGCCTAGTGTTCAATGTCATCCATGAACCCTTCTTAAATATACTTGACAACAACAGGTGCGTAATAAACCAAAATCGAACTAAAACATTCCGCGTCGCCAAAACGCTAATATAACTATGGTCCAACATTCACACATATGGTATGGTCTCCGGACATCCAGTCAAAGAAACGTGTTTCTCTTAGTCAAGGCTTTTTTCAAGACAATATCTCGCAATCCTCGTGTTTCTCCCTTCCTTCTCCTCTTCCAGGCGTAGTCGTACTGTAGTTGTCTAATAGATCACTTTTCATATCAACAGCTCCCTGCCTGAAATAAGGGTTACGACCGGGACGTCCTGTGCCTTTAATGATCTTTAATGGGAACCCTTATTAATAACTCATATCCTCTACGCAAGGCTTCATTAATGCGTCTGCATGGCTTTGTTCGATTCGGTTGTGCGGTATTCTAGAATTCTCTCTCGCAATGCTCCCGGTTTCATTCCTACGGGGATATGAACAACATGGTTATTCTGATCTTCTCTTCTCTCGCCGCTTGACATTCGTAAACTCTGCAATGTTGTGCTTTATCGCTGAAAGTGTTTTTTTCATGCCTGACCACACGTAATTAACTTGCCCCCGTCCTCTCGATCGAAGCTTTCGTGCTACGGAATGTGAAGGCACCTTGGCTGTTTTCCATGCTGACCAAACGTCAGTTTGAAGTTTGCTGTTCTCTCGGAGCCGTTTGTTGGCAGCCAAATAGTGTTAATGCTCATGACTTTTATGGTGTAATGAATCAATCAATGTCAAGCTTCATGTTTCCGCCCAATGAGAACCTTAAAATATGCGCAAGCGTGTAGAAGCAGTCCTTCCAGTTTTCCAAGAAAAAGAACTGTAGCACGCAAGCTTTTCCGTAAACTGGCCATGCGGTGTGTTATTTTGAAATCAAAACTGCATGAATAAGTTGATGACATTGCGCATGCGCACACTTTTTCCAGAATAACAAAGAAAGTTTGTTACATGAAAATCTGTATTGTGAATAAAGATTTTGTAGAGTTCGGTCAGCTTTACCAATGACTGAGTTTAGATTTAACTGTCTTCAATTTCTTTAACAAAAATGGACGTAGTTCTAGCGGCGGAGGTGTTTAGGCATTAAGGCAAGGTCAAGTTGTTCTTGACTTCCGGTTTTCTTAGAAATACTTTAATAGTCCGCCTAAATTTTCACGCTTTGATTCTCAGAATTGGCCTTGAAAAACATACCCACTTAACAGTGTTTTCTTCATTGCTATTGTGAACAAGGAAAAGAGGAGTAAAAATACTTAAATAGCAAACTTCTAAGAAAGACCGGCATTCCAAATCAACTACTCTATTTAATACACCGTGGCACAATTCCGCGTGCAGTGTAAACTACGAGTAACGAAGAAACTAAAAATAAAGGAACGAGCTATTGTAGTTTAGACAAAAGGACCCCTTCATTGCAAAGCTACCCCAATTTTACTGAGAAGTTAGGCCGATTGAAAACCACTAATTCTTACAGTTCTGTAACGCAAAACAACATTAAAAATATACTAACTGACACTTCAAATTTCATTAGCGAGCCAGCCTGAGAAGAACAATACCGTGTAATGATTCTATGTTAAACAAACTTCTGAGACACAAGCTAGTGGTATTTCTCCTCACTTTTTCGAGAACTCATTGTGATTAGTATTACTTGTTGTCTGTCTTGTCACTGTCGAGGCACATCGAAAAACGATCATGACTAAAACACCACACGAGTACATACGGGTAACATACGAGTAACATACGAGTAACATACGGAACATACGGACACATACGAGTAACATACGACTAACATACGAGTAACATACGGATACATAAGACTAACATACGGAAACATACGACTAACATACGGATACATGCGAGTAAAAAAATACGAAACTATACGAGTAAAATTCATACCAGTAAATTTTTATGCAAAGTAACGACAACTTAAGTAAAATATTACGCATTACTTCCCCGACTAAGGAAAGTTTGCGTTACAAGAGCAAAGATATTTGATATTAAACTGGTGGCCTGGGGTCATGCCTGGTAATCTGATGTGCGCAAAAAATAGCCTGTCGCGCAGTGGATGGTCTTCATGCGTTCGATCTTTACCGTGCACTGAACAGATTGAAGAGCGTAATACTGATTTACAGATGACACACTTGAGAAAGGAACCGTGATGTAGATGTAACTAACAGTGGTAAGTGAAGTGTTTTTGCTACCGCTGATGATACCAAAAATCTGCTTTAGTTTTCAGGTAACATGAACAACGTTTGTATATAGTTAGGTGAAGATCGGCTTACAGCCCTGAAACCACGTGCGAAGTATTGTTTTCCGAGTGTGTCTACTATTTGAGGATCGCTTTATGACCAAAGTAGTATATGTAGTAGTTGTGTGCACTAAGCAGTTACAGTTTCAGTTACAGTATCACTGAGTTGTCTTAATAATTTTTTATTTCGAATTCAGTTTGTATTTCAGGCTTTTGAAGACTTAATTCCACTGACTTCATTTTAATTTTTAAATAGTTACATTTATAGCTAAAATATCGTTTCAATACTTAAATAACTTTTCGGAATTATTGTTTGTTGTCATTAGCAGTTACAGTTACAGTTGCAGTTAAAGTTAGCAGTTTCCAGTTTCAGTTGTCTGACATACAGAGTAAAGACAAAATGTTTTGTTCTATTGTCTAGTTTTGCAGGTTTAGTGAAACTTTGATTGCCAATCAATACAACAGGGTTTACATACCGTCAATAAATATGTAGTTATTTAGTGCTGCAAGGAACGTTTCAATATTTCTTGAATTGTTAAGAGCTTTTGACGGCTTTAATAGCTTTGTAATTCCTGATATCTCGATGCGAAAAATACATACCCCTTGGACCTCTGATATGAAGTGTGTGTGTGAGTGAGTGTGTGTGTGTGGGGGGGGGGGGGGGGAGGAAGGGGGGGAAGGGGGGTTTGATGCCACCCCCTCAGGGTTTTCTAAATGAGGTGATAAAGGGTTGGATGCCATCCCCCTCAGATTTTGCAAATTTTGGAAAGGAGGTTTACTCTGTTGCTGAAACTTTAAGCAGCTGTTCGTTTATTGCTTGCGGATTTTTTAATGTGTCAACTGTTCCCAAAATTCGACATTTTAAACATAATTCTTCTAGTTTCTCAACACGAAATTACAAAATCGATACATTTTTACATGTACATGGTTACATTTAAGCTTTCTGGCTTGATTTCGCACTGATTATTTTGCCATTAAAAAAGGCAACTAAGGTGAAATAGTGAAATCAAGATGGCGGATCTGATGACGTCATACGACGTCAGCGATATCCAAAATATATTGTTATCTTGCAGCGTAAGCTAAGGGTTTTGCACTCCATGTGAATTTATTTTACTGACTAAATTTAACGAAAGCCTTGGGGGAGGGGGGGGGGGGGGCAAAAATGCTTGCAAGGCTTATAATTAGAGCTTACCTTATGAGAAAAACACTCGTATTACTCGTATGTATTGGTATGTATCCGTATGTTAGTCGTATGTATCCGTGTGTTAGTCGTATGTATTCGTATGTATCCGTATGTTCCGTATGTTACTCGTATGTACTCGTGTGGTGTTTTAGTCATGATCTCGAAAAACAGGCAAACAGAGTAAAAGAACTTTTGTTCGTTCGCATTTTAAAGCCAAACAAACAAACAAATCAATTATTTCTTTATGTCCAAAAAGAGTACAGATGATTGTTATTTAATTGCAGTTGAGAATAAAAATTCGACTTTCATTCCTGAACAAAGGAAAAAACAATTAAACAACTTTTTTATAAAATATGCATCACTTGAAATGACTCATCCGTAAAAATAACAAACGGTTTAGTGTCCAAGAAAGGAATTTGTGGAGTAACTTATTCCACCAAGTTTGAGCTATTACTGGTACCGGTATACTGTTTTGTCGTTGTCATTCTCCGTCTCTCTTCTTTCGTTTCTGCTCTTCTGTGATAGGCCGTCCAGGCATCGTGCAACCTTATCAGATTCATAATTACAAATCTTCTTAAGATAAGACTCATGCTAAAATTTGCAATAAGGCAGAGCAAAAAGCAGTTCTAAAGAAATTAAAAATAGACACTTAGGTTTAAGTTTATATCCCTCCAATGCTTGACTTGAATAACTATGTAGCCACCAGTGTGTCCTGATCACAGCCATATTATGTCAAACCTGGATTAAAACCGGCGAAAAGTGCAGGAAAAATATATTTTCCAAACCGTTTTCTACCTGAACAAGAATTCGTCGACTGCCAAGAGCTCATGTTTACGTAGTATGGCCGGGTAGCCGCGTCGAGCCGCAGAAAGCGCGCGCGAAAAATTAAGCCTCTTTTACGTTCAGGTGTCTGAACTAGCCTGAGCCTGCGATCCAATCAAAAACCAGTACTTAGTCAGCGGTTAACTTAAAAAAAGCTGACCTAGAGGAGGTCTAGCCTGAGCCCGCGATATGGTCACGTGATACTGGTCAGCGGATACCTTGTTCTGGAAGCTGTCAATTGACCATAACACGGATACCCAATATCAAAGATGTACGCTGTACGTGTAAACAAACTACTGAAGGGCCCACTGACGGATTTTTCGCGCGTTGCTAAGGAAGTGAAATTTTACTTCCGGTAACTGACGTAATCATATCATGAGCTGACAAGAAAACCCACTCACAAGCAAGAGTCACCACACGAACTGTTGTTTGCATCGAAGGTTTTTCCTCGCCCTTCCCCTCGCTCGTTCTCAGATCAACTGCGCATGCGTAAACGAACTGACTTCCGGTTTTGAGAAAAAGCTAAATTTCCAGCGGTCTTTAAATTGAATTAATTTTTTTTTCATGGCACGCTTCACCCCCAAATTCTGAATATAGCTAAGCATTGATTTTTTCAAATCATCTTTTTTGAAAAAGTTATGGGTATTTCAGTATCGTTTATGTCTTTAAAAAGAACATTTTTCAAAATAAAAAGAAAACCATGCTTGGCTGGATGCAAAAAAGAATACAAATTATCAAACCATCTGCCAGTGCAAGAATACCTGCAGCCGAAAAACGGGAAAATATCGGGGATGTGTCTGCAGAGATGCCGGTTTGAGATGCTCGGCGAGTTGTGTCTGTGGCAGCATTTCAAAGCCGTGTAAGAATAATAAAGAAGTTGTGATAAATCAACGTCAATCTCCTCCAAGCAGTGCATTTGATCATGAGCGACACCAAATTGCACTCGAAAAAGAAAGAGAAAGTGTTCAGGTAAACTTTGTTTCGTCTGCAATAGGGACACGGTCTGCTTTAACTTATCATCACGACAGTGATGATAATCGTAGTTTTTATTTCGAGGGTACACCTTCTTGAATTGTGACCTTTGATTTGTTTCTCTACTATTTAAAAAAAATAACTGGAATCAAAATTGTTAGTTAACATTAATGATATTTTTCCCTCTTCACTTACCTGTTGGTAATAGCTAGAAAATGACTCAAAATATTATACGCCCTCACAGCCTTTCAGATGCAAAGTCTTCCTTTGGAAAGCAAAGTCTAATGTATGTATGTATTGAATCGCTGAGTAACAGTCAGCGTGAATGCCTTCTGCTGGATGTCCTGTGCAATGGTCGGGGAAGTCTGGATTATGCCAAGCAGCTGGTAGCTAACAGCGAGGACCCCAATCCAGATACACCAGCAAATACAAATTGTCCCAACTGGTGCATATGTAATGTTTGCATGGATATGGGCAATAAGGAAGAAAACAAATGCTGTAAGAATAGGTCCTGTGTCACCTCCTACGAGTTGTTCAGAAACATTGTTTTGGACAGGGAGGTGTTGACAATAGCTATACGAGCACGATGTGATATCAGAGCGGAAAATGCAGATTATGAGATGAACAGTTTTAGAAAGGCTGCATATCGCCAGTTTATACTATGGAAATATGGCAAATTAGGGAAAAGCAACCGAAGAGTTTGTCCATCCTGTGTGGTGAGACTTGTACGGCAGACATACCCTGCTCTAGATGGGCAATACATGGGTTTCAGAAGACACTAAATGTATTCCCCTTGTTGCTCAAACATGCAGGTGTAGAGCTAAATCCCACCTGTGTACCTACATGTAATGCCCGACTGCAGTGCAATTCAACCCCATCCCCCAAGTTAGTATGCCTGGGATTCTGGTGAACAAATGCGCTAAAACTAGTCTGAGATTGTACGTGTCTGTCGAGAAAGTTTCAGCCCTATAAGCTCAAACTGGGTCAAGGCAACAAACTGATAGACGTTGAAAATTGCCATGATTATAATAATTAGTTTCTACATATAAATCAGTTACCAAAACTGTGTTTGATGATTCTATAGATGCATGGTTTGTATGTGTATCACATCGTTATTACCAGTAGGTTCAGTGCCCAGGTTTCTGTTATGAAAGGTGCGCGTAAATTATAGGCAAGACAATTTTCCTTAAATTATTTTTCTTCAGTTTTGCTTTGTTTATTATTACTGTGTATTAAAAAAAAAAACAACAACAAATCTTCGTACAAAATCTAGAGCCCAGACTTTTTTCAGCTCTTTATCACCAGCTGGGCTGGTTCGTCCACAATCAGGCGATCCGAAAAAAATTAAAAATCCCATTTCCAGTGCATTACTGCGTATAGGTCCTGTATGTACATCATTACATTACCTAGGTGTGCCAGTACATGCCACATTTCACTTTGTGTCCAAACGACAAGCAAACTACTGAAGTGTTCTTTTGTTTCTGGTTGTATTGATCAAGCTGTACTATTATTAACATAAAGACGAAACTACGTATTATTGAAAATGACACCAATGAAATACTTCCTGGCAATTATTTTATCATGAGTGACTATGGTGTAGAGACAATTCACTTATTTTTACATGATACTATTTTGTAGTTTCAGAAAGTATTCATATCTCCCCATGGAATGGATTCATGTAAGTCCCGAGACCTCTGCCCACCCTTCTGGGGATTCCAAAAAAAAAAAATTAATATGTGGTCTTTGAGACCCCCTCATCCCATGGAGATTTTCTGGAACTACAAACTACTAGCCTTTTACTGCTTGTATAATTTAACACTCCTTACAACTGCTCCATTTGTAATAAACACAGCAGTTACATGATTTTCAACTGGATGTTGTAAAATCCAAACCAAAGTAATTATCATAATTTATTATCACTGACTAAACCAATCTGAGAAAGTGATACAAAAGTGATAAAAAAAGTCTAAAGCAAAGAAGTGTAAAGCAAAACCAAATGGAGTGCTAATTTACACTATGCAGAATTTCTTTGGATGCAGTATACAATATTACTTGGAGACAGACTTCCTAACTAAAATGGGAAAGTCTAGCCTCCACTAAATCCTTTGTCCTGGGGGCCTCTTCCATTGCAATAGTGGGTGCTAGTTGCTTTGGATGACTTGCCGGTAATGTTGCGGGTCTGACTATTGATTGCTTGTCTTTGGCCCTCCTTTCAAGGATCTTGGCAGCTAGAAGTGGCCAGTGTGGGTAACATTTCGGTTCCTTCGGTGGTTCTGCTTTCCAGTTCCTCGACCTTTTGCTGTACTGTTTTTTGTACCGCACTTGGCCAGTCGAGTCTTTCATGTCATCGCGGAACAGATGGAAATTGTGGTCAAGTGCTGCCAGCAAAATTCGTGTGATAAAAACATCATAGCTGTAATATGAAAAAAAAAAACATCACTAGTTGTGGGCTCAATTATAAGCCAGAACAGATGGGATCAGTGTGACATGAAACAGTCTATACTATGTAAAGCATACTAGTTCAAAAAATGGTCAGTTTGAGTGGTTACTGTCCTGTGACAGGCCAAAATGACATCCATGTACAGGGCTCTATTTTATTGGGTTTTATTGGGAATTGTATCCCAAGTACATCCACTCTTTTTAGTATTACTATTATTTTCATGTTTCTGGCTGAAAGCCTGCTTTAGACTCCCACACTAATTTACTTGCTTAGGCACTCACATGGCAAATATGTAAACCAGTACTAAGAATTTAATTATACTGATATACATGTATGATACTGTACATTGCATAGTGACATACTGATATTTCTACCATGTTTTCAAGTAAACTTTTTGTTTTTCAAGCAAACAAATTTGAAACAGGAAATGTGGAGATGATATTAACTGCAGTAATACAAAAATTAACGACTGTACATTTGTCCACTATATCGCAGCATTTATCGTATTTTTTTACCAACCCTTAGTCTGATCATCCCCAGCACACTGCTCAGCACAGTGCCAGAAATGGTTCCTGATTGGCTCTACCCATTCCCCAACAGCTTCACATCCTCTAACTTTTGAAGCCTGCCAACCAAAATAATGACAGTTATTTTTCACCAAACATGAAACGAAAGGATTTTCTAGTAAAGAAAATGCTAAAACTACAGGATGGAAATGGACCCCAAATTGAAATTTTCAGCTATTTTTTTTTTCATGTTTTTGCTCTTGCATCACAGATACAAATAAATATACTATTAGGTAAATTTCCAAGTTGTACTCATCCAAGAATGCATTGTTGAAAGTCTAATTGTAATTCAAATTTCTAAATTCACGCAATCCCCTAAGCCCTTAGTGTATTGAGGGCCTCGTGTTTGCAACAACAGATTGTATTGTTCAGATTCACTGGCTGAACAACAAACACATGACCTTGATCAAACACTGGCATCTGGAAATTTTCAATCACAGCATAGCAACCAATACTAGTGAATATTTACTTATATTAAAAGCAGATTCATCCCCCATTTTCTCAGGGCAAGTCTAGCTTCATGAGTGCTTTGAACATATCTTGATGAACGCACATCTGACATACAGGTATGAGCCAATTGTTTTATAACATTTTAACACCGGCACTTTAACACCAACATCATCAGCATGCACAATGGGAATATGAGGCATGCTCGTGCAACTGAATTTGGCTACATGAATTTAGCAGCTATGTTATAAATGTAAATACATGACTTCTGAAGATAAGAAAATGTGGTCCCTTAAATTCAAACTTGTGCACTGAGTTCTCTGGAGTTCCAGTGAACTGTTTTCTAACCTGTTAACTTCAAAGGAATACTTTTCCTCATTTTTTAGGTATTACTTGACAAATGTTTACAGTAAGCCTGAAAATATACCTACCTGCCTTCCACACTGCTGAAGGTACTTTCTGCCTTTGGATCTTCCATAGCCTCCATAGGATTTCCCTTCAGTGAAGCAAATGAAGGGTTCAGAGACACTGCCCTTTCCAGAGAGGTGGTGTGTTGTGCCAGCGAATTCCAGTTATATCAACTTCAAAAGACCTTTTGAAATACAACAATACAAATAAACTGTAATGGCATTACAAAATATGGGATTACAATAATAATAATAATAATAATAATAATAATAATAATAATAATAATAATAATAATAATAATAATAATAATAATAATAATAAAAGCGTTCGTACATGTACCTTTCACTGACAGAGTAAGCTGATTTAGCAAAGACAACGCGACGGCTAACAGAACGGCGCGCGCACAAGAAAATAACCGATTGAGAGTGGGTCGAGAACACCGTCGCGTCGCCAGAAAAAGTGATTTAGCAAAGAGCAACGGGACGTGCGGAATGTGAAAGCACATGTTATCGAAGTTCGTTTGTTCGTTGGTTCTGTGAGGTATTAGTAGGCTATTTTTCGCTTTGTTAAAGTCTGATTGAGAACATAAACATGCTTGACTTATGAATTTAGTTCGGTGACTTAACCACATTGCACGTTCGATTTTGAATTTCGCTTTTAATTTTGATAAGCTTAGTAAGGAATTTTGTTGAATGAGCTCATGATCACCGCTTGAACGTTTGGTCTGAGGCTTTGCGTTTGGTAAGTTACATGTACTTGTAAAAATGCAGTGCTGTACTAATTTGTACTTTTTATATTCCCTAATTTTGTATTAAACTTAGCTGGTTTTCATCTGTGTGTCGTCATGTTTTGCTTTCGCAATGGAAATGATGCAATGGAAATCAGCGTAAGCTTA
The DNA here is from genome assembly GCA_949126865.1 of Montipora capitata. Classification (NCBI taxonomy): domain Eukaryota; kingdom Metazoa; phylum Cnidaria; class Anthozoa; order Scleractinia; family Acroporidae; genus Montipora; species Montipora capitata. The sequence goes on from OX421450.1 coordinate 43,929,945, forward strand.
TAAAACAGAAAAATAGTTGCCGCGTTTAATATGGCGAGTCTCGCAACTGTTCGCGACGCTTTGCTTATTTCTCGTTACCAAAACATAATCGATGACGTGGAATTCGCTCTTCTTTACGATGAAAGTTCGTCAAGACTGACGTTCCCATATTCTAAGTTTGAGCGTTTTGACATTGACGCTTGGGACGAGTCTGAATGCCGGACTGAGTTGAGGTTTGGCAAGCAAGACCTCGATTTGCTTCGTAGGAATTTGCAAATTCCAGACGAAATAGTGTGTTCTCAAAGGTCTGTATGCGATGGAATGGAGGCAATGTGCATTTTACTGAAAAGGCTTGCCTACCCGTGTCGGTACACTGATATGGTGCCACGCTTTGGTAGAAACCCTACCGAACTCTGTCTCATCTTTAATGAGGTGCTTGACTTTATATACACAAGCCACCGTCATCGCCTACAAAACTGGGACAGAAATCCCCTCCTGCAGCCTGATCAGTTGCATAGATACGCAGATGCTATTCACCAACAGGGGGCGCCACTTAATAACTGTTTTGGTTTTGTGGATGGCACTGTTAGAGGTATTGCTCGTCCAAAGTATAATCAGCGTGTCATGTATAATGGATACAAGCGTGTTCACAGTATAAAATTCCAAAGTGTGGTTACACCAAATGGCCTTATTGCAAATCTCGCTGGTCCATTTGAGGGCAAAAGACATGACAGCACAATGCTGCA
>OX421450.1:43945669-43953169 GCA_949126865.1 Montipora capitata
TTACAGTGAGAATCAATAGCACCATTTTTCAGGGCAACGTCTGCTTTGGAAAACGCTCAATGAAATTAGGAGCAATAACAATTGGATCACCAATAAAAGCAGCTTTAGGCCCTGTCTTTGTTGAAGTATCATGCTCTAAGGTCCACTACACCAAGAACTCCGGCCATTTTGTTAAAATCGATTTGCCGCATGCCACCATAAACCAGGTTTATACGGACGTAACGCTTGTGGGAAATGGAGTTGGTCGGCTTTGGATGAGATCAAATAGCGAAGCAAAGAGCTTGTTTAGTTCACTAGCAAGAAGAAACTACGCTAAATTTTTAGGCCTAACCTGCTACGATAACCGGTTGCGATGTCTCATAATCGAGTGTGATGAGATCGAAGTGGAAATTCATAACTCTTCCTTTCAGGACCAGTACGTTCCATCTGGAAGAGGTGCATCCATTTCGCTTGAGGGAAAAACGCACGCAGCATTGCGTGTGCTAAACAGCAGTTTTGGAAACAACCGAGCAAGAGCAGGCGGAGCCATAAACGTTCATAGCAAACATGGGACGATAGAGCTCTTGTTTTCACGCGTTAATTTTACTGCATGCGCTACAGAAAAGTACGGATGTGCGGTTTTAGTCGGGGATCCTAAAAGTGCTCTAGTTACAAACCGAACAGCGACATTTAAATTAATTGTAAACTTCACAGAGGTGCTTGTCAACAACTGCTCTGGTATGAAGGTACGGCGTAGAAGAAAGTGCAGTGTGTTCTATTTTCTTGTCTTTAGTGGAAAGATGACCATAAACGGCTCTTCCTGGACAAATAACAGGGTAAGGACAGATACTACTTTTCTGCTGGGAAATGCCGGTGGCAAAACTGACATTACAGTCTCGAACTGCGACTTTGTCAACAACTCTGCCCTTCTTCCAGCTGCAGTTATGTTTGCAGCCTTAGGCCCACTTCCAGGCAGCATAATGATTGAGAATACCACGTTTTTGACTCAAGCAGTGGACGCTGAAGACAAAAAATCAAACGCATTGTTCATAAGTCCAGAATTCAGAATCGAGTTGATGAACGTGTCATTTAGCTCCCGAAATGCTATTGGGCTTGCGATTTTCCGCTTCGCAAAAACTAAGCCTCAAGCTTTTGCGATGAACATTTATATCGTGAACTGCACTTTTTTGAACAGTTCTCAAGATATTGTAGTCAATATTTTAGAAGCAACCGAAATTAACTTCAACATACGAAATACTGTCTTTTCTACCAAACGTGCAGGAGCCAAGGACATTGGCATCTTTTTTGCGGTTAAACCATTCACCAAACTAAACTTATCAAGCGCAGTTATAGAACTGGACAACGTAACATTTCTATCCCGGCCTTGCAGCGTTTTCAACCTGCTCACGCCAGGAGAGAAAACTCTCAAAATACGGAATTCCATTTTTCGAGAGGGCATTTGTTCTCGTCAGCAAGGGTCAAGGTACCATCCGTATCACTTAGGAGCTGGTTCCATATCAATTCTAGCACTACATGATAACCTCAACCAATCAGGATGTGTTGGGCATCAATACACCAGAAAGAACATCCACCCTTTGTGGAATTATGACACCAAAATAATCATCGAAGGCAGCACGTTTGAAGGAAACGCAGGTCTAACGGTGGGAGCCATTGCCGTCATCAATGGGAACGTTACGTTTGACAAGTGCAATTTTCGAGATAACTTTGGCAATAAAACCTCTGGACACGTTTATTCAGGGTATGGAACAGGCCGAATTCACTTCAAAGATTGTTCTTTCTTGACCACGCTCCCTGGCATTGCGGCGAACGGCGTTCTCTTTAAAAAATCAGCGGTTTTGTATTCTGAAAGTAGTGGACCATTAAAAATTGAAAACACTTCAATGGTATCAAATGTTAGTCAAAGAATTATTCTCTCCACAATGGTGGACGTCTCGAATGGAGGATACGTCAACATTGATAACCAGTCCATCGTCGAATGCAGCGCGGGAAGCCAGCTTTTGTTTGAAAATAACACGCACTTTCAGTACGGATACAACGAGATAAACGGAAGTTCATGCAGATTTAATGTGACTGCTCTACACTATTCCTGTAATTCGTGTTCCCCCGGTTTCTACAGTTTACAGAAAGGTGCTTTGCGCGGACTAAAGTCAGTCTCATCGTTTGAATGCTTGCCATGTCCCTTTGGAGCGACTTGTGTTGAAAAAAATGTCGCTGCAAGACCGAATTTCTGGGGATACCCGAATCCTAACAAGACCCATGCATTGGCGTTCTATGCTTGTCCGGAAGGTTACTGTCAGAGTCCATCACAGAAGTCGGGTGCACTACAATATAATGCCTGCTTTGGAAAGCGAAGCGGATTTCTCTGTGGGAAGTGTCTTCCGGAATATGGTGAAACACTCTTTACTACCGAGTGCCGCAAGAGAAGCGAATGCAATAACCACATGTTGTGGATAATAGCAATAATTTACACGACTGGAATGGCTCTTTATCTCTTAACTAAGCCTCCGATAATACGTTATCTTGTCAAACAAATATTGTGGTTCAGGAATCGAGAAGGCTATGCTCTCGTAGATGGATCTGATGGGGAAATGGATGGACACAAAGATACTGGATATCTTAAAATCGTATTCTATTTCTATCAAGCCGCCGATCTATTGATAGTAGGGTCAGCTGAACATTTGCTTCATGATAAAATTCCATTTGTGCTGTCTATCATTGAAGCGTTTAATTTTGAGATCAGCACCCTTAAGAAATCTATATCTTGCCCTTTTCCTGGAATTACAGCTGTTACAAAGGAGTTGCTACTTTCCGGCACCGTTTTTCTCATAATGGCAGAAATAGTCACAATTTACTGCTTTCATTTCGCTTTTAATATGGTACGGAGAAAGAAAGGGCCCTGTGTTATTCATTACATAGCTGTTTTCATAGAGTTACTGCTACTTGGGTACGAGCGACTTGCAGAATCATCTTTAAACCTTATGAACTGTTTTCCTATAGGCACTGAGAAACGGTTGTTTATCGATGCAGAGATCGTTTGTTGGCAGTGGTGGCAATATATACTGCTGACTTACATTATCGTGTCAGTGGTACCTTTTATCCTTATTTTGTACTTTGGATCGTCAAAGCTTCACGACGCCTCAATCTCCGCAAAAGAGTTTCTCGGAGCGTGCACATTTCCCTTACCGTTTCTAGTTTACTGGCTGTTTAAGAGAGTCCTTATAACAGGGAATAACACCTCACACGCAAGACAGAACAACAAGGACGTTTTGGAAGTACTTCATGGACCGTTTCGTCAGCCTGAGGGTAACGACAATGGAACACTGTACTGGGAAAGCGTTTTGATTGGTAGACGGCTGGCGTTACTCCTTTGTCACGCATTCATCACAAATTCAATGCTTCGATTGGTTTGTATGACTGTGGCTTGCATCGCCATATTGCTTCATCACGCGATCAAAAACCCTTTTCAAGATCCTATCGCGAACAGATCTGAAACGGCGTCCCTTTTGATCTTGGCTGTAATGGCAGTTATCAACCTGACAAAAGCCACTTTGGTGTCGTTTGGAATAACCATCGATGGGCCAGCTACAACTTACCTGAAAATCCTCGAGTGGTTTGAAGTCTGTGTGTTGGCTTTTGTTCCGGCTTTATTGGGCATTTTCGTAGCTTTCGCAGCTTTGTCTCAGCTCGTGAGGTTACTTTCATTTTTTACGATGATGATTTTTCGATTCGCGAAACAAATAGTCAGTCTTCGTGCAGTTTAAATTTCTGACAGAAGCTGTCTGTTTTCTGACGTTATTCCCCGTTACTCCAGTTTCCCCGTCTCCTCAAAACGCAACACTTGATTCGAATTAATTTTTCTGTAGTGTCCCCAATTAGTGCCGCAGCGCTACAAGAGGAGACACTTGAATACAGTTTATATAACGACAAAAGAGTACTAACAAGAGTGAATTACATAAGAGTGTTGTTATGGCATAGGTGGGCTCCCCGGCACAGTCACTATGAGTTTATTTTTGGAATACCCGTTCGCGCGAAAATTAATTGTCATGTCCCTGAAAAAAACATGGCAGAAGCAGTCACGCGTGACATGGCTTCTTCTGATTGGTTAAAATTGGCGGCCCTTTGTTTGTTTCGCTGGCGAAGTGTATCTAAAAATAAATCAATTTGTGACTGTACAGGGGCAAGGCCGCAAAGTGATAGATCAACACTTATCTATTCTACTCTTGGTACTAATAGAGTGGAGAACGCATGAGACAAATACCAAGAATTACACTTCTGACAGAGAGGGAGGGAGAGGACGTGGGAGAGGAGGAGGGAGAGAGAGAGAGAAAGAGAGAGAGAGAGAGAGAGAGAGAGAGAGAGAGAGAGAGAGAGAGAGAGAGAGAGAGAGAGAGAGAGAGAGAGAGAGAGAGAGAGAGAGAGAGAGAGACAGACAGACAGACAGACAGACAGACAGACAGACAGACAGACAGAGAGAGACAGAGACAGAGCCGGTTGATGAGAGCGGTTCTGACAGTTACGACAATAATGTTTCAAGAGACTCAATTTTACGTGGTGTCAGAGAATTTTAAGATCTCCCAGAACAAGACAGATCCTATACAGCGATATACCAAGCAAAACATGTTAAAGTAAACTTAACACGCCACAAGGAAGCAGCAGTCAAACCCAAACTGTTCCTTTATACAAAGTTAATGTCAATCCAAATTCGTAGAGCAAACGTTTTCATGAAGAGGATTGCATCGCAAGAACGGCAGAACCAATTCATACTTGCTTCTTCCCTAGAAGGTCATACGGGTCGCGGGTAAGTGTACATGTCACTGTGCTACTGATAAATAAACAACACCGAAAAAGTCTCCTAGCACTAATCACTCCACAAAAATGTTGTTTAAGGTCTAGGGAAAACTTTTGGCTCAGTTTTTTTATCAGTGGAACAGGGCCTTGACCTGTGTTTTAGACCCGCCTATAGAAATTCCTTTTCCCTAATTAGCCCAAATTCTTAACTAATTATCATGAAGGAGCTAAGCAACAATAGCGAAAACGCTCGACAAGAACGCTCATAAAATAGGTTTAGAGCGACTTTCATACGACCTTGAAAAATAAACGTAAAAACAGGCTTATCGAACAAAAACAAAAGAGCGCTAATTTTCATTGGCTTAGCGAGCGCGGATGCAAATAACGCAACAACGTCATCTCTCCGTGGAACTTTCTGGAAAGTTTTGCTTTGACGTCGTTTGAAATGCAGTAATGTGATTGGGCAATTGAAGTGTTTACTGCCCATATTAGGAGTTTTCTTGGCGGGAATAAGGAGAAGCTTTGTTTTAATCTGGCGAAACATTGGTCCGTGAAACAAATTACAAACACTCTTTCAAGGTCATACGAAAGTCGTTCTAGTTAGCAAAACAAGGGCTGCACATGCGTTTTGCATTTTGGTCCATTTCATTGTAGCACGTGAGCATTGACAATCATTTGTTTCGCACCACGGATTGGCCTACCACTCGATTTCAAGATACACCGGAGGCAAAATAGTATTCACCGGATCTACCTGAGTTGTTTTTTAACTATTCCTCCTTGTACAAGCTAACTAGTAACTAAACAGAACGCAAATGCATACACGTGAGTCGACTAACCATTACTACTTTTTTCGAAAAAGGAACAAAGTATAGAATTTGTTTCTGATTCGTTCTGGTTTCAGCTGATTTTGTAGTCTCCCCAAGAGGCCACTTTGGAAAATATCATGATACTCTTTGTTTGTCCCGCCAAATTGTGCATTAGCATTGTTTTTGTTTTCTCTTTTTACCATTGTTTTACCATGTCCCAAGAGAAACTGGAAACAATGCTTATGCAAAATTTTGGGGGAGAAACAAAGAGTGTTATGGTATTTCCGAAGTAGCCGATCAGTAGAGCACTCGTGCTCGGCTAAGTAACCTTGTGTTAAATGACGTGATCATCATCATCATCATCATCATCGTCATCATAGAATTCGGCGCTGACAAATTTTTTTAGGGGTGTTGCGATTTTCCTGAGCATGCGTAAGATTTCTTAGCCACTGGGAGAGTGGCTTTTCGGAGAAGGTACCCTAAGTAGGAAGTGACCGGACGAGAGTTTTGGTGTTTTCGTTGCACACAATACCCGGTTACTGTGTAACTCTGTAACCCATCTCACCAGGCTAATTACATAATTTTATAATTTCCCTCATGTTGTTAAGAAAAAGTATTAAATACAGTTTATTCAATGGTTTAACATATAATACGCGCGGATATTTTGCGAGTTGCGTAGTATTTTTCCGAGCCCCGCAGGGGCAAGGAAAAATACGAGCAATGAGCAGAATGTCCGCGAGTCTATTATATGTTGAACCATTGAATAAGAGATTTATTATTCCTCTACAAAAAAGGAGTTATTTTGCTTCAATTTTATGTGGTAAGAGTGTTTTAAAAAAAATGCATCATCTGTCCTTCAGGGCGCGTGCGAACGATGTAAACAGCACAAAAAGCCAGCCAAAGACCTTTATTTGATTGGATAAACAAAATGACGATTGACAAGCGATGACAAGCTAAATTCTCAGGCTTTGCATCGTGTTGAAAACAATTTCTTTAACTGAAAAACTCTCGTTCCGTCCGTATTTAATCTGTTCTAAACCGGTCAAACAGGGACACTACAGTGTATTACCGTCTCATATTTTGCGCGTTCTCTTGACCAAATATGGTAAAATGGCGTAAAAGTGGAATAATAAATATTTTTAAATACCATCGCAGAAACTTGTGAAGCATCTGTTTATTGGTTTTGATTGGAATCAATGCCGTTGACAACAGTTTTAAATCTACGATTGGTTGGGTCACGGAATGTGGTCTTCGGAATACGGAATTGAACTGTATATGAAACAGGTATGAGAAAATGACGGCGGACTGAGCATATAAAATCAGAGTAAAAAGGCAAAAAAAAAAACGATAGAAAGTACTGACAAAGATATTGTGACATAAAAAAAAAATATTGTGAACGTAAAAGGCAATTGACAAAAAATCCTTCGAACAAAGTGTAGGATACCCGTAGCCTCTTGTTACTTTGCATGGGCTTGTGGGAAAATACGCAACTCAACGCAACGCAACGCAACGCAATATACGCAATATTACGCCGATGTCAGTCTGAATTACGCAATATACACAATATGTGAAAAACGCTTTATTTTATCAGCGGTTAACTTGCAAAACTTCAAACAGCGCATGCTCACCGTTCCCACGAGGTTTCTCACGTTAACACCAGCAAAATGGATGTGTTTTGCAATAAGTGTTTCCAACATTAACGGCCTTTCATCTTTGACCATCCTCTGTTATATGATGCACGGAATTATTATAGACTCGATTTTAATGTCCTTTTGATAACCGTTTCATCGATATCATTAAAACCGGATAGTTCTACAAATCCGGAACAGTCAAGATCATAAGTAAATGTTTCCCCTGAAATGTTTCCGTGATGGTTTAGATTTGAGGTCGACATTTTCGCAAGTAA
>OX421450.1:43963169-43973169 GCA_949126865.1 Montipora capitata
AAACCCCTCGGAGCAGAGTAAAAGAAATGACGCCGAGCCTGGGAATCGAACCAGGGCTACATTGGTGGGAGATGAGTGCTCTCACCAATGCGCCAGCCCCGCTTCCCGGACAGGAGGTTTCAACGACGATACGACAGTTTTCTTAATAATCGGACGGCATTGGTATGCCGTTTTGCAAGAAAAACAGTTACCTAAGATTCTTGACAAAAGACCTCGGCACCGACAAAAATAGACAAAAGACAATTTGGTGCGTGTTACATGCGGCATTCACGTTTACATTAAATCCATTCCTCGATGATAGAAAACGGAATTTGCGCCAAGGCTTTGGAACACAATTTTAGAGCGCATTCTTTCGGAATTGTTCAGGCATAGGAATACACTAAATTCTCGATTTAATTCTTTTGGAATTGGAACATGATAAATAAGAGACCGCGAAGAACGTATCGTCAACTTTAGACTGGACCTGGATTTTATTGAAAACGACGTTTGGGTGGAATCTTAATTAATATCCAAGATTGTATGCATTTCACAAGTGTGTGATGAGATATTATCCAAAGTTTGGCATGGAATGTAGGATCTGTGTGGGCAAACTATAATTTCGTATTTGTATTCTACGGTTAACGAAAGAAAGTAATACTTTACCTGTGGAGAATCCACACTGCTGTGATCCTGTAAACTACAGAAAAAAATTGACAACACTTTTTTTGAAAGTATAGCGGATATTAATGGTCAGTAAAATGCTGTGTTAGCATAAAAGACTTGTCATTGGGTTGTTTGGCCTCATTTACCAGCTACTACTGAGCTTAAAGTGCCCCTGTGATTAAAAAAAAATCACTTCCTTTTTTCCTTAAGATTTTGAAAGTGTGTTTGATTATCACCTGACTGCCAAATTCTTGAGCTTTGATTTTTATCCAAAGGCCGTTTACTTAGAGTGTAACGTTTGGATTTCACGGTCCGTCATTACTCACGTTCAAAACTGACCGATTGGACCGCAGAGGGCTGGGTCCAGGAAAAAGTGACGTCAAAGGTTCACTAGCTTAAAATTTCAGCGCGTGAATTCAGCGTATTATATACGGAAAACGCGAGTTTAAAAGTCTGAAAGCCCAAAAATCCCGTGCTGCATGTTAATTCGGTGGCGTACACACGCCTTTGACGTCGTTTTCTTCTCGATCCAGCTCTCTCAAGATCTTAAAGTTAGCAATGGCGGACCATTAAATAGGAAAATTCCAGTTAAAATAAACAGGTGTCTTTTTGAAATCAAGGTTTAAACCTTTGGTCGCTTAGTGTTTAGTTAACATAGTTTTGAAATTCAAAGAAAAATTAGAATTGGTTTTTGGTCACAGGGGCACTTTAAGTTTTGCGACAATCGGCAACCGAATGTGCGCTCTATTCCTTAAAACGATTCTTAACGCTACCAGTTGAACTGGTTATTGCTTATTGAATATAACTGGTAGCGTTCGCTCCAAGGGAGGTCGAAACCACTGCCCAAAATTCCACTTACGGTTCCCGTCCGTCTCAAAAATACATTTTTCTTAAGGGGATCGCATAAGGAACACGTAATCTTGTGATAAGGCTCTTGAAGTTTCGTTCAAGACGATTCATGGCATGACATGTTGCCTTTTTGTCAAGGGGAGTGAATATTCAATATGACCAACTTCATAACCATTCACAATTAATGATTTATCAGGAATTTCAGTGTCTTATGTCAAATCACGTTCAAAGTACAGTTGAAGGAAAGGAAATCTTACTTTGAAGACTTATCTTCAAACTTGTTAGCCATTACATCATCTCGTACCTTCGATAAGAGAGACAGTAAGAAAATTGTTAGATCATATTTATACCAAAATTAATATTTTTTACGTTGCGACTGTCCCGAATTGCTACTTTAACCTTTCGTACTGACTCGGAAGACCATGAACTTGTCCATCGAATCAGTATGTTATTTTTCACCTGATTGCTATACAAATGTAACCAAGCTTTTCAGTTGTCTTGCTATGGGCTGTGTTTTGTGTTGCTCGTGCTCTTTCCCATTGCTTCTTTGGATTTTAAATTTCTGTTTGTCTTTTATGTGAACTAATTACACCGACCACAAGATCAACAACAACAACAACAACAACACTTCCATTAAGTGGCAGATGACCAAACAAACGAACCTTTCCAAGTTCTTCCTCCTCGGCCTCTTGTTGTTCCTTGCTGAGTGGCATAGCGGCAGCAGCTGCAGCTGCAGCAGCAGCAGCAGCAGCATCACCTTCATCTAACTCGTCTTCTTCATCCTCCGGTCCTTCATCATCTGCACCCTCGTCTTCAGCCCCGGATTCCTCTGAAGAGGACGACTCCTCATCGCTGCTTTCTTCTTCTTCCTCTTCTTCTTCCTCACCTTCGGCTTCTTCGCGTTCATTGGTACCTTCAACGCCTTCCTCTTCTACAGCACTAGGAGAAGACGACGAAAAAGAGAACTTTACGTTTGCACAAAAAAAAACATCTTTTGTTTCAGTGAACAAATAAGGCCGCAACCTAATGAACAAACGAAATAAACGAACTTTAAAAAGCACAGGAGTTTCTTTTTTTCAGTTAAAGACGGACAGAGACCGAAAGGAAGTCGTTTCCCCTTGAAACGTGCAATGACGCCACAAAATTTGTATTTCTGAATCTATTCACTTTACTTGAAATGATACAGGGCAAAACCACTTCCGGTGGCAGTACGTCGCTAAAAAACGCCTTTTTTTAAAGGTCCGCATTACCCTCTAACAAGACGGAACCTTGAGACGTATTTATTAATGTGGCTTGAGGATAATAGTTGTGAAAATGTGTGAATAACTTGTGAATACAGGCTGTAACTACAATTGTAGTTTGAGAACGGTTGTTTCGTCGCTGCCAAGCGACTCTTCAGAGACCTTTCTGATATTCGGCAAACTCGTTGAACATCTCGTTCAAAGTCCCGTCCGCAATCAAATCAGTAAGAGCAATCTCGCCTTATATCGCATACGAATAGAGCGGTTTTCAATTGAGTGTCGAAAGCAATTAGCGAATTGCTTTGGTTTTGCATTTACTTCACTCAGTGATTGGTTCAACGTTCTCGCGCCATGTTTTCAACCAATCAGAAGTGAAACCAAAACCAATTGTGGCTCGCGTGTGCACATTTTCCCGCGCTTTATATCGGCTATTTGTAATTACTTCGAGTTTTGATTGGTTTATTGGATTGTCTCCGTCCTTTTTGATTGGCCAAAATAATTACTTTGGTTTTGGTTTTACGACAGTCGATTGAAACTCGCTCTATCAGAAAGATCTCTCAAGAGTCGCCCTGGCAGCGATGAAACAACCGTTGTCAGACTAGCCATTACAGTATTCAAAAGTAAAGTTTTCACGACTTCAGGATATTTGGAAAAAATCCGAATGCCCGAACAAGTGTCGAAACTCTGACTTTCCCAAATCTACTCCGCTCTTGCACTGAGCTGTAAGAGGCTCTCACGCCGGTTCATCGGACTAGGTTCGAGGCGACAGTTGAAACCCTGACAAATGTTAAAAGCACTTGGCTTTGCGCGAGTCATCCCCAGGTCATCTACTGATAAATAAATCTCCTTGTTGGTTTACCGGGTTTAAGATTCACTATATCACAAAATACAATTTCGAGAACTGGACCGGACCTGTTTTCAGTGTGTTGCTTGTCCTTTTCGTCTGTCTCATCACCATCCTCTTTGTCTCCGTCCTGTCCTGTTCCTGTATCAGTGCTGGCAGAATCAAACCCCTGACACATGATAATAGAAAGATTTAGTTTCGTGTTTAGGGCAAACGTCGATTTCAAATTGAGTTTTTACCACAATTGCTTGTAATCTCGCAATATGATTGGCTAATTTGCAGTTGTCGATGAGAGTCTAGACAACGCTGCTCGAGTCAATTGGTCAAGCAATGTAATAGCCAATCAGGAACGCTCATTTTGGAAAATAAACCAATCATATTGCGAGAAAGTTATGGACAACGCTTGCTCTTTCTTTGTATCATGATTTTGGTCACGCTCTGAAATAAACACTTTCTTTGGCGTTGAATACTGCGGAAAAAAACCACAACATTTTGACCACTGTGTTGTCGAATATCGTTGTTGATAAAAGTATAGACAACGCTTGACCACTTTCGATTTTTTAATTTGCAGAACTAACTTCTCAAAAGAGAGAGACGAGTTAGAATAAGAGAATTTTAAATGCTAGTATGACAGGCAGCATCCTGCAGATTCCCGGTTCAAGGAAACGAAATGCCAAACCTCTCTAATAACAACTAACAATCCACGATAATGAGTGTTGAGACACCTAACAACCGAAGCTTCAAAACTGATGATGACCTCCCATCACCATGCATTTGCCTTTTTACCACAAACGGACCCTCCTTGCTTCCTTGCAATGTTCGTATCGAAAAGTTTGGAATACATTAATTACATGATGAGGATGAGTCAGTATTTCATCAATAGGTATCCTGCACTAGAAATTCCAAATTGGAACAATATTTCAACTTGACAAGAATAAGTATATGAACAGACTTCACTGATTAGAGTGTAATGTCAAGGGCTAAGTTTCTACCCCATATGAACCATGTGAGCGTTAGCCCTACTAATGGCATTGGGCCCACACAAGGACAGAGAAAAACTCTGACTAGGGTGGGAATTGAACCCACGACCTTCGGGTTAGATCACCGTTGCTCTACCGACTGAGCTACAAGGTCAGACGGGAGCAGGCCGTGGGAACTGAAGATGTTAAAGTCACGGATATGAACATGTACGAGTACAAGGAACGAATACGTTTTTGAAAACGTTGGCCGTGTAGCACGTATGTCATGGCGTAGCACTTATATCGAGGTACTTTATAGCAGGAAACACTAATTGCGCCCAAACCAACAAAGACCACTTTCCTTTATGTGACGGACAAATTAAACAAACCTGTAAAGAAGATATATTAACCGCTCCATACTCAAAATACCGTTAAACCAGAAAAAGAGGAATCCTTTAAAATAAAGTTAAGGCAGATTACTGACGATATAAACCTTTACCAACCTGACGCCATGTTGGTCTACGACTTGCTCCACGCGTCCTAAAGGAATTAAAAAGGTAGCAAGAAATGAAGGAAATGGTACACAAAAAATTAGCAACGTTTCCCAACAAACGCTTTTTCGCACCGATGTTAAATGCAGAGAAAACATGTTTTAAAATGCTACGACATTTTTCTGACGTACACGCCAATCGTAAGTCAAGTCGTAGGCTTGTCGCATGCCACAAAAATCATACCGTGTAAACCGGCCCTTACAAAAATGCCACTAGCAGCTTGCTCTAGATTTTACAGAGCGTTCTACGCCTGAACAGGTTTGATATGAATTATTTTTCGCATATTTGACCAGAAATGCATATCTCCATTTTAGTCTAGCCCGCGTAAAATGGACCATTTCCGAGTTGCGTTTGTCTCGGTTTCGAAGTGAGTCTTGGTGCTCAACTATTGACAGGGAAATGAGTTTGATTTGCCTAAGAATATATACGCAACATATTTCCATCTGAATGGTTGCGCACCAAAATTAAGACTCGCTTTGAAACTGAGGCACGCAGCAACTCGGAAATGGGCTACTAAACTGAAAGAGAAGAAAGAAAGAAAAAAAGAAATTATCAGACTATTCAACTATTTTTGAGTTGATGAAACTATGCAAAGCGTGGTGTTTAAAGTGTTTGAACTACTCAGTCGACGATGAGAGATTAGAGCGAGTTTCAATTGAGTGTCATAAAACCAAAACCAAAGTAATTACTTTGGCCAATCAAAAAGGACTGAGACAATCCGGCAAACCAATCAAAACTCGAAGTAATTACACGTAGCCGACAGAAAGCGCGGGGAAATGTGCACGCGTGAGCCACGATTGGTTTTGGTTTCACTTCTGATTGGTTGAAAAAATAGCGCGAGAACTTTGAACCAATCACAGAGTGAAGTAATCATAAACCAAAGTAATTATCTAATTACTTTCGACACTCAATTGAAAACCGCTCTATTAGTAACTCTTACCCATCCAAGTCCTGCATGAGGCGGAAAAACGCCAGCTCATTGAAGAGAATTTCTGACATGTCAACCAGCATATCTTCACCGACGTCCTTCATTCTGTGAAACAAACAATACTAGGAGATCTTTAGAGGTCAAGGGTTGAAACCCCGGCCAAAACAACAATGAAAACCTTAACATAACTGAGGACATGTGTATGTCCCTCTTAGAAAAAGAGTAGGACACGTAGTACCAGGCGTTGTGGTCTCATCTACATCTACAAAGCCAAAATAATCATCAGTAGCTGACGTGGAAAAGCTGATCAGAACTACATCTGTTCCGGGGAACAGCGTCTACTAAAATAAACCTCTGTACTAAACAACATCAGACAAACTCTGTACGGATTTTTTTTGGCTTCCAAAGGCTAGCGCAGTATCGACTCCGTGGAAATGCGTCTTAGATATAAAAATAAGTAGGAAAAATTGAGAACAGCCATGCACGCGAGGAAAAGTCTACGCACAAGGTCATTCTTTTTATTCAAAACGAGTGACCTGACGACGATAATTCTCAACTTTAGCTCCTACGTGAGCCAGAACATTCCAAAAAGGAGTCCAGACTTACTTTCTATCTTTGAATCTGGAAAGCGAATCCTGGAGAATGGAAGCGAGCTGCTTATGAAAGAACCTGCCAAACTCCTTAAGAAACAAAAGAATCAAAGTGATTTAGACAACAAGCAAACAGGCGTTTGGTTAGTTTGGATGACGTACTAGTAATGTATCAAGTACCACCTTTAAGTAGTTCCTCTGATCACTAGCTTAATTATGCCGTAAAAAGACAACTTGCTTGCAAATCTGTAATATCCATTCATATTCTTTGTTTCATTGACCCTTATAGGGGCAATACTACAATAGCCCCTCAGATATATGTCATGCAGAGATTACAGTTATGCACCTGTTCTTCATCGACTTGGATTCTTGATAACACGAGGTTTCTTATGTAACTAAGCAACTCCGTGGTACAGTTATCTTCCATGTGTTCATTCAAATAGGGGATCACTTCCTGAAAAACCAATTATTTCAACAATGAACAGAGGAAGGAAGCAAACGAGAATACAGATGCATTTTAACACCATCCCGATCGAGCTTGGTGTAGCACTGCAGAGTCAGATTTAGTCCAATGCAGTTTGCAATCAGCCTCTCGACCCCCCCCCCCCCCCTTCCTGACAACTACTCAATCAATTTTCCAATCAAGATAAAGGTCTCTCTATCTCTAGTGCCCATCCCTCCTACTATACTAAACGATTACAGCACCACAGCCACGAATACTACCTAGGAACCTTTCGTAATTGGCCAAATGAACACAGGATACAGTACTCACCGACATGATGGATTTGATTAAGTGGTCCAAGGCTTGAGTATCGATCCTAGGATACTGTGGAATACGCAAACACAAGTGCTGGCAGTAAGTAAAGTTGATTCAATAAGGTTTCTAATCGCCGCTTACTGCTAATGCTTCAATCCTTACTGCTTTGAACAGCGGAAGGTGTAACCGTCGGTTTACAATCACACCACTAACGTAGTCTACAACCACAATAGCTGTGTTAGGATTATGGTTTTACCACATCGTCATCCCCCATTTTCAAACAGAGACTTTAGTTTTCCTTTAAAATCGAGACTGTGGGAATTGGGTATGTAAGTCGCCCTGTGGTTCCAGAAAAATTCTGTTAAAACCGAAAATATTCTCCAAATTGACACCTTTGATTCCAGGCGACGTGTTACATTCCAAACCATACGTTAGGTAAGGGAAATACTTGTACAATCGTAGCGAGAAACATGCAAACGAGAAGCGAAAACGCAGATTACACCTGCTGTTAAAATATGACCACATGTAGTCATGCTAAGTACCCTGGATAAGTCACGTTATTAAACGGATATTGCGTTACAACCGTGGAGACTGTGCCACAGATATCCTTGTCAAAATCTGAGATTAATGTCGGGGCAAAAAAGCTCATTACTCACAAACCTGCACGTCCGATACGGAAGATTCACTTCCAACGTCGCCGGCTGAGCTTGTGGTAACGTCATCTTTAACCAGTTTCTCTTTACGGATGGATGCACTGCTAACAACTTCACTGAGTTTTCCCTCAGTTTTCAGCCTCTCATATTCGCGCATTCGACTCAGCGCCTGTAAACGAAGCCAGGTACAAACAACAAGGGCCTTTTCATTTCATCTTTAAGATATATGAGGGTGACGTCAACTACAACGTCACCTTAAAATATACCCTTGCTCTAATGTACAGCCGTGTTCACACTCAACGTTGATTATGATAAACTGAAGTACATAATTTAGGCTAACATACTCCATTCAATTTTATTCAATTAACGTTCTGTTCACATCTGCGAAAATGCAAATACAACAGACAGGGTAACCTCGCAGTGTAAGACAAAATGGCGCCGCATCGCGTGGCTGCCACGATTATCACCACCATGCTTGAGGCGAGAAGAGAACCAAGAATAGAGGACGACAAATCCAAATCTTCGCTCCATAAAGCAATCAGAAGTTCGCGTCTGCTCATACCACCACGTGTTCGCCATTCTGTTCAATTACGCACTGTAATTACTTCAAACAACCCCCTTGAGGTGGTTTGATGTAATTACAATCCAATTATAATCAAGGACAGCAATTAGTTGACGTGAACCCATTTCACATTTAATTCGATTATCATTCGATCATAATCGAGACCCAAAGTGAACACGGCTGAAGTCTTTCACCATTATTCCACCTCGTTCACGTCGTATGTGGTTGAAGTATCCTACAAATAAGTTGGGTACGAGCGGTTTCAGGGTAAAAGCAGACATTGAAACGTTCACGTTTGTATGCTCATGTCGTTGCCAAAACCTCAAACTTGCGTGCCTTAGGTGTAGCAAGATTACTTTTCCTTTTTTAACCAATGATATCATTGTTTTGTGGCGTTGCCGTTGCCGTAGCTGTCCTTGTTTCTTTAACTCCCTAGTGATGACACAATGCGTAATAACTGCACAATACAGTTCCTTGCTTGAAAACTGTCGTATCTTCACATAAATAGGGAGCTTAAGCATGCGCGTTTTTGAGACGCGGACGCCAACCGGAAGAGAATATTTCGCGTGCCAGGACAGACTGAGTGCTGTTTCCCAGATTTTTATAATAATCATCTCTGATGAAGAAAGATACTTGGCGATGTAAATGTGGTTGTGTGAAGACAAATCAAAAGGGAAAACAGCTCACTTCCGGTTGCCGTCCGCGTCTCAAAAACGCACGTGCTTAAGCTCCCTATTAACTCCTCTGTCCGTGCTACTTCGCCTACCTTGTCGAGGTGGATAACAGTATCACCCAATCCTTCCGAAGCAAATGGTGCGTCTCCCGCGTGGCTTGATGTAGGAGTTGAGAGGGTGCTTCCCGATTCTACATTTTCCACATAGTCATAGATTCCTTCTGTTACGGTTTCCGGTGCTGGAACTTCACCTTCTCTCGTCTATCGGAACAAAATAATAACATTTTTATTTGTAGTCACTGCCTGTTTGATCTTGGAAACAGGCTCCCCACAAAGCAACGGGATTTAAAGTCAATTTCCAACGCGACCCCTACTTAAGAATAACTTTTAACCAGAGAAAGTAATGTTCGCAATCCATCCTATGTAAAAGAAAATTTTAAAAAGTATTTGTATGAAAAAGAACAAAAAAGACAAGTAAAGTTCAAAGTTCAAATTTCGCGGGCGCCGCCATCTTGAATAATTGTGATGTGTAATGGTGTCAAAAAGAGCTCTTGTACAATAACAACAGGGCAAGATGTGAAAATTGGTGAAGAATTTCGTATCACTTTCGCATCCAATAAGACGCCCAGCGAGCCCCAGTAGAGTTCCGGCTTCCTCCACACGTGCTTGAAACTAACAACTCAGCGTTGTTTTCGCCGTGGCTTGATATTTCCTGCTAGCTTGCCGAAGAAACAACATCTTTGTCTTACCT
>OX421450.1:43978169-44000669 GCA_949126865.1 Montipora capitata
TAAAAACGAACATTCGATTTGATTGCGTCTATTTGTTTCTATTTCACTTTACAGTGTCACCAATTAGTGCTCCAGCGCTAGAACGACTGGACACTTAGATAAAGTTCCTTTCCTTTCCCCTGGTATGCAGGGACGAAAAAACGTATGTTAGCCTAGCAACGAGAATAGGCATTTGAGTATCCTCTTCACAATTTAAAAGTATGATTCCAGTGTCCTTACAAAATACACTCCAATTTATTTTCTATCATGCGCTTCTTGATTGAACTGAGTAAAGGGTTCGATTTCAACTCTTCAACCACACTTCCATGGTATCCCCCGGGTGGAGGCAGTGTGGCCCAGTGGTTAAGGCGCTTGCCTTGAGATCCGGAGATCCCGGGTTCAAGACCCGCTCTGACCACTCGTTGAATTTGTTCCTGGTAGTCCCTGGTTCAACTTCCCAGCTGCACTTGTAAATAGCCAACTGGTTTGCCTCTGGCCGTGGTCCGGCCAGTTGGGATTCTTAACAGTTGTTGTTGTTGTTGTTATGTTCTGTTGTTTCGTTGATTGTTTCATTGGCCCTGAAAAGCCACTATGGGGAGCGGTCAATTAAGTATGTATTGTATTGTAAATTCAAGGGATGATTGAAATTCTACACTTTTCCTCCGAAGAGTGACACTTACAGATTACAGACGTATTTACTCATCGATGGGGAATCCTTAGGGAAGACAGTGTGTTCTTTTGGGAACTTTAGGTGGTTTTCACGTGACGTCATCGCCGCCATGTTGGTCGGGAAGAAAACAAAAGATCTCTCATTGGCTCCTTTTGTTCGTCCACCAGCAATTGTACATTACATCATTGTTATCTGTGTCTCTAGAGATTGGTTGCAAACCACCTACTCTCTTTCAGTATAATTTAAATTGTAATTCCGATTTTGGCTTATGAGAACATGCGTAATAGGGATTTGCAAAAGAATAGTTCACGGAATTCTCGGTTTTCACATGACGTCACGGCCGCCAAGTTGGTGTCCCGACCCAGTCCTCAGGGAATTGAACTCTATTACTATGCAAACGTTTACTCTTGTTTTCGCTGAAAAACATGGCCTTTGATCACGTGAGTGCAAACCAACAATGGACCTTTTTAGCTTGTAGGTTTTGTTGTCCCATTTCAGACCACGTGACGTTACTCTTGGGAGCAGTTCCTTTCAAATGTCGTCTTACGCACGTGCATATGTACGCAAAACTTAGTAAAAAAAACACAAGGAATCCCTCTCACGTGGTCAAGAATGGGAAACAAAACGCACAAAGCTAAAAAAGTCTGTAGGTTGGTAAAGAGAACGATCCGGGCAAATGTTCGAGTAAAGAGGATGCACATTCAAAATAGGAATGCACGAGGCTTGTGCAAATTCAATGCGGCATATACTTTCTCATCCAGTTTTGGCTGTATACTGTCAGTCACGTGAGACTCACCCTCTAGCAACATCCTGCGCCTCTCCTGGTATGCTTGAAGCTCTTGAGGATGTCTCAACTGATTCGGCAGCAAGTTTATGGGCCAAACGTCTCCCTGCACTCTTCTGTGCCGACTTGTCCTTCTGTGCAAGGTTGGCTACCGCTGAGGCTCTTAGAGGAGTGTTGAACGCTCGACCAATGACTTCTTCACTGCTCTCGTTTTTGGAGGCAGGTGCACCCGTTTCCGCGACTTCTGCAACACCGAAGGAAGAGTTTGCAAGATAGCGGGGACAGGTCTATGAAAGAGGTCGCCTTTAACTTGTCTTATTTTTCACATTCCATAAGCAATTGGCTCCATTTATGGACAAATGTCTGTCCTCGTGAAGGTTAGCGGGAGCTTATACCCAGGCCAGCCATTTTTGAACACAGATTTTTCCAAAGGTGTCTTTCATGCAGTTGTAGAGCGAGTTGATGCTAATCCTACACCATCGTGACATCAAAAACTGTACACACAATCCATGTTTGTATCATGACACATTTAGTGTCTTTGAATTTGATCGCCTTGCCAGAACAATTCCAAGAACGTTTCAAATTAAGAGTGTACCCCGATTACTGTGGACCACCCCAAGGGATTTCATTATTAACCGCCAAAACTCTAATTAATCGCAGAAATATCATAGCATCGTTTTCTTAATCAACGAAATTAAAATGTGTGAGGATGGAAACTCATACAAAATGCTCAGATGATAATAATAATGACTTGTGTAAACAGTGATTTATGCACCCACCTTCATACGAGCTGGGGTCATATTTACGTCCAGGCCTGATATTACCGGGAGAAAGTCCCAGCCCTGATGTGCTTGGTCCAACTTCACGAACCACCTTTACTGAATTGGCCATGGCTGTAGGAGCAGGGGCAGGCTCAACAGGGTGTCCACCACGAGGACCGGCTCTTGGACTTGGTATCCCTGTGTCTGGATTAACACCACAAGGATCCTGTGTTGTTCTGCTCTCGGATGCCTCCCTGTTCTCAGTTGGTTCACTGGCTCTCACGGCTTCATTTGATGGCTGCCACCCGGTTCGGAACACTGGTGCCGAAGAAGGTGGTTGATAAGGGAATGTGAACGGAGCCTGACTCACCAGTGGTGCCGAAAAAGGAGGTGGTACAGAACTACTGGATGGCAGGTTCATGAACATTGGTGATGCGTGGCTAGTGATATTGGGAGAAGCAGTTTGAGGCCTGTTGGGCGAGGCACTGTTTTGGTTTACTGCAGGAGAGGGGTTGTAGGAGAAGAGCTGTTGAAACTGTTGTTGGAGGACAGCCATATCTTGATGTTGTTGCTGAAGCTGTGCGTAACACTGGTTGAGGCTCCGCAGTATCTGGTACTGTTGTTGCATGTAGCGTTGTTGATCAAAGAAAGTTTGGAGTCCTTGGTAGGCTTCCTGCTCCCGCTGCTGATACTGCTCAAACGGATTTCCACCTATTACGAATATCAGATAATCAACAAAATACGAAATCATGGTATTTATTTTTTAGTTTCTGTTATACTTACTGGGATTTTTTTGTACATGTTTGTCCTTTGGGAGGAGGGATGATAGCGGAGTAGAATGACCACAAAAAATCCGAGAGGCAACGCTTCGTGCTCCGAGGATTCTTCTCCGTGTACTTAAGTTTTCCTTTCTCAACAAAAAACGATTTCTTGTCGATTTCAGCCCACAATTTCCGGTCCATTAATACCCGTTGTCTAGTTTTGCTCCACTGAGAAGAAGGCAAAGTTGCTTGATTCTCAATAGGCGTGTGCGCTTTGTTTGCCTGTTAATTTCGTTACAACCTCATTGCAAGCAATTGGTTTGCTACACGTACGCGGCTTGAAATGGCTTGGGAGAAGGTCGAGAAACGAGACGCCAAGTTTAACGAAAAAACAGTCATTTCACCAAAACACGATTTTCCTTAGTAAAATAAGGAAAGACGACTAAATTTTCTTAATCTGGACACCAAGAATATTTTTCAGCGTAAGGTTGTTGCTTAGGGTCACAAAGTTTGAGCCGCAATGGCTACACGGCAAACTTCATTGCAGAAAAAACGTAACCTGCTGCAAAAACAGCACTAGATCTTTCAAATCTTGAATCAAGGACAGCAATTATCAGTTTCTGTTCGACTATACGATCTAAAAGTTTTTGCTACTTGTTATTCTTTGCTGGGATGTCTGTCATAACTTTCCTATCAGAGTTGCAGGGATCGTAAGTCGGACATAACCGGAAAAACCCAAACGAGATCTTGAAAAAAACTTCGCGAGTACAGACCCAAAATCTTGGACAAAACCTTTGGGAAACATTCCGGCCTGAACATCATTGGAAAAACACTCACAGACAACGCCTACTGGTCCCCCCCCTCTCCTATACAAATCTTGCCAATGCGTTGAAAAATACTGTGAAATCCTTTGGCCGTTTCTAAAGTAAAGAGAAGTTAATCTTTTATCACGCAAACAAATTAGGGAATGACCATTTTATAGCGGTGTGTGAAATTTTCCCAACCAGTTTTGTCCAAGATTGTAGCAACATCGTTAAGTGAATCTTACCAAGACCTGGAATGTTAGGAAAGCTACCAGGACTCGAAGAGGGACCACTGGGGACAGTTCTGCCAATTACGGTGGAGACTAACGACTGTTGATCCCTCAAAAGTCCATTGCAGAGGGTAGTTAGGCTTGAGACTTCCTGATGCAGCCGCTCACAATGCCGCTCCCACGCCTGGCGTTCCAAACTGAACTGTTCCTGCTCTCGTTCCTTAATAAGCTGCTCAGCAGGAGTAAAGTTCTGCAAGAAATTATTACACGAGCCTGAGTGATAAAACTAAGGGTGCTTTCCTTTTGTCAGAACTGGCCGGCCAGACCCGCCAGTTTGCAAAGAAAATGAAACAACTTGAAGGATCACTTGCATGATAATCACTCGCATATTCTTCCAGAGGAGTGTATATATAATCCTCGAAGTGTGTCAAGTTGAAGGCGTTGTAGAGTTGGTTCTTCCAAATGCCCGGTCCGGCCGGTCGGCTCTGACAAATGCAAAGCACCCTATGTTTTTTCTGAAGGAACAATGTATCGAAGACATACATTTGAACTGCAGGAATAAAACAAAAATGAAAAATTCAGACTTCCCTTTCGTTAATGCTAAATTAAGTAGCGTTCATGACTACGATGATCCTCAAGCTTAACTCAAGTTTTTTCTACTTTATCAGTAGGAGGAGGCTTTATCTAGGAGGAGGCAGTGTTGCCCACTGGTAAGGGCGCTTGCCTTGAGATCCGGAGATCCCGGGTTCAAGACCCGCTCTGACCACTCGTTCAATTTGATCCTGGTAGTCCCTGGTTCAACTTCCCAGCTGTACTTGTAAATAGCCAACTGGTTTGCCTCCGGCCAGTTGGGATTCTTAACAGTTGTTGTTGTTCTGTTCCGTGGTTTCGTTGTGTTTCATTGGCCCTGAAAAGCTCCTATATGGGGAGCGGTCAATTAAGTATGTATTGTATTGTATTATTGTATTCTTAAACCAAGCCTGGGCTTGTTGATAGATTGCCTTTCCTGAGGTAAGTATTTCAGTGCTGCCAAACATTAAAACAGGCAAAAGCAAGTCACCATTTGGGAAGAGCCAATTTAATAAATTGATTATAAATAACTGTGTCAGGAAACCAAAACATCTTCCAAAAACGTAGCTTCTTCAACAGTACGCTTAACGTGACAAAAACTACCTCTTGTCTGATCCTTCCTCGAGAATTCCTATCAAAGTAGAAAGTTCTGGGCCAGTCCTCAAAAGTAAGTTCTCTTTCTCTGTCCCTTTTTCTGCCTCCACCTGCTAAAATACAAAAACAAATTGTTGAAATGCCTCGTTTAAGGTAGACATATTACGTACCCTAATGGCATTTTCCCCCCTTTTTTATTTTGTACTTTGCTGTGGCCTTGCTCAAATTGTCTTGTACACTTCTACAATTCTAGCATCTATTCCAATAGTTTATTCCACTTTAAAGGCAGGCAAAATTTGCGCACTCACATGGTGGCTTGGCCCAATTCGAATAACAAAAAGTAAACTTGCTCAACTTGCGCAATATTGATGGGACGCTTCAAAGAGCCAAATCTGCTCTTAAAGGATGTTGAGGAAAACATCAGGACTCGAGGGGCACCAACACTAATTAGTTTCCCGAGGGACTAGACATTAAGAGCTTTGTTATATATACTTTCCTTTCAAAATTCGCAACAACAAAAAGAGAAACGTGGGCAACAACTGCTGAATTGTATCCCGGTCGGGATACAATTGAATTTGATCAGGGGCAAGTGACCAAGAAGCAACCAATCACAGTGCTCGTCTTGTTGAGTGAAAGTCTAGGTATATAACAGACTCCGTTAAACTACATTTAACTCCATGAGAAAAATTGACTAAAAGCATGGTCATGCACCTTTCAAGGCTGTTATCACCTTGTAAAGTGGTGCCATCAATCTTGCGTTTCTTTCCAGGATGCAACGCCCTATCAACGCTCCCTCTGAAGGCAGAAATGCGAGGCACACGTTCCCGGCTCCTGAATACTGCTTCAGCTCCTCCTGTGAAGGCTTCTGGTTCCAGACGCTCTTCTTCTTCCTCTTCTGCTTGTACTATTCCATCTGGGTAATCATCTTCCACTTCAACTGGGATCTACAAGGAAATATTTAAAGCAAGAGAATGAAAAAACACGAATGCTCCTAAGATGCAGTGACAACGAAAGAGTGACTATTGCCCTGTTTTTGGTTATTTCAATAAACTACCGCCAATTCTTGAGCATCAAATAGACAAATCAGAGGGCAACAAGACGACGGACATTTTGGTCTCGTTTCATATTTAAACGACTTTCTTTGTTGCATTGATCACTCTGACATTAATAATACGTTAACTACTAATGATCGACAGCCCTGATAAAGCTCTTTACCTGTGACCCACGATTCTCTTCATCAGACTCATCTGCTGATACAGCTGAATCATTCTGTGTACTGCTAGGCTGTGTGGAGCCTCCCCAGGTTGCCGTTGTGATGTCGGCACTCATCATGCTCACGCCAAACCCTTCATCAATATCGCCACTCCTACCACTCCTGATTGAGTAGGTCCCACCCTCCGACAGATCATCCAACCCAGCTTTCTTCCGTTTCTCCAAGAACTTTTGCTTTCTCCTCTTTAGCTTTTCCTCGTGCAGTTCTCGTTGACGTCTAAGTTCTGACCATACCAATGCACTTGGTCGCGCTACCAAGAAAACAACAAGATTCTACAACATTCCCAAAACCTTTGCTGTTGTGCTTAAAGCGGTTTTCAATTGAGTATCGAAAGTAATTAGCGAATTGCTTTGGTTTTGCATTACTTCACTCAGTGATTGGTTCTAAGTTCTCGCGCCATCTTTACAACCAATCAGAAGTGAAACCAAAACCAATCGTGGATCGCGCGTGCACATTTTCCCGCGCTTTGTGTCGGGTACGTGTAATTACTTCGAGTTTTGATTGGTTTACTGGATTGTCTCCGTCCTTTTTGATTGGCCAAAGTAATTACTTTGGTTTTGGTTTTACGACACTCATTTGAAAACCACTCTAAGCAAATTTTTTATGTTTATCATAGACAAACAAGGAAAAGTATTGTACACTATGTGGAGAAGTTGTATTTTTCTACACACCAACCCACTAAACTTTGTTTTTTCCCTTCATTTAATAGTCTAGAGATACATGTACAAAAAATGTCTAACGAACTGGTTTTCTCAGGCCGTATTGTAAATTACAGCTCCTTGTTTTTTCCAGCTAAATTCATGGGTAGCTGCAACTCAAAGTATGGTCCTTGAACTCTTCAAAGAAAAACAAATTTACACACCATGCTGAGCACTCCGTGATGGCTCACTAGAATCAACGGATCTTGCTGCTTGGAGGTCACTCCCACAAAAAGGAGTCTGGGTTGATATTTCCCTGTTGACAGCAGCTGCAGCTGCAGCAACCGTGTCTTCTGATCTACCAACTGTGAAAGTATCATTCCTAAAAGATGATCTGGGCGAGAGAGCAAGAGGCTGTTCTTGTATCGTCTATAACAAGAAGAGACAAAACGTAATTATGTCATCACTAATGTGCTCAAAAGCGGCTTCACAAAAACCTAGTACCAAAGTCAATAGACCTCTTTCATAATGGCGGCCAAATAAAATATCCCTTTGTTTTAATGCTAATAAGCATTTCTAACCTCGCTGTGATGAGCAAATTTCAAAATTTTTGTTTCAAAATGAGGACAGTAGGTCTAATTAACATAAATACAAAACAGGGATTTCAATAAGCACCAACGGCCGACGAAAAGCGTCGGCTACTTCGCTCAGAGAAGTCGCCTACTTTTCCCTCTAAATTGAATTAATTGAAGGATTCCTTCAAACCTAAAGTAAAATTCATTGTTGATGGACTTGAATTTACTTTTTTAAAATCTCAATTTCAAAGTAATTATCAGATTTGATACTGCCATCTTCGAGCTACAGTGAACGGCATTTTTGCCTAGACCAACCGTCGCATTTACGTTTAGTTACGTCCGCAAACATATCAAGACGTTTTACGCAAAACAGGTTGTTATTGGGTAATCGCTGCATCAAGACTTGTTTTCCACTAAAACAATAAACGTTTCGTTTAATTTCATTGGTTAAGCCTTTTTGTTCGTTCAGATTAAAATGAAACATTCTTGTCATTCGACAGAACTGATTTCTCATGTTGACCGAACAAAATTATTGCGGTTTGTGTAGACCAAACCGAAATGTTTCAATTCGCGCTTGAAAAAACGCGCAAAAAAGTTTGCCGTTCACGGCAGCTTGAAATTGGTGGTAATGATGACATGAAGTTGTCGAAACGTCATATAACGTTTAAATCGTTAATTTTCCTTTTGAAATGGTTTTCCAGATCTTCCTTCGATGGAGATTATCATTGTTGCACACTCAGTGTCGCTGTTGTTAAGAAATCTTCCTTTATCTTTGTACACAATTTGGTAACCAGAACGCTGGAAATCGGCATTTCGCAGCTTCCAGATTTCAAAATTTTCTGGGGGACCATGCCCCCACACCCCCCTAGACGAAGGGGTCTAGCGGCCCCTTGTTGATACAGTCAGCTACTAGACTACTAGACTCAGCTGCCTACTTCAAATTTAAATGTGGTCGCCATTTATGAAAGTGGTCTATAGACTTTCCAGGTGAAATACCAAACAAGTGCCAAAATAAATAAACCATTCTTCAAGACTGTATTTACCGATGTTGGAGGTTTAAATTGAGCTGAACGGAGAGCATCACTTATATGAAAGTCTGCTTACGAGCCTAGAAGGCCCATCAGGCCGGCGCTTATCTCCGGTTTCTGTAGCATGAAGCGACTAGGAGTATTTCTACTCCCCCCTGGATGGGATGCCAGTCCATCGCAGGGTTACCCCCAGCATTAAATTCGGCGGTACCCATTTATACACCTGGGTGGAGTAAGGCACTGTGGGAGTAAAGTGTCTTGCCCAAGAGCACAACACAATGTCCCTGGCCAGGACGCGAACCCGGACCACTCGATCCGGAATCGAGCACACTAACCATGAGGCCACCACGCCTCCCATCACTTACATGAGCAGTCTTTTTACTGTTTTACTTTTTTTTTTTTTACACCTGCACACTTTACTAAATACTGGTACATTTGTCATTCCTTGTTTTATGTCATACCTGTGTTGCTACTGTTTTCTGAGGTTCTGACTGTTGGCTCAGCCTTGAAAGTTCCTGTTGTACCTCAAGCAATCTTTGTCTCTCTTGCTGCAGCTGATCCAGCTCGGCAGTCTGTTTGCGTAGATATCTCTGATAAACAGCTTCTTGGTCACTCCCTTATTGGGGGGAAAAAATCCAAACATAAATTGGACATCACGGACCATACATCTCATTGCAAACTAAAAAAGTGCACATAAGTTGACCTCACACTGCTGGACAAAAGGATTGACACATTGCTGACAAGAAAAATGTCTAGTTTCACCTTTACCACTTTCGATAGCAGGCAGCCTGGAAACAGTGCTTGAAATTAGCGGTCGTCCGGTTACACCGCGACTAGTTTTTGGTAAAATAAAAAGGTTTGTTGCCTGAAGAAAAGACAAAGGACAACCTGGCCAAAAATAGAGAACATACCACTTAAAAGTAGCACCCGACTCACTTGATGGCTTTCTGTTGTCAGTGTCTGATAGTAAGTAAAGTTAACAATAATTAATTTGCCGCAGTTGAGCATTTTCCTGTGTTTTGAATATTTGTGGCTTTTACATTAATTGTCAGATAGGAAAATTCATATGTAGCTGGCGATGGAGAATGAAGACTCTATTTCGAAAATGCTAAATCTTAAACCCAGATTTCCACAAAAAAAACCACAGGCGAACATTTGGGATACTCTGAAGCTCCAATGGCACATGATTGCATCTCATCACGGCGTGCATTTAATTGCAGGGGGTTTCCCAATGGGCAACCAGGAATTTTTTTTAAATTTCGAGCTAAAATGTTTAACTTTCTGACTAACTGATTTATTACAGCCAAATTCCAAGAGTTTTTGTTTTCATCTGCCCTACATAAAAACAGTGTGGTCTCTGCAGGTACCTCTATATTCTTACTGTTAATAAGAGCAACATAAGTTCACCTAGAAACCAACCCTCCAGATCAAGCATTCTGTTCCTGTTGAGAGCAGTAGAATTTGCGACAGCTTCCTCGTCTTCAGTTCCCGATGTTATGACAGCCTCTGCTTCATTTTGAACATCATCCTCTTCATTAGTACCGGAGGTCTCCGACCTGTTGCTTTCCTCTCTTTCTTCCACGTCTTCCCTGTTGTCACTTTCATTGTCATCATCATCATCCTCACTACTGTCATCATCTTCATCAAAGTCTTCCTCGTCAAAGCTCAGTTCCGCTAGTTCTGCTGGCAGGGCTGGTGATATATCTGGAAACTGCCGTAATACCAAAAGAGACAAAGGTGCAAGAGCACCATCAGGATTTTCCCAATTCTCAACAAGAACTAATCAAAGCAAAGTTAAGCAATATCGATAGCCTAACTACAAGGAATTTATGAAGGGGGTAGTTTCTAAAGAAACTGTGGTGCTGTGTCGGTGGGGAATTACGTAGTATACAAAAATTTGGTTTTATCAACGGAGTTGAGAATGTAAATTGGCCACCGTACAGAGATTCTAAAAGCTGACGTTTCGAGCGTTAGCCCTTCGAGAGAAGGACGAAGGGCCAACGCTCGAAATGTCAGCTTTTAGAATCTCTGTACGGTGGCCAATTTACATTCTCAACTCCGTTGATAAAACCAAATTTTTGTATACAAGGAATTTATTTTGTTGTATAATGTATCAGCAGTGAAGTGACAAAAAAGCATACATACAACAGTAGTCTAACTTCAGTGAACAGTGTTTTGTATAAGTTAATGGTGAAAACTGTCCCTTATAATTATAACAATAGGGAGCTTGAGCAAGGACGTGGATGACAGCTACAAGAACGTCATCTAAAAATACTACTTTCCGCTACTCTAATGATTTCGTGGCTATTCCAAGCCGTTCAGCATGGAAAGTGTGTATCAACATTCCAAGAATAAATTTGTTATGAACGGCTGGCCGATCGACCGTGCAGATGTTTGGAGGGAAACTAGAGATTGAATCTTCAGCTGCTCGCGTCCTCCACACAAGCTCAAATTTAGTAATTTCAAGATAACAACGGCAAAGAAATATATTGTTTTGTGGCGTTCTTGTAGTCGTCATCTTCATCCTTGTTTAAGGCCCCTCATAAGTCATATAAAAGGAAATATGTTCCATCAGAAACCCGTAAGGGTTGAAACGTGTAACGTGCGAACTGATTGGTTGAATGTTTCAGTGCTAAGTCCCATATTTGGAAACCCCTCACTCTTGTTGTTCCAAATATGGTATTCGGAAGCTTGTTTCCCAGCACACAAGGGGCTGTTACACGTTTCAACCCTTATGGGTTTCTGGTTCCATTCTTATTAGCACCCCAAAATGAAGTTCAAAAGAGAGTAATTCAACACAGGCAATGGGTAATTCAGAGCAAAAAGAAGTAACAAACCAAGCATTTTAATTGGTAGATGACACGCACAGATAGCCTATCAAATGCAAGCCCTGGATGGCACCAGATTTTGATAGGTAAGGTAAAGGTACACGTTATTTAACTTCGGAAGTTCCTTTACTCTCTAGAGACTATTCTCCCAGGAAACCGACTGTGCGCACATTTTACCCCCCTCTTTCCATCAGTGCTCCATTTTAAGGGTATTTAAAGCTACTTAGGCTACACTGAAAGGAAAGAAGTCGAAACAAGGATGTGAGATCCGGGGATCGAACTCGGACCTGTTGCACCAAGGCCGTGCACTAACCAACTGTGCCACCCTTGCTCCTATGCATGATACACTTGCACTGCTTTTGCATATAATTATCCCCCATCCAGAAAATTCTTCATGAATATTATTTAGGAGCAATCAAATGATTTTATAATGCATTTTGGAAAAAATGAGCACTTGTAAGACTACTGTACAAATCCCACTCACCCTATGGGTTTATACAATTTTATTGGTCTTCGAAAATCAATAGATTTAAATTCATGTTTACTTTATTCCAAAGGGCACAAAAACCAATGATTACATGCAAAAATAAAGACATATTGTGCTTGATCACAGACATGCAAGGTTCAACTCTATCTTGCACCAATACAGTAAAAGACATGTCTCAAACTGTCCCTTTGAAGTTGCAAGTTTTTCTTTCAACGTCAAATTTAACAAACCTGTTGTATCTTTTTCACAAGTTCCTGGAGTTGCTTTAATTTCTGTTTCGCTGAATTCAGTTTTCTAAAGAGAATACAAAATATATCTACTACCACTCCAGAGTACAATATCTCAACAAATTAGCTAGAACACTAAGTCAATTTAACTTTTAGATCTTCTGAAAATGATAGAATAGCTTGCACATGAACTGATGAGGTTGTTCACACTTTGATAGAAAAGTGTATGTAATTTGAATTCCCCTTAATATTAACCCTTTCCCTTTTAAAACAGCCACTAGGGTTAAGATTTTATTGGGAATCTCTTGGGGAAGAAAGTGTTAACAACATCTACAATCTTCATCAAAATGTTTGGGACAACAACCCCCTTTTCACAATTTAGAAAGCAAAAACTTCATAAACTCCCCTCCCCCCCCCCCCCCCTCCCCTTACAATGTAGCTTTATTGGGAAATGTAGCACTTTGGTTGTGTACCAACATTGTAAGGGGGGAAGGGGGGAGGAGAATTGTGCAGGTGAACTCAGTTCTTCATAAATTATTCAATTGGCATTTTGTCAAAATGTGACCGTCTACGTCCCAAACATATTTGTCCAAGATTGTAGGTCCACTCAAAGCTTTGAGCACACAGAGCAGTTTTTATTGAAAGATACAACATAAAAATGTAGGGCCATGCAAACACAACAGGGAGTGGGAGGGAGGGAAAAAACCACTAATAGCTCCACACAGAATGCTCCTTCTTCCTGCCACACCAATGAATAAGCTCTACAAAACAAATCATGAGGACTCGCAACACATGCCCAAATATAACAAAAACCACAGACAACAATTCACTGCAGTCGCTCCTAATTGTTAACTCAGTTAAACTGCATTTAACATCATGTAAATAAAGATATTATGATGATGATGATGATGTTGCACAAGGTGCTTTTGGGCATGCACCTTAATTCTTACCTGACTTTAGCTTGAAATTCAGGGTCATCCTGCCAAGCCATAGCATTGACACTAGAGCTGCCAGCACTTTCAGCATCAGTATCTGTCTGTGACTCAGCTTGAGACTCCTCCTCTGTGATTTGCATGCGTACAGCTTCATTGTTTACTCTAGATGAGGTTGGCTGCAAACAAAAATAACTATTTCTCCAGTTTTTTTATGAGGCAAAGTGTCAATCGTCAAGAAAAACTTACTGTTATCCCTTCAATTTACAAACGAAAGACTGCAAATGTATCTTTTAAAAAACCACAATGGGCCATCAAATCATGTTTACAATTAATTCTGAACAATCAAGAGTCCACATTCAATATACACACCTGAGGATTTTCATTGGTCTGCTTGAAAAGATGAGCCACCCTTGCTCTTGCTTCTTGGAGTTGCCTTTTGAAAATGAAACAAGGACAAGTTAATGTAACATAGTTACATTAAATTTGTTTTTGTTTCTGACATTACTCAATAATAAAAATTAATTCTAGCTTTGATTCTAGCTTCTCTTGTTTCTGACATTACTCAATAATAAAAATATTAACTCTAGCTTTGAGTGTGTGTTGAAAAAAAGGTTACTATTATTGCAAGATTAATACTGTACTAAAGAGGTCAAATTGTAAACCCAAAAATGATCTGTTACCTACAAAGGCTGAAATGACCTCCCGAAATTCAGTGCTTGATCAAGAAAAAGCTTAATGCATAAAAGCATGTTAAATCACATAACAAGTAAATGTGTACCCTAAATACTGTACCACAAGACCAATTATTATTCAGAATTTTCCAAATAGATATTAATAAGCTTTCCATATTGTAATAGATCAAGTTTATGAAAAGGTGAAAAATATTCCAAAACTAGGCCAAAAAAACCGGAGAAAAACGGGAGATGAGGAGACTTTCATAGCTTATAATTATGCCTAAACTGATGTTAAAAGAGTTTGAAACTCCAGTTGGTTTGTGTGAACTATCGTGGAAGACAAAGAAGACAAGAAATGGAAATTAAACTTAAAATATAAAACTGAGAACAAATTTTACTTTCCATAAAGATAATCATTATAATATTCAACCCCTAAGACTGGAACTTACAGATTTTGCTCTGGCTTACTTGTCAATGGGGGAAGCTTAAAGTTTAAAGGAAACATACAGTGGGAAATCAACACTAGCATATATGCCACTGGATTTCCATAGCATTTTAACCTATACCTGATCTTTCCCATTAAGTCAGGATCTTCAACACCAGCACTTAACATCCATTCAATGCTGCTTATGTCTTGTTCATTAACAGCTGCAGCCCCACCAACTGCACCCATAAGTTCCTCAGGATCCTCATCTTCAGTACTTTGAACTGGGACACTAAGCTGCTCAGCGGTAGAATGTGTTTGTGGCACATTTTCTGTTCTCTGATCTGCCTCGTTTGTTGGAGGCTAGAAGAAAACACATCTAATTATCTTTTGAACACCACTACAAGGAAACGTTCACTGTAAGATATTTATGCAATTCAAATCTAGTATCAAGCAAACCCTAAGTTAGTAGTTAATGCACAAAATACACTGTTCCTCTATTACATGTAGCATACAGGCAACTCTACTTCGGCTGAGGTGTCTTTTATTACCTGGTAATGACCAATCAAGTCTCTCAGCTGCTTCAGCCTATCTCTTACATCCTGCAGTTTTCTGTTTCAATAAAATAACATCCCTCTCAAAGGTATGACAATTAAAATTACTGATCAACAATTTTCACTCCAGCTAGGTAGGGAAGCAAGCTAAATAATTAATTATATTATACGTATTTGTAAGAGTGGAGATGGATGGAGATGGAGAGGGGTGGAAACACAGAGAAAGGTTCATTTTCTCCACAAAACTCTGAATATGGAAGTATACACAGTGACCAGGGGTTTCAATATCTTCTGAAATAGCCGTCCATGGTAGCCCATTGAAGGCGGCAGTTTGACAAGTTTATGATAACATTTTAAGTGAAAATCAAGGCAAACTAGCCGGCGGTGTGAGGCAAAGCAGGCGGCGGTATACCGCCGGTAACCGGCTTCTATTGAAACCCCTGACAGTGACTAAACCATAAACCTCACTATAGTGTGCCAAATATGACAACTTGTGCAAGGGTTAAGTTTCACACCCAACTCAGTGAATCACTCTCTGATGAAACACTCCCTTAATTACCCTGGAGTCAATTTGATTGATATCAAAAATTGTCTACTGCCAACCATGGCATTAGCATGAGCATAGCAAGTTGTTAAGAGTTAGGGTGAGCTTACAGTAGTTAAGGACGTTCGCGCCAATTGTTTCTGCGCATCCTTACTGCGCACGCAAATGCACACGCCACGTCATACACGAGCGCGCGCGCTAAGTAATAATAATGAGAAATGGTAGGGCAAAAGGCCATTGCTATAGCTTTGCCTGGATTTAACGGTCTTGGACGTTCGGTGACCCCAATTTTTCTTTCCAGAAACGGATTTTATTTACAATTATCTCCACGTTGTCCAGAAATGAACAAAAAATCAATGTGGGAAGTTAAAAAAATTTCAAGATTTCTGCTCACGGGTCATCAAATCCTGCCATCTTGCAGCGGCAAGGCGCGTGAAACTGTGGTCGCTAAATGCGAACTTGATCTTTAAGGAACCTCACCAGTTGACTAAATTCACTTAATAAGTCCACTTAAACAATATTTGGCAGAGAAGATTTCACTTCAAAGATTTAATTGCAATATATTTGGGTTTACAGACACTGGCCTTATTCGCTAACAAAGCCCGATTTTGTCACATTTTGGGTGTTTTTCCGGGCATGTTCTCTCCAAAACGAAGTCGGTCACCCCCCATTTTTTTTACATTTCTGACATAACTAACTCATCATCTTACAGTGGTAAAAGTTTCAGAAAAAAATCAATGTTGAAAAATTTTCGCACGAACGTCCTTAAATGTCAATGTTCACTTCAGCAGAGTTCATGGGACACTTTACTGTCTGTATTTCTGGACACAGTGGTACGTGTTAATCCTTTGATACCCAAACCGGCCCAAACTGGCCATACTTAGTATTTTACTCTGCCAAACGCCAGACGATTTTACTCCTCAATGGGGAGCCCCCAGGAGTCAATGGGTTAAAGTTAAAAAAAGAGAGAAAAGGGAACTCTGATGTAATAGCCAGACATCAAATTCTTCACAATAATAATTATTATTGTGGAAAACTATTTGAACTTACGGGGGTGAATATGGAAACATCTGAGAAAAAAGATTTTTAAAATATGGCTTGTTTCTGAAGGCTTAAATTTTTGCGAGGTATAGAACTGCTAAAAAATAGGTACAGTCTTGTCTCATTTCTCCAGAGACAAGTGTCTCACCTAGGAACAACCACTACATAAGGAATTTTGAAAAAAAAGCTCTGAAAATGCCATTTTTTTTCATGATTCAATTCACAAGCAAAATGATGCTCTTGTCTTTCTAAGTACTGGGGGTACTTTACAGAGCACAACCTCTTGGTTGAAGGTAAACATTGGAATCACTAGCCAGTTTCTTTGTTGACAAGATAATACCGGGATGAAAATAACAGCTGGTCAACAGCCAATGCCCGGTCTATTTGGGGTTCTAACTGGTCAAACATTCAACTTGCTGGTCATTTTGACTGGTCTGAAAATTACCAAAGTTTCCATGCTGTTCAGTGTAGTATTTACTGAAAAAGGAGATGGCTACCTATTGTTTGATGGGTGACAAGTTCACCGCTAATATTGTGTTAAGGAGAAAATCTCAAGTTATAATTTGACTGGCCAGATGCGAGGTATGGCCAAGCTAAAATTTGTTTGGCCGGTAATCTTGTCCAGCTACCTTGTGGCTGTTATTTTCAGCCCTGTAATAGCTTTGGAAAAACAACACTTACCACAAGCACCTATCGTTATATTAAATTTTCACCAAAATAAAGGATTTGGTATCCACTCGCACGACAAAACTACACTGACCAAGAATACATTTTCCTTACTGAAGTTTTTCATGGACCTCTAGAGCCTCCAGGATACGCTCATCGTCCAGTTTTTCGGAGGTAGTAGCCAAGGGTTCATCCTCTTCTAGTTTTGACTCATTCACACTTGAACTAGCTCCCACTGCAGCCTCCAGAGATTCTAAAGTGAAATGTGGAAAACAATGTTTACGTTCTCTGGCAGTAATTCAATGTACTTAGCAATGGGTTATTCCAGAAAAAATCCACACCCCCCCGACGGATGGGGTCGTTTTTTAACCCCCCCTCTCACCTGGATTTCCTGAAGCCCAAGACCCCCCCTCCTGTCTGGATTTCCAAGACAAAAGACCCCCCCTCCTGCCTGGATTTCCGGGAAAAATATTAGGCTTAAATTTAATTTATTTTAAATAGAAAATACGCACAATCACGTATAGAAGATGTTCTTTTTTAATTACTGGGTTGCTAAACCCAGTCGGAATCTGCGTAGCGTTTCGTCGTTTTGTTTTTTTCCGTGTCGGTAAAAGTCTTGCATGTCACTCCCCTGCTAAGTAGTGTCTTTGTGGGCAGAGTCGTCTGCGCGTATTTTTGCTAGGCTTCAGGGGGTAGTAGAAATGGGTAGATTTAATCTGGTTGACGCAGTAAAATATTTCATTAACCAGCAATGGCGTCGACAGTCATTGTAACGCGAATGGCGTTTTAGTGGATCTTTAAGGGAGATATACTCTTATGGAGCTCAAGAATGGAACTTCAATTGGATAAGCAAGACAGGCAGGGAAAATAAATCTCTGGCATCTTCAAAGCGACGAGTAATGGTCTTCGACAACAATTGCATATTTTGCCGCAGGATATGACAAAGTGTGCTTTGGTTTTAATATTATTTTACAAACTGTGCTGTTTAATATGTACAACGCTGAAACCAAGTGGCAAATTCTGTATGGGTGTAATAGAAGGAATCGAACGTATTGAATGTATCACAGCGTTTACTGAAGTCGCATCTCAGTTGTCTGACAATTTACATTTATTTTGTGGTCAACCTTGCACAGTTTTCAGGTAAAAAAATAATTGAAAATGTGACAGTGAAGAATTATTGGAAAGAAAGGTTGTTGTCAATTTTTTGCTTCTTTATTTAGGGAAAAGGCTCTTCAGAAAAGGGTTTAATCTTGAACTGAGAAATTTATTTATGTACATACTGTATGGTATGTGACACGGATTGTTTCATGTTTGCACGCACGCAATTGGAATAGAAAGGGTTGTTTGCCTCTAATAGCAAATACCTTGTTCGTTTCTATAAATTTTACGCTGGAAAATATGTTTGTGAGAGTTTTCAACCGTTTTGATTCATTGTGCTGTGTAATATTCGAGCTTA
The DNA here is from genome assembly GCA_949126865.1 of Montipora capitata. Taxonomy (NCBI): domain Eukaryota; kingdom Metazoa; phylum Cnidaria; class Anthozoa; order Scleractinia; family Acroporidae; genus Montipora; species Montipora capitata. Next base: position 43,996,672 of record OX421450.1, read on the forward strand.
ACTAATTTACATACGTGAGTTGGAAATTTAATACGCATTAATATTACAGGAATTTGTAGCCGTGATCTAGTTTTTAAGGTCAGAAAAAGATTTGTATAGTCCCCCCTAGCGTAGAATGAAGTTATTGTTAATTTGAGAAGGCAACAATACTTCTTTAACTTTCTTAAAGACAGATTTCGCGCTAATTTTTTTTCAAGCTATTCACTTGAAATAGGTAAAATGCAGACTGAGGGTAAAATAAATATTAATAATAAAAAAACGAGTCATAAGGATAAAATAAAGATTGTTTGAAAGACAATCCTGTTTTACATCTGTCAACAACTCACATTATTATGACTGCAGGTCGCTGCACCTTTTGGGGATGCGATCGTACGCGTTGAAATCATCTGTGCTTTATTTTTGCGCTTCCAGATGCATTGCAATGTTCCAAATTATTTGTCACACCGGTACATCGAGGGAAATCGATCGAAAAACCAACAATTATTACTTCGAATACCTTAATAATCTTGGTTGTCTTTTTTCGGTTCAACGAAATGCACAAAGAATTTCATGTATTCCGAGCAATTAGGACGCGGGGATTTCATTGGTTAAGCTATGCGTGATAACCCCTATGGAGACGTTATAATTGAAAATTACATCTTCCAGATGCAAAACAAACGAGCTTGTGAACTAAAGGATAAACATAACGTACACGAAAGCGAATGAAAGGATCCTAATAAGAAATTTTTACACCAGTCATACTGGCTTAAGCCGACTGAATTGAAACGTTAAATGGTTGCAAAATCCTCGTTATCTCTGTCTTTGTTAATTGGTACTGTAGCCATGCGTGTCAAAATAAATTGAGTTATTGGGTAATTACTCGATTACTTTGTTCAGTGCAGCAAAATTGACAGTTGAATTACGGGGTGGTGACTTCTTTGCCTAAAAGCAACTCACTTAACGAAACTGTCCTTTTTCAAACAACAACGATTCAAACAGCTTCAATTCTTACAGAGTTCGATAAAAATCTGGATTTAAAACATGCAGTGGGGCAACCAAAGCGATGGGAGCTGTGTTGGGGTTTCAGTGTGAAAGTACAAACGGCTACTAACACTCTTATAACTCTTTTTTCATTATTATTTTATTAACCTGCAGTCTGCAGTCTGCATTTTACCCTCAGTCTGCATTTTATCCCTGGTCTGCAGTCTGCAGTCTGCAGTCTGTGTTTTACACTGACCGGTTATTTGGGTGGTTTTTGGCAACAGAGGTTAATTATTCGTAATGCGATCGCTTCCGTTGCCGTTAGCAATGGGTCGCAAATTTGACACTTTTATCGCATTATCACATTACGCATTGAACCACGTTACCTATTATTCCTAAAAATCTAAAAATATTCATGCCTTATCAGTTTTCGGTCGAATTTATGTCTAAGAAAGCAGATAAATTGCAGAAAATATTAGTTTTGCATCCAAAAATTCGTAATGAACGCTAAAATGACCAAATTTTGCCTAGAAAACATATTTTACTGTTATTTTTCTTAAATTTTTTCATTCGACTTTCGCTTTTATAAAATGTTTCAGTTGTCTGTAAATAAGTTGTATGCTGTTGGAAAGCTTATTTTCTTAGCTTTAAAATGATGTATTTTTCCCCCTAACTTTAAATATTTTTTGAGAAAAAAAAAACATTTTTTGGCGATGGCTGATTTACCGCGGTTTTCTCGCGGTTGGGAAAGTAGGAAAAAGAGTTAGGCCAGTAGCCAGGTTTTTAACCTCAGAAAAGGATCTGTTTCGTCGTACGAACGTGTGAGGACCTGTGAGCCAAAGGGCCTCTGCTGGTATGACTTCTGGGTGACCCCTTAATAACTTCTTACTAACTGAGCGCGAGGGCCGTACTGCCAGGGAAATATTGGCCCGAGGTCGTGGCAGTACGGACCTCGCTGCGCTCGGTCCGTACAAAAACGACCCAGGGCCAATATTCCCCAGTACGGCTCGAGCTAGCTCGGTTAGTAAGTAGTTTATTATATGGTTTTTTAATTACCTTTTGCTTTGTTTTTGCAAGCCCGTAATCGGCCCGTGGGCCAGTCACAATTTGCCTGGAACGCTGCACGTACCACAGGCAACCCAGTGTACCCTCACGGAGGGTCTAGTTTGTAAAGCTTTGGCTAAATTATATAAAAATTCTGTTGTGTGGAACTAACAAAAGAAAGGAGCAAAAATGCTAAAACGCGAACGAGTGTTTATACATTCTTAGCTCATAAAAATCAATTGCCCTTGTTCTTTCTTTTCGCTAAATATGGTCCAAAAGTAAATACAATTAGTAGAGAACATGACAAAAGAGTTCAATAGTCATTCCTTCTGGAGACATAACGTCAGTCTCGTCCACTCAAGATCGAAAACTTTTAAATCAAACATGATCAAAATCTTTTGAAAAACGAGTCTAAACTTGTTTATCGTTCAAATTCTTTTATATCTTAAAGACTGGATAATTTGAGTCACATATCCTACCTTCAAGAGCCTGTAGTTCTAATCTGCGCATGCAGTGGAAGAAAAGTTCAAACTCGTGTCGTGAAGAGCTTTCTCAGTCCGACATAGTTTCAAAAAGTCTTTAGGCTTTCGTTAGTAAATCGGAAAGACAAAATGTGTGCTATAAAGAACCTATCCACGACAAAAGCACTGGAAACAGCTCCCATTCACGAAAACGAAATTTTAACATATATTTTCAACTTTCAACGAATTATTTTAAAACCGGCTACAGATGGCTTTCAGATTTCGACAGATTCGTCCAGTGCATGGGTTCTTCACCAGGCTCTTGCGGATTGGGACGCCTATTTGTTTTAAATACTTTCTCAAACTTGACTTTCTAAATACAAAATGCGAATACAAAGTGCGAGAAGGTGTGAAAGTAAATCAATTGTTTACTTTCTTTACTAGTATCATTACACGAAACAACAGTGGCACGCTGGGTCTGGGTACGAGTAAAAATGTGTCAGGCGTTTCAAACTCTTCGTTGCAATATTGTTGCGACGGCTCTTTCTTTAGTATCTTGTTCGCATTTTCTGCTATAAAAAGACCTGCGAAGGAACTTAGATTATCATTTATGTCAGGTGAGAAATATGTGAACAAAATATTTCTACTATTTTCAGGGTCTGAGAGCGCTAAACTGTCACCGAACTAAACGTTCGAATCGCGTGAACTATCGGTTCAGATGACCCCTGCAGAAGACTTTTTCGAGTTCAACCCCCCCTCCCGCCTGGATTTCCAGGGTCCTTGACCCCCCCCTCCCACGAGAATTTCCAGAATCCCATCCGTCGGGGGGGTGTGGACTTTTTCTGGAACAACCCAATGGAAGGCATTCTTTTAGGCAACCAAAGGTGAACTTGGTGTGGCTTATTAAAGTTGATGCGTCAAATAACAACAAACACTAGAAAGTACCTAAGAATTTTAGGATTTATACACCTTATTCCAAAAATGACCGCCATTTAAATATTCTTTTGTTTTTATTCAAATTAGCCCTTGATGCCTCGTTCTTAAGCTTAAAATTCAAAAGAATATTTTATCTTGAACGAGGCAACAAGGGCCAATTTGTATGCGCATAAATCAGTGGCCATTTTGGAATAAGGTGTATAATTTTGTATATTTTTCTTTTTCATTGAGCACTAAAAAAGAGCCTGAACTGAATATTGTTATTGTTGTTGTTGCTGTAATGTTGAGGTGGAGCGGTCATTGAGGTTTGACCAAACATTAAGGGACTATAGCGGGATTGTTAAACCACATTAATGATCATCATCATCATCATAATAATTATTATTATTACTGCTTTAGACATAATTAACTTTTAGTAAAGTAGCCAGCTATTCTTAACATAAAGTCTCTTTCATGCACATCAACTGTCAACTGGCACCCAATTACAGCTCTATAACAGCTGTATGTATTCATCTTTCAGAGCAAGTTTTTCTGAAGTACAAAATAACAGGAGGCAAGTAACACAGCCACAGAAACATCAAATGAATGAAGGGGGTG
>OX421450.1:44005669-44015669 GCA_949126865.1 Montipora capitata
CTCCCCTTTCAGTTCCATCATCCTGGCCACCCTCTGTCCCTAATTCACCAGGAACCTCTTGACCCTTAAAAAGAAATTAGTGGTAAATATTAAAGACCAAACCATAAAACATCACGTTAAGGAAGACATAATTTTCCACAAAACATAGAGAACCTTCCCAGAACAGGAATGAATGAATGAATGCACTTTAGTTACAACTCTCTCTTGGGACTATATATGTGACAACGAAATCAACTGATTTCTACTCTGTACTATACTCACAATGCTGTTTAGTTTTAGGTTCTAGTGATTTAAAGAAATGGTCGCGTTGTTGTGGGCGCCCAATGAGCATGCTTGGATTTTACAAAGTTGACCCAATTCTTTCTTTGTTTTCATTTCTGCAGTTAATTACTGTAGCCCCTTCAAAAGGTATAGGTTGGAGCGATATACCTTCTGTCTAACTACGTTTGTTCTTACACCCCACCAATGTCCTGAAATGACGTCACAAATTACGCTATACCCAGACCCTTTCCAATGAATCTGTGGCTCAGTCGTGCTGTTTTTCCGATCTTTAAAAAATCATTAAAAATTGATGTTTTGACCAAATTTCTCGGATTCATACCAAGATTTTTTTAAGTAAAACATAATTTCAGGGGGTAAAGGGACTTTAATTAATTCAAATGTAGCTGACTTCTCTGAGTGAGGTAGCCAACGCTATATGTTGGTACTTACTGAAACCACCATCACTCCAAAGCAAAGCAAAATCTGATGAGCATTACTTGCTTTGGTTTTTACCTTGTCTTCATTGCATTTAGCCACATTAATAATAATAAAAACAGGACTCCACAAAAACATTCTTTTTAAAATGTCTCGCATGCAATCAATTAACCCTTGGTAATTTCAACTGATAATTATAGTAAAACATTTACCTCCTCCTCAGCTTCGGCCAAACGCATTTCTGCATCACGTTGCAAAGTGAGAAGTGCAGCCTGACGAGTTTGAAGTTCTTTGAGCTGTTGAAAAATGAAGTTTGTTTTTGATCTTTTTGTTTCAGCAGCAAAGTCTCTAGAGTAGAAAACGTTCGGAAAATAATGAGCTGCCAGGCTCGTCAAAGGGGCCATTCCATAACTGTACTGTACTGCTGAAGGCACTTTTACAACATATAAAAAAAAACATCATAACATAGAAAGACATAATCACTTAAGAATCAAACTTTTGCCATGAAGATGCAACTTCATATTGGGTTATATTCAGTAAATGAGGATTTACTTGTTACCTGTTGCTGCTGTTCTAGCATTTTTTTCAACAACGTATGCTGTTGTCTTAGTCCTTGAAGCTCCTCATCTCGAATGGAGGCTGATTCACTCTGGATGAAAACAGAAAATGCGAACCGTTGATGCATGACCCAGACATTATATAATATATGCATTTCATTAAAGAAGAGAAAAAATGTTCAAGTACCATGTTGGTATCACAATCACTGCATTTTGCACCAACAATGGACCAAAAAAATATAGTAACTTGATGCCCTTCCATTAATTCCCATACAAGCAATTTTCTTTATAAACTTTTTTTTTTCTATAGACTATTTTCCCAATCCCATAATGCAACATGTTTTGGGGACTTCATCATGCTTCAGTGAACTGAATATCCATTGTCTAAATGCAAATGACCCCCCAAAATGAACTGAATTAGCAAATTTCCTGAAATAAGGAGATGTGACAAATTGCAAGAGCAGAAAGCCAGTCCTTTTGTCAATTAGCTAAGAAACAAAGAAAGAAGTCTTATTCAAGTCTTACTGAGTTCTTGCATAATTATGGCTATAATCAAGCAAAAAGACAATAAAAACCTGGATGAAACATGGTTTTTGGGTAGTTGTATTTTTTCCTGGTTTAAATATTTTAGACCAGTTTGATATTGATTTTCCCTTGTTTCAGATTATGATAATGAATATTAGACAAAGAACTGGTTTGAAAAATTTCCACAACACAGTTATGGTTTTGACTCTCAGTCAATCTCTTAGTTTGACCTAAGCAAGACCCAAGGTAATAATGTACAAAGAGTTTTGAGCAGTACTATAGGCCATTATGTTCTACTTGGCTCAAGATGAGGTGCACTTTGTATACTGCTCCTGGAAATGAAAACCTCCATAGGGTGGCATTTGCACAATACAAGGCTATATGTTGCAGTTTGCCTCTACTTTTATAAAATAATTAGGATAGTATGCACACTCTCACTGGTTGATAGCTGTGTATATATGACAGTATGTAACCACCGCTGTGACATCACAAGAATTTGGATTGGTTTATGTGTTATCAGATGCATGTTTTGATTGGCTGGTAGGAAATATGAGTGAGTATCAAGAAAATCTCTTTCAATCAAGGAGTAAAAAACCATCATTTTCCTTCATTTGTCAAATTACTGTTGAGTAATATTTTATAAAAGCAACACAAGACTTTTTTCGTGTTTAAATAGCCTCATCTCAACACTCAGGAAATTGGGAGAATTTCCGACAGTTTTGCAAACCCTCAACTGTGTCTCCCTCACGTTTAGATGAGGCGATATCAACACGGTAAAAGCCTTTTATTGCTTAATTATTACATTTTACCTTTTCCTCTTCAGTCAATGACTGCAGACTCAATGAAGGAGTGTTCTCCATTGTGGAATCATGTTCTACAGCCTAAAACAAAACAAAATGAATATTAAATCGTACACCCAAGTGTGATTCAAACAATGCTGGGTCAGCCAGCCATTGTAGAAGGCATTTAAAACTTTTAATTAAACCAGAGAAGTTTATTTGCAGATACACTCACCACAGTTCGTTGAAGCAATTCAATGTAGGCCCGTTCCTGCTGTTTTAGCTGCTTTATGAGCCTTGAAATCTTTGTTGTCTGTTCATTCAGTTCACTAGACTGGGATATAACAATCATCAATGACCTTGAGCTGACTAAAAGTTAATGGGATTGTAAGCAATGTTGGCATAGATAAAGATGAGATTGCTTATCACTATTACCTGCAGGTCAGTGGCACTTGTATTTCGCAGAGTAACCAACATTGCTGATGCCTGTTTGAGAAAGTCCTTCAACCAAAGAAATAAACATAGCACCATAATCATACAATATACTAAAAATGGGAACTTTTAAAATTAATAAAAATACATTAAGATCCTTGAAAGGAGATCATCCTAGCAAAAGATAGTTTTAGCATACATGTACAGTGTAAAATTAATTTAATTAAATGAGACCTGAGTGTCAAATGTTTGTGTGAAACCTAGTACAAAAACTTTGTAACAAGAACGGGGAACCGTATGCTACTGTCATATCGTGGTTTAGAACCAAGCTATCTTTCAAGAGCTTGAAGTTGGTGTACATTGGTATCTGCAGAGGGTCCTGGGTGCCTTTTTGTCACAGCGATATCCAGAAGACTTTCAACTGAACTGGGCAAATTGAGAGATATTTTGATTGGACTTTTTTCAGTTTACTTGCATAAAATTGGACAGAAGGGTGAAATACGTCTGAAGTCTTTTAATTGTTTACGTTAAAATTTCGGAGCTTTTCAGCTTTAATCCCACTTTGGACAATGGAAATTAAATGAAGGGCAATATTTTTACTATTTTAAATGTTTAGAACAATAGTTGTTGACATCTCAAAAATTCTCCCTAAAGTTTTTGCTATTTTTCATTGGTATTTTTATGAGCATGTGCATGTAAAAGTTCACCCAGCTGATTATGGTCCTTATACTCATACAAGAAGAGTTTTCCCAGTTGTGTTTACTATGCATTAGAATATACTAAACATCACAGAAGGCTAGAATTCACCTGATTCATTGGCCACATTGCTTTAAGATACAGTACAAATCCAACTTACCCTAACTTGATTAAGTCTTGAAATTATCAGTGTTGTATTGACCTTCATGTGGTAAAAAAGAGTGAAAAATTCATTTCCATGCAAGCAAAACTCACGTAAAGTACAAAATATAAGAAAAACCAAAACTGTAGAAAAATGTTTTTTAGAAGACTGTCCACTTTGCTACTTTAAAGATGTGATCAGCCACTCCACTTACATGAAGTGGCACCAATGATTACATGAATGAAACATGCATATGAGGTAAAATATGTAACGACTGGCATGTGTTGCCTCTGAGAGCCCATGACTGACCACAAAGGATAAACAACTGCTTCTGGTTATTCAGTCTGTTAAATTGACCTACATGTCTAGTAACAACTCAGTGAATACAAAGAACATACCTTGGAGCCTCTTGCATTGCTAGTACCATCTGTTGAGGGTCTTGTTGTCTCTGTCTCATTCATCTCAAGCAACGGCAGGGTAACAGCAGATGCAGCACTTCTTGACTGCGTAGGAACAGGCCTCTCATTGTTTGCTGGGCCAGAGGAGGGATTTTGACGTCTGCTTACTCTTGTCTTGGGACTTTGGTGAACAGGCTGGAGTTGGGAAAGAAGTGAGCTTGAATTAATGCATTTAAATAACGCTCATGTAGACTAACAGTGAAGTCGAGGGTGCATTGTGATAAGCAACATCTTATTAATTTTTGTAATCCCAATCAACCCTGCATTCTCTACTGTAAAATACACAACTGACCTTGTTATCATCAAATGAAAGGCGCTGCCTTAAACTTTCCATAGCAGCTATTTCAGTGCTTGGGGTTCCAGGTGGCAAACGAGTTCTTGGGATGGTAGCCGGGGTGTGGTGACGCTTCCTGGTAAAAGGGGCATTGGTGTCAGAGGTGGGTGACCCTGGACTAGTTTTACTTGGTAACTTCACTTGCTCAAAGTGTTTTCCTTTCTTTTTTGTTGCACCAGTCTTGCTTGATGGAGACTGAGAGCTTCCTCTAGAAGACCATCCCTGCTGACAACAGATGTAAAGTGGCTTGGAAAAATGATACTTCCTTATTTTCTCATTTGTACAGTTGAGAGCAGAACAAAAGTAACTGATATTTGACATAGGATAGTTGTAGCACTAGTTTCAAATAGTCACAGAGGTACATGTACCATGATTTCCTTGGCTACATAGAGTATGGGAATAATAAGACAAACCCATGCTGCATTGAAGACTAAAAATCGTGAAAAATTGACAGTGAAATAAATTGGTTTAACCCATTGACTCCTGGAAGTGACTTAACTGATTTTACTCTTTCGAATGCCAGACGCATTTACTCGTCAACTAGATGCAACTGGCTCAGGTATGACACAAGACATGTAACAGTTGCCTGACAGTTAAAACAATTTTGAAGCTCCTTAAAATGCCTCATTTGAAAGACTTTGCAAAGTAACTAGGAGAATAAGTATTCTTTTTCTAAAATTACATCTTTAGTTTGAGAGAGATTCACATTTTTGTCCCAAAACTGATGACATCATTGGATGTCCACCACCCAGGGGGTGGTGATTTTCCTACCCATTTTAAGACAGAATTCCGATTTTTGATACCCTGTTTAAGACATTTAATCCAGTTTAAGACAAAAATTGATAAATCGATACCCTGATTAAGACAAAAAATTATAAATTCGATACCCTGTTCAAGACAAAAATCCCAAAAAACGTACCCTGGCTGGCTGCGCATCCCCATTAAGCCCTTATAAGGGAGTACCCCCCCCCCCCCCCCCCGGGGTCCACCACCCCAAAGTACATTATATTTACCAGGTTATTTGGCAAGGATTGCTGCTCAGCTTGCTCTTCAGAGCGTCGCAACTCTGTTAGCAGGCTTAAATCAGTGTCAAGACTAGTAGGGTATCGACGTGCTGCCCATCTTTGAGACCTTGGCTCTGATAATGGTGCACGCAGTGGTAGCGATGACCTGTCACCATCGTCTGGTGGCACTCTTCCAGCCATAGCAAAGTGAAACTATCTGTCTGATTCAAGAGCACAACAATCACAGACTTTATAAAGAGCAAGCAATGTTTTGTTTCTCTGTATTTATTTTCAATGTTTGTTGTGGAATATTTGAATAACTGTTGTTTTCGGTGGCCACGCATGAGTTTCGAATAGGAACGTTTCAGTATCATTATATAGGCCAAAGATACTAAAAGTGTAAAAACTCAGGATTAAGAGAGTGCTATTGAATATGTCAGCACTATTGCTCTATGGGAAATTACAAATGACTGTTTTTATTTTGTTACTGTCCTGAAAAACATAGCACGAGCTGGAAATCCCCCATGGAATCGAACTCTTTTGAAACTTGTATAACAGCCGTTTTAATGCAAGGAAAGGATTAATCGCCTGCGACGAATATAACGTTTGAGATTTACATGCGTCTGCCAACTGTATCGTTTTCATCGTAAGACGACTTTTATGTCTCTAGAAAAACGACGGCGGATGCGATCCAAGCAAGACTATTACCGGCAAGAAATTTCTCACTTATCTTAAATTTTAGGACCAAGTGAACAAGACTTGCAATGAAATAGATAACGTAACAGACTATTCGACCGATGAGCTACTAATTTACTTTCGTTAAAAGATCGAATATTTGTGTCAAAAATTCTATTTCAACAAGAAAGCAAATGGGTCGCAAAGCCTTTGCAGAAACAATAAGCTACTTTTAATTCTCTGCTCTGTCCAAATTTTGTGCTCTATGGAAAGATGTACATATGTATTTTAGGTACTACATCTCGCGGAAAAAAAGATCTGATGAATTAATTAAATTAAAGATAGAAAACACCTTCAGCTAAACAGTTTAAGGCCATAGCTTTAGTATCCTTGCAAATTAACCTTCAAGTTTATGTTTCTAGCAGCGCGATTTGAGATAACATGTTTACGAGTGCCTGGAAACTGAAGCTCTCAAACCTAATAATTCCAATATGCACCAATTCCTTTCACTGTCACGCCAAACAGTGTCTCTTACCTCGAGGTTGTTCACGGAGCTTCAAAACCTTGATTTCTCTGTTAGTTAAAAGCCATAATTTGCTTCAATTTTTGCAGAACTTGGCAAAGTTTGCTCAAATCTTCCTTACGCGCCACACGGTTCCTTTGAGCACAGGCCATTGGCGGAAAAAATAAGCGCGCAATGAAGCGTGGGATGAAAATTCCAGGGGAAAAAAATTCTCATAAAATCCCACAATGCCATCCTCCGGATTACCTTCTCCACGCAAATCCCATAATACACCTCTTTACTGGGTTGCCATATGGCAATCCAGTCGGAAAACGACTTTACTGTTAACTCCCGTCTTTTACGGTACTTTTTGGTGCAAACGTAAAGCCAAAGCCAAAAAGTTTTTGGACCTGGCATCAGATTAAATTGAAAAGAAGAGGAATTATGAAGCATAAACATCATCTTCAGTCCTTCCTTATTGTGCGCAATAAACGTTTGTTTAGTGCAACTGCAAGACATGCATGACATGCACGAAAACGTCCGTCAGAACAATTTGCAGTTATTTTTTTTTTGCAGACTATTTAAAGAAGAAACGAGTGAGTTTTACTCAAGAGCGTGTTTTGTTATCTTTAAACTGAATTTGTTACCAAAGCTTAAAAAACTAAAAGACCTCAAAATGGGACAAAATGAGGCCAAAGGGCCTCTCCTGGCACGACTTCTGGGTGACCCCTCAAATGGTCTTAATGACCCCCCACTTGAAAAAATTAGCTGGAACGCTGCAGCTCAATACCATCCAACTCAGTGCCCGGTGTCTGACATTTGCAGACTGCAGACTGCAGACTGCAGACTAACCCTAAATCACAATTATTGAAAGCTAACCGTTTTAAACGGGTTCTTAGACTTAAATACTGTCTTATATCAGCGCTATTTAAAATGGATACTTAGAGTTAAATACTGTTTATCAGTGCTATTTGTAGGCAGTCTGCAGTCTGCAAATGTCAGACACCGCTCAGTGCCTTCTGTTTTTGTGTAACACGTACCACAGGCGACCCAGTGTACGTTCGTGGAGCGTTTACTATAAGCATTGCCGGTTTGGGACATCTTCGTGTTGCAAGAGAAATCGAAAACAATGATTATGATGCAAGGAGTGAACCCTTTCCCGAGTAGATTTATTTACAGAACGCCTCCGGATCCGGACGCTTGAGAGATTCAGCACGTCCACCGTTGCAGAAGCCAATCAAAACACCGGGTTGGTGTCATTGGGTGTCACCTTGCTTTTTATCTTGTCATCAAAACCAGCCTATCTCAGTCTCAAGGAAAATATGATACTTTTCCCGGGGAAAATCTGAATCTAAAAATAAATTTAGTCGTAACTATTCTTGCTCTTTGGCCATTTCAACTTAATCAAAGTCACTGTTTGTTTTACTACGGTTTTTGATTAAATTTACTCGCTAAAGGAACTCAACGGCCAAAATCGTTGCGAGACAAGTTTCACGAAAAGTAGAACCTAATTCTACTTTCGCCAACGGCTCTTGCAACTTGTCTCGCAATGATTTTGGCCGTTGCAGGGTATGTTACACTGTGAAATGTTTCTTGCAACTTGTCCAGCGCTAGCCACAGTGTCGCCAAAACATTGCGAGACAAGTTGCACGAAACATTTCACAGTGTAACAGCGCCTTAAAGGGTTGACTCAGTGAATTTGTCAGTGGAGATAGAGGCTCCTCTTGACCCCTTGATGAGCTCCTGTTTCTATAAAGTCCACAGCTTTCCCGAACAAAAAAAAAAAATATCATGTGAACGAATTCCTTTGAATGTGAATATTTTTTCATTTCAGACTTGTTGAATTTTTTCGGGGTTAATTGTTCAAGACTTCTCCTACTTCCCTTTCCATTCGTTCTTTTAAATTGAAATTCATTCAAAATTAGCAAATTTTGATACGCCTCCTTAACTATAATATTTACAAATGAACGCGCAATGAAGCTTGAGACAGAAATTTTTGCTAGACACCTCCTGGATCCGATCGGACTAGACTATTGATTGACTGGGATCGAATCGGATAAGATCATCGGATCAGGTAAATTTTCTCACCACACGACTTTTGAAGATAAAAGTCAGTATAAATGACTCCAATGGGGAAACCCTGATGATGATTAAGCGACTGTGGAATTCTTGGCGCAGATAAGAGGAAAAAATATTTTTATGGTAAAATGCTTTCCTTAGTCCCTTGAAACAAAGATCCGGTGATCCCATGTGATCCACATCCTGGAATCGATCTAAGGGATCATCTACTCGTTCGTTGGCTCCTTTGGAATAGATATTAAAGAAATGTTCTGTTGGACATAAAAACTGTCTATGCAACGCTGATTGCGCAACACACAATAGTTGCTTTCACCGTCAATCTTACTTCTCCGTAAGTTGAGAGTTACTAAGGGCACTTAACGCTTTTCACAAATGAGACAAGTGCCATGACACAGCCCGCTTTTGAAATGGCCGTACCCGACCCCGTTAAAGTGTGCACCAATATTCCTTTCTTGCGGTCCTTGTAATAACAGTACCACAATGGCATTGAGCACATGAAGAAAACATATGAAGCCATACAAAAGACATCAAAGCCTATATCCAGAAACTTCCACTTAGATGTCTTTATAGGGCAGCCATCAAAGGCAAACTCGGTGATAATAGACTGGGGAAAAACCTCAATTATGACTTTGATGGCATCGACACATACACTGAATTGATAATAGCGGTAGAATTCGGTGCAGGCGGTGCAATCGTTGATGCGGACCATTTGCCAAATATACAAACAGATGCGGGCGGTGGACACCAGACAGCCAATGATCATGAATGCGAGAAGTGCGCCATATACAGACTGCTTGGGATCATGAAACAATTTCCCCTTGTGATACTGGATGGCGGTAAGTCCATCAAAAACCTTGTCTGCTGCTTCATAACCAATTGCGATTACGTAAAAGAAGTAACAAAACCACTGACACCAGTCCATAACTTCCGATCGTAGCGATGAAAAAAAGCGTTTGTTTACTACAAAGGAATTGTCCTATCGAGCCTTTGAATAGGTAGTCTCCTTCGCAGCCGTTACCGTCGAAATCTGTGACTTACAGCACGTATCATTTTGCAAGAAAACTGTGAACTACAACTGAAAATAACAATAGAGTACCCAAGTGCTGACGTCACGTTACCAT
>OX421450.1:44040669-44048169 GCA_949126865.1 Montipora capitata
GGGGTCACCCAGAAGTCATACCAGCAGAGGCCCTTTGGCTCACAGGTCCTCACACATTCGTACGAGAAAACAGATCTGTCCTTGAGTAATATGTAGCTCTAACAGTGCACGATATTGTTTTGGTATTGTCTATCATTGTAGTTAAGTGCCATGGTAGAAGCCTTGGGTAAATAGCCTGAGAAGACATGTGGTTACTAGCAAAGTACTGAACCCAGAAAGATTGACGAAAATAAATGGGAAGTGAGAAACATTAGCTTCTGGGCTGACATGTTGATAAACTTCTTTTCACCACAAGTTTACGCGTGCCCTCTGATCATCTGACATATACCCCTTCGTAAAACAGAAGCATTGGACCGAAAATACTATTAACGTTAACAAATGCAAATTCAGCAAGGTAAAGATTTTGTTAGCTTGCTTTATGCAAAAACAAATATTGATGCATTTAGTAAATAAATATTGATACACAGTTTTTAGAAAGAGCAGAAGGAAGTTTCCAGGACGGTCGCTCGAGAATAACATATTTACAACATGAAAACAACATTAATTTTGAACCGTGAATATAGAATATAAACAGTTACGATCAGCGACAAACATTTTGGGAGATTTTTGCTACGTTCAATGTTGTTGTTGTACGTTTTGGCTGCACAAATAAATCGCAAATCGAAAGTGACATCGCCGGAATTCAGCAGGCGCCGTGAATAAGTTACCGCGCCATGTTTACTTGCCAAACAGTGAAGCATCTGTGTCAAGTGATGGCAAGATACCGGGTTTTAGTAAGTTTCTTTTTCTGTCAAGTGTTATAAAGTTTGACAATAAATGAGCGAATTCAAAACAAAGATCACAATCGCCCACCATTGTTTCTGCAAAGTCAAAAATTTACTCTCCAAGACGAGGTTATTTATCACCAGGTAATTCCATCATTTTGGAAATAGCAGCTACTTTATTATTCACCGGCGTCACAATTTTTTGCTGATTTTGGGGCTCATTTTGTTGAAACTCAAGCACGCTTCCAACAGACCTGTTTATTTTCATGAAACCTTTCCTGCTTACACAGCAATACTAAAAATATCCTCCCGTATCACGTTTCAACCTTAAGCTCGAAAATTCAATACACAACATGATATTATAATTCACAAAGGCAGAAAATATCACAGAATCCTTTTCCAGCGAAACATTTTATTGAAACAAACAACATAAGATGCACTAAAACGCCATTCGCGTTGCAATGACTTTCCATTGCTGGTTAACGAGAATAACAAACTCACGAGGCAGAATGTATATTTATATTTATATTTAATTAAGTCAGCACAACACAAAAACGCTAACCTCATTTTGACACGAAAATGCTTTACTATTGCCATAAAAACTATCCAGTTAAGCTCGCATATTATAAAACATGATGAATTCATAAAGGCCACCTTTTCCAGCGAACAATTTTTTGAAACAAACAACATATTTGCTCTTAGAGGCGAAAACCTCTTTCTATTTCATTGCGTGCGTGAAGACAAGAAACTCAATCGTGTCAAATTACCATGTACTTCAGGTTCAAACCCTTTCCTGAAGAACATTTTCCTTGAATAACAAGAAAATGCTTTACTATTGCCATAAAAACTATCCAGCACACATATCATAAAACATGATGAATTCATAAAGGCCACCTTTTCCAGCGAACAATTTTTTGAAACAAACAACATATTTGCTATTAGAGGCAAAAACCCCTTCCTATTTGATCACAGATGCACTTAAGGAGGTGTTCGATTCGTTCTCTGTCTTTGTTGAACCCATAAGTTACCAGAGAATTTTCCATTTGGTTTCAGTGTTCTACATAACAGCACACTTGGTAAATATTATTTTAGAAATGCAGCTGACTTTGATTTCTGCTCGACGGGCGACAGATTGTTGTCGAAGTCCATTACTCGTCGCTTTTGAGATTCCAGGTGTTGGTTTTCACCGCCTGCGTAGTTTATCCAACTGACTTTCCATTATTGAGCTCCATAAGGGTATATTTTGTTTAAGGATCCACTAAAACGCCATTCGCGTTACATGACTTTCGACGCCATTGCAGGCTACAATAGGTTAATGATTCTACTGTGTCCACCGGAGAAATCTACGCAGTTCCACTACCCTCTCGATCCTAAGAAAATACGCTCAGAAGGCTCTATGCATGCACAAAGACACCACTTACCAGAGGAGTGACAGGCAAGACTTTTACCGACACGGAAAAAAATACTAAAAGAAAAACGGAAATCTACCTATTTTCCGACTGGGTTTGCCATAGGGCAACCCAGTAAAAAGAGGCGACACATGGGTATTGACAAAACAGAACACTTAGTACACTTAATGGCGATCTTGTAAATAGCTAATGATTAAAGGCTTTCTCTTTTTCCTAATAAACTCCGGGAATGCTTCTTTGTTTCAGTAAACTATACATATCTGATATTCAGATTCAAAGACAGCGCGGATCATTATCAGCTTCTGCGCAAAGTCCCCTACGAGAATTTAACTAAACAATTATATCAAAAGTGGCCTATGTAACTCTCTTGTCGAAAAAATACATAAACTACATACGGTGGGTAAAGAAATGAACGAGGCGGCATTTACCATAAGCCCTTTAAGAATTTTAAAGGTCTCAAAAGTTTTTTTTAGTGACTTTAAAAGTCGAGCATTACAGCGACCTTGAAAGTCAAGCAATTTTGAGACCTTAGAAAACGAACTTTTTAGTGACCTTAAAAGTCGAGCTTTTTACAGACCTTAAAAGTCGAGCGTTTTAGAGACCTTAAAAGTCGAGCTTTTTAGAGACCTTAAAAGTCGAGCTTTTTAGAGACCTTAAAAGTTGAGCTTTTTACAGACCTTAAAAGTCGAGCGTTTTAGAGACCTTAAAAGTCGAGCGTTTTAGAGACCTTAAAAGTCGAGCTTTTTAGAGACCTTAAAAGTCGAGCTTTTTAGAGACCTTAAAAGTCGAGCTTTTTAGAGATCTTACAAACCTCGACTTTCAAGGTCTCTAAAACGCTCGAGTTTTATGATCACTAAAATGCTCCACTTTTAATGTCTCTAAAAACCTCGACTTTTAAGGTCTCTAAAAAGTTCGACTTTTAAGGTCTCTAAAAAGCTCGACTTTTAAGGTCGGTAAAAAGCTCGTTTTCTAAGGTCTCAAAAATGCTTGACTTTCAAGGTCTCAAAAATGCTCGACTTTTAAAGTCACTAAAATGCTCAACTTTTGAGACCTTTAAAATTCTTAAAGAGCTTATGGTAAATGCCGCCTCATTCATTTCTTTACCCGCCGTATGTATATTATGTAATTTTTCGACAAGAGAGTTACATAGGCCACTTTTGATATAATTATTTAGTTAAATTCTCGTAGGGGACTTTGCGCAAAAGCTGACAATGATCCGGCAGCGCTTGCACAATGAAGTATTTGCCTAGGTAAAGGCCGCGATCTAAGGGATTTAATTAGATGCAATCCCACTACACCATGGGCGCAAAGTTTATTTATAATTTCATGTTATTTTACGTGAAAGTGCCTTGCGAAGTTATTGCCATTCCTCCTGTGCCTGGTGGAAATCGTTAGTCTACTAGAGAAGAAAGCGAACTTTACAGTGTACAGCTGTTGTTTCTTTTCCAATGGCTTAGGGGTTTGTGCACTTAAGGTTTGAAATCAACAGTGCCCAAAATGCTGGGAAATTACTACTTTGCTATTGTTGGTCCTTTTGACAATCCAGTATTTGAAATGGAGTTCAATCCAAAAAGTATGGATTCTTCGCAAAGCCGGGACCAAAGTTATAAGGTTCGTATTTCATGGTACTTTACGATTGGAAACTTGGTGTATCTATGGCGTTGGTTTTACATGAAATGCACCAAGGCTCACAACCCTTGTCCAGCATGGAGACAACCGAACTAAAATATAGGGAAGATACACATGTGTCAGTTTACAAACATTTTTTTTGTTATTCAAATGTGCCAACCTCGGGAACAAAAGATCCTTTGTTTCAGAAGCCAGTGAGGCTCTGCTGGCTGGCACATTAATGGCAAAATTAATTATTATAGGTGGCATCAATGATATCTTCGCTATATGCAAAAAACGTGCACACAAAAAGCTTCAGATGCACATCCACACATACGTAGAGTACAGTACCGTGAAAAAGTAAGTTGGCAATCCCTCAAAGCTCGATCCGTAAAGCTTGATTCTCGATCCTCGATTCTTGAAAACGTTGCGGATCGAGGCTTGAGTTGAGTTTCAAGACATTCAAGGGCTTTTGAGAAATTTTCGAGACAATTTTCTAGTAAGTATTCTATTCTAAACTCTATTGTTTCGCTTTCGAGAAGTTATGTTTCACCTTGAAATCTCTGATCGAGATCTTCCAAAAAAAAAAACAAAACAAAAACTCAAGGGTGTCTCTAAACTCGATCCTCCATCCTCGATCCTTGGTTTTCGAATCTCGCGCCTTGAAACCCGATCCTCGATTCTTGAAAACATTGAGGATCGCGGATCGAGTTTCAAGTCAAGACTGTCAACTTAGTTTTGCACAGTACTGTATTTAAGAGCCCACAGTACCCACTGCCTTCCTTTTGTTAAATTATCATTGCACATTTGAATAGATTTTAAAAATAGGGAAGATATCTGTTTACAAGCACTGCTTTTGTTATTCAAATACATGTATGCCAACCACAGGAACAAAACACCCTTTGTTTCGACAGCCAGTGAGGCTCTGGTTGGCACGTTAATAATATTATTACAATAGGTGATGTCAACAATATCTTCGCTATAGAAATTGATCATGAGAGAGTGTTTCGCAATCTCAATTCTCTCTGTGAGCCATCTGGAACTATCCACACCACACTTTCACTCAAAGCTTGTGCATATAAACCATTGCATCTTTTCTTTACAAAAATAATGAGAATTTTCAGTGAACAGCGCCTCACAAGGATTTTTGACTGTTTATGAAGTTAAAAGAGACTATCACCCAGAGTGGCTTGTCTAAACTGTTGATACATGTATGTTGTGACAGCACACTCATACTTGCCAGCTGTCATTGAAAGGACGAAACCTTTGCAAAGTTTCTGTGAATTTCACTTACTTATCGAAGCCAAAAAAGTATTAATTAACATCACTTTAATCAGGAAAACCCTATTTTGCATCCACTTTCAACACACTTTGATATCAACACTTTACACAAGGCACTCAGGGTGATAGTCTGTTTTAACTTCATAAACAGTCAAAAGTCCTTGTGAGGCAAGTGTTCATTGACAAAGTATTCTTTTTAAGGAAAAGATGCAATATTGTTTACATGTATAAACTTTGTGAGCAAAGGTGTGCTTTTGATGTAGTCCCAGATGGCTCACGGAGAGAAATGAGATGGCAAAACACTCTCTCATGATCATTCTATTTAAAAATATACCGGTATCTACCGGTAATTCAAATCTATGAAGCTGTAGATCCAAAATAGGTTTTTCTTGATTAAAGTTTTGGAAATTTTGCTTTCAAGGAAATTGGTTATCAACAAAATTAACATAATGAGGACTGTACTGTGTATTATTGATGCTAACATTTTAAAAGAGAGTGATTTCTAGGGTACTGATAAATAATTTCTGTGATGGGCCTTGTCATATTTAAGAGGTTTTCATGTGTCATGAAAAGAGTAATCCTTACCATCAACAATGGGTGTCTCGAAAACAAAGACCCTAAGCTACGACCCCTAAAAACCCGAAAACTCAAACATGCGGAAACAAAAAAAGTACCCCAAAACCCTCAATTTGGCTAACCCTAGGCCTAACTAGGGGTCTTTAATTTGGGCTCTTAGGGTCTTCCTTTTCGAGACACCCCCTCAACAATGCATTTGTGAAGTAAATAATCAACTACAGTACCATACGTATTTGTTATCCAATGTACTTTTAATCCTCAGAGAGATGATCATAGGCATCTCAATCAGTTTATTGCCCATGCCGCCTTAGACCTTGTTGATGAAACCATGTGGACTACAAATAGCATGTAAGTGTCTTATTTTACGATGATGCATGTAAATCACAAGAAACATGTATCACAAAATAATACTAAGTTGATTTCTTTTCATTGTAGTTCAAAACCAAGAATTTTGCAAGTCACAACGTTATAGGTTCTGGTTAACCCATTGACCCCTGGGAGTGAAACTTAACAGATTTTATTAAAATAATTTTTAAACTCGGAAAATTCATCACACATGCTCCGTCTATGTAAGCTTGCAATTGAGAACTTTTCTGTGGTCTAGTTTGCTAATTTACGTTTTTTATTAATTTTGTCAAACACAGGTACATAAAGCATGTTGACAAGTTTAATGAATGGTTTGTGTCTGCTTTTGTTACAGCCTCTGATATCCTTTGGAGAGAACTAACTGTAACTTGGTACATGTAGTGATCTATTACTGTAGCCAGTAAAGATTAAGGATGCCATTAAAAGTTGCCACTAGAAACAGAGCTTTTTGTTTCTACACAAAGAGCTCAATTTCCAGAAAACTAAGACCAACCCATCCAAAAAAGACAGATTAAAGAGCGCTTGTTAATTCTTTGTATTGTCTAATCACCTGCAAAAAATCAGCTACTTTTGACAAAAACAAAAAACAGTGAAAAAGTCATTCAAGATGTTTGCTTATCTTTTATTGTTTGCCTGAAGCTGTTTAATGGTGTTGAATGGAAAGGGGTGGGTATTTGGGTTACAATGGGACAAAGCTGAAGACCTGACATGCCCTGCCCTCAAATCTAAGAATCAACTTTGGAAATTAATAGACTTACTCATACACTCTTTTTTTTATAAGAATACATTTTATAAGAATATGAAGGCTGAAATTTGCAAAATTTTAAGAATATTTTAAGAATAAAGCCGAGGCTGAGATTTCAAGT
The DNA here is from genome assembly GCA_949126865.1 of Montipora capitata. Lineage (NCBI taxonomy): Eukaryota > Metazoa > Cnidaria > Anthozoa > Scleractinia > Acroporidae > Montipora > Montipora capitata. Next base: position 44,047,540 of record OX421450.1, read on the forward strand.
GAAAGGATAGATATAATTTTGTCCGTTTTAACATGTTTTTAACTGAACCGTATAAGATTATTCCTTTCTCTGAACGGCGAAGCTAGCCAACAAAACGAAAAAACCTGCACCTAGCTATAGCAAAATGTTCAACGCTAATGACAGTTCGATGAACGGTACAGGTAATACATAATTTATGTTCAGTATACAGCACAAAAGACATAAACTAAACCGCAAAAAAGTATTATGGCAAATTCTTTCCTTTTTAAAACCGATCTAGATACCAAACACTTGTAATTGGTACCCCAATAAAGTCTTAAACGGAAATGTCATAAGCTGTAAAGAGTAATCCACGAATATTTTCAGCCTAAGATCGGCAGAAAAATGAGAATATTCCGCCTGGGCCGGAAAAACAACATTCTTATAAAAAAAAGAGTGTACTGGTCCTAGATTGACCCCTTCAAATTTCCGTTTGGCATCCTTCCTTTAAAACGATATAGCTGGAACACGCCTTCTGCCCAATCAATAGCTTTATTAAAATTTGCTCAAGCCAGGAACGTTCTTTCTGCTCATCTTTTCCATCTTGAAAAATGCTGCTAGTGCTTTTTGCTGCTTCATAGCTTATCTCAATGTTAACAGCAGTGATTATTT
>OX421450.1:44053169-44085669 GCA_949126865.1 Montipora capitata
TACGGCAGCGTTTTATAGCCAGAGATCAATCAGACCTCCCGTTTGACCATATCAGTCATGTTGTTACATCTGTTTGTTCTCTATTGGGAACAATTATGAAGATCAAATATAAGTTTTGGGAGAATTTGAGCTGTTTGAATTGAGAGCAGTTGTAGCAATGAAAAATCCAAGATGGCGGCGCCGATGTGCATAACACGAACGGCTTGCTTAAGTTCACAATCGAGCTAACCTCTAACGGCAAACGACTAACCGCAAACCAGTCTGCGGTTTTGCGGTATATCCCGAAAACTTCGGTGCTAAAGGTCTTTCTTCTCTCTAGTTTACGTGAAACGTGAAACGGTCGTCAACGTTTACAACTTTTTTAGGGAGCTTTAGATTTTACGACGGCGACGGCAACAACAACGGCGCAAAACAATGATATCATTGGTTAAAAGAGCATAAATTATCGTGCTGCACGTGCAGCACGGATTTTAGGACGAATTCTTGCGGTACTCTGCATAAGGACGACGTGAAATTACCAAATTTGAGGTTTTGACGACAACGTAAGCATGCAACAGAGAATCTTTAATTCTGTATTTTCACTTTGTACTTGCTCGTACCAATTTATTTTTAGGATACTTCGCCCAAATTGTAAGAAATGAACGAGATAGAATAACCACGAAAGAATTATGATAAAGCAAAGTGATATTTCGAGGTGACGTTTTCGTTGAAGTCGCCGTCGTAGATCTTAAGGTCCCTATTATACCATTACCGCGACTGCGCGTATGTTGGCTGTGGCCAGAATCCGTGTTCTTGGTGCTGACCAAAAGAAAAGCGGACTCAGGGGACGAGAATGATAACCAGGTGTAAGAAAACGATCACTCGAAGTGGGGTAAACGTTGATCATTCCTTGAGGTGAGCGCTGCCTATATTCTGATCTTTGGCGCTGTAGGGAACCAGGGATCCGAAGAAAAATCAAGCAGGGTCAAGAACCAGCACAAACTGGGCCCACTAATGTGAACAATCGGGATATGAATACTGCAGCCCGAAACTTTTCTTGTGCCACAATTCCCTCTATATCTTGAAAACGAAGTGCTCCTAAGCCATTAAAGTTCGCAATCATTTTTCTTTATGTTTCCTTGAAAGCTTTGTAAAAGACCGGCTTATCAAAACAAGCGGATGGCAGTTTCGTAAATGCCTCTTCGGGCCCAAACAGTTTTCGGGACTTTCGACCAACTGACCTAGGTACCCTGTCCGCATTGTGGACACCTACCACCGCGCCATTCTGGCCATTCTGGCCATTCTGGCTTCCCTTTAGCGTATAACAGGGGGTATTCCGACTTATAGATGGTCATGCATCAAGGTAGTTACCCCTTCTAATTCAACAAAACTTCGAAGGGGTTTAGTTTCAATTTTAAAGAAACTATTGCTGCGGCGGTGGTGAAGTGAAACAACGAAAAGAGTTTGTCAAATTAGTTGATATGGTAAATTGACCACCGTAAAGAAATCGAAAGCTGACCTTTCGAGCGTTAGCTCTTGACCAGGGAGAATTAAAAAATCAGGGAATTAACATCATCGCCGGACTTCGGTGAACTGACGAGTCCTGTTGGTCGTGTCGTGGACGTTGAAAAGAAATTCTGCAAAGCGTGTGGTGTTTTTTCTTGCGTTCGCATTCTGTGGATTACGCAGTAGAGTTGCTGGAAGTTCGTGCCCCGATTATTTTAGCCTGTGAGCAGGCTCCTTGTAAGTTCGTGGCGGCCAGACTGGCGTGCGTCTAGCCGCCATGAACTTACAAAAGAGCTTCGCCGCTCGCATAACTCTAACCGCCCCGAACTTACAAAGGAGCCTGCGAGCAGGCTACGATTCACTTCTCCCGGTACGTGTACTCTGTGGGTGTTGTAGAATCGTTAATGACACGCACGATTCGCTTTCATCAGCAGGTGGCACAAAGGTAGTTTCTTAGAGGACCACGCGCGCAATTCACTGAAGAACAAATGCTATTGTACGTTGAACAATCAGAGATAAGAAGCCGTGTTCAATCGGAGGAACGATCCAAATAATTGAAAGCATTTGACGCAAAGGTTATGGTTCAAGAGAGGTGACGATTTGACAAGCGGTTGGAATTAGAGATAACTCCAGGACACTCGACTCGCTTACATATGCGCAGACTTGCGGCGACTCCCTGCGCGAAACACCAGTATTCTGTTTGTTAACACAGAAGAGAACGTATAGATTGAAAGACAGTTTTATCCCACGGGGATTTCTTTAACTTTGTGGTTTTATTGAAATTATTAGATATTCTTCTCCGCCCATCTTGGTTCCATATGTCTAGCAGTGTGGAAATCCCATTTTAATGAAGCTTCATTTTCACGTAAGCTGCATTTTCAAAGACGACAATGGTAGCTATGTCTGTACGTTTATATGGGCAAGCGGAGAGGCAGCGTGATTACATTGAAATTATTAGATTGTCTTCTCCGCCCATCTTGGTTCCATATGTCTAGCAGTGTGGAAATCCCATTTTAATGAAGCTTCATTTTCACGTAAGCTGCATTTTCAAAGGCGGCAGTGGTAGCTATGTCTGTACGTTTATTTGGGAAAGCGGACAGGCAGCGTGCCAATATGAAGCCGCAACAACTGACGAAAGACAAATAAATAAATAAATAAATAAAGAGATAACGTCCCATATCAGAGAAGCGGCAGAAAAGAGTTTGACACTAAATGGAGTGGAATCATAGCCTTTGGCTTTCCAGCTGAAGCAACAGAAATTCAAATCATCGGTATCGTCAGAAATCTCGTCAATAAGTTTCGAATAAGGACGGCACTCTGTGTTATAGTTGTGAATATTATCAATCGGCGCGCTTTCAGTTTATCGTTTAAAACTGACGCAGATTTTGCGGTACAGCTTTTGTGTTTTTTAAAATCTATTTCACAGCTAAACCGTTACTCTAAAGTAATTAAGCGATTGTATGCTGTCTTAAAGCCTACATTAAAAACGAAAGATCACTAAAAAGGCTGTACCTATCTCTTGTTAAAAATAAATAAAATTAGATATGCTTCTTCCCGGAATGCGCGCTCTTTTTAAGCCGCCTACAAAAATCGACTTTAAAAGCAATAAGCGAATGCGTATTGACAAAGAATTCAGTATCTAGCATATGCATTCAGTCCATTGTCCATTCAATCAAAGACAAGAGGGTAAGACTACCGATAAAAGGGCCAATACATTTGTTAAGCTCTCCATTCGCCTTTCATTTAGCGATAGACCAGGACGACCCAAAGCGAACACAGTGATCAATCATGGAGCTGCATTTTCCTGGGCTCGAAGACCTTCACATTAAGCGACCCTTGAACTCGTTCATGGTCTGGGCAAAGGAGCGAAGACGGCAAATGAACAGGGACAATCCGAAAATGCGAAATGCGGAGATCAGCAAAATCCTTGGCGAGGAGTGGAAGCAGCTGTCAGACGATGTGAAAAAACCGTTCATAGAGGAAGCGATTCGCCTCAGGCGCCAGCACAAGATTGACCACCCGAACTACCGGTACAGACCGCGAAGGAAAAATCGTCTTGAGTCGGGTAGCGCAGGTGAGATGGTTCAAAACAGCGATCGTTACCGCCAGCAATTTGCGCCGTACCCTAACACGCGTCCAACATCGTCTGGATTCCTAACACACTCGATACCACAAGATTACAAAGCTGCGATGTTTCCACCAAGATACGGCCTCGAAAATCACGGGTTTGTTGGTACCGAGCGCGTTTCAAAGCCGGTGGGCAGCGCTTCGGCAGGTTACATTCCTCCGTTTCCAGTTCGACCTTCCGACCTTCCGCCCTGGAATGGCTATCTGTCCCCTACTTCTTCTCCGTATTACTTCGAGCCTTCTCGGTTCACACTTCCGTGTGAAAACTCTGTCAGAACGGGTACCATCCACCCAGGAAGCATACCACATCCCAGAGACAAACTACCAAGTCCCACCAGTCAAACCATGAGCAGACCACACACTGCGTGGCCTTACTTTGCTTCTAAAGCGGAACTGCAATATGCTTAGGAAATTATTTGGTTTTTGCTCAAAGAAACAACCACCCATATGTATAAGTGACGCAAAGAGCAAAAAAAGACTGTGATCCAAAGTTTATTGTACGCTTTACAAAGTTATTTGATTGTAAATTAATTTCTTCGTGTTTGTAACGGGCACATTATGAGGAAGAAGTTATTTATCCGGCGTTAACGTGAATTGTAATTTCTCGTTGTTCGGTGTTTGTTGAAATAATTAAAATTGAATTGAGTTTATCATGTTGTGATTCAGTGTTTGTTTTTGCTCTTACGAAATGCAGAGGAACAGCAGTAATCATATTTGCTTACGGAAGAAAAATCTATATGTCTGGCAATTGTATTAACCGACTCTAACAGAAGAAAACTACGCGGTCGATTTCTCAGTCTAGCTGAATTTTTTTTTTCGCAGTTAATCGCGGCGCAGATTGTAAGTTTTTTGCTACTTAATGATTTGATCTGGATATCCTGTTGGTAATACCCAAGTCTTCCCGTACGAGCTATGAAACCCGACGCTGTGCATCCAAAAGATGATGTTCCTAGTGTATTGAGGAGGATTTGTATTTCTTTGGTGTGAAAATAACTTTGTCCAAAACAATTTAACACGTGTGGCTATTGAAAGATCGGATTCTTAACCTCGCACGTCCAACAAATTGAAAGTTTTTTTTATTAAGTCCGCCACAAAAAGCCTTCTTTCAGCATAACCTTTTCAAAAACTTATTCTTGTTAAAGACTTATCGGATTTGATTTATTTTCCGGTGTTGTATTCATAAAACGCTTGGTCGATTGCAAGTGTATATTTATGTCCTTCAAAGAGCTTATAAAACCAATGATTGAGAAAATTTGGCGGTTTATACAGACTCACTTAAGATCGGAAGAGAACAAAAAACTGCGCCTAAAAGAATGATTGCCGATGGACCATTGAAAGGCTCTAGACAATAAAGAACCACGCAAAAAAGGCTTTTACAACAGTGTGTGATCACTGGTACTTTGTTAGCAGGCGATTAGCATTAATCTAACGCACGGAAACGAAGTGATCGGAAAATGAGATCACCTCTTTTTATCGCTGCAGTGAGCTGTAAATCGACCAAGGAATCCATGTAATAAAGTACTCACCATGACCAGGAAAAAAAACTTTAATGTTTGTGTTTTCGAAGAATAAATGTTTGTGCAGAAACAACGAAAGTAAGAGAGTTCCATGTGATGAAGCAAAATTCACTCCTTTGTTCTTTCTTAATGTTTTGTGTTTTAGCAAAAGCAAGCTGATTTCCTTTACAAACAAAACAAGCACTTGTCAATCGCAAAAGCGTCGGATATAATTAAACCATAAAAAACGAGAATTACCAGAAAAAATTAATAACTGAAGCTAGAAAATTTGAAACCCAACTGCGCGCGCCTTGTTGAAGCGCCCAGAATTATTGATAATATTCCATTTCACTCTGTGTTCACTTTTAAGTGTTTCGTTTTGGAGTTGATCTCAATAGCTTTGCCAAACACCTGGCAAACCGATTGCTTGGAGTCTACAGTAATCGAGTACTTCTTAACAACATTGAGGAAAAAAAAAGGAAGCCGTGAATACGGATTGATTTTCTATAAAAGTTTACCCAAGTGTAGAAAAATTCGCCTGAGTCGATTGTGGTAATCACCTTTTACTAAAGAGCAGAAACCCTTCGTTCTTTCAATAGAATACACAGTGAAAAATAACTCATTTCAGAGGTTTTCTACAACGTTTGCTTTGCTTTAAGCGATAGCATTTGAGATCTTCTTTGTTCGGCTTATTGATACCATAAATTGTTCTCTTTTTTTTTAATTCTCGCTTTAGCATGTGTTCATGAAGAATATCGTTTAATCCTTAATTGTTTAGGTAAATTCCAGTCATTAAAATCATTTCCAGGCATAAAAACCAGGAATAGATTTCAAAATGATAATATCTTCCAATTCAAATCTTTTGATGGGCCGGGTGTTTGTGCATTTAAAATTAACAGAAAAAATACGCTCCTACAAAACTACAAAAAGACAAGTTTTTCAAGATGCTTCGTCAATCTTGATCTCACCTTTCATCGACTGGATATCGCTAATCTGTTGATCAATATTTGATTTTCTTATCATGAACTTGTGAAAAATAACAGATTGAAAATACAGGTGTTTGTCTCTAAAGAACTTACATGGAAGGTTGACTATTTTTTTAAAAAGCTTTACAATTGAAAATAGTATATTTAACATGTTAAAAGACACCGCGTTCATTATTACAAACGAAGCCTCGTATTCGATTTAAACACACCGAAAAACGACATTTGCTGAATCATTTTGGGGTTAAATATCACTAAAATTGTGATCAATTAAAATTTATCACTAATATTGTAATACCGAATAAACGAGGATAGATAAGGCAATTGATGCAAGGCTGTTACGTACTTTTGTTCTAATAATTATAAATCGGAACAATTTTTTTCCTGAAAGTTAAAGATCTTCTAGTGATCTATGACTGGCTTAAATGAAACTATAGTTGCTAATATTTGAGGTACACTCCGCCTTTAGCTTTGGCTTTTTTTCCATATTTCTCGCAAAAAAAAAATCGTTTTGGTAGGTTATAATTTGTTTTTTGAAAGCTGCCAATGCCACATGTTAGGCCCTAATTTTCCTCAATTTCATTGTTTCAGTTACCAAATATTGCTTTTATGATCGATTTATGTTAAGTTTTAGTACTATGAAAATGAAAATTCGGACCACTTTGAAAGCTCCGACTTCTTTCAAGATCCATAAAACGCTGGCGGTATAATGTAAAACCCAATTTACAAAGTCATCACTCGCATAGAAATTCGCATTGGACAGCGTCTTTGCCGAGGCAATAAAAGAAAACTAGAGTGGATTATATCGAATTCAAAGTGCTCTCCCGATCGTTCAGAATTTAAATTAATCGATGGTTTCAAATGTAAGTTATACATCATCGAAGGTTTATGCACTGCTGTTAAATTTCACGTGATTGAAATTGTCTTTAAAACGGTTTGCTGCGAATTAGGGAACGAGTTCTTCATTTATCTTTGATATCATTTGTAATCATAAAAAAATTCCAATTTCCTCGATTGTGATTGGTATAAAAAATTCCAATTTTCCACTAATTCGCTTGCCAAGTTGTTATTGGCCAGTTCAATAAGCCAATCACATTCGAAGTTGTAGTTTAAGTTAGCCAGTCATAACCTTGGTTTCAATCACCATAGAAACAGTGTACAGATAACTTGGCTCTTCTTTTTTTCTCGGAAATTGCAATTTTTATGACTACAGAAATTGGTAAGAGGAGTTCGTGTCGTCCAATTCGGTCTGTAATCATACTCATGATAAGCAAATCGGACTCCCGCAGACCGAATTGGACTCCACTCAGTCCATTTCATGTAGTTGTCGATCTCCGATGAGGCCGGAAGGTTAAAGCATTACCAAATCGCCTTTTTTCCCCTCCGGGTCGTTAAGAAGCGTTGGGCGTACGTAATTTGGGTAGTTTCTTTCTGTTTTCAACCATTTTAAGGGACGACGGATGTGCATTAGATTTTTTTGTACCTTGAGTCATCTTAGAAAAGCAAAGAAAAAAAATCACGGGTCCCCTTGGTAACAGTGCGAGCTCCCGCGTACGTAGGAAGTGATCATGAATTAGTATCACCCAACTAGTGGACTAATGCAAATCCTGCATTTTGATTGGCTACGCTACTAGAGGACTTTTAATAATAGCCCTCGAGTAGCGAAAAGCGTGACGATTTCTTTCGTTTTATTCCCAAATAAATATTTCATCAACTTGCATTTGCTAACTTTGTTATTGCCTTTTCTGTCCGACTAGTTGGGTGATACTAAAACAATTAGACCCTTCGCCCTCAAGGGCCACGGGTCAATAGCCCATTCGGCTTCGCCTCATGGGCAAATTGACCCGTAGCCCGCAAGGGCTTGCGGGCTACGAGTCTAATTGTTAATTAGCAACCAAGGCCCAAGAGAACAAAGACTATGCCATTTATTCCTATTTTAGTTCAGGATTAACAATAACTGCAGTGAGATTTTTTGAAAACAGCAAGGTAACGCTCGGAGTAGTCTGGATATGACTTTCACGCTAGTCACCCGGCCGAGTACAGTTTTACTACGAAATGTAATTTCTATGTTGTACATAATAGGGACCTTAAGCAATATGACGACAACGGCGACGAGAACGTTGCCTAAAAGTATTATTTCCTGTTAGAGCGGTTTTCAATTGAGTGTCGAAAGTACTTAGCGAATTAGTGTGGTTTTGCATTACTTCATTCAGTGATTAGTTCAAAGTTCTCGCGCCAGTTTTTCAACCAATCAGAAGTGAAACCAAGACCAATCGTGGCTCGCGCGTGCACATTTTCCCGCGCTTTGTGTCGGCTTCGTGTAATTACTTCGAGTTTTGATTGGTTTACTGGATTGTCTCCGTCCTTTTTGATCGGCCAAAGCAATTACTTTGGTTTTGGTTTTACGACACTCATTTGAAAACCGCTCAATTGTAATTATTTTGCGATTACTCAAAGTCTCCCGGCGTGGAAAGTGTGTGTCAGCATTCCAGGAATAAAACTTGATTTGAAAACGCTGTAGATATTTTGAGGGAAAATTGAAAATTTATCGTCAGGTGCTCACGTTCTCCACATAACCTCAAATTTGGTCGATTCACGTCGTTGTCAGGGCGAGGATGGCATAGAAACGCACGTGCAGGGAGTGCAGAGCTTTTGTTTTTGTTCAATAGCCCAATGGGAGGTTTTCACGTCACGTCATCGCCGCCATGTTGGTCGGGACGAAAACAAAAGGTCTCTCATTGGCTCCTTTTGTTCGTCCACCAGCAATTGTACATTGCAGCATTGTTATCTGTGTCTTAAGAGATTGGTTGCAAAGCACCAATTCAGTTTTGTGGCGCTCTCGTAGCCATTGTCGTCGTTGCTTAAGCTCTTTATTATCGCCGCTAGCACTTTCGTCTTGTTCGTGATTTCCTGTGCTTCTAGTTTGCTTTTTTCGCAGGACTCCAGAGGTTCTAGTTATCCCCGCCTAAAATTACAAAACGCAAAAGAACATGAGATATAGACATGAAAGGAAATAAAAAACATTTCCTACTGGTTTTCATTGTTGCCCAAAATATTTCCCATTTGGCGCACATACCTAGAAACTCCGTCAGTTCATCTTTCACTTGTTTTTTTGTACCGTCACAGAAATTAAAGAGATCTTTTTAAAACGCATTTCGTGCTTAAGGGGGTTTTTTCTTAACTACTTGCCCGGTTACTATGTAAACTTCCATCGGCCATTTCTCAGGTTTTAGAACGGCAATAGGCAACCCGCTCGGTAGTCTCCTACGCAGCCGTTCTTTGTGTGGTCACTGGGGAGGAGCGTTGCGTGACCACACAAAGAACGGCTGCGTAGGAGACTACCCGCTCGGCCATATGTGGTTTATTGGTGAGCACTCTCAGTTAATGGTGTTGACCATATTTGGTGAAGTCAGGTGACCACAACAGAAAAAAAAAATACAAAACTAACGTAGGATACATTTTGAACGAATAAAATTCACTTGATCAGACGTAAAACTTCATTAGCGTAAGTGCTACGTATTGGTTTGTTGCAATTTTGAATTTTATTAAGATATTAATTTATTGAGAGTTGTGATCACAGATTTCTAGCAATTATGCTTGATCTACTTTAAAAACTGTAATCCGATACGAAGGATTCTTCTTTCTCATCGTCTGAAAATAATTGCGTTGCGACCCCTCTCCTCTGACTAGGCTTTTTTTATTCGAAACCCGGGCTTTTACTCGGATGAAGACTGGAAGTAGTAACCTATGCGCATTCTCGCATTTCAGTTCAAATTCAACAATTTCACAATTCAGATTTTGTCCCTTCGTGACCTGTAACTTGCAATTTCGTTGGCATTTTTCGCATTCTTGCCTCCTGAAATTCGGTACCAGTAAACACAAACACTTACATCGTGTTGGTAGTTGCCTGATTTAAGTCGTGTCCATATATCATTTTAAAATGTTTTGCAGTCGACTTGTAACTGTGTGCGACAACGCGTTGGGTTGATTTTCGTCTTGTCCAACTGGACGCTAACTGCTGATTTATGCTTTCGGAGAGAGCAATAATTTCTTCTGCGGTAGCTATATCGCTCGAATTTTCCTCAAGAAATATATTTCGGTCTGCGTGCTTTGCGTAGAATTTACGAATTTCTTGAAGAGTCATTGTGCCCGCCGACTGACAGTTCGCATCGGACCATCCGGCCATCGCTTCAAGAAGGCAAACGAAGCTGATAGCGCCTTCAAACTACGCCTAGGCATAGCTTTTAATTAAACTTAAGAAAAGGCAATGTCCCAAACAAGAACATAACCAAAGGAACATGGGTAAATAAATCTTTTAATCAAGTTTTCAGAGAGTTAAACTTTTTCATATTTCCCGCAATTCTTGGCGATCGCTTGGCGGGCGGCACTTGTTCCACGAGAACAACGCTGACAATTAGCTGGCAGAATTTTGTTCTTAGCAACAGGCTTGTAGTTAAGAAGGACCCCCCTTAAAAAAGGGGAGCATTTTTATCTAATCAAGTCACTTTGTTTGCGAACGTCGACAAAGATTGTTTTAACAAAAACCGCTGGTCAGCAACCTGGTTCTGGTCATTGCTGTCTAAGATCTTCCTATGGACCTACTCTAATGATATATTCTTTGATTGCACCTGAAGTCACGGCGGCCATTTTGGTGGAAAGAACAATAGTGAAATTATGCAAAATTTGAGCTACATTTTTCTATTGTTTTGTCATCAACATGGCCGTCTTATCACGCGAGTACAATCAAAGAATCCATTTATTTCATTCAATACCGATAAGGTATGATCTTTTCTGATTCCGCTTACGAGAGAAAAGAGAAGACAAATAAACCCCCCTTTCTTACTTCCAGAAGTGTTCTCCTCGTCAGTATCGTCATCGTCTATAAGTCGAGAGGTGGCGTTCACTGTGTTAGCGGTCGGAGTTTTACTTGTGCTTGGGGCTGCAGTCGACCAAGCTGTTGCAACGGGATAGGTTTTGTCGTTACAATACAGTTTTTGGACGTCGACTCATTCATTTGACCAACGTTTAGCTTTAACTGGACAGTTATGTGTAGAAGGAGAAACTATGAATTTTGAACGTTTTCGTGGCGTAGCAATTTCAATCAAACTGCTCCGAAGAATATGGGCAAGGGTATTTGAAGAAAGTTGATCAGCTTAAGTTCTTGTAACACCCAATGATTGGGTAAAGCACCTATTTTAAAATGGTCTACTTTTAGCTATTGCAGCGCATATCTGCAGTTATGAGCACCAAGCAACGATTATATAACAGCATTGGCATTTGGTATTCAGCGTTCTGCAAAATATCGCTTCGGTAGCAATAGGACGAGAACGGCAATGTTGCCATGCCATGTTGGTTGACGACAACAAGATCTCTCATTAGCTTCTTTTGTTTGTCCACCAGAAGTCGTACATTTCTCTATTGTTATTGGTGTCTCTAGAGGTTGGTTGAAAACGTCCTATACAGTTGACGTTATGTTGAGAGGGGTCTCTCGCTTTGCTGAAGCAAACAGATTTAAAAAGAAGAGAATAAATTCCTGATTCCTACCTTGACAACCGAGAATTGACTCACAACGAGTATCGCTTCCCTGAAATTAAGAAATGATACAGAATCTTGAATCCTCTTGTTCATATCGATGGTTTTCACCTGACGTCACATCAGCCATGTTGCAGAACAATAGAGAAAACGTCTTTTGGGAATTTGACTCTATCACAACGCAAAACATGAGCCATGATTTTCTATTGTTTTGTGCAACATCATGGCAGTCTCTTCACGTGATTGAAAAGCATCTCTAAGAGTTACGGGCGACTGAATTAACCTTTTACTCAAGTGAAGCACCAAGGAGCGATTCTTCCTATAAAGCCTAATTAAAGCTCGGTACAAGATCCGTATCTACAGATTAGGAAGTGTTGAGGCCATTTCCTAACGCCTGGTTTTCCTTTCTATATCGTCCACTCAAGTCCCGGTCATGATATCCTAATATGCGGAACGAGCGTTATTTTGCAATGATGTCCTACGGTTGTGTATGCGAACCAGTGATGAACATAGTCAATATTAGTATTATCATTGTTGGTAGTTTAGCTAATTTTAATTTAGCTGTAGTGCATTAGATGTGTTATAATGTTTCGTAATGTACCGTGAGATACTGTAATGTACCGCAAGATAGGATATGGTAAGATATTAGTTGAGGTTACACTAGCCCTTTTACCCATGGGTAAATAGTGTTTGCCCATGGGGAAAGAACATTTTTATGTGTAACCGCTTTTCCTAGACCGAAACTGCCCTAGGGTTATTTCCATGGATACATAAAAAAGAACAAAAGAACTTCACATGACAGTTCCTGAACTGAGAAGTACGGTTTTAATGATCTGCTCCCTGAGGTGGCTTGGCCAATCAAAAAGCAGAACGTGGCTAATACACGAAGATCCCTAATTATATTAATTATACCCTTTTATTTTACCTTAAGGGGAGTCTTTTACTGTGTAACCGCATCCCCAAGGGTAACATGGAACCTGAGCTGAACCACACCCAAGACATTTACCCTCCGGACGGCCCCAAACCCAAGGTGTGTGTAACCCAGTAGTATTGTTAATTTTTGTAACTTATGTAAGATGTTGTCATATATTTTTATACTGATTTTAAAAAAAATGAAAACAGTGTATGCGAACCAGGGAGTTTTTCATTTGAAAGAAGAAATCGCGTGGATTTTTAAGCCAAAAGAAAGGGACCCCCTTTCATTCGGAGACAGAGTATGTACCATTTGCCAAAAACCGGTGAGAATTGTTCAACACAGTACGGTTTCAATTTATAATGATCAAGAACCGGTCATATGTATTTCGGTGAAAACGAAAAAAGAGGACCTCGTAGAAATTTATTCCTTCTTTACGATAAAGGGATGTCCGATGGGAAAGTGCTTAGCTACTTGAAATCCAGATTAGAATGCAATTGTTGTGAACATTGGTGTGACAAATAAATGTTGAGTTACTGAAAAGCCTTGGGAGTGACACGCGCTTTCCCAGAACACTAGATGAAGTTTACGTCGTACCTCACAATAGCACATCTCACAAGGATCTTTCCTCCACGAAGTTCCATTTGGTTTGAATTCAAGCTCAAAAATGCATCCCGGACTATTTGTACTCTGCCTCCAGACTTCAATAGAGGCGAGCTTGGGAGAAAAAAAAGAAAACAAATTACAAAACTTCATTTCATTCTCTTCAACAAGGCGTTTTAGTCCGTCCACACCAAGACCCTGAACTTCCGTTTTAAAAAACCTGTGCTCTAGAGAGCGTTTTCGAAAACGTCTGTTTGCGATAGTATTACTGTGGACGGAAGTCGAAGACGGATGAAAAAGTATGCATTTTCGTTTTCAAACGCATTAGTGTGGACGGGGTCTTAAAATGCGACAACGTCGGCAATCGTAGGGACTTTCAGATTTACGAGGCGACGTCGACCAAAACGTCACCTGAGAATATAACTTTGCGCTATCGTAAGTCTGTCGCGATTTTTCCATCTCGTTTACGTCGAGCAATATGGACGATTTATCCTAAAAATAAATTTTTACCACAATTGCTTGTAATCTCGCAATCCGATTGGCTAATTTTCCGTTGTCGATAAGAATCTAGACAATGTACGCGTCACGCTTGCGTCAATTTGTCACGCAATGTAATAGCCAATCAGGAACGCCCATTTTTGGAAATAAACCAATCATATTGTGAGAAAGTTATAGACAACGCTTGCTCTTTCTTTGTGTCATGATTTTGCTCACGCTCTGACATTCTTTAGCGTTGAATATTGTGGTAAAAGACAAATCGAAAGTGGTTCAGCGATATTCGTCATCACAATGGTCAAAATTTGTTGTGGACAAAAGACATGCATGCTCACGCTGTCGTCAAAACCTCAAATTTAACGATTTCATTTCGTTGTTGCAGAGTACCGCACGAATATTTGCTAAAATGCGCGCCGCACGTGCAGCACGATTATTTTCGCTCTTTGAACCAGTGATATTTGTCGTTGCCGTAAACTCTCAAATGAGGATCAAAACAATGCGTTCATCAAAGAAAACAATGACTTTGCAGTCCTCGCAAGTGCGTTTTACATTATGAAACTTTTTTTTCTTTTTGCCGTACTCGTCCTAACAACGAAGTGAACTGACCAAACTTGAGATAATGTGTAGGACTTAAGTACCCAACGATGGATTTTTCAATTTTCTTTCCAAACACCCTCACCATTCGAACCAATTGTATTCCTGAAATGGTGGGCACCGCCGCCCCCCACCCCTCTGCATCTCGAACGATTTGGAGTAATTTCGACTAATATAATTTAAAAAGGCTTGATTTGGGCAGATACTTTAATAATTTAAATGTATTACTAAGGTAGGGTACCTTCTTCTTCAAGACTTCAACTGTTTGCAGCAGTGATTCAAATTCGTCACAAGTGGGACAATCTATGGCAGAAAATGAAGGCGCTTTTACACTGTGCAATTTTTTGTGCAACTTGTCCCGCAAAGTGATCTTACGGGTATACAAAAATTTGGTTTTATCAACGGAGTTGATAATGTAAATTGGCCACCGTACAGAGATTCTGAGATTCTGACACTGAGAGAGATTCTGACACTGAGCAACGTTTCATGCAAATTGTCTCGTTTCGATGATCACATGAGATTAAAGGAACGTTTTCATTGGCTGGTGCCGCAAACCGTTGCGACACATATGCAAGACAGATGTTACACTGCACAATGCTTAAAAAATCGTTGCAACCGTTGCAATTCTACTTTCCGCAACGGCTTCTGCACCTGGTCTCGCAACGTTTTTGGTCCTTGCAAGGTATGTTACATTGGGCAATGACTCGTACAACTTGTCTCGCAATGCGTTGCGAGACAAGTTGCACGAAAAAGTGCACAGTGTAACAGCGCCTTAAGGCAATGATTCAGTATTTACAAAATAAAGTGGTTTCTTCATTTCTGTAAAGAAATTTATGCAACGTTTAAAGTATTTTAAGTAGAGCCATCGGAAAGAAGAAACATTTCCAGAGGAAATGACTATTATTTTTGTTGTGCGACCGAAACGCGCTTTTCGACCCTCCAGTATTATCTCTGGGAGGGACATTTTACCCGGCGAATGGACTCGTTGTGATGCCCCGAACATTTTCTATGGATGGTTTCCAAGTGACGTCACGGCGGCCATTTTGGTGTACAGGACAATGGAGCTTAAGCACGCACGTCTTTGAGACGCGGACGGCAACCTGAAGAGAACATTTCGTGTGCCAGAACAGTGTTGTCTCCCAAATTTTTATACTCATCATTTCTAATGGAGAAAAGGTGCTTAGCAACTTGAATGCGGTTATGTGAAGACAAGTCACAAGGGAAAATAGCTCACTTCCGGTTTCCGTCTGCGTCTAAGAAACACGCGTGCTTAAGCTCCCTAATGCAGTAAATTTGACGCTATTATTAAGCAAAACTAGAGGGGAAATTCTCTATTGTTTTATACACCAACATGGTCGTCTCATCACGTCGATGCAAACCAAGAATAGGGCCGCCACGCAAACAACTCTCGGGATTGGTTCAGAAAACAATGGACATAAAGAACAATACAAAAGAAAGAATGGACCATGACGGACACAGAGCTGCGTCCCGAGTGCGGGCAAGAATACAGTTGTTGTGGATAAACAAACCAACCAAGAAAACAACCGAACAAACGAACAAACAAACAACAAACAGTTGTAAAACACCTGCTTAGACCAAAGAAAGAAGAAGAAGAAGCATAGCTTGCTAAAAGGCCTTCAACATTTTTGTCATCATGCATTGGATAAGAATGATACGGATCGTTTTGAGGAGCTCCTTGAGATTGTTTCTTCAACTGTAGTTGAATGAGGGTTTCTCAAATGATGAAACCTCTTGAACGCCGCGAATGGAAGAAGATGGAACTTACGTCCACAAGTTTTGCCATCCATTTGTAACTTGAAAGTCGGGTGACAAGTGCATTGATAAGATCCGGGAGTGTTGGAGCAGTTGTGATGGCAGCCTCCGTTGTCCTGAAACAAAAGTCAATCTTAGAGGATTTTCATATAACCTTGAAAAACAAACGTAAAAACAGAACGTAAACAAAAATGCAAAACATTTAATTGGCTTATAGACCAAAAACAAACAAGCGCGAATTTTCATTGGCTTAGCGAACGCGGATGCAAACAACGCCATCTCCCCATGGAACTTTCTGGAAAGTTTCGCTTTGACGTCATTTGAAGTGCAGTAATGTGATTGGGCAATCGAACTGTTTACTGCTCATATTAGGAGTTTCCTTGTCGGGAATAAGGAGAAGCTTTGCCTTAATCTTGCCAAACATTGGTCCGTGACACAAATTGCGAACACTTTTTCAAGAGCATACAAAAGTCGCTTTAATGTGGTTTTTCATTGAGAGGCGGACATCCACGAACTCTCATAACATGCAGCTCTTTCAGACCGTTGGGGAACTGGGTTGGTGCACTAGAGAGCCAAACCATTTGCAGATGTCATTACAAAAGACGCACTTTCTCCTCGTTCTAGGCTAAATAAGCTTGATGGTAATAACTTTAATTTCATTGGATTGTCATAAGAAGTAGCTCGATTGGGATAGGGTCATTTTTTGTATGTTTCTTCGTGTCCGTTCTTTTTAAAACCAATTCCTGACAGCATGTTCAAAAGATTGAACCGGTTTGTCCTTCCTCATTGAAAAAGACATTTGGCAAGTAACAAGATCATCACATCTATACAAAGCGAGTTTCTCGCTACTGATTTACGAAGTCTGGTTCGTGACAGATGCATTTAACAATCAATGCATGAACAGAAATGAGAATGAATTTCTTTCTTACCGTTAGACACTCGTTTATATCCAGGCAGCGAGTGGGATCTTCAGAGTCCATTACAAAACCCGAATTACAGGAACAACTTATACAAAAGAAGAACGAAAATCAGTGAGGACTGACGTCACAACACAAAGGGAAAAAGTATCTAGAGAGAACTTCAAACGTGAAATGTTCGAGTGTTAACTTCGTGTCGCAACAATAGAGAAATTTAGTCTGGCGTTTATGTGAAACGTCATGAAAACATGAAAGTTCTATTACTCTAAGTTGCCCGATATCTGTAGATAAAAGTTAAAAAGCGAACCACAATGAGAAAAGTTAATTCTCTTGGCTTCTGGAAAAACGCAATTGATTTTGGCCTCATGACTGCGCCGTAACCATGAGGCTAAAATCTCTCTAATAGTCTCAATCAAAGTAGACTATTAAAGCAAAGATAGTAGTACCCACATATATGATGGTATTAAAAGCTTCAACCTTGAATGTGGGACCGTGTATAGAAAACAACAATTCCGGCAAAATCAGCGCAAAAGCCTAAAGCTAAGAATCTCAGCAGGCCGAGAGCCCCCAGATGACTTTTTTCAAACCGACGTAGAGATTTTGGGATCAACGAATGCAAGTTTATTCTGTCATAGGAGCTGATGTGTGCATGCCATTGTGACGCCCTAACCACTACTCCCTCCCCATAACCACCGAGCGTAGTGGGTACACATCAACTGAGTTATTCGCTGTAAAATCTGGTGAAAGGGTATTGAGTTTAACACTTCGCGTTAAGACGAAAAGTGTTTTCTTCTTCAAGTGAAGTCACAAGTCACTTAGAAAAACGTCTGGAGGTAAAATGATCGTTTACAACCACGGTATAAGCTAGATTCCGTTTAGCCCCCTCTCCCAACCCTCAAGACGTTTACATCACTAGAGCAACACGCACACGGTCTGACTTACGCATAGCTTCCGCGGTTGTTAGTGCAGATCTGCTGACAGCCACCGTTGTTTAATTGACACTCATCAGTGTCTAAAAAAAGACATTTGAAAGTGAGGTAAAAGTTATGATTGTTTTTCAACTCTGATTTTATCAAAATCCAAATTAACTAAATAAAGGAAAATGAAAAACCAGGTCTCAGGAAATGTCTGCCGCCACTCAGTGGCGATTGGCTGAGAGAACAATAGAACTAACAAAGACAAAATGAATTCTTCCTAAAACTGAACAACAATACGAATTTATAGCTTGCAATGACGTTCCCGAAGTGTTGATGTCAGTATCCTTCTCTAAATATTATACCGGCTGAGTTTGAAACTCAATTTGCAACATACGAGAAAGCGATGTACACTCAAATATAATGTAATTCTCTTGAGTAACAATAGTCACCTTGAGGCAGGTCCAAAAATGTGTTAATAAGCCAGCTGAACTCAAGTTTTTACGGCGTGGCTATTCTTTTCCCTCTTGGTTGTGATCCCCGACAGGTTGCCGATCTTTACAAGGGTCTCTGTAGAATTTTCTCGTCGGCAATGCAAATAAACACCTTTTTCGTTCGTCTTACATTTTCTTCTCTTCGCACATGAGCAATCCATTAAAGATACTTCCAGGAGCTCATCACTATCTCCACTAATACCTGGAGTCAAATCTTTCCCGAGTAAATTTATTTTTCGGTCCCGCGAAAAGTATCATATTTCCAATGACGCTGAGATAGCTGTTTGAATTGGCTTTTACAATAGTGTGCGTGCTGAATCTCGCAGGGAGATTGGCTGTTAAGCAGTGGGCGTGCTGAATCTCCCAAGGGAGGTCTTCTATAAATAAATCTACTCGGAAATCGAAAGGGCTGACTCCTAGAGCAAGTATGCGAGATAGAGGTTCCACTTGAGGGTCCTGACACTACAAGGTGATCATAAGATCTCTGATGATCAGAGTCTCAAGATGTCTTCATTCGAGAGAGATTTCAGAGAGGAACAAAGGCAAGGAACTGTTTTGAATTAGTTTACCTACCCACACAGGTGCAATTGCTTATCGCCGAGTATCCATGGTGACAAGTACAATTGTAGCTTCCTTCTGTGTTGGTGCAATCTTGATTGCAACATGCAGTGTTCAGTAGACACTCATCGATATCTGACGATAGAGGATAAAAATTGAATCACTAGAACTGTACGTTAAAGGGGCTCCGTCACGCTCGTGTGATTTCTTTAAATCACAAAAATCCAAAAATTATCATACATTTTGTTTACCCGAACAAAAACATGGTAACGGAGAATCTTTGTTTAAAATTTTTGCGTCATTGGCAAAAAGCTATCGTTTCCTAATCGGTCAGCCGAGAATGAAGCACTGTAGCCTGTTCCAGGCCCCCAGAAAAAAATGCGTGTGAAAAATGAGTGGGGGATTGGGTCGAGGAACACCCCACTCGCTTTTCACACGCAGTTGTTTTCGTTTTCCCGACCATCTGGGAGCCTGGAAAAGGCTAAAAGTACTGTATATTGACAGTGCATTGCGTAATGAGTTATCTCTGAAATTTGAACGTGATTTACTAAATAATCTCTGAGCAATGACGCTTTGATAATTCCAAATTTTACTAAGAATGTATTGGGTCATTAGCGCCTTTGCCGCCCAAGAATTTATAAGACTTTGATGGCTAATAACTGGCTCGTTATCGCAGCTAAAAGGTTTAAAATTGGAGATTTAACCAAGGTTAACAAGTTCTTCTAACGTTTGAAGTCAATTGTGAGTAGCATGATGCAAACTCGTATGTTAATGAAACAAATTTTTAACAAATTTTCAACAATAACGTCAGCAAAAGTTCCTTTAAAGATTGTTAATTTACCTCTGCAAGTTGTTCCATCTCTGAGAAGCTTAAATCCACGGTGGCATGCACAAGAATAGCTGAAAGAAAGAGCATAAAAATACATGGAAGTTAAGAAGGTAGGTCGTTTTCGTCAAATCCATCTCACTTCCTGTAATCCTGGCTACAGCCTCTATCCGTGACTGTTACAGTCAAGTCGATCTAAAATATTTTCATAGAAAGCTTTTGTATCCGAAAGAAATGAGTTTTAGAATCGCCTATTTTTGTTTTCAAATTTTGCGGGCCCCGCCATCTTGAATAATTTTGACGAGTTACAGTGCCCTATTGTTATTAGACAAAAGCTCTTTGTGTCAGAAGTCAGAACAATAGGGCAACCGAAACACGTCACAGTTACTAGGGACCTTAAGCGGAAGACCGTAGACAACAATGACCACAACCAGGTTGCTGACCAGCGGTTTTCGTTAAAACAATGTTTTGCTGGGGGAGATCATGCTCCCGGGCTCAGAAAACCTGGTTGTGGTCATTGTTATTTAAGGTTTTTCACCTTAAGCACGCGACAATTTTGAGACCCGGACGGCAACCGGAAATGAGCGGTTTTTCCTTTTGACTTGCCTTCACACAACCACATTTACATTACTAAGTATGTTTTCTCCATTGAAGACAATTAGTTTAAAAATCTGGGGCCGGTTCCTGGAAGAAGGAATAAATTACACCAAGTATAACAGTTATTCCAGGGATAAATCTGCTATTCTGACAGAACAGAATTTATTCCGAGAATAAAGGTATTCCTGGAATAAGGCACATTTATCCCTGGGATAGAGTTATTACACCTTTCAGGAACCGGCCCCTGGGAGATACTACTATCTACTAATGTTCTCTTCCTGTTGCCGTCCGCGTCTCAAAAACGTCGGGTGCTTAAGCTACCCGGTTTTTTTGAGTGTGTGAACCCCCAAAAAATTTTAGCCTCAATTTTTACCAGAATATATACTTTTTGCCAAAATAAGGGGGGGGGGGGGAAGGAGAGGGGGAGGAGGAGGGGGGGGGGCGAGCGCGGGCCCCTCCCCTAGATCCACTACTGAGAGTGGAGGTTCCCTTTAACAATTTATTTAGGTAATCGCAAGATTTCGAGTGCAATTGAGTGAGTGGGTTCTTTAACGTCCCATGCTACTTGATTTCCAACAAGGGTTATTAGATGGGACCTCCAGTTTATAGTTAGCTTATAGACTTGAAAGTCTAACCATTCTCTGATGCATTTACAAAGGCAGCACTTTCTCCTCAGTTATTTTGAGACCCTGAGTGTTGGTCCGGCCGGAGTAAAACTCACGACCTCCCGGTTGACAGCCCGATGCTCAACCAACTTAGTTTGACCTTATATGGCAATTAACAGTACTAAGAGTTGCTAAGCTAATTTTTTTTTCGCGGGAAAGCGAAATTTCTCTCTGAATAAAGCCAAAAAAAATCGTTTTTGTGGAAGGTTTGGATCAATTCCGACGTAGAGAAGTACGCGAAAAGGTGAGAAATGTTTTTGTGATTAGCCTGCGTCTGTCTGACCACCAGGTGGTACACGACATCGCATCTTCATCAACCTTTTTTCGATTTCGCTCGGATTTTCTAGCTTTTTTCGCTAGTATTTTCGTACTTCCAAATCTTTGGAGTTTAAGAAATTTAATAAAACAATTATTTCATTCGTGCTTGTTGGATATGAGACTGGTCACAGCCATCGAGGCGCTACGCGCCTCGTTGGCTATTTACCACCAACGAGCTCTTATGGAATAACTGTTAAATAGCCGAGATTTAGTGATCCATAAGAACAGCAGGAACCCAACATCCGAGGTTGAAAATTAACAAACTGGAACACTGGGGAATATCCCCGGTCCGACATTTGTCGCTACGAGCTTCTAGACCTTTCTCACGAAATATGGTAATTTAGGTAGACACATCCCACAGAGTTGACCGGTGAACTCCGAGTGACAACTGAGTCATAAGAATTAAAACTGAGACTTGATTTTGTGCTGAAAATACACAGTTTGAACAAAGTGACTTGGTTCCTACAACAGGTACCAGAAACTAACCCCCTCTCTGTATGCCGTCCTTTCCAAGTAACTAGGGAACTTAAGCACACGCGTATTTGAGACGCGGACGGCAACCGGAAGTGAGCTGTTTTCCCTTTTGACTTGTCTTCAGACAGCTACATTTATATCGCCAAGTGTCTTTTCTCTTTTAGAGATGATTAGTATAAAACTCTTGGGGACACCACTGTCCTGGGACGCAAAATGTTCCCTTCCAGTTGCCGTCCGCGTCTCAAAAACACGCGTGCTTAAGCTCCCTACTATGCCGCGCCGCAGGTGGCTTTGGAGCTCATTTTAGAAGAATTAAACTGGTACTAATACTTTTCCAGAGCGGAAAGAGCTAGAAAATCGATATATGTAAATAATAACATTACCTTCCATTTTCATTTACACATCTGTGATCACACCCACCATTGTCATCTAAACATTCGTTTATATCTGTACACAAGAAAAAGAACACTTTGCTTGTCAGCGTACTGAAAACTCCAAATTTCTAAGTACCTTGATTCCGCTATGATTTCCTTGAATGCTTAACACTTTAGAAATCTTCCCGTTGAAAATTTATTTTCCGGGTTTCCCCATCGCATCAAAATCTACATCTGAGTTTTTAATTCGATTTGACTTGATTTGATTTGCTGTATATCCAATAAGTAAAGCCGTTGTGTTCGGCATTTTCAGCTTGAGGTTTTAAATATTCTTTAAAAAAACAACAACAGATCTATAATTATTGTTTGAATATTTTCAGCATCGCGCAGGAAGTCCTTCCTACCTACCATCACAGTGGTGTCCATCTGCTGCAAGTTGATACCCAGCTGGACATGTGCACAGGTAACTTCCATTGGAATTAATGCAGCCTTTCTCACACTTGTTCAATGTGCATTCATCAATATCTGTCCCGTGAAAAATGGAAAAAAAAGGAGAGTTAATTGAGCACATCGTTGCATTCGCGAGGCCACGTGGCCGCGTTGTCACCATTCGGGCTTAGTGCTCGTGTCTCGAGTGTATTTGCATACTAAAAAAAGGGACAATTTTCATAAAACTATAGCCTATGTGTAGCCGTACCCTACCCCCCGAAGGAAAAAACGGGAATTATGGCCTATTCGTTTAATTTCGCATGAAAGTTATGTGCCAATAGTTCATTAATGTTACAGTTCTATGCTCAGTTACCAGGCCTTTGAATAAAAGCGAGGCTGGAGTTAACGTTGTTTTGATACAAACCTCACTGCTTTTCTTTATGTAAATAGAACTCGTTAGTATTTCAACAAAATGATTTACATAAGAAAAGCAATGAGGTTTGTATCAAAGCAAGGTCAACTCCAGCCTCGCTTTCATTCAAAGGCCTGGTAACTGAGCACAGAACTGTAAAATGGTCTATTGGCACAAAACTTGCATGCGACATTAAACGAATAGGCCATTTCCGACTTCATGTCTGCCTCGTCTTTAAAGCGACTCTAAGTGCAAAGTTTTTCTTATGATAATTAGTTTTAACGATACTATGATATATGAAATAGATCATATATTGAACTGCGGATATGAAATCAAGTGATCTGCAACCTTGCGTTGCCGTTGTCAGCAATTAACAGGGTAATTTAATTTTCTTTTTAAAGCTACGCACCAGCGCAGGTCTTTTTGTCCGCCTGAAGAGCAAATCCCTCTGTACAAGCACAATGGAAGCTGAAAAATGAAAGGACGCGATTAGAAATAGGAGGGTTTCACGTGACGTCATCACCGCCATGTTGGTGGACGAAAACAAAAGATCTCTCATTAGCTTCTTTTGTGCGTCCACCAGAAGTCGTACATTTCTCCATTGTTATTGGTGTGTTTAGAGGTTGGTATAAAACGTCCTATTAAATACTATTCAGATAAAGATATTAACGACCATTAAGTTTCGATACCCAGAAAAACGTGGAACAGAGAGTTAACAACAGCAACACATTCTTGTACTGAATACTAGAAGTGCGAGATTTTATGCACTCACTCCAAGAGAAACACTATTTATTTTGACGGCAATGTTTTCATTTAACGGTCCTCCATTACTTGGTGTGGTTCTGACAGATAAGCTCTCAGAGGGCTGGATCGAGGAGAAAGTGATGTCATTTTGCCACTAGCGTGCAGTGCCCGCGAATGCGGCTGAAGGTCGCTCCCTATACTCTCACTACAGGGCACGAGTTACAAAAGGAAACCCAGCTAATTTCTCTTAACGTTCTCCCTGTAAAAATTTACCAGTATGGGTACCGGTATAATAAGGCTTATTTTTTGGGTGTCAATTTTTGGATTATGACCATTACCATGGCAACATCACATACATACATGCATAATTGACCACTCCCCATAGGGGCTTTTCGGGGCGAATGAACACAATCACGACAGAACAGAAAATTCAACAGCAACTGTTAAGAATCCCAACTGTCGGAGGCAAGCTGGTAGGCTATTTACAAGTGCAACTGATAAGTTGAACCAGTAGGGACTACCTGGAACAAATTCAACCAGTGGCCAGATCGTGTCTTGAACCCAGAATCTCCGGATCTAAAAGCAAGCTCCCTAACAACTGGGCCACACTTCCTCCTCACATCTAATGAAATGGCCGCACTGCCTCACATCTTACGACAGGCAAATATATTCCTATTTTTGGCCTAAATTCCTTAATATTTATGCTTTCCTTCGGTGGCATTTTTTCATTGCTTGCCACATTATGGAAATCACATTGCCTGACATTTCGAAGTGGTAAAAAGTCAAGGTCGTTCAGACGGTTTTGCAAATATTCTGTAATTTGTCATTTTGCTAAATATATTCGATTAGCTCTGACAGATTGGTATTTGATAGGAACTGTATGTGGTTATAACTGAGCCAGATTTTAAAAATTTTCCGAAGGGAACGCGAAAAAATTAGGGGTTAATTTTACAGATTTGGTCACGCTGACGTCACAAAAATCCGACAAACACGCGCGTACATACTAGTGCTCAGCTTTCGCGCGGCCCTAAAACTCAAGCGAGCCTCCTTAATTAGTAAGCAGAATACGAATTTGACAATCACGCACTTCATTTTTAAGCCAGTGAGTAAATGACGTCACTTTCTCGGCAATGACGGATCGTTAAAAGAAAAAAAGAGGAGTTAAAATAAACAGTCTTCCTCTTGAAATTACTAAAAAAATTTCGCCTGTTGAGCATTCATCGCAAGAGCGTTCGAAATGTGAAGAAAAACGAGAAGTGATTTTCTTCATCATAGTGTTTTGCCTTGGAACCGTTAGTTAGTCACTCGATCAACGTTTGGTTACCAAACTATCGAACCTTGAATTCGAAATAAGCTGGGTGGTTAGTGAGAAAACAACTTAATGGTTTGATGATTAAAAATTATCAATTACCTGCCAGCGGTGTTGTTGCATATTTGATGACACTGACGACCTTCCGGTCTGGCACATTCGTCAACATCTGAAGCCAAACATCAAACACATTTGTCATTGAACTTTGAATTGTCGTGGATCTCAATGATCTCAATGATCTTAATAAAAGCGCGAGATTTAAAGCGCTGGACTGCTTGCGGCTTAAAATGTATGCATGCACAGCTCCTCTGGAGACAAACTTTTCGCTATATGAGCCTCCCTGTTTGCAAAAAGGTCCCACATCCACACATGCAAATAAACGCGCAAATTGCGAAATGTTAGCCCACTAGAAAAGAGACTGTTACGTGATACTACCTAAAGAGAATTACGCGCGTGTAATGCTTCCTAAAACAGATCGCACGAGGGATCAAGTGGGTGCGAGATTCACTTGAGTGTAAACACAATTGTGTAAGACCAGAGATGCGCATGAGTCCTTATGAGATGCTTGAGATCACATGTATGAGGTGACACGAGAGGCTTACTTGGGTGTAAGCCAAGATGTTGAAACGTAGCGCGCAAGGTGCAAGGGAATTCTTAAAGAAAGCGCTTTCTATGCACTTTAATTCCATGCACTTCGCTCTCGCGTTTTTTCTCGAGAGTGAATCCCGCGTGGCATTCGCGCGTGAAACCCACGATATAGAGAGCTTGCTCGAAACTCCTATGCAAGGAAAAAGTCGAAAACATAAATTAATCTACGAATACGTTGTTTTCATTACCTAGACAATTCTTCCATTGCGAATAATAGCCATCAGGACACTGGCACGTGTAGTTTCCGGCAGTGTTTTCACATACGGCAAGCCTGTCACACTCGTGAATCCCGTCAAAGCATTCATCTGCGGTGAAGTAAAGTAAGGTCCAATCATAAGCGACACACCTCGAGTCTTTTTAGGACTAACTTGCAATGCTACCTGTAGGTCTTCGGACACGCTGCTTTTTGTGCAGTTTACAAACGATTAAGGGAGCGATGGATGTCCGTGTCCAGAACAAAGTGGTAGAGCATTCCCCCGGCACCGCAGTGGTCATGAGTTGGAATCCCGCTGAAGCCGGCTGAATTTTTCAGGTGTTTATGTAATCTCGTACCCAGATCTCCCACAGTCACACATTTCCAGTGACAGAGTGAGATCTGGGTACGAGATTAGTGTTTATATTGCCGGTAAAATCCATTCTCAGGTTGAATCCGTTTTTAATTAGGTTAAATTTGTGATCCTCATTTTACCTAGGTTGAATACGCACTCTACCTAATCAACCCCTTATAAGAGGATTGAAAACACCTATACCTTCCCTCGAGCTTTGTCTTCCTCATATCATCACATCTTAGTTTTGTTTCGTTTCATCTTATCGGTTTCTGTATTCATACCGTGACTTACCCATTTAGTCTCAACTTTACAACAAAGTCAGGGTACTATGCACTTACCAGTACTCGAACTCGAACCATCCAGATTCATAGTCTTTTCATTATTTACTTTTGTATAAATGAGCGCAATGAAAAAATGAAATGAATCATATATTGAATTGCGGATATGAAATCAAGTGAAGCTCGCAGTTGTGAACGGAATTTTAGCAATTGCGTAGAGAAGCCTGAAAAATTCAGGACTTCAACGGGGTTTGAATCCGTGTCCTCGCGACGCCGGTGCGACGTTCTAACCAACTGAACTATGAAGAAATTGCGTTCACAACTGCGAGGATCATAGCTTTACTTGATTACTTTTGTATAAGTCAGTTGATATCCATGTATAATAACCAAAACTATTCCTAAACTGACCCTAATTTTCCTCTAGGCTTAACTTAGGGTCCAAAAAAAGTTTGTTCAATTCCGTGAAATCCAAAACTTACACTCAAAATAAACAGCCTTTGGATAAATTTCAAAGCTCAAAATTTTGCCAGTTAGGTGTTAAGCGAACACGCTTTCAAAATCTGAAGAAAAAAAGGAAATGATTTTTTGATCATAGTACCACTTTAAATTGTGCACGGGGATAAGTGCGAGCGATCAGTTCTACCTTTCGCAATACTTTCTATCTCTGTTTCGTAAATTCTCAAAGTCTTACCTATATCGAGACAGATCACATCAGTCCCATTGTCTCCAGAGTTGACATAGCCATCGAAACAATGGCATACGTGAGTACCAGGCTTGTTGAGGCACAACTGTGAACACTTCCCATTTTGAACTTGGCATTCATCAACGTCAACGCACGTCAACTCATCTTCATCTAAACTGAAGCCCGCGGGACAAGAGCAGAGGAATGAGCCCTTCGTGTTTGCGCAGGCGTACTCGCAATCTCCTTTTCCGTTGTTCGTTGCGCACTCGTCAATGTCTTTGCAGGTGCGTGAGCTGCCAAGCAAGATACGAAACACTTCCGTAAGCGAAGATATAAGAAACTGAAATTGTTTGTGTGCACCAATCGAATACATTTGAACTTTGATCAAGAGAAGATTTGATCAACTAGATGGAAATCAGCTGATTAAGATTGTCAGATTGTCCAAACGATATTAGAAAGGAAAAAATGCATCCGTTTTTACACAAGGGCGTTGGTGGATACCGGCGGAAGGACAGCATCAAGGTCAAAACCACGAATAGAAATGGCGCAATTGCAAGGCATGCGCGTTTGGTATTGTACTTCACTCCGCGACAATAATCAATACATAGGTGTAGAGCCAATATAATAAAAAGCTTATTGAACTAGCGTGAGCTAAGTACTGGGAAAATATTAGTCGAGTTCCTTTTCTGCAATTTTATAAACTTGCATAAAAGGAACTTGTCCAATATTTTCCCAATACGGGCAAAACAAGCTACTTCCAAAAGCTTTTTATTATAATGGCTCTCTTGCGCAGGGTTTTCTATTCCTTGAGTCTTGCCTCTTCGCCTGCTTCTGTTAACGGTTCTGGAAAGCAAAAATCGTTCTGGACCTCTGATATGACTAAATAAAAAACATGTACGAGAAAATGGCAACAGAAAATGAGAACAGTTTGGTAACCTACATACGCTGCTTCGTGACTGGTCCATCTTAGCGGTCCGTATTGCACCGTACATTGATACACGTTTTCACAGCATTGCAAGCTGTCCTTGGGAATTTCGGAACATTTTATCGCTTTGTAATTTCAAAATTTTGCAAATGGTATTTACAGGATTTCCTCTTAGGGTTGAACGAAATTTACACTTTGGCTACGAGTCACGTTGCTTGGTGATTGTTATCAAATTCCATTTGACTTGCGCAGGGAACCAGATCGTGAAAGCAAAAGTTAATTCTAGCTTAATTTCGCGCAATTTCGCTTCTCCCACTTGCAGCCCGCTACGCGCATTTGCAACAACTTCTGATTGGTTGCTGTAATGGCCTGCGTTTATTATATTGGTCAGATTCATTGCTCCCTTTCGCGCCTTTTTCTCCCGCGCTCGAGTGGCTCCTGCTACGCTGCTGCTGAAGTTTTGATTGGTCCATTTTATCGTTTTTTTGTTGTTGTTATCGGTTAGATTGATTGCTAGAGTCTTATATAACCATGGGTGTTTCAAGATATTCTTGGTTTGACAAACGTATCGTAGCAATTAGCGAAAAACAAAAGGAAAGAAAGAAACTGGGAAACGCGGATTACTCACTCAAGATCAATGGGGTCATAGCCCACGTTGCACTCGCACATGTGTCCTCCTTCCGTGTTGATGCAGCTCTGAGAGCAGTTTCCATTGTGAACAGCGCATTCATTGATATCAGCACAGCGAGTTTGATTGTTGACTGCAGAATAACCTGTGTCGCATTCACAACGATAGCTGTGGTAAACAAATTAATTTAAGAATCAATGGACAAAGGAATAGATAAAAGAAGGAGTCTTAATTTAAAGGAATAGCTAATCACGCCATAAAAATCATCGTAAATAAGTCACTTGTTTTTTTCGAGCGACCGAACTGTTTTCGTTGAGCTTCAGTCTCCTGGGACCCGTTTCTCGAAAGTCCCGATAACTAATCTTTTCTATTTCTTGTCAACCTCAGTTTAAGTTCCAGAATTTATTTATTTGCTTATTTATTCATTTATGGCAAACGGCTTCTATCATGCAGACCTCAGCGATAGAAGATGGAAATGATAAACGTTCACTGCTCAGCACTCTATAAGTCGAAAAGATTGCAGCTTCTATTCTTCGCTGAGCCGACATTTGCTTTGTTCGATTGTCTACTAAATTCACTCCTCATATCAAAGATATGAAGTTGTAATGATATTACGTATTTTTTTCAGACCTTTAAAACTGTCGTTTTAATTTCTATTCTTACCTTCCTTGAAGATTAAAGCACTTATGACAATCGGGTCTGCCTTCCCGGCATTCATCAGTATCTACGCATTTGTGTGGCAGGTTAACATCCCTGTGGTATCCATGGTAACAGTCACAGTAATAGTTACCAGGGAGGTTGACACATCTCTGCTCACATCTCACACCACCAAGTAGACATTCGTCAACGTCTGAAAGCCAAAATTTTACACTTACCTCGCAGTTTTTGCAAAGCTGTTAATTTCACCGTGGTAATGCTACCAATTGTCCATTACCCAAGAGTAAGAATCTGATATCAGGTTTGTCCCCATCAACGTCAGAAATTTTTGCGGGGAAATAAGCAATAGACCAAATGTTGTTTCAAACCTCCCGGGGTTAAGATTCTTTGTGTATTTGCATTATACTGTAGCATTCACATTGAAATGACATGGTAATATCTGGAACAAAACGTTTTAATCCCAAAGGGTTTGAATTGGTCTATCGGCACACAATCAATAGTCTATTAACTCACTATCAATTGGAGGTTTGTTCTGTTTTGTGACCTTCACAACTCAAATAAACAAAGTTTCGCTATTATTTTCGTGTGAACCGGGGTAGTGCAAACTCAAATGCAAGCGTAAGGTACCTATACTTGTTCCACCTTGGCTCCATATCATCATATCGTATATCTTTATTTACCCTCGGATTTTTAGAGTAGCTTGGTGTAGCTAGTATCTCCGAGCATTTACCCTCCCAACCATGATACACCACAGAAGACAGACCACAACACCGGGAACTATATGCCCTACTCTTTACGACAAGTGTGTGGGTTCTTTTACGTCCCACAGGATTATGAACATGGAAGGGTTGTGAGACGGGAGATCCGGCTTATCGTCCTTATCCGAGAAGACTAGAGAGTCTAACCATTTGCAGATGTAATCACAAAGGCAACACTTTCTCCTCAGTTATTTAAAGACCCTGAGTGTTGGTCCGGCCGGAGATGAACTCACGACCTCCCGCGTAAAAGCCCGGTGCTCAACCAACTGAGCCACCTGTGCGCGGTCCACCTGGGTTGAGTTTGTAACAACATGAGAAAATTCCGTATTCTTTTGCTTTGCATTCTAAGCGTAATCCTACAAGCAGAGCCTCTCTAAAACTTGGCAGAGAGCGCGAAACAGAGGCTCTGCAGAAATCGTGTCAAGTCTTTTAAACGTTTCTGGGATAGTTACTCCAGTCAAACCGGTTTAGGCAGCGCGCGCATCATATTTTTGACAAGGCGGAGGTCAAAATTGAGCCTTCAGTACGAAAATCAATATGGCGTCTAGGAGTGCGATCGAAACTTGGCCTGGGTTTGAGACTGTCTCCAAGCAACGGCTTGCGCATACTCAATAAAGACTTAACACGATTTCTGCAGAACCCTTTCTTTCTCGTCGAGTTAAGAAAGGCTCTGCTGACAGGGTGTCTAAGCGTGAGCGCTATTTGCGATTTGCTTTTGCGCTTGCACTGGTGTGAACAATGCCATCATGTTGCCGCTTCAAGATATTTCCTTAAGGTACCCCGTAAATCTTAAGTAGTAAGGAACTTACTTGTAAAAATAGAAGAACTAACCTCGACACGACCTGCCATTTGCGCTTAGCCTGAATCCGTCCTCACACTTACAGTAATAACTTCCAGGTGTGTTCACACATGTTTGTTGGCAGTGATGAAAGTTCTTTGGAAGTTTACATTCATCCTCATCTGAAACATTTATCGTAACAATCAAAATCGTCATAAATCGTGGTCGCCGTTTTTACTTCCTAAGGCAAGGATGAAGACGAAGGCTCCAAAACAGTTATCATTTTAAACATGAATTCGCGGTATTGATAAGTCACTTTACCATGATATGGAATTGTAAACTGTATGGCGACTGTCTATAAGTCTTATACAATACAATATATACTTAATTGACCTCTCCCCATAGGGGCTTTTCAGGGCCAATGAAACACAACGAAACAACAGAACAGAACAACAACAACAACTGTTAAGAATCTCAACTGGCCGGAGGCAAACCAGTTGGCTATTTACAAATACAGCTGATAAGTTGAACCAGGGACTACCAGGATCAAATTCAACGAGTGGTCAGAGCGGGTCTTGAACACGGGATCTCCGGATCTCTAGGCAAGCGCCCTAACCACAGGGCAACACTGCCTCCTCATGGATGGCGTTAAAACTTGGAAAAATTATACAAAACTACAAAATTTATCCATAATGGCCATGTGTACTATGATGTAAAACGCTGTTGTGAAGTACGTTCATCCTTTGTTTTTGGCAATAAACCTACTGTTTCCATTGGCGTTTTAACACCTGGCCCTTATTGCGATTTTCATAATTGTGCGGAATTCATCTTCAAGCGCCAACGGTCAAACTGCGCTTTGGTTTCCATCAATCAAACCTCCGACGCCAACAACAGATGACGAAATCAATTATTGGGTGATATAACCCACCAATCAGCATCTTTGGTTCCCACGGTATATATTCGTGCATTCGAACTCGACGCCGATGGAAAGCGATGGAATCTGTACGAATCATTTTACTGAAGAATTTCTATAAACATATCATAATGGTGTTCAAAGTGTGAACGAAACAAAAACTCCAATTCAATTTCCGGAGACGGAGTCGACTTTGCCGGCTATGTTCGGAAATTTGATTGATGGAGAACCAAAACGCAGTTTGGCGCTTAGCGCTTGAAGGTAAGATTCCGCAGAATTAAGAAAATCGCAGTAAGGGTGGTTTTTACTAGGGACACAATCTTAATTGAAGACAAGAGATAAACTCAGTAACGGTTTGATCACCATCACCTTTTGTTGTGACAAAGAATAGTAAGGGAGCAGGGAAAGCGCAGTGGTGAGAGCATTCGCCTCCTCCAAATGTTTGTTCCCTTGTTCCCTAAAAATATTTTACATTGTTCCCCTGTTTCCCAGTTCAAATTAAGCATGTTCCGTTGTTCCCCAAAACCCCTGGGAGGACCTTACTAAACCCTGGAATTCAACCTCCCGTTCACTATTTGACAAGTGAACAAACTGGTTCGATTGGAGAATTAACTTTCATGAACATTGCAAGAGCTCGAGTATTGTGCTTGATG
>OX421450.1:44098169-44100669 GCA_949126865.1 Montipora capitata
TATTTTAAGGCAGACGGCCACAAATAAGCACTCGAACAAAAAGCTAATTATAAAAACAAACAAACATTAAGGCATTATGATAAATTTAGCTGGAAGACGTAGATTTAGCAAGGAAGATAAGAAAGGTTAATTTGGCAATGCTTATATAAACAGGGGTTGGCTTTAATTAAGGAGTTACTTGGATACTTGTTCGACGTGTACAACGCAGTTTTACTTTGAGAAACGGAGTGATGTACCATTAATTTTTTTTACCAACTGCATGGTAAAAATTGTTTGGCAAACTGTATTGAAACGTTTTATTACCAAATGTTTCATTTACGTGATAGTAAGAGGGAAAAAGGACTGGTTCGTGTTTACAGCAAAATTTAAAGGAAGAGCCTTGAGCTAGCCGAGGGGTTGGCGCAGTGGTAAGATCTCTGCCTTCCAACCCTAAGGTCCCGGGTTCCATTCCCGGTTCTGCCGAGACTGGAATATTTGGCGACCTTCTTTCCCGCTTAAGTTCACTCAGCTTTCCATCCTTCCAAGGTCGGTAAAATGAGTACCAGCATGCATGGACTGCTTAGAAGCGGCTGCAATTTGCGCCTGTATATGCTTCCAGTCCGCTGGGGGTAAATTGATCATTGTAAAGCGCCTTTGAGACGTTGTGATAAGGGCGCTATATAAATACACCACTTTACTACTGACTTCTTGCATGTTTGCTGAAGCAATAGAGCGAGAACAAATAGAGACTTCCATGGTTTTTAAGACAAACTGCAGCCTCTTGTTGGCCTCCGATAACAATTTCAACACCTCACGTCTTTCGGTGTGCACTGCAGTGAGGGCGAAACAATTTGTTTTATCTGTTAAACAAATTGTCTATGAATAGCATCAAATAATTGCTGATAATTTAAAGGTTTCGCATGTTCGAAATGTTATAATCTGTTTTAGAGTCTCTGAAATGGATACCAAGTTCTAGATCGGGAGGGTGTCCCAAAATTATGATCCAACTAGGAATTTTTTTAGGAGAGCAAGCCACTTTTGCCGAAAGCGTGAGTATGGCCTCAGTATGTATTTAATTAGAGCAATCGACGTTGTGGCGTGATATCGAGCCTTTGGATGGAATGAAACGTAAACAGCCTTTACGCAGGCCTCAAAGGATCATGACTAGTTCTAGTTCATAAAAGGGAACACACCAAAGCCAGACGTTTACAAGGACGTTTATACGGACGCCACTTCAACATAGGCGGAGGAAGTTGACAATCTTAGAACTTCCTCAAAATCTGTGTTGACGCCGACTCTGACTAAATATTTTCACCGCGAATCCTCTCACTAAACCCTCGGGTATAGAGAAGCTGTTAAGTTAAATTAATCTTTTCCAGACGATCGATTTCCTTTTCAATTTTATCCTAATCAGTTGTAGAAAGAAAGAATCTGGGACCATGGTAAAAATTAGTCTGATCGAAGGCATGTGCTCTGTTGGTGTAGATACGAGCTGAGAGAATCATTTTCAAGTGAATCTTGAAACAAAGAAGCGAAATATTAGCCAGAAGGAATCAAAACACAAGAACCTTAAACCGTCAATTATGACTTACTTTGGCTTTCAGATGTTCTTCCCCGACGAGCGTGCTTGAGCCGAGGCTGAATTAGCGGAAATATTGCGGACGTCAAGGTAAAGCTAACCAGAATCCTGTAGTCGTTAAAAAACAAAATCATTCTCAAACTAACTTACCACTTACGAAGAGTTGCGAAGTAAGTAAGATGTTATCAATAAATGACAAATGATCGATATTCCTTCACTTATCTTATTGACTTACAGAAAGCGCAATGTAAAGGTAGCCATCTTTTGTCCTTAGTCTTAATCACTTTGAGACGAGCTTCTTTTTTGACGCAGTGTAATTTGATTGTTGTAACTTGATATTAGGGTTACAGAGTTATTTTGAACACAATCCATTTGGCAAGATTGATGCTTTGTCCGACATGTCCGTGATCAGGTTAAAAAAATAAGGGGTCCTTGACCGAGCGAATATAAACTCACTCGTTAGAAGATAAGAAATTATTCTTCTGTGAGAAGAAATACTCCTGGATAATTACTTGAGTTTTTCGGGGATTTCGATTTTCAAAACCTGCTAACCAGAAAGCTGACACCTTAATTTCACCGAGCAGAAAGTTTCAAGCGTGTCAGCATTAGTTCCAGCGGGGCAGGAAATAGTTGCTACTAAGCAAAACGCCCTTGCTCTTATTTTTTGCCGAGGAAAGCGTTCCTGCTTGTGCAAAGCGAGATCTTTGAAAAAATCGTAAAGAAACGAGGTAATTACTTATTGGAGAAGGTAGATCAAGATCCTAATTTCCAGGAGCCGGCGGAGTCCTTTTGGTCAGCACCAAAAATCGAGAGGGCACTTGATTGGGCGGTTATGATTATGAACATGCGCACACACTGAGATTATAGAGTCCCTGCTGGCCCGCGACTTGACATCCACGCGCGTGGCGTTTGGGCAAGGCAAAGTTCTGCTTTCTTCGATGT
>OX421450.1:44103169-44113169 GCA_949126865.1 Montipora capitata
CCATTTAAAAGGAAGTCAAATTTTTTCTTGTCAGATGCTAAAAGCCATTTATCTCCCAACAAATGTGCAGCGGGGGGTCTTGGTCAAACCACGCGGAGGGCCCGTCTTGAGGCTTAGTAATCCATGATCACAAAACATGACTATATTTATTTCCATGGATTCCTTATTAGAACTACACTATCCCTGGTGTTCGAATTCCCAATAAAAATCCAACGGGAGTTACAAAAAATCCGCGTCGACTGTCTTGCTCAACGGAAGCACAACAGTTGTACAGAGTCAATTCATCATGAGTACGTACTTCCAACAATGCCTCAGCAAACAAATAGATATTGAAAAAAAGTTACAATACAAAACAAGGGCTGTGTCTTAATATTGAAACCATGTTTCGTCTGTAAGAGTCATCATAGTAAATAGTGTAGTCACTATACCAGAAACCCATTACTTGCACCAGACTGTCTGAGTTGCCTTAGAGGCATACGTAGGTTTAATCGGCAAAACAAAGCATCCATATTTTCACTGTAGTGCATCCACGGGTGGCGATCAAACCACCTCGACTGGAAGCCGGATCTATTCCAGTTGCCGTAGGAGTCGTAGGACTTATAAGGAAATGATTTTTTGGCTGATTTCGTCTATCTCCAAGTAGAGGTAACAGGAAACCAACTGCTTCAACAGACTCAACAGTAGAATAATCCTGGCATTTCTGCAGCGCAAGACTTTTCTACTTTTTCATCATCAAAGTTCACCTTATTATTATTATTATCATCATCATCATCATCATCATCATCATCATCATCCTAGGGCCTTACCCAAGATAAGAGCGACTTCTGCTTCGATTTTAGGGGTTTTTGAGAGAATATTGCTCAGTTAAGATCATCTTCCAAAGACGAATCCAGTGATGAAGAGAGTGAGTCGCCTGGATGTTAAGACGATTTGACACATCGATCTATACTTTTGTCACATTTCTCGTTTGCTGTAATTTTTGTTTGTTACAGCGGCGTTTGCGTTGTATGAACCACGTTTTTAGAGTTGCAGTCGATGTGGTGAATTATAGACCTGGTTTCACCTGTTGAGTGGATTGTGTACGTGTTCTGGCCATTAAATATGTAGGTGCATGTAGAACAGTTCAGTTGTTGTTGTTGTTGTTGTTTTTTTGAACAGTTGATAACTGAGAGCGCGTGCGTGCGTAGTTTAGTAGTTGATGGTGTTGTGACGGGTTGCGTAGTTAAGCATGAACGAGAAAATTGCTCAGATTGTGGCTACGTCAATACTAGTAACAATAGCTGACGGCTTTGAAAACATTTTGGCAACGTCGAGAAGAGGTTAGAATGTGAAAGTGTTTGCAAATGAGGGATGAAATGGAGTGTAAAGATAACAAAGGAAACACGTTGTGGTATGTCCATTGAAGTTGTTTAGGTATCCGATTGGGTCGCGTGTGATTTCTTGTCAGAGGAAATGGCGATTATGTCCACGTTTATATGAGTCATGGGAACAAGTGGGGCATACTGAGAGCTAAACTGAAGGGGATGACACGTTTAGTGTGTATGGGTTGGCATATATGGAGATTGAAGTAAGGATAGAGGTTTTGCACGGCAGCCATGTTGCATGGCAGGAACAATAGATTCTTTTTCCTATGGGAAAAAATGTTCTATTTTAATTGTTCGTACCATGCGGCATGGCTGCCGTGCAAAACCTCTATTCTATCGAATGTTTATCGGTAGGTTTGGTGTAAAGGTCAGTGGCGATTTCCCCGTTGAGGATGGAGACATTAACATAAGACGTGACGGAATAGCTGCATGTGAATTTTATAGACTTTAGTGGGGTGGACTCTGCCATATGATAAGTTGTGAAAGTGTTGAGGCTGTCCAGTGAGTGTGTCCATATCATAAAAATATCGTCTATCATGATATCGCTACCATTTGTAAGGTTGGTAACTGTAAGGGACAATGTGCTAAGGCATCAGTTTCGAATTTGCCATCATGGACATACTGTAAAGAAAAGTTGCATACAGTACTTACATAAATATTAAAATAAGTGTATGAATAAACGAATAAAAGAATCATATACTGGGTTCGATAATCATGATTACATTCAATTTTGATATCAATGAGTGGGCTTCAACATAAGCATCCTGTAAGTAGAATTTTTGAATGGCTCTTTTGCAAGCAAGCGCCAGTCAGGATGAAGAAAGTTCCATAATTTCGTTCCAAAGTTAGCAAAATTTAAAAAAATTGACGTAATGTAAGAATTCTATACAAAATAATTTAAAATATAGTAGACGGCTCTTTTTACCAGGTAAAATTAATACGCCTGGTGGAAAAAGCCTTGGAAACGTAGTTGTTCATCGGTCCCTTGACCTCTGAGTAATATTCGCGAAGGCGAACAACACGGAATAAACGAGAAATACTTGCGATAGTGCTTAGTTATGGCTGAAGACTTAAATAATTTGTTAACGGCTTAATTTGTCAATTTGAGTGTAATTTTAACTGGTTTATTTGAAAAATTATCCATTCGGTTTAATTGATGGCGAAAGGTTCTGTTACCACACAAGACATCGACTGTTCTTAAGAGGAAAATAGAGATTGCCGACAGATGCAGACCCACCGCAAAGAAAAGAGTACCAGTGGTTTGAAACAACTACACATGTTTTTAGCGTATTGATTGTACTTTAATGCTCGCCATAGGCCCTTCTAGAGTAAGTTATAATTACGATGGCCTTTTAAAAGTCTCGTATTCCTCTTACAGGGTGGGGTGAGCACAATAAGAAGATTTATCCTGAACAAGGTCACATTCCGAAGTGGGTAACTCCCACTTAGATTTGCATAATTCTTATGTCATTCGAAAGAGGAAATCACACTTTTCTTTTATTAATATTGCATTGGGTTCCGCTTTGAGCCACGCGATTTCATGATAACACCGGTTTCTAAGTCATATAATGGCCATTCTCAGCTTTCAATTACTTTTGTTTCAGTCGGTCCATTTTATCGTCTTCAAGAAATATCAAAAGCATGAATGATTCGTAAAGAAACCGAAAGAATTTCACAGCGGCTGTCACCCATCGGCGCTCGGACTTTCTTCGCAAATAAATACTGTGATTCGCCACAGTGGTCACCCAACTCTAGTGACGAAAACTTTTCTTGTAATGGAGTAGCGTTGCAGGCGGTTGGTGAATTTTAGCAGCTTCTTTCCGCCGGGGTTGACTGTCGAGTGATCGTTTGAATGTAATGGCCGCGCGAAAAGCTGGACTGAAGTCAAAAAAGGTGGAATGATTAGCTTCTAAAATTCACAAAATCGGTTGCTACGCAGGCTAGTTGTAAAATGCCCAAAATGGCCTATTTGAATTGGGGATGGAACCGTTTATATATCTCAGCTGCAGTCGAGCTTTGAAAACTTAGCGTTTCGTAGCAACCTCGTTACTAGTGGGCTCTTTCAGGGAAAATTTCCCTGGTACATTGATCAATTCAGTCAGCCATCAGTCAACTTTCGAATGCACTTTTCTTTGTATTTTATCTGGTTCCAAGACGCTCATGCCCAGCTAAGAATACAAATAAGTACCGTACTCCTTTACGCCAAATCTTATTCGCAATGAAATGAGTCCTTCAAACGTTAATCAAGCCTGCCGTGTACAGAGACCGGGAGGAGAAAGAACCAGGAACTACGTGAAAGTCTGAGCAAATAAGTTAAGCCTTATAAGTCGACGTTTACGTTTATCACTATTTCCGATAAGATTAGAAAGTCCGATTAATTTAAAGCCATCGTTTTTCGTAAGTTAGTTTGGGTCCGACCGGGATTTGAACAAGACAAAACCAGAACTGGTGATCTATCGTATCAGCAAAACCGACTAGAAAACGAACGAGAACGGGAAGAAACCCTACTGGGAGATGAGGATGGAAAACAAACAAAATAAAGTGCTTTCACGGCAAATCCCGCGGGGAATTGATTTAATTAATTCTGTTTTATCTCAAGTGATGTTTTTGCAGGATATCGCTTTTGACAAATCGCCAACCGGAAACATGACACCTAAAACGTCACTGACTATTGTGGCTATTTGGATAGGGTGTCATTTTGATCGCGTCTCAGTCGATCTTGTTGCAATATTTTGTTAGCACAAGCTTTTCTGACGGCCCTAAAGATGCGATTTATTCGAGAGCTCTCCGTATTCAGCCTCTGGTAATATTTTTATTCTTCTTTATTCTAAGAAACATGCATGCTTTAAGGAAGGGCGCGCTTTCGCCCTCGAAGCTCAACAGGATACGCTTGCATCATGAGCATATCTTTGTATGAACGGAAAACCTGATTGTAAAAGGAACTGTTTTTTACTTTGTATAACTGTTTTATTTGTTTTAGGGTACAGTTGACGCTCATTAGCACGACATTAGCGAATCCAGGGAAAAAACATCGTAAGTAGATATGACGACTGTTTCTATGTTCGTTACAATGATTCCGTTTCCCAAATAACATCATAGATCAACTTCCTTTATTTCGTTGTCAAAAAGGCAAAGATATTTCTCTCCTTACTTATACTCGGAATTATTATTAACTTCTCAGACTATAGATAAGGACGCTATAAAAAAAATATAAGATTTGCTTAGGCGATGCTTAAGTTTCGTAAAATGAGATTTGAGGTCAAAGAGGAGGAGAAATGTCTTTAAAGGAGCAGGATTTTCTCACCTATCCTTATGTAACTATAAGACAAATATATCGTCCCGCCTCTTGAAAGAAGCATCCCTTTTTTCTCTCCAAATATTTGTGAGCGGATTTAATTTGCCGGCTTTCTGTTTTCGAGAATATTCGAGCAACCCTAAATTATAACGTTTTAACATTTAGAGTTGATAACATTTAGAGTAGAGTGCGACTAAGCTAAACTGCAGAATACCCGGGCACTTATTTGCACAAGGATTGCGCGAAAGCCTTTTCCTTCCCTGCCAGTACGGTTTAATTAGTCAAGTGAAGGTTCGTAAACTCACTCTATACCTTCTAATTAAGATACTCATTACGATGCACTGAGAGTTCACCATTTTGAGGAAGGGCGCTTTGGCTTTAATATATCTGGAGGCATACGTTTGATACCAGGGACAATTGCGACAAAATACAACCAAACGTAGCAGTAGGGTTTAGATCTCTGGGAGTGAATGGCCCGGGGGTAAGATCACCAT
Organism: Montipora capitata; assembly: GCA_949126865.1. NCBI lineage: Eukaryota > Metazoa > Cnidaria > Anthozoa > Scleractinia > Acroporidae > Montipora > Montipora capitata. The sequence goes on from OX421450.1 coordinate 44,108,323, forward strand.
ATTCTAATAATACGCTTTAATACCCGTCTGAAAGACTCAAAAGGATTGAGTTTCACAGTCAGTGTTTTCTCCATCCACTGCCTGACAAATTTTCGTAATTAGTCAACATTACATGCAAATTAGATGTGACTAGCACCAGAGGAAGGGATTGGTAATGATTTTCAGCTTGAGAGAGTAGAACCACTGAACTAGAAATCGAAAATTGACGGTATATGATTGGCTTAACGTTTATTTGGCCGTAAAACACCACGCATTTTTTAGTCCTGTCACGTTATTTTCCCTGTGGAATGCACAAGATATGTTTACATCACTGAAACCAAAAACTATCAATACAGTCTCCCCTAACTGTAGAGAGACTATTTATCGACTTTTATTTTGGTTGTTATAGACAGCAGGGATAAAAATAATAATCCCTTTATTAAAGTCTCAAGCTAATGGAATCGAGCACAAGTGCTCTAACAACAATGAGGAATAAGCCAACAGTACTTGGGGGGAAACCTCTCCGAGTAGAGCAGAAACAAACTCAACCCACCAATAAAGGAGTCCAAGAATTGAACCCAGAACGTATCTGATAAAAGCACAATCCCTACCGGCTCCGGCCCTAATTCTCGCGCTTCATTGTGACAAATAGTGACTCTTCCTCTAAAACCCACTTTGATATCTCTCTCTTAAATTGAAAGGAATGTTTTAGGCCAGGGTCAAGTTTCTCGGTACAATGAAAACAGTAAAACCCTCGTTTTATAGCACTTTGAAACCTTCGTGATGGCTTGTTCAAGAGCATGTTATAATACCTTGTTATTTTTCTGATCACTGGGACAATTTCCGGAAATATGTTGCGGGTAACTTTGGCTTGCACGATGAAAAAATGTCCGGTGTTCGCCGATCTCTGTCTTCGCACTTTGGAAACGGCGTTCGGAAATGACGATAGTCTTAAAATTTGTAGACATTTCTAAACTCGAAGTCTTAAGCCCCAACCTCCGGTTTGTGTTATTTTATAGATGTGTTTTCTTAACCTTCAAGTTGCAGGGTGAAGATAAATCGTATTAATCGGTTTAACTGCTATCAGTAAAGTTCGCGGCAACCAACTACACTCTTTTCATGACACCGTTTAATTTTTGAGCTTGGTGGACCGTTTTTTGTGGTTTGAGCATGCAAGCGATAAGTTTAATGCCGGAGAGTAAATCAACCTGACGAACGTGATAGTACTTACAAAAACAACAAAACAACAACATCGACAACAAATTAGAGAAATAGAGAGATTTAGTTTGGATATATTCTAAGCATGCTCTTAAGATTTTGGCTAACGTGCCGAACGTTCGTAAAGAAAAATAAGGCATTGTAATGCGCAGAAATTATTTATAGTAGATGTTCTCGGTACATAGGCCAGATGCGAGGCTGGCCCTGAAATACCCACAGTTATTGTTACAATTCAGTCTCCATGCAATCGTGAGTGATTTCCCTTATTTGCAATGCTTGGACCTTGCAATCCTGAAGGGAGGGTCCATAATCCTCCAAAGTGGCTTAGAAATATCCATTGTTGTTTGTCTTGAAAGAGCCTCAATCTTTGACTTTGGGTCTTGGTAAATCGTGGTCGTTCCGAAGGCGAATGTAACGTACTTATCTTCAAGCAACTGCGTTCATTAGCCTTCCATGTAGCCTTCGTGTAGCCGTACCCTCCTCCCGTCGTGGCGAATGCATTTATGTCCATATTCGTGGCACATCTTCAATATGCTTGCAAAAAAAACTGACCTGCTCTCCTTGGGCTGAGATTTAGGAATTAATTTGTCAGCCTTTCTCGCCGTATAAGCATAAATGTTCAGGTTGATAAAGAAAGGGTCCCATCTAATTGCAAGCGAAAAACCAACGTTCGTTCACTATTCGAGTGATAATCAGCACACCTTCGCCGCTAACTTACTTTTAACTTTAAGCTGTGCATACTTCTCTAGCACACGAAGACATAAAAGCTTAAGCTTCTCGCGTTGTGAATTCCCGTAAAATTTGCCAACACTATTGCTACAGATTGACTAGACTTCATGAAACTGGTATTTTGTGATCATATATTAGTAGATCAAATAATTATAGTGAATCGTTGCTAAATCGTGAAAAAGACAGGAAACAAATAATAAAAAAAAAAACATTCTGGAAAATGCAAGTTGTCATACAGCGGAATATCGTCGAACATTCTCATTTTGATAATGATATTCGAAGACTCCATAACTTTACGTGATGGAAGATGAATCCATCTGCTAACCCATCGCGGGTTTGCTTGAACCTCGAAACTTATTTCCGGTTGTGGGCTATTACGTCACTAACATCGTTGGTGGTCGACTTCTCACGGCAGTGCATTTCATTTTGTGAAATTATCAGTTACTCCCACAAATGTGGCCCGGGTTTGATTCCCAGACTCGAAGCCATGTGTGGGTTGAGTTTGTTGGTTCTCTACTCTGCAGCGAGAGGTTTTCTCCGGGTACTCCGGTTTCCCATCTCCTCAAAAACCAACATTCGACTTGATTTGCGTTAATTGTTAATTTCAGTTTACAGTGTCCGCAATTAGCGCTTCAGCTCTAGAACGACTACACACTTAAACTTAAAAGTTCATTTCCTTTCCTTTACTCGTTAATCCCGAAATTACTTTTAAACAGCACGAATGAAAGCTTCCTGACAAAAGAACATTTGGTCGAGTCTAGAAATTTAAGTTGCAAACAACAGAGATAAACAGTTTTCAAGAACCTCAAGTGCAATTTATTTTAATTAATCTTCCTCAATTTTGCCCATCCCTACCTCCTCGGTTTTGCATTTGCTGTTTAATTCAAACCTTTCTTCAGTGTTTTAAGTGGTTATTTCGCTCGATTGGGTAGCCAGTATCCAGTCGCTGAATTCAGTGAGTTTTTCATTTCACTCTCTCAAGATTTCAGATAACACTGAGATTTTGAGGCTTGGCTTTCAGCATTTTAATCATTAGTTTTAAGATCATGTTTGTCCTAAAAGTATACTTTTCATCCATGCTTGCGTTCTCTTGTATACGTAAAAGCCTCAAAAATTTGTTTTCATGATTTTTCTATGCGTTTAATTGTCAAAAGTCTACGGCTTCACCTATCCACACCACAACTGGAGTGTTTCGAAAAGTCTTCACCATTGAAACCATTTTTCGTTGTTTTTGTCCGTGTTAGAACGTTTTAACGCGGATGATTTGCAAAGCCACATAAAAACGTAAAACCAGAATCACATTCGTTTAGACCAGGCCCAACAAAATTTTCATGTCATATTAAAAAAGGCGGTGCCACTGTGACCAAAAAATCATTTCTTATTTTTCTTTGGATTTCAAAACTGTGTTAACTACACCTTTTGCTGTTCATTACGAGAAAATATGCATTCATTTGCGTGAAATGACGACCAACACTGCGAAGGTACTTTCATGAGCGTCCAAAAACGAACATTTGCACGTAATTCAGATTCAATAACTCGTGGTCAGTGGTCACTCGTGAGTACTTTTATATCGCAAAGAACGGTCTATTCCTAGTACAAGCGAATTATTGTTTGTCTTATCCATACTAACGCCGTTCAGGAATATTAATGAATTTCAAACAGTGTGATGAAAATGTTAATGAACGGTTTATACACTTAAATGTTTGTCTATTGTCTCTATTGATTTTCAAGATGGAATTAATGACTTGAATGTTGGCGCAAATGAAAGAATATGTTTCCCTTTTGTATACCGAATGACGCAAAAGAATGCCTAAATATGCTGAATGTTAACGAAATGAATCTCGTAATGAAGAGAAAAAGGTGTAAACACTAATCTCCCAAAGTTTGAAGCCTTGGCTTAAAAAAGACACCTATTTATTTTCCTCAGTATTTAATGTTCGCTATTACTTAACTCCAAGATGATCGTGGAGAAAATGACATCAAAGGCCGCGGAATTAATCTGCAGCACGGGAGTTTTGGGCTTTAAGACTTTTAAACTCGCGTTTTGCACATATAATAAGCTGTATTGACTTGCTGAAATTTTAAGCTAGTGAGTAAATAACGTCACTTTTTCCCTGGATCCAACCCTCTGAGGTCCAATCGGTCAGTTTTTAACGTGAGTAATGGCGGACCGTGAAATTCAAAGCTTACCCTAAAAGTAAACGACCTGTATGGGCCAGCAAATGATCCCAGAACCACAAACGATCCCCAAATTGTACCGAAAATGATACCAGGACCGCAAATGATCCCGGAACACAAATGATCCCCATATTGGACCGCAAATGATCCCGAAAAAAAAGTAAGGAATGGCATGGAGGATAGAATGGTCTGAATAGAGAATTAATGTGAAGACCGCTTATTTTTATTAAAAATCACTTTAAATCATGGCTCACAAGAGGTTTCTGCCTCATTATAGTTTTCCAGAAAGACTGAATTTTGTGTCTTACCACGCTTTTATAAATTAAATTTGCCACGTTTAATTATCGGATACAATCATCAAAAACTAACGTGGACGCAATTCTAAACTGACTGTGAACAGGGGCCCGTTCCTCGAACCCTGCGTGTGTTGCTAGAGTTGTTCGAGAAACGGGCCCCTCAGTCACAATCAGTTTAGAATTGCGTCCAAGTTAGTTTTTGATCATTGTACTGCCGATAATTAAAAAAGGCAAATTTAAAACAGTGCGGTAAAAACAAAATTCAGTCTTTGTGAAAAACTATAATGAGGCAGTAACCTGTTGTGAGCCCTGATTTAAAGTGATTTTAATAAAAATAAGCACTCTTCACATTCCATCCTCCATGCCATTCCTTACTTTTTTTCGGGATCATTTGCGGTCCAAAATGGGGCACAATATGGGGATAATTTGCGGTCCTGGTATCATTTG
>OX421450.1:44118169-44123169 GCA_949126865.1 Montipora capitata
TCAACTTGTCTATTCAGCTGAAGGTACAGTAAAGACGGTTGTCCGATACAGCTCCTTTTTTTCAAAGTGACCTTCTTAACCGTGACTTTAACTGGAAGAATAATCAAGACGTAATACCTAAAGTTCTTTGGATTAAAGTGCATATCACGTAAACAAAATTTGTTCTCCGAAATCGTCCCAAATATATTGTTTGATTTTCAGAACCTCTTTGCTTGAAAACTCAGTTTTCTTAATTCGCTTTGAAAGGCGTGAAAAGTGATCACACTTTGATCCATGACCGAGCAAGGAAGGGGAATGGGATTGATGCCGGGTGACGTCACAAATTGCTTTGTATCGCAGTTTTAAAAAAACTACCACAATGCAATGCAGAAACGGACCGTTTCCATGGTAATGATCCATTCTGTTAAATCCCGACCAAAGGGTGCTCCATTGAGGCTAAGAATTGCTTACCATATAATAATCAACAATTATCCCATGAGCGCGCGTTGGATATGAGATGGTAAATAGCCAACGAGGCGCGTAACACCGAGTTGGCTATAACCAGTCCCATACAGTAAACACCCGCATATAAGAACAAGTGGGTTAAGAACATCAGGCTGAATTTTGGCCAATTAAGCACCATATAAATAAGAACAAATTCAGCCTGATAAATAAAAAAAAGTTCTTAATATAAAGGGAAAGAGCATTAGAATAAGGAAAAAGTACAGTACAGTACTTACAGTAAGTGATCAAGGCAATCTGGTGTTCAGGACCGTTACAAACTTTGAAATCTATTTTAAAAAGGCTTGTATGTCAATTAAACCTCTAATAATGTACAATTTAAAGTATTTGTGAAACCAATTGTAAGAACATTTTAAGAACACTTTCAGGCTGATTTCTTACTAAGCACGCCCTAAATGAGAACACAATCAGCCTGAAACCTGGAATCAGTGTTCTTATATGCGGGTGTTTACTGTATCCAACAAGCGCGAATGGAATAATTGTTTTATTGAATTCCTTAAACTCCAAAAGTTTGGAAGTACGAAAGCGAGAAAATCCGAGCGAAATCGAAAAAACTTGATGAAGATACGATGTTGTTAATACCTGGTGGTCAAACAGACGCAGGCTCAACACAAACATTTCTTACCTTTCTAAACGTCGGAATTGATCCAAACTTTCCAAAAAAAAAGTTTATTTTTTGCTTTATCCAGAGACAATGCTTAGCTCAATCATTTGCCATATAAGGTCTAACTAAGGTATATGAGCCGATAACCGAGATCGAGTGAACCAATCAGAGCACGAGAAATGCTTTAACCGAGGTTGAGAATTTAATAACACTAGTTTTTCCACTTTTTAAGAGCCTCTAAAACAGTGACTTTGAAGGGTTGAATTAAGTGAACCAAAGAATCAGTGTTACACAATTGCAGGGAATTGTTGAGCGGAAGGGGGTTTTATTAGGTGATAGACACTTATGACACCTTGCGACACATTGCAAAGTACTATGTATGACAGTAAATGCCTCATAACCCCAGAAAAAATAAAGGCTCTGAGAGGTCAGCATCTGCTGAGATTTCCGAAATTTTATAGTTTTTAATTCAAACTCGACCCGATTTCGAGTCCTTGAAAAAAAATTTTCAGCTCGGATTGGTATCTTAGGACTTATAGGCTTTCTGATCCACAGCACTGCAGCGTTAGACAAGCGTAGAAAAGAGCACTGCTTTTCAATGAACCAGGTTCAGAGCTAATGGATTTCCAACAATGAGTAAAATGACATGCGCACACCAACAATGCACACATAATTTCCCCTGTTCACATGATTATTTTGTTTTAGTTTAAAATGTTATGAATCATGATGCTATCCAGCCATCAATTATGAACATTTCCCTTTAAATCACTGACGATGACGGATGTGCCGTCGAAATATGACGTCTGGAACATTAAATAAACTCTTGTTGTTGCTTTTTGTCGGGAGCTTTTGACAAATCATTATCAAATGTAAACTTAACTGATTGAAGGTGTGCTTGAGATGTAGCCTGAAACACGATTTGTCATTAATAAAGCAAAAGGGGTCACCATGGCAACCCTGCAAAGCGAGAACTTTGAGACTAACCGTCTAAGGACGGAGGAATGGGAACCGTAAAACTTAGGTAACCTTTCGAGATGTTGATAGTTCCCCCTTCTCGCAGAGGCTTCCCCTGGCTGCATTATATACTGGACCCGTGGCAAAGTCTTGAGCCTTGCCTAAAGTTAATTTAACTCCTATTTAATTAACTAAACTTGGGAGTAAGACTTTAATAGAAAGAAAGGGCGTACATTGTAGGGTTGTGTACACTGGATTCCTTTTCCGGAGTTCCTGAGGGTAATTGAATTTATGTTATGCTGGTGAACAGTCACTTTTCTTATTTTCTATTTTTTGTGTTTAGATATAAATGAATGTGACAACAATAACGGCGGATGCAGTCACACTTGTGTGAACAACCAAGGAAGTTACACTTGCCGATGTCCAAAAGGGTACGGGCTTAAGAACGACAGCCGAACATGTTTGGGTAAGTTTTATTAGAGTGTTAGAGAATGTTAACATTGACAAGGGGTCGACAGGTCGACATTTTGTGCATCAGGTCTGCGAAACTCCTTTTACAAAGTCGGGCTATAATCAGTGGTTAATGTTCATTTGATGTTGTTTCTTTTTGTTTCAAAAAGTCACTTATTGTCTAAGGTCAAATTTTGTGCCTTTGACAGTCGAAAAAAAATCTTAAATACCAAGATATAAAAATGGAGGGGATGAGATTTTACTTTAATTTATGCAAACTGATTACACGTGGCAGACTTTGTGTACGGCGAGAATGAGTTGTGCTTGTTGTCGTCGTTAATATTTTGACTTGATTGCGGTCTTGTGATTTATTTCTCGTGGAAACGCACTTAACTGCAATATAGAAGACTTCCAAACGCGACATGCAAGAATTGTAGGGAGTGTCAGCTTTTTAAACCCCAAGAACTTCAACCGGCTTATTCAGCTGAAGGTACAGTAAACGATTCACAACTTCAGGAAAAGTAAAGGGTCTTTTCAATTCAAACTTGAGCCGATTTCAAGTCCTTGTAAATTATTTCCGGTTGGGGGTGGTACCTTAGGATTTTGATGGAGTCGTAGGTCTCTCATGATTGGCTTTTGTGAAAACACCCGCGAAAACCCCGCTGGGATGTTCTTCTAAAAATAAAAAGATACGGGACGGCGTTGACTCAGAGGGTTAATATAGAAGGTAAAGGCCACCAGTAATGGGCTCATGATAAAGACCTATGCGAAAGACTGGTGCTATCCGTGAAAGACTGCTAGCAATTACATTGGCCCTCATAAGGGAATAGGACTACCCAGGAATCACTAGGAACTTATCACTGGCAAAATAAGCTTTTAATCGGAGTAAACATTCTCTTCTCTTTATACTATCTTTATACAGCTGTTCCAACCACCCAACCGCTCGTTTCTTCTACCTTATCTTCCAACTCTTGTGGACCTCATCGTTTCGGATGCGTAGACGGTACATGCATAGATAAGAGACAGGTGTGCGACGGTCTATATGACTGCGTCGACATGTCAGATGAACTGAATTGCCCCTGTCGTGAGAACGAGATGACATGCGCTAACGGGGTCTGTGTCGGCCTGGATTGGATTTGTGATGGCGATGATGACTGTGGAGATGGAACGGACGAGATGAATTGCACTAGAGGCAGGAGTTCACTAGGTATAAAGCAACTTTCTATCTTCAAACAGAGCGTACTCCGGAGCTCATCAAGGGGAATCCGCAACTCCCATACTTGGCCTAGGAGTCAACCCTTTCCCGAGTAGATTTATTTTTTTTACCACAATTGCTTGTAATCTCGCAATCTGATTGGCTAATTTGCAGTTGTCGATAATAGTCTAGACAACGCTGTACGCATCATGCTCGCGTCAATTTGTCAAGCAATGTAATAGCCAATCAGGAACGCCCAATTTGGGAAATAAACCAATCATATTCCGAAAAAGTTATAGACAACGCTTGCTCTTCCTTCGCGTCATGCTTTTGGTCACGCTCTGAAATAAAAGCTTTCTTTGGCGTTGAATATTGTGGCAAAAAAGTGGTCAAAATTTGTTGTGAGTCCACAACATTGTGACCACTGTGATGACGAAAATCGTTGTCGATAAGAGCACAGACAACGCTGAACTACTTTCGATTTGTTAAATAGAACGCCAATCAAAAATAGAGCTATCTCATCGTCAAGGGAAATGTGATACTTTACGCGGGGAAAACCTGTTCGTAACAATAAATTTACTCGGGAAAGTGTTGATTCAAAGAATTAGTGGAGATGGACGCTCCTGTTGATGATCTCCTGACATACTTTATTTTGATCTCGATCGTTGAATGACAGCAATTGCAGTTAAAATTGCATATGGATCGAAGCAACTTAGGCAGTTGCAAATACGACAGCGATGAGCGGTAAGCTGAGCGGGAGGTTGTGCGCTTTGATAAAGCATCTTTGTTGCAGCTGGGTTCCCTGTTGCACATTTTCATGCTATTTTGTGTCACGTGACTATCTCGCTCGCGATAAGTGTCAAACACAAAGGCATAAGCTTGAGTTACGAGCGTATAAATTGAGTTTCACACATTACTTTGAAAATTTTTGCGACGGCTTACATTAACCCTTAAACACCCAAACCGGCTTAAGCGGCTTAAACGGGCCAGGCTTAGTAATTTACTCTGTCTAGCGCCAGGCGATTTTACTCGTCAATGGGGAACCCCCGGGAGTCAATGGGTTAATGTGGCCTTCCAAGTTGGTGTGATGTCTCATTGGGGCCGGTCCTTTCCGGTCTTTATTCTCCGACAGCCCAGTCCACACGGAATAGAACTAAGCCGTAGACGAAGAGGCTCATCTAGGCTGTTTTAATGGCTCTGCTTGATCTTGAGTTGCGCCAAGTAGTTTAGCAATTTATCCATGAATCTCTGAAGTATCTGCGGGTTGGGATTAGAATAATAATATTCTTGGTGTTT
>OX421450.1:44125669-44140669 GCA_949126865.1 Montipora capitata
GTAAAACGCGCGTGCGGGGCGCGCACAGCCTTTAATTTTGTTGTGTAAGCCTAAGGTTTTGTGGCTTTCTCGTAGCCGCGTCTTCGTCCTTGCTAACCTCCCTAAAAAGAGATCTGATCTCTAAAAAGAGAGCAGATCTTAAGATCTGCGACGCCGTCGTCAACGAGAACGCCACAAAACAAGAATGTCATTGGTTAAAAGAGAAAAAGTGCAAGTGACGCATTTTAGCAGATATTTTTGCTGTACTCTGCACAACAACGACGTGAAATCAAGGTTTTGACGAAAACGCGGGCGTACAATTGTGAACCTTTTGTTCTCTATATTGAGTCTAAAACGGCTCGTACCCGTTTATTTTTAGGATACCTCGCCAAAATTGTACGACGCAAACGAGATGGGCTAATGGCGAAAAACTTACGATATTGCAAAGTTGTATTTTATGCTTCATGCTCCATACAGTCTGACTGATATTGTTGGCAAGGCATTGTTCTGGGCGAGCTCCGTTTGCTGGGACACAAATAATACCACATTTGTTTGGAATATTTTGGCCAAGCCCTGATGGGCTAGGCCGTTTATTGAAAATCAGCATGGTAACCTAGGAAATACCCAAATGACAGAAGACATGATCCCAGCAAACGTGAGGGGACACCCGCCATCCACAAGAAAGTAAAAATAGGGAGGGTGGGGACGGAAAATTGATTTGACTCTGTTGAATCAGCCTTCGCCTAGCCTGCACAAATGGTGAATGATATCCAGAAAATCCCGGATGACAGAAATGCCCAAACTGCAACATGGGAAATAACTAACTAAGCATGTCACACTCAGCATAGATCCATTTATTTCCTCTGGGCAACAAATTTCCTTTGAGGATCATTAAGTTCCTAATAAGATAAAAACGCTGCAGCCGAACCAGTTGAGCATTTGAGAGATTTAGTGCCTTCCCGCAAACGCCAGGCTCCTGGTTTTTGTAAAAGCATTAGAATTATCTTATTCTATCTTGTTTTTACCCTTTGAGAAGTTGCAAGGACACCTCTACATTCTTTAGTAGTTTGTTAATTAGACCTACTGCCCTCATCTTGAAATAAATATTCTATTGAAATTTGCTCATCGTAGCGACGCTAGAAAGAACATTTTATTTGGCCGCCATTAGGAAAGAGGTCTAGAGACACATATCACTCGATGCCCAGGCAAAAGACTTTGTGCGTCCAACCTCTCATTCAGTGTGAGGCTAGATGAAAATACAAACCCTTTATTCCCCACGGACTCCAAAATGGCCGCCGAGTGAAAAGGGGGAATTAATTAGTCCTCTACCATGGTTGCGGACGTTCGGAGCAACTGAAATCCTTGCTCTTCCGTGTTTAAAATTAGGATATCTAAAGGTAAAAAGCATATTCCAAAGCCCGACATGTTTGACCTTTTGTCTCCTTACAGATATAGATGAGTGCGCAAACAACCACGGAGGCTGCAACCACGAATGCATTAATACTGCTGGCAGTTTCCATTGCCAATGTTTTCCTGGATTTGAATTTGAAACTAGTCAGAAAAAGAATTGCCGAGGTAAGATAAAGAGAAATTAGCATTTTTTGAGTTTCCTCTGGTTCCAAATCACTTGTACCATCGCGGGGCAAAGGTAGCTCGGATTTCGTAGATTGAGGTTCGCCTTTGATTCTTATTGTTACGAATTTCTCTGATCCGCACTAGCGTAGCGTTAGACAAGCATAGACAAAATTGAAGAACTAGTTTTCCATGAATCATCTTCAAAGCTAACGGAACTTCGAACATCAAGTAAGATGAAATGCTCACACGTACAATGCACGCATAGTTTCACTGTGCACGCGAATTGTCTGACCCGTTATATTTTACTTTATATATCACTGATCCGTGGAAGGCGCGGTGGCCACATGGTTAGTGCGCTCGACTCCGGATCAGGGTTTCGGGCCCTGACCGTGGACATTGTGTTGTGTTCTTGGGCAAGACACTTTACTCTCACGGTGCCTCTCTCCGCCCAGGTGTATAAATGGGTACCGGCGAATTTGAAGCTTTGGCTTGCAGAAGAAATACTTCTAGTCGCTTCATGCTCCAGAAACCGGGATAAGCTCCGGCCCCCCTAGAGCGCCACTTGGCTCGTAAGCAGACTTTACCTACCACTGATCCGTGATATCACAGACCTGTCTCAAGAAGAGCTTTGCCTCAATATTCCATTCAGGCCCCTTTGTAATTAATGAAACTCAACTTGAATGTAAGATTTTAGTTGAAGGGAAGGGGTGTAGAGGGGTCAGTTTATAACCGGCCAATTTGTCCATTTCCTTTTTTGTGTTTAGATATAAATGAATGTGACAGTAATAACGGCGGATGCAGTCACACTTGCATCAATGACGATGGGAGTTACTTTTGTCAATGTCCAACGGGATTCAGGCTTCAGAACGACAACCGGACTTGTGTTGGTAAGGACTGACTTCACTGTTAATTGGCCTTTTTTCAGAACCAGAGACGCATGATCTGTCCAGATGAATTATGCGTCTGGACGAACTGTTCACTTTAGTACGTCTTCGAAGACATCTGGAGCCCGTCTTTGTACTAGACAAACTTAACAAACGCAGAAAAGATGGTTGACGAAGCTCTTCCCAGACGAATTATGCATTTCAAGAATAAAAAAGGCCATTAAGCCATAAGAGAATGTCAAATTGTGCCCCAGTTCTGCACAATTCAATTTCTAAAGTCGCGTTGTAACCAGTGATAAATGTTCATTTCGATCTGTTTCTTTTTTATGAAATCAGTTATTTGTTGTCTAAAGATCAATTTTTGTGTCGTTAACAGTCGGAAAAGAACCTGAAATACGAAGATATTGAGATACATTTAATTCGATTTTACTTTATTTTCTGCAAACTGACTTGACTGGCTCTGCAAAATGTAAGTTGCACGAGCCCGTTGTTTATTTTCCCACGTTAGTCAAGCTTGTTGTTTATATTCCTACGTAAGTCCAGCTGTGCGCTGACTGATTTATCGCTGAAAAGGTACTTAATCAGTCAATCATGCCGAATATAATAGTTTACCGGTGAAACAGATTCGTCCGTTAAAATCATCGGTATTTACATGCACTTCACCAAACAACACATTCCAGGCCACCCAATTTTGCGCAAAACATCCCCGGATTAGGATTCGTTCTCCTTGCGTCTAATGCAATTCTTGAATTCAACAGATATCAACGAATGTGAACTTAACAATGGCAGCTGTCAGCAAGAATGTCAAAACACTCTGGGCAGTTTTATGTGCAGATGTCGTGATGGCTACATTGAAGACATTTTGGACCCTAAATCCTGTATGGATATCGACGAGTGTTTGGAGGGCGTGCCTGCTTGCTTTGATTGCGTTAATACACCAGGAAGGTTAGAGCTTGTACATGTCGTTAACAGGCGGTTAGTCTGAATTTGGAATTACTCGTGTTCGGTTGGTATACTTTAAAGGCTGCAGCCAGGAACTCAGGACCCGGCTCATGACATATCCGTTGATATTAAGACCATCTTACCTGTCATAGCTTGCGCCTGGATGAAACAAATTTACATCTAAGAGGTGGGGAGGGGGAGGGGGGGGGGGGGGAAGGAAAGTATAGACGAATAACAGCGCAGAGGCCATGGGTTCGAATCCCGTTAAAAGTGTCTGAAAAAGACATTTGCGTAAAGGAGATGTGTCACAAAATTTAGCCAAATTCAGCTCCCGGGAACTTGTAACTAAATGAAGCGAAACGGTTTTTTCCAGGCTTCCTTGAAAACTGGTTGTATTGTTGCCAAACTGCTGATTCCAGCTAGCTGTAAGCTCCAAGGTCACACATGGACCGTATAGCGGCAGCCTGAGGTGCCAGTATGCTTTCGGTTCGACCTTGTCGAGTTGCGTTGGTGCTGTATTTGCGACGGCGATAGGCGTGACAATTCTTCTTCTTCTTCTTCTTCTTCTTCTTCTTATTATTATTATTATTATTATTGTTATGATCTGCAACTCTCATATATTTCAAATGGCATAATTTTTTACTTTGATTGGTCATGTAAAAATTTCATGACATTAGGTCTGCTTTTTAAGGAGTTACGGCCGATTTACACGGTACGACTTTGTCGCATGCGACAACGGCTTACGACAGGCCCAAGACATGATTTACGATTGTTGTGTACGTCAGAAAAAATGTCGAAGCATTTTAAAACATGTTTTAAAACGCTGCGACAATCGTAAGTCATGTCGTAGGCCTGTCATGAGCTTGTCGCATGCGACAAAATCGTATCGTGTAAATCGGCCCTTAGAAATTAATTAATTCATTCATGCATTCATTCATTCATTCATTCATAAGAAATGGTGTTTTAATCTGACCATTTTGTTTTGTCCTCTTTTCAGTTACGAATGCATATGCGATGACCCTGGTTTTACCACAAACGATGAAAAAACGCAATGCATTGACATTAATGAATGCGACACAAATAATGGAGGTTGCGGACAGCTCACGTGCGTCAATACGTACGGCAGCAGTCAATGTCGCTGTCCAACTGGTTATTCGCTTGACAAGATGTAAGTTGATTTATTTCAGAATTCATTTATTTACCGCTTTCGCCAACTTCAAATAAAAAGCTTAAAACAAGGAAGAGGCAGCCTGGAGGCAAGTGGTTCGGTTGGGCCACCTCTTTGCCCCAAGACCGCGCTCACGACAACGACAACAAACAAAAACAATTATATTAAATTTTGAGATCCGTTTCCGTCGACCTCAAGGTCGTAAATCTTCACGTCCGTAAGTAACGTTTTTCACCAAATTTAAGATTCTAAGGCAGTTTTCAAACGACTGGCGAAAGTAATTACGCGGTGGCAATTGCAACGCGATGGCAACTGCAACACTTTAAAGCTCTCGCGCGAGTTTATCAACCAATGAGAAGGAAAAGCCAAGCACGCCCGATTTTTCCCGCGCTTTGAGCAAGTTACACGGAATTGCTACAAATTTGGATTGGTTCATTGCGCTGTTTGTACCTGCTGTGATTGTTCAAAGTAATTATTTTGGTATTTGTTTTACAACACATGACAACATGAGTATGCAACAATAGGACAAAACATTTCTTCTTCGGAAAACGTGTTCTTTTAGAAAACCTAATTCCAGTCATTCTCAATTCAGTTAACCTAAAACCTGAGAAGTGGTTAAGAGAATGGTTCTCAAAGAAAGCGTCTTTTCAGGTAGAACAACTCCTCTCCCCTATTTGTGGTTTGCACCGTTAACGCAGTGTCCGCCGAGTTGAATGACACAAACAATAGATCTCTCATGAATCTAGAGATGGTTTAAGGCGTGATGCGCTCGTGAGAAAGATTGTTATAATAACTAGTTGTTAGGAAAACTGAGCAATAGGCCATATTCGTATTCTCAGTATTGGACTGGAACTAGCTTACAATGGAGGCTAATGCGGGGAATCTTTTCAAATGCAAATACTTTTAATATATTCCCCCGCATTAGCCTCCATTGCAAGCTAGTTCCAGTCCAATACTGAGAATACGAATACGGTCTATTAAGGAAGGACATGGCTCCCCGGAGTTGATCATTCGACCGGTGTTAGGGAGAGCGTAGGTTCGAATACTACCGGAGACTCTGGATTCTTTTGTTCGTCATTCAGCACTTGTTCATTTCGTTATTGTTATCGTATGGCGAGTTTTTAGTGTAAAAATTCAAATATTCAGTTCGGCAATTCAAACCTTCAGTTTGGAATTTAAACCCTCAATTTGGCAATTCCAACCTTCAAAGTTCAAACATGCATGCTCAATTCAAACTTTTAATTCGACAATTCAAATATTCAATTCAATTGAAGATTTGAATTCAGTACCAAAATGAATGTTTGAATTGTTGAATTTCCAAACTGAAGGTTTGAATAGCTAAATTGAATGTTGGAATTGCCGAATACATGTCTGAATTTTGCGGACACCAAAACCGCACCATATTCTCGGCGTTTGTAGATATTGGTTTCAAACCACCTACAATCCTTGACTCAAATGTCAGCATGGAAGATAATCATGGCATTCTAATTATCTTGAAACAATTTTTTAGAACAAATCGTTGCATCGACGAGGACGAGTGCTCCACAAACAACTCCACGGGTGATTGTGATCACATCTGCGAAAACACACCTGGCTCTTACAGATGCAGCTGCAGGGACGGGTACAAGATCATGCAGGAGAAACGATGTCTGGATATCGACGAGTGTGCTGAAGGAGGTCATGACTGCCAACATAACTGCAGTAATACTGGTGGAAGGTAATGCTTACTCCAATGATAACCGTCGTAGCATTGGCCTTCAAGCGTAGCCGCAAGGCTGCCGCTTTTCATACCAACCGCTTAAATTGTACCGTTAAGAGATTTGCCCATTTCTCGAAAGTCCCGAAACTTTACGGGCATTTTCGGGTGTCACAATTCCTTTTGTATCGCAAAAAAGGAGAGGATTTAATTCTTCAAACTTCACAGTCATGTTTCTTTTAGTTACCTTGAAAACATGTTAGAAGATCGGCTTTCCAAAACAAGCGGTTGGCAGTTTCACAAATGGCTTTTCGGACCCGAAAAGTTTTCGGGACTTTCGAGAAACGGGCCCCTGGAGCCAACTGGCAATCAAACGAAAGAATACTAAAATGGCGGCCATTTTGGAATAGCCCCTGGGGCCCGTTTCTCGAAAGTCCCGAAACCTTTTCGGGCCCAAAAAGCCATTTGTGAAATTGCCAACCGCTTGTTTTAGAAAGCCGATCTTTTAACATGCTTTCAAGGCAACAAAAGGAAAAATAACTGTGAAGTTTGACGAATTAAATCCTCTCCGTTCTTGAGATACAAAGGGAATTGTGACACCCGAAGACGCCCCGTAAAGTTTCGGGACTTTTGAGAAACGGGCCCCAGCTAATGTCTAATTTGAGTGTTTTAAAAGTAGTCCTGAAATGTCGTTCGCGATTATACCAATTAAAAGTCATTTAGACTTGTCCCATTTAGTTATAACGGGGTTTCCGCAGCAGGCATTCTGACTACTGTAAATATAATTAATTAATTGTTTAATTAAGTTGCTTATCAAACTATGATCTTTCTAACTTTCATTTCAAGTTCATTCCGTAGTTTAAATATTTCATGCAAATATTCCTTTACACGATTAATGTTATTGAAGAGAAGAGTTAAGTAACCTTCATGTTTTTTGGTCTAAATGATTTTTTTTATATTTATAAATGCACTTGCGCATCGTAAACGAGCATGTTAAATGCTTCCAAGCGTCATGTGTGTAAATAAATTATTCTATCCTTTCCTCTTCTCAGTTCATCGCGGGTTCCAAAACCCCAGTCGAACCAATAGAGTATTTTCACTAACGTGATCAGTAACCTTGTTTTTCCATCGAAACAAAGGAAAACGGTTTGCATGACAATAGAGCTCAATAGGCCAGGGCCCGGTTGTTCGAAAGCGGGTTAACTTAATCCAGGATTAGCGTTAACTTTTGTTTCATGTTTTCAACTTTTTGGTGAAAGTTTCTTTTGCTTATTTTTGTTGTCCAGGATTGACTTCTTCTCATGTAAAGTTTTGCCGAATATCAGCGTTGAACAGCATTTGGGAATAGAGAAATAAACTCCTTGGTTAATTTTTAATCTGGGATTAGCGTTAATCGGCTTTTGAACAACCGGGCCCCGTTTCGTATTCTAACGGTTGGACTGGATCTAGCATGAAATGGAGGCTAATGCGGGCAAATTAATTTGCATTTGAAAAGATTTGCCCGCATTGGCCTTCATTCCATGCTAGATCCAGTCCAGCCGTGAGAATTCGAAAATGGTCTATTCCTGGAGGATTGGTTGGGGAAACCAACATGGCCGCCGCTCCTTTGTTCAGGAACACCAAAATGGGAGCCGTGACGTCACGTGAAAACACTCTACAGTCAGGGTCTTGAAAATAACTGAGGAAGAAGTGCTGCCTCTGTAAGTTCTCTGCAAAAGGTTAGACTTTGAAGTCTTCTCGGATAAAGACTGTAAACCGAAGGCCGTGTCACAACACTTCCCGTTAAGCACCACAATATACGTCTTATTCCAAAATGGCCGCCATTTTAGTATTCTTTTGTTTGATTGCAAATTGGCCCTCTTGGCCTCGCTTTAAAACGTAAAATTCAAAAGAATATTTAACCTTGAACGAGGCCAAAAGGGCCAATTTGGAATCAAACGAAAGAATACTAAAATGGCGGCCATTTTGGAATATAGTGTATGAGACGTTGTAGAATCTACAAAGTGTTCGTGAAAATATGGGGGAGACCCCCGGTGGTCTATCTGTCATGAAACTAATGTGATACTAGGCGCGGTATATAAGTCCATTACCATTACCTTTTCTATGCTGCCACCCTTCCCTACCCCTCAAGAACAACGCGGAAGTGCCCCAAGCTAATCCTCTATTCACTGTCCATTAAAAATACGGCCCTCGGTCACGCGTTTTATGGGAACGAAACTCTACCATTAAATCTCAATAATAATGGACTTTTTTGAATGTCAACAGCTACACCTGCTCCTGCAAAATGGGTTTCTTTCTCTCTGCTGATGGCCATTCCTGCAGAAAACTGAAGGACACTGAAGGTGAGATATTAAAAGATAAGCTCAAGCCGAAATCTTGTTTGGAGCCGAAATGGAGAAGAAAAAAAACCCTGCTGTTTAAACGACGTTTTCCCGGAGATTATCACCTACTTTTGAAAGAAGAAAGTTCTCCTGGCCTCGAAAAGGGCTGTTCTAACAAATTTTCTGACTGTTTAACCTGAAAAATTCCTTTGTGTTTTGTTGTAGAATGCGGTATTGCCCCCCTGGCAAGCACAATTATCCAAGGCAAATGGCTTCCTCAAGGGCATCCCAAATGGCCCTGGACAGCGCTGCTTCACTTCAGCGTCTTTGGAGATATCGAGGGCTGCATGGCCACACTCATCCATAAGGAATGGCTCATCACAGCTGCGCGTTGTTTGTATTTGGGGCCCTTTTCTGCATCTGAAAGTTACATAAACATATCGCCCCAAAACATTAAGGTGGAACTCGGGGCTTACAAGCGTTGGTCACCAGATCACACGCCAGTGCTCCACGACGTTTCCGAGATTGTAGTCCACAAGGACTTCGATCCAAAGACATTATCCGCAAATATTGCCCTGGTTCATTTGGTTAGACCCGTGATAATCAGTGAAGACGTAAGACCAATCTGTCTGCCGAGCAGATCGGAAATCGAGCATCTTCTTAAATCTGGAATGTCCAGTGATGGTATCGTGGTCGGTTGGGGGAAGACACCTGATCATCAAGTTCGCAGCACACTGCACGAAGCAGCCGTTTCCGTCAAGGATCGATCCCTTTGCAAATGGTCCAATATGAAATACGACGAGCATAATATGATCTGCGCTGGTTACAAGGAACAGCAGGACACTACCTGCATCGCCGATAGCGGCTCGCCGCTGATGTTTTCAGTAACCAATCGAAATTCGACCAAGTGGGTGGTGGGAGGAGTCACGAGCTGGGGACTGAGCGTGTTCGCCGACGGTTGCCATAGCAATTACCGATACACCGGCTACACCAATGTAGGGAGATTCTTGAAGTGGATCAGATTCCGAGGGAATAACAACAAAAATTGAGTGCGGATCACTTGAGACGTCCGTATTTTCAAGGACGTGAAATTACTGTTCATTTGATGCTGTTTTGTACATTTGACCGCTCGAGTTAAATTTAACGCATTGCTGTAGCTGCGCTTAACAAGTATTCGATGTTTTTTACATTCCCCGTAATACACTTTGTTTGCGCCCTACATTTTGCATAAACCATTGTTTTTAAATCCCCTTGGGACACTGCACATTCCCAAGAGCATTTGAAAGCAATAGTTTATGCAAAATCTGGAAAAGCGAATTGCGAATACGGTAGAGCACGCTTTTTGTGAAGACTCACATATACGTCAGCTTCGTTTTTGAAGCGAGCCCAAGTGCGAAAATTAGAATTAAGTTTATAAAAAAAAATTGATTTCTTATTACTATAAACACAAACGGAGGCTTAAGTTAATATTATGCAGGTTGATTCGGGCATGTCGACAAAGCGAGGCTTTGTAACAATACGTGGTGCGCAGCCCATATAGCCACGACGTTCTTAAGCCATGGACGGAACCGGAAGTGAACATTTTGCATGTTAGGACAATAGTCTCTTCCAGTTTTTTACGCTAATCGTCTCCAATAGAGAAAACATGCTTAGCAATATAAATTCGTTAGCGTAAAGACAAGTTAAAAAGGAAAACATCTCGCTTCCGGTTGCCGTCTGCGGCTCAAAAACGTCGCTCCCTAAAGGACGGAGCCTACTATTGTTATTGCGCATACGTTATGCGCATCTCGAGAAACTCTGGTTTCTGATGGGTGGTGCTTTCTACTACAGGGATATTTTTGCGCGGTTTAAAACTATGCGGAGAAAGCAGAACTCAGCAAGTGCTCTTGGTTTCCAAAAAGAAATAGGT
This sequence comes from Montipora capitata, assembly GCA_949126865.1. Taxonomy (NCBI): domain Eukaryota; kingdom Metazoa; phylum Cnidaria; class Anthozoa; order Scleractinia; family Acroporidae; genus Montipora; species Montipora capitata. The sequence continues at coordinate 44,136,144 of OX421450.1, forward strand.
TATTCCCCATCACAAAATGAAATACGTTTTGGGGAGTTCTTTACATAAAAACAATACTAGTTAATTACTTTTGGAACTGACAACCCCCAAAATGAACTGTATTATGGGATTTGCGGAAAAAGAGCATTGGAGGTAAAACACCTACCAAAAGGACGTTGGACATTTCGCAAGACCTGTACATTGCTTCGTATTTTAGAGCTTTTTCGGGCCAAATATTGTTGATTAATTATCTTTTGAAAAATGCGTGGTTACTCCCTTTTTGTTTTTAAATTTCAATGACACTTGTTAGGGTCTGATTTTTCCCGCGTATTCATAATCCGGGAAAATACCTTTGAATTAGTAGGCAGCGTTCTTAAGCTCCCCCAATACGTAGAAGCTTTCTTAATGCAATAACCATGCTCTTTGCACTCCCTCCAACTGAATTCTGATGTGTTTCTGACATATTTCTTTTTCATCACAGACTAATTTCTAGAGAGTAAGAAAACGAACTTGCATTAAGAAAAACCTGCTCGATATAAGGCCTTCTCAATATCCCTCTCATCGAGTTTTATTTTCTTAAAGGGGTGCCGTAAACGGATATTTTCATGTACTCCTTTCGTTTTTAGAACTAATTTCGTAATTAAATTATCACAATGATTTAATGAGCTGATGAAGTTTGACTTTGCTTTACCCATGACATAAGGATGAATAATAGATCTTCCATACAGTACTCGAGTTTCCTCTTAAAGCTCCTTGTACATGATTAAAAATGAACCTCTCGGACGGAAACGTAGTGCTAAGAATGCGTCCATTGATAGTTTATTACTGATCAACTGAAATAAATATTAGATTTCAATCATAAACAAATGAGTAGTTAACACCTCAGAAGTGCAACATCTATAGAACGATTTAATATTTGCAAAGCATAGACGAGACTTGGAATTCAAGGCGGCCATTAGGATGGGGCTAATGATTCTTGCAAATGGAACGCCACCGTCCGCGTCTATGTTCCTCCGTTCACATTTAACGCTGAGACATGTTGATCCTTGCTGATCTTTTTGAACAAGCCTTTTACTTGTACATGCAGGCTAAAGTGTATTTCTACAGAATTAACTACGAGAGGGTGATGTGAAGTGCTGTTTCTGTTGAAATATAAGTGCTACACGGCCAACGTTTGCATAAACGTAACCCCTTGTACTTGTACATATTCACTGCCGTGAATTTGACATCTTCAATTCCAACGAACTGCTCCCGTCTGACCTTGTAGCTCGGTCGGTAGAGCAGTGGTGATCTAACCCGAAGGCCGTGGCTTCAATTCCACCCTGGTCAGGGTTTTTCTCTCTCCTTGAGTGGGCCCATTACCATTAGTAGGGCTAACGCTCACATGGTTTACATGGGTAGAAAATAGCACTTCACATCACCCTCTCATAGTTAATTCTGTTGAAATATAAGTGCTACACGGCCACCGTTTGCATAAACGTAACCCCTTGTAAAGTGTATTTCTGATTGTTCTGTTAACACTGCTCTTGTCATCTGTGCCGCGACCTTTTCATATCCATCTTTCTCTGCAAACGTATGGCGTCCTTTCTTTGTCGTTTATAGTCAAGCTTGAGTTCATATCTCACAGACAGCCAATACGCACGTACATCCTCTCGGCCTTCGTTTCGCATGAAAGGCTCGATATCGTCTGGAAAGGGGAGCATAAAGTACTTTTAGTTGGGAGAGGGGGAGATGGGGGGGGGGGGGGTGTGGATGGGTGTGGTGTCTTTGAGAGTTAATGATTGAAAATGCATATCGTCAAGCTAAAGTTGGTTGTAGTAGTCTGTCTTTCCAGCGATCACTCGAGTACTTATTTGAGCAGAGTTAATGATTGAAAATGCATATCGTCAAGCTAAAGTTGGTTGTAGTTGTCCGTCTTTCCAGCGATCACTCGAGTACTTATTTGAGCAGAGTTAATGATTGAAAATGCATATCGTCAAGCTAAAGTTGGTTGTAGTTGTCTGTCTTTCCAGCGATCACTCGAGTAATTATTTGAGCCAGAAAAAAAAAAACGAAAATTGCCTCGTTAAGCCTGCAAATCGAAAACTAAAGAGAAGACACCTAATATAAATAGACGTAGTTAAATTACGGCTACCCTCGAGAGCTTTTCATAGCCTTGAAGCACGTTCAACCAATCCCCCTCCTGCAGGGGGCAGAGCAGTTGGTAGTTCACAAGCGCAGCCGAGGTGTATTGGAACTACGAGGAACAAGAGCAGACTCATGCCTTTAGTGATAAGAGGCACGACTTGGAACTCGGGAACTCCTGATCTCAAGGCAAGCCCCTTAACCAATCTACGCTGCCTCGCGCCTCTACTCACCGTTAATCCGATTGGTTAATTGTGAATCATCAGGATGAAAAAAGAAAAGTTCTTCAAGTGGTTTTGATGACATCACTGGTTGATCCTCGGGCGAAACAGAGGCATCTGCTATCATGTCATCTCCATCTTCTTCGTTGTCGTCGCTGCTGTCGTAAGGTAGTTTGAGAGCGGGCTGCCAGGGATTCTTTAAAATGTCCTCTGGTGGACTAATATCGCTGTGTTCGACATCGATCGAATCTTTGCTCTCCAGTGGTTCTTGGGAAAGGAAGGTGAATTTTGAGGAACCCTAAAACGAAGGTACAAAGGCAAAAGATTGCGCAAAAAATACAATACAATCAATCGACAATTGCTCTTCAGAACAAAGAGCAATTCTCATTTGAGTGCTGTGTAACTAAAATCACACCATGTACCATCCGTATAGCTTCGCATAACCAAAAAACGTTTTTCGGAAAATCACAACAGACATTGGTGATTAAAAGAGCCAATCAGATTGCAAAACAACGTGTGCAGACGGCGCTGAGCGCGGGAAACCGGAGATGATCCAATCAAGATCGGTTTTGTTTTAACCTCTGATTGGCTAAGAATGTGGCAGGAAATTTTGAAGTATATCACCAAAAGTAGAAATACAATTCCAAAGACGCGAGATTATCTTGGAACTAAAGCGAAGTAACAGCATTTGAAACGACAAAATTATCAGTGGTGATGCTGGTACTGGTAAATTCATTTACGCAGGGAATTTATGTGGCTGGACCAGGATTGTCCAGTGGTGGAACTCGTTGTAGACCATAAATAACTATAACGGACCTTGAGCAAGGTTGACGTCGACGAAGGCGCAGACGACATAAAGGAGATTCAATGGACAAAAGAATGGATCTGCGGAACGATTGTCCTTACTTATCAAAGCTTTTGGTTTTGGGTGTTTGAGTTTTTATCGACGACAGCGTCGTTTTAGATCCTCGAATACTCTATTATACCGGAGAAGAGCAGCCACTATGATATTCCGACAGCCCACAACTAAGTCAAAAATGACTGACAATGCGAAAGCCATCCACTATACCAAAATGAACAATGATCAGCTTACCTCTTTATTATTTCCGAACAGGCCAATCAGTGATGTCGTGTTCACTTCATAATACTTGTCCAGGGATACTTTTGGTAACACTGGGTCCTCTCCTTGTTTTTTCTTCACAGAAGCTTTTTTCTTTTCCTGTTCTTCTTCTTCTTCCTTTTCTGGTTCTGTATTCACTCGCTCAAACTGTTTGTGGTCCTCTCGTGATGGATCATAACGCACCGCTTCTAAGTTCCTAAAGAATAAGCAAGAAATCCTTCAATTCACAATTTTTGGTTGTAATTCACGGGTGCATGCGTTAACGAGGTTTGTAAGTCGGAGTCAAGGTAAGATAAAACGGGTTCCTATTTTAAAGCAAGTGTTTTCCCTTTTTTTCGCTTTGAGGCATTCTTTCCCTCCTCTCGCCTCTCTTCATTTTTTTGCTTGGTCAAAACATCGAAAGTACACTTCTCCGTCTTTCTTTTCTGTGAAACTTCCACGGAAATGCTTGCTGAGCAGGCTAGCTCGACAATCGAGCACGGAATCCCTAAGGCCGACGAATAATGGTCAGAGTGTCACAAGATTGACGAGCTTATGGGGACCTTCTGTAACGAAGACGACTGCAAGTTTCGAGTGTCGTAAAACCAAAACCAAAGTAATTACTTTAGCCAATCAAAAAGGACGGAGACAATCCAGTAAACCAATCAAAACTCGAAGTAATTACACGTAGCCGACACAAAGCGCGGGAAAATTTGCACGCGCGAGCCACTATTGGTTTTGTTTTCACTTCTGATTGGTTGAAAACGTGGCGCGAGAACTTTGAGCCAATCACTGAGTGAAGTAGTCATAAGCCAAAGTAATTCGCTAATTACTTTCGACACTCAATTGAAAACTGCTCTATAGGCTAAGGCCGTGTTCACATTAGGCCTCGATTATGATCGAACTATAATCGAATTAAATATGAAATGGGTTCACAGCAACCAATTACAGTCCCCGATTATAATTGGAGGGGTTGTTTGAAGTAATTACAGTGCGTAATTGAACAGAATGGCGAACACGTGGTGGTATGACCAGACGAAACTTCTAATCGCTTTATGGAGCGAAGATTTGAATTTGTCTTCTTCTATTCTCGGAAGCTATCC
>OX421450.1:44145669-44155669 GCA_949126865.1 Montipora capitata
ACTTCTCAGCTTTACTGGAAGAGCTTTTCACAAGATTTTTATATTTCTGAGTTCTTGAACCCTGTTCTGAATGCATGGCGCTAGACTTGGATCCCAAATCGCTAACACTACAATCCAAAAGATTTCTTTCTACAGAATGGTCATTGCATTTTTCAGCCCGACTGTCACTGGATTTCTTCATTTTGTCGTACACAGAATTCGTTTTGAAAGCACTGCCTCCAACGTTAACACTACTATTCTTACGTCTCTCGTTGTCCATTTGTGTTGAGTTTCTTTCGCTCTTTAATGAACCACCATTGAGAATTGGACGTTGAGCATCCAAACTCCAAGTCAAATCTGCCAATGAACTTTCTGGAGATTCCTCGGTTGTTAATCTTTTCAGGCAATGGGTTGTTTTACTCGGATCAAACTTTGCGATCTTCTTTCGGTCTCTGCGTCTTAAGTACATCACAGGCATGACACGTCCAAATTTGCCCACAACCCAGTTCTTCTTCCCTGGAATTGGTGTACCTGGTACTGCTTTTGGGAGTGTTTCAGGTATGAATTGTTCTGGGTGTTTTTCTTCACATGAAAGCTTGCCCTTCACGTCAACTCCATCGTTTAAAGTTGCTTGATCCTGCTCTTGTCTCTCTCTGCTCAATCTGCCATAAGCATGATAGCAACAAAAACAATAATAGAAATAATAATAATAATAATAACATTTATTTATACCGCGCAAATTCAACTATGCAGTTTTCAAATGCGCCTTACAATAAAAGAGCAATATATTACCAGTATAAAAAATATAATATATAGTAAAAATTACACGAATGAATAACTATCTAGTCTATAAATTACAACAATTTATCAGAAAAAGCTTTTTTAAAAAAATCAGTCTTCAAATTACGTTTAAAAACTTTAAAATCGGAAGTGCATCTAAGATCTAACGGAAGATTATTCCACAGTTTTGGTGCGGCGGCTACAAAGGCTCGATCGCCAAGAGTAGGTAGAGTCCTGAAATTTGGATTTGAAAGAAGATATTTGTTATTTGATCTAAGGCTGTTGGAAGAATTAGGTTTAAAGTTTACAAGAGATGATAAATAATTAGGAGCTGTACCATGGATTGCTTTATGAGTGATCATAATAATCTTATAATCTATTCTAAACGTTACAGGGAGCCAGTGTAATTTGTATAATATAGGTGTGATATGGCAGTACCGTGGTGCTAGATATAGGACTCTTGCAGCTGCGTTTTGAACACGCTGCAGTTTAGTGAGAGCGCAGTAGGGTAATCCGTATAAAAGTGAATTACAATAATCCAATCTGCTTGTGATGAAGGCGTGGATTAATTTCTCGGCAGATTCTATGCTTAGATAATTTCTGACGTGTCTAATATTGTGTAGATGAAAAAAAAGCACTCCTACAAGTTTTGGTTATGTTGAAGTTCAGGTTGAAATGGCAGTCAAACCAGGTCCCTACATGTAAGTTTCTAAGGGGTTCCGAACTCGGAGAGATGATGGATTCGCCAATAGTTAGAGTAGCGCTTTTAGTTTTCTGTAGCTGCGCCTTCGTCCCAATGAGCATAAACTCTGTCTTGGAATCATTGATCATGAGTTTATCATTGATCATCTAGTTTCGGATGTCACAGAGGCACGCTTCCATTGCTGCAATGGTGGCGTCTTGATCGGAATCATCCTTTGGATTGAGAGCCAGATAGATACCGGTATCATCGGCATAACTGTGCGCTGTTGGCAGGTGCAGGCTAACCACATCAAACAGCTCACTGGTGTAAAGGGAGAACAGCATTGGGCCGAGACAGGAGCGCCCTGTGTCACTCCAAACTTCAAATCAAAACTGTCTGACTTTGCACTGCCGATTACAATACGCTGGGATCTTTTCGACAGATAGGATTTGAACCATGTTACTGCTTGATCTTTAATTCCAAATTTGTATTCCATGCGCCGCAGTAATATGTCATGGTCTACCGTATCGAATGCAGCGCTTAAATCTAGGAAAACTAGTAATGTGACTCGTTGTTTGTTCATGTTGACGAGTATGTCGTTGCGCATGCGCAGTAAGGCAATTTCCGTGCTGTGATATTTGTGGTAGGCTGATTGAAATTCTGGAAGCATCTGATTGGACGACACGTGATCAGAGATTTGTAGCGCAGATGCCTTGTCAGTGATCTTTGAAAGGAATGTGAGATTGCTGACGGGCCGGTAATTTTTCTTTATCAGATCCATGTTGACTTTCTTTAACTTTGGTCTCACTAAACCCTCTTTCCAAATGTCCAGAAAGTTACCACAACTGAGCGAAAGATTAAACATGTTGGAAATGGTCAGTAAAAGTTCTTTAATGCAATCTTAAACAATCTTGGTAGGTATGGCCCTTTGGGGTCCTTGTCGCAGCTCTTGTTTGGGGCATTCAGCACCAGCTTTTTGATACCTTCAGACGATAAAGGCTTGAACGATTCAATATCAATAGCCCTAGTCTTCTGGTAGCAAATCTCCTCAACAGTTGTAGCCGGCATACGGAGAGTTAGTTCAGATAGAACAGTACAATGATCTGACAAGAAACTGTCAGAGATGGATGGGGTCTGAACAAGGCCATCCAAGTCCCGTGTAATGATCAAGGCTAAAGTGTGTCCAGAACGGTGAGTTGGTGCAATCACGTGTTGTGTAAGCCCCATGCACTCCAGGAGATCTAAAAACTTAAAAGCGTGGGGATTACCTGGGATGTCCACATGAATATTCATGTCTCCTACAACGAGGAGACGTTCAGATGACAGCACAATTGTTTATAGGTATTCAGCAAATTCGCCGAGAAAGGTGGATACCGTTACTGGGTGTTTTTCTTGGTACGGTGTCCGATAGATAATGGCTACCTTGACTATGTTGTTTCCTGAGATGACAATATATTCAGCAAACGCAAACGAGGTCTTTTCCCCAGCAGTGTGAAAGGTCACGGACAGTTCTGCGCGAGACAGCAGAGCGATACCACCCCCACCTCGCTGAGAGCGTATTTGATCATGAAACATGTATGCAATAGGAGTGCATTCAGCTCTAACCGCCCCATCATCCAAGGATAGCCAAGTTTCGGTTAATGCACATACATCAATCTTATTACTGCACAGATATTCTTGGAAAACTGCTGCTTTATTGCGTACGGACTGGCAATTCCATAAGCAGAAATTCAGCGGTCGTAGCGGAGTAGGGTTGTTGTGACAACAAGTAATCCTGATAAGATTTTTAATGTTCCGACGAACACCATGAACCAGTCGAGGCCGCTGTGTTATTGTTCACATTGACGTCTCGCGAGGACACTATTGCCGGTATTCTCATGATCCCTGTGGGACCCGGATTAAGTTTAAATACTAAATCACCGATCAGTAGAGGATGAAATGTCGCGCTTGATCCAGAATAATAAATGCACAGGCGTTTGTGTCTTTTGTGTCTTCCGACACTCAAGCATCTGCGGAAAGTAGGATGACACAGCAGGAAATAGTACCCGCGGGAGATCTCATAATAGCAAGCCATTCCATTATTGTAATTCCATGAATCCAGTAACAATGGCGGTATCATTAGAAGAACGCAGGTTTTGTTCCCTAATCTCGAAGCGGAATTATTGTAATTCCATGAATCCAGTAACAATGGCGGTATCATCAGAAGAACGCAGGTTTTGTTCCCTAATCTCGTAGCGGAATGTACTGGAGGCCAGAAACGATGAAGCATCCAAATCTCGAGTTTCTACAGTCAATATGCTTTCATCATGGCCAGAAGAGAGTTGAAAGTGACAATGGGTCTTTAGAAACCAATTGCCGTGGTTTTGGTTGTCAAGTGACCGAGCAGTAAGGAAAAAAAAAGAGAGAATATGACAAAGAGACCAACTCGCAAACCTTCAATGTTCATGTAACCCTGTGGGACGTAAAAGAACCCAAACACTATGCGCAAAGAGAAGCCTGAAGGGCAAGGAGTTCCCACTGTTTTGATCTGTAAACGCTCGGAGATGCTACAATAGCTACACCAAGCTACTCTAAAATTCGAGGATAAATAATGATGATGACGATGATGATGGTGATGATGATGATAACGAGGGGGAAATGCACTATTCATTACGTTCAAAATTATAAGGAAACACTGTGTGTCAGACGAAAGGTCAAAAATTATTTAATCGATAATAATATTCTTCAAGATCATTCTAAAGCGTTGAAAGTGTTGAAAAGCGTTGGAAATCATGAAGAGCCGTTAAAAACTTTAATCCTTGAAAAAAATAAGGCCGTTCGGCAACCCGTTGAAAGCGATGTGAAAAGGTGTTGGGAAAATCAGCACAAACCATTGGAAAAAAGTTACAACCCGTTAAAAGTTTTAGCGCACCCGTTGAAAGCGTTGAGAAAGCTGTTGGAGAACTGAACCGTTAGCTACCTGTTGGTTAGCCGTTGGGTTTTGCCTGTATAACACAAAACCGTTAGCGGACGTTTTCGCGTGAGAGGTCACAATTAAGTCTTTCACCAGAGTTCCAAAATATCCAAACTAAGAGATTAAGCTTCGGGGATTCCAGTTTCCTGTCCACAGCAAACTGCACGATAACTGGTTCAACTCTCGTATTCTAGCTTATTAAAGTGCACCTAACCCCAAAATATTTTTCTCGCTAAAATAAATCTTTGCACCTGTTCGAAACGCATTGCGGCCATTTTTTCCTTTTTCTAACAAATCCTGCCATTTTATAGGCTTCGAAAGTTGCGAAAATCCAAGCATCTTTTGTTCACGACCGAGTCAGAAGGGGAGTGGGTCTATTCCTGCTTTGACGTCACAATCTACTTTGCATGCATTTTTACAAAGAGTTAATGCAATGTAAATCAGTATGTGACGTCAAAGCGGGAATAGACCCACTCCCCTTCTGACTCGGTCGTGAACAAATGATGCTTGGATTTTCGCAGCTTTCGAAGCCTATAAAATGGCAGGATTTGTTAGAAAAAGGAAAAAATGGCCGAAATGCGCTTCGAACAGGTGCAAAGATTTATTTTAGCGAAAAAAATATTTTGGGGTTAGGTGCACTTTAATCTTTCTCTCTGTTTAAGAGACCTTTCTCGGTAACCTGGTTATCAGGATACAAGTAGGAATAACTTGAATTCGAATGGGTTTCATTTATTTTGCGGAAACAACAGAACATTTCATCCAAGACTCTAATGACATATCGCGCCATTACCCCGAGCCGGGGAGGAGTGAAACAGGGACATTTTGGTGAAAGGTGATGAGGTACATGTAGTCACGTTGATTACTTTTTAATTTTGACCGCATCAGGGGTCTGAGTATTTCTCACCTTGTGAGGAAGCTCTCCTTAGCAGCTTGAACCTTCAAATAATAACCTTTCCACTTTGAACTACTCAGAATTGAAACGCCTGCAAAGCACACAACATGGGTGAGGGTATAATACTATTAAGGCGATATTCAATTGAGTGTCGTAAAACCAAAACCAAAGTAATTACTTTGGCCAATCAAAAAGGACTGAGACAATCCGGCAAACCAATCAAAACTCGAAGTAATTACACGTAGTTGACACAAAGCGCGGGAAAATGTGCACGCGTGAGCCACGATTGGTTTTGGTTTCACTTCTGATTGGTTGAAAAAATGGCGCGAGAACTTTGAACCAATCACTGAGTGAAGTAATCATAAACCAAAGTAATTATCTAATTACTTTCGACACTCAATTGAAAACCGCTCTAATTTGGCAATTACTATTATTTGAAGTTATACATAGTCCTCAACCTTCTGATGATGCATTCTCTCGCTGTTGCCAAATTTTCGGATCTTGGTTACCAGCCACTATATCTTAATCTACAACTGACCGTACAAGGAAAATGAGTATAGCAAATGACCAAGCTTCGTTCCCAGGGTCTCTCTTCTCTGCTTCCTTTGAGAAACTGGGAACGAGGTTGCAAATGACACTCAGATTTAATGTTTTCAGTGGAAGGAGCCACATCTCATTGACAAACAAACAAAAGAAACCAAAACACCAATTTAATCATGGATAAGTAAAGCTGAATTAAACAGTGATTCCATTAATGCCTGAAGAATAGGAGACTTGTTAAAAGCCAACTGTGGCTTCATGTGGCTTGTGGACTCACTGTTATAAACAAATCCCTTAAAATGATAGCTTTGTTTGCTGACCATGAAGTGAATAAATATTTAAGTTCAACAACACAAGTGACTACTCCAGCATCCATTTTTATTTTCTAACATTTTATTTGTTTCTTCGTCAAGGCTGCCATTTTTATAAATTTAATGTTTCACAACCACAAGTTCACAGTATACTTAACTCACCTCTCAGGATTCCAATAACACACCAGACATTTACATTTGTAAATGTCCAATATACAGGTGGTACGTTGCATGATGTTGTTGTTTAGCAAAAAAAGAGAAACGAAAATCATAAACACTCCGTTGGAATCATAGAGGTGTTTTGGACTTTCCTTTTTCATGTCAGGAAAGTCCATTTATTATCAAAGCCATTAATTATTAATAGTCACTTACATCTTCTAAAGTCAGTTTCCGTTTGAATCATGTCAAGAAAAGCAAATGTCTTGTATGCATGACCTGTTGAAAACAGCAAAATGCTTGCTAAAAAATAACATGAAACAGAGGTATTCAGTGTAAAATTTAGATTAAAGTGGAAGAAATTATTTGCACTAGTTGTAAGAGGGAAGCATGAGAAAATAATTCATAATTGATAAGTACTTAATAATAATAATAATAATAATAATAATAATAATAATAATAATAATAATAATAATAATAATAATAATAATAATAAGGCAACAGTAGAAACCAAGGGGGGTTGCAGTTGTGATTGAAGAACTGAAACAGCGTATCAGCGCAAAAACTCATAAAATCAAGCGATACAATGATCGAATTTTGCAATACCAGCAGAACCGGTTATTTGAGGTTAACCAGAGGCAGTTTTACAAAGAACCTGATGACCCACAGGGAAGTGACCAACCGACCCCTGATGCTAATGAAGCCAGAGAGTTTTGGAGTAATATTTGGGACCGGCCAGTGGAACACAGAAGACATGCTGGTTGGTTAAATGACCTAAAGGTTAAATGACCCAGGTAAAACAACAAGATGATCTGACCATTGATATTGAAAAGCTACGAGCAATTGTAAGGAAGATCCCAAACTGGAAGGCTCCCGGCCCCGATAATGTAAGGGGATTCTGGTTGAAGAGCATGAAGAAACTACATGAATGGATGGCGTTGCAGCTGCAAGAATGCCTTGATGGCAGGGGCATTCCCGAATGGATGACAAAGGGACGAACTGTTCTGCTGATCAAAGACAAGGCGAAAGGGAATGCTGTGGAAAACTACAGGCCAATAACATGTTTACCAATAATGTGGAAAGTACTCACAGGGATCATAGCAGAGGATTTGTACCAACATCTCCACCAGAGCTCATTGTTACCAGATGAGCAGAAAGGTTGCCGAAAGGAAAGCAGAGGAAGCAAGGACCAACTGGTTATACATTGTAGATAGAGCAATACTTCGTGACTGCAAGCAGAGGAAAACCAACTTAGCAATTGCTAGGATCGATTATAAGAAGGCTTATGATTCTGTCCCCCATTCCTCGATATTGGAAACACTAGATCTTGTAGGGGCCACAGATAACATCAAATGGCTAATGAGGGAAAGCATGGAGTCCTGGAAAACACAACTAACGGGATGTGGTAAGGTAGGACCTTGTTGAAGTGTCCATCAGGAGAGGAATATTCCAGGGGGATTCCTTATCCCCTTTGTTATTTGTGATTGTAATGCTACCTCTCAGCAGTGTACTGAACGAATAAGCAGCAGGCAACCAACTTAGTAAGAAAGAGGGCAAGATAACCCATTGGTATGGAGTTTGGAATCGAGAAGTGCGCAATGATGGTAATGAAAAGAGGCCAGCTGGATAAGTCAGAGGGTATAAGATTGCCTGATGGAAGAATTATCCGAAGTATTGGAGATGATGTTGAAGGTTATAAATATCTGGGGATGTTGGAGGCCGATGACATTATGCATGACGAAATGAAGAGAAGTATGAAGAAGGAGTATATTAGGAGAGTGAAGAAAACTTTGTCCTCAAAGCTTAATGCTGGTAATGTTATAAAGGCTATTAACAGCTGGGCTGTATCTCTACTTCAGTACAGTGGGGGCATTGTAAACTGGACAAAGAGTGAGCTTGCTGAATTGGATCGTAAGACCTGGAAACTATTAACCATCCATGGCGCTCTTCATCCCAGGTCCAACGTAAGCCATCTGTACTTACCAAGAAGAGAAGGAGGGCGTGGACTAATGTGTTGAAGAAGCCATATATATTGAAGAAAGAAATATCAATGTCTATATCAGCCAGAGCCAGGAACGTTTGTTGAAAGCTGCATGGGAGAGGAAGAATGTCGATGAAATTGAAACAACAAAGGAGTATAAGGAAAGGATAAAGAGGAAAAGAATTGAGGACTGCTCTGGAAAGCAGCTGCATGGGCAGTTCAAGAGAGGGACTGAGGACCTATCTGGTGTTTCCTGGAATTGGATAAGAACAGGTGAACTGAAGAAGGAGACAGAAGGGCTTATTTTTGCCGCACAAGACCAGGCACTAAGAACAAACGCCGTAAAAGCCAGAATCGAAAACCAAAATGTATCATTCTAATACAGAATGTGTGGTAGTCACAATGAAACTGTGCAGCATATTTTGTGTAGTTGCCCCAAGCTTGCACAGACAGAATATAAAAAGAGACATGATGTTGTTGGGCGGGTCATACATTGGGAGTTGTGCAAGGAATACGGAGTTGAGTGCAGTGACAAATGGTATGAGCATTCCCCCAAAAGCATAAAAGAGAATGAGGAAGTAAAACTGTTGTGGGACTTTACCATCCAAACAGACCGTGAAATCCATCACAGGAGGCCAGACATTGCAATTCAGAAAAAGAAGGCAAAGGAAACAATCATTTCGGACATAGCTGTTCCCGGAGATAGCAACGTACAGCAAAAAGAAACTGAAAATTATGAAAAGTACCAAGACCTGGCAAGAGAGATTGAAAGGATCTGGAAATCATGCAAGGACAAAAGTGGTGCCAGTGGTGATAGGTGCATTGGGTTCAGTGTCAAAGAAGCTGGCAGGCTACTTGGAGCAACTAGGAATTAAGGACCGAACAAGAACGATGCAAAAGTCGGCACTCCTCGGATCGGCACATATCCTCAGAAAAGTGCTGGAAGTCTGAGATCTCAGGATGAGACTTGACTGGATATTTCTCCCCAGGGAAAAACCCTGTGCTCAATTCTACATAATAATAATAATAATAATAATAATAATAATAATAATAATAATAATAATAATAATAATAATAATAATAATAATAATAATAATAATAATAATAATAATAATAATACAGGCCAAGTTTGCATTTGGGTTAGAGAGCCAGCTCTTTGCTGAGCAACCTGATATATGCTTGTCACTGTATACATGTACATCATGATCAATGTTTATTAATATGCCTCAGCAGTTAACCTATGAATAACATGAGTGGGTTGCTATGATAACAACATTCATGCCTTTCTAAAGACCATTTCTACAAACGTATTTGATAGAACTGAGCGGTCTTTAAATTATATGTAATACACTTCAAGAATGATAAATACTCCTCCAGAAGACTGCAAGGGATTATCATGCAAGTGTTCCTTCAAATTGTTGTATTTTCTTTGCAAACTGACAGGTCTGGCCGGCCTGTTCTGACCAAAGGAAAGCGCCCTAAGAATTACCCACTTTCTAGACATTCACATTACAGCCTCATCATAACAGGCCTCAAACCTAAATAGACAATAACTATAACATTACATACATGTACCTGCCAACCCCCAGAGTACAAAAATCTGGAGAAGTGTAGAAATCTTTGCATTGTAAGAATGTCATTTTTGTCACTGTCTGAATACTCTTTGAAAATCACCCGAAGGCATTCCAAATGACTGTTCCCGACCTCTCTCGTTTAGAATAGCATT
>OX421450.1:44163169-44168169 GCA_949126865.1 Montipora capitata
TTGTGTATAACTGAAAAGACTATGATCTCCCTTTTACGGTAAATCCCTAAATTTTTCATTTAATCTGGATTAAGTAACACCGAGTCATTTGATTTTAATCGAAGCTTAAATCCAAAACATCATTTTGAGCGTACTCGAGCGCCAAAAGATGAAGAGAATTATAAAAGAATGAAACCCAAATATAAACTTAAGATAATATATGCCTACACTTATCAAGGTAATACCATGATAACGACAAACTTTTATGGCCGTATTTACTGAACAAATGAAGTGGTCTCAATTCCTCTGCTTTCTTCATATACAATTTTTGTTGGTATTTTAAAAAGCTACGCACCAGGAATTATAGCAGGATTAATTTATTTGACGGATATTAATTATTTCGGCGCACTGTATTGATAGTGAACAGAAGTAACAATCTTCAGTTTATCGTCTCAGTGAAAAAGGATTGGTATCTGAATGTTCGGTTGAGTCTGAGCAGAAATAAACTCGTAGTACGCCGAGTTAACAATGCAAAGAGCTGAGCTGCATCAGCGGCTTTTGTTTCTGAAAATAGTAGGTTCACTTTTTTGGAAATACAAAATAATCAAGATATTGGGCTTTCCAGAACCAAAAAGACACAAAAAGGTTACCTTTTTATTAATATTTAAATTTATCCATCGTCCAAAGTTATTTCCCCTAAAGGATTTGTAGAATGCATGATGGTTTCTTGTATTTTAAACCTCAACATTCATTTTTCGATCTGGTATGCATTTTTAATGACGATAAAGATCAGCATGGGATTATGTCCATTTTCTTTAAAAGTAAACGGATTCAGGAAAATTTCCACCACGTGCTGCTGGTTTACATATGTCAGACAAGATGATTAAAGCCCCTTTTTAAAATCCTATATATTGTGTCTACCCAGTTGCAGGCCGCTGTAGATAGTTCAGTTTGAGTTCGTCGTATGTAGTTGATGAGCATTGTTTGAGAAAATCATTCTGTCTGGAAATGTGATTTCAAATTGTTTATCACATTAGAAATAGAATGAAGTGCAGTTTTGCTTTGTGTTCCTCCGTCGGAAGTAAACTTGAAGCAAGAAGAACCAACACATTGCAGCTGCATGGGTAATTACTAATGCTATTTTCGATTCGTTTCAACAAAACCAAACGTTAATGGTGCAGCTTTGTGATTTGCTAAGAGCTTTTGTTATGTACCATATGCTATAGAAAATAATACCAAAGGCTTTATGCAGCGTCACGTTCGTACTTAATGAGGTTTACATCTTCAATTACCAATATAGGTGCTTTTATCAGAGACATTATTCTTAAGCGACCTATGATTCATTTGGAAGAACTGTACCAAACATGCGTCAGGGAAAACTCGCAGCCGGCAGCGAGCTCTCAGGAATGAAGAAGACAAAGGCCATATAGCCTTGAACTATGTAATTATTATTATTATTATTTCCGATTCAGTATTTTTTTACGAACAAGCCGTTGTTAGGGGAGTATTTAAGAAACACATCATTTCAAACCTTTCAATCACACGTTGTTATGTTATGAAATTTTATTTCCGATATAAATTTCGAGGTTTGTTGTGAATTCATAGAATGCACAAAGGCTTTCCGGCTTCGAATGGCGCGAGATCAACAGCTTGGGAAGCGGATGATCGCGACAATGATGATGATGTTAGTTGATGATCGCGCACCATTCGAGATGGAGAGCTTGTATGCAGGCTAGTGAATTCATGATTTTTGCAAACAAGTCGTGACGTATTACTTGGAAGACAATTTTCATATTTTTGGATTGAAAGCCCAGTTACGCGACCTTCTATGCAAACAAAGTTTTCCAAGTCGAAGATCTTTTTTTCCTCCTGTCGAACTGTAAAGGCTACTGAAAGGCGTCCATTGCTCATCTCTGGACAGGTGAACGCCTGAGAATACCCCCGTGTTGTACTCCACGGGGACAGAAACAAGCTGGGCTATTGGTCATCATTCACATCTCCCCCAGCACTATGCAATCGTACGTGGGCTGAGTTTCAGTCGATCTTGGCTCGAGGCGGTTGTTTTCCGGATTTTCCAGGTCGCATCCCTCTCCTAAAATCGAATTCTAGCTGATTACATCTGACTGGAGTGCTGTGCTTTGGATCATAAATCGACTGTAGTATACCCGCTGCAATTAGGAGACGCCTTTTACATGTCGACAAGCTGCGCTTTTCGTACGTCAGTCCTTAATTAAGACTGCAAGAAAGACTGGTGATTAGCAAGGTCATATTTTTTCGTGTATAAAGGAAGGAAACAGTTAAAAAAAATAATTTATGCTTTATATTTGAAAAAGTTTTCAAAATAATAAATAATGGCAATTACAGTTTTGAATTACCTTTTTTTGTTTCAGAGATATTTGAGTTTTATTGTTTTATGCAAATTAGCAAATTGATGACGTCATTAGTGGTTCCGCTGGAAGATGGATCACAAAATCAAGAATATCTCTCAAAATGTAACAGCGATATGATTCAAACTTGGCATGAGTAATAACCCTTAAGTACAGAGCAAGATGGTGCAGAGTATGACGTAACCATGGCAATCCTTTTGGCTCCAGTCCCTTTTGGTTATAAATAAAGTTTCTCAATTTCCTCTCAAATCAAGCAAGATAGACAGTCCTGCTCAAAACTCACATAGAGCCCATGTTGCTGTAGGTCTCCTAATCAACTCGTTGAGTGTGAATGATGTTTGGTTAAGACAAAAAGCGGAAACACCAGTTCCCCACAACCTTGATCTGGAAGCAAAACGGTTGCTATGGCAACTGTACAATTGGGGTCATTTTATGGTCTGACTGATACACATGATTACTCCCAAGTTTGAAGTGAACTGCGATAATATTTCCAAGGATATTTTAGATTTTGTGATTTGTTTTTCCCTTTGAACCACTGATGACTTCATCAGTTTTAACACAAAAACCTTAATATCTCCCCAATGATATGAGATATTTTAAAAATGAGAACACCATGTTTCCTTTCTTCAAAAGATCTTTCAAATAAGACTTAGTTAAACAAAACAACGCGGTCAACTGTAGAGAAAGACCACATTTACTGGGATGGAACAGTAGCCCATCACCCGGAGCGTGCAACTTAACTATACTTGTGCAACGGCGTTTTCACAAGTAAGGTTATTTTTAGATTGAATTTTCCGCTAATGAGACTCCCACAGGAGCCCGATGACCAATTACAAGAAATTAAGCTGACGTCATAGGGTCACCGAACCGGAACTGCCTTTGTTTTTTGACCTAATTCGCGGGAAGGGCTGGTCTAAAAATAAACCTACTTGTGAAAACGCCGTTTCACAGACGCTGTGTGAAAGTTGCACGCTCCAGGATGGGCTCTTGGATGGAATGAGTAAACATCCGATTGACAAACTTCAAAAATTGCAAAACCGGTCGGCTAAGATTATTCTATAAGCCAACTATAAAATGAATTCAAGCTTGCTTCTCGAAACACTGAATGGGACCAACTAACTGTGAGAAGAAAAATGCAAAAAGCTATAGACCGAATGCATAAATGGCGGCCAAAAAATATTCTTTTGGTTATGTGCTAATTAGCCTCACTAGCCTCGTTTGCATGGACAAATACAAAAGAAATGTTGCTTGAGAGCGAGGCTAGTGAGTCTAATAGCCCATAAACAAAAGAATATTTTTTTGGCCGTCATTTATGCATTCGGTCTCATGATGTTAAGTCCCTCAACAGGTTGGCCTGAATCGCGTCGGATCTCACTCGCGAATCTTGTAAAACAGTGTTTTAATAAGGAATGGTAATAGGACTGAAAGGAGTCCAATTTGGTCTGTAATCCCCCTTTTTTTTTACAAGTATGATTACAGACCGAATTGGACGATACGAAGTCCTCTTACCAATTAATTACAACCATTACAATTTCCGAGAAAAGAAGCAGAGCCAAGTTATGAAAGAAAGGGAAAATTTGCTTTCAAAGACTGACAAAGGAGGTGGAAATTGTTTAATGTCACTCTGAAAGAAAGAAAGAAAAAAAGAAAGAAAGAAAGAAAGAAAGAAAGAAAGAAAGCCCAATTTTGGAAAGTCTGTACGCTGTTTCTATGGTGATTAAAACCAAGGTTGTGATTGGTTGATTTAAACTACAACTTTGAATGTGATTGGCTTATTGGACTGTCCGTTAACAAATTGGCAAGTGAATTTGTGGAAAATAGGAGTTTTTTAAAACCAATAACAATCGATGAAATTGTAATATTTATGATTAATTAAAGAATGTACTTGCACTTCAAATAGACACTTCTTTCATTCATTAGTCCTTTCACGGGAACGAATGAGCCCAAAAATTGACCAATTGTAATTACTGAACATTTTTACCGAGTTAAAATAAAGAACTACTAGTAGTAGAAGTAGTATTTTAAAAAAACCTTTGCTTAGCTGGCGGTTTTGTCCGAGCGAGCGACGGAGCGAACGAATGGCGACTTAGCTAGGGCGAGGGGAACTGACTGAGAACCCCAAACCCAATACACTCACCCCGGCGCCTTCGCCATTCGTTCGCTCGCACGAACGAAACCGCCATCTACGCAGATTTCATTATCCTCGGTAACTCAAACAGTGCTTTGCAATCTGACAAAACGGACGTAATTTGCCAACAAAATATGCATGCAGCGAAGAAGGTTGCATTGCAAACTAATCAACATTGGATTTGACTTAATTTTTAGTGTCAACTGATATTAAAAGCGACCTTAAGATTTGACTTCCGAGTTCGAGATCGACTCCACTAATATGAGTTGCTAATTTCCAAGTTTTCTTGTGAACAGGAATGTATTTTCCTTCTTCCTGTACTCACCATGGCACAAAAGAGACTTTGATAAGAATAGATTGACAAGTTATTAATTGCTTGAAGAATGCGACGTTGTTCAGTGAAATAATTTTAAATCGTCTTCGTACCCAGTCATTTATACCCTTAAGCAAATCTGAAGGTCGATAGTATTAAATGATCATCATCATCACCGTTTTAATTTGTCATG
>OX421450.1:44173169-44180669 GCA_949126865.1 Montipora capitata
AAAAATGGTGCGAA
Source organism: Montipora capitata (assembly GCA_949126865.1). NCBI lineage: Eukaryota > Metazoa > Cnidaria > Anthozoa > Scleractinia > Acroporidae > Montipora > Montipora capitata. The sequence goes on from OX421450.1 coordinate 44,173,184, forward strand.
TAGTCTTGGAAATGTTATATCTTCCTCTCAATAGAGAGGCTGTGGACGTGACTGGTGCTACTTTCCAAAGGATCCGATATCATTTTTACACAAAAAACAAATAATAAGTCTAAAAACGAACCCAATAATGTTTTTAGACATTATTGGGTACGCCTACAACAACGTAACATTGATACAAAAAGAAGCAAGAAATAGAGTCAACCCAAGAGAGCAGTTGCGAGCAGTGCTTTTCGAAACATTGGCTATAGATAATATATTCTTTCACCGTTCATTCAGTCCTCCTACTCTTGACTTCATTTCAGATAATATATATGTTGTTGTCTGGTTACACTGGCCCTTATTTACAATGTTATATTGCGAAGCAGTGCCCTTCTCTTAATTAAAATAAAGACCTTTTCCACAAATAATTTCTCTGCTGCATTTGTTCATAAATCATCGTAAAAATAAATTTAATATGACTTGTTTGTTTGCTAAGGGTTAGTGCGGGCTTCGAGTTCTTATGATTGGTACGCATGCGTGCTCGCATTAACTGCTTCTGTTCCGATTTATTGGTCCAAATTTACGACTAACACACCTGTTGCCAGTTTCGTATAACGGTTGTGACTAAAATGGACCAGTTAAAATAAACATGTTTTTTTTCTTTTAATACCAGAAACCGTAGCTATATTCACACTCGTGAGAGAAAACCTATTAGGAAAAACTATAATATTGAAAAGTCAAAGATGGGTTGGACCCATACGGCCGCTTCACAAGCGAACTGAAGTTGCCAAACTATGGATTTTTATGGTATATAAGGTATTGCCATAACTGTAAAAAACCCACAAATTCTGGAAAAGTGTTCAGAATAACACAATCTTTTTAAAAACTGAAGGCCCATCTTCAACCGACAGGCTTTTTGACAGTTTGTCAGTTTTTGTTATGGAAATCCGCATTGCTTATTGTAGCGATCTGACTGGATGGATTTTAGCTTTGGCGGGATTTTCATATATGAAAATTGTTCCACGGCTCGCAATGTGTGTGTAGGGTGCCGGAACGTGGGCGATAACTCAGTTGGCAAAAAAGGCGGGGCAACGTTACTCGCGAGCCCGCATTCGCGTAGCGGTACGAAAAACCATTCCATGTTATCACAGGTTGTTGTCATGGCTCGTTCCTTGTCATGTATTCGTCATACATACTATAACTGATTCTTAGCAGATTTAGTAGTCACACCCTCAGTACAACAGCCATACCTGTGCAGGTAATACCATCACCAGTATATCCAGCAGAGCATTGACACCAGTAGGATCCAAATGTGTTGGTGCAAGCAGCATTTGCGTTACAATGGTTGTTGTCTCCGCCACACTCGTCCAAATCTTTTATTTAAAGAAACACAAAGATCTGATTATCGCGCATGCGTATGCTGAAGTGGTGCGGTGACGTCGACAAGCAAGCCATCGTACGAGACAATAGTGACTTTAAGGAGGCTCGAAAGGGTTTCAACACTTAGAAGACTCTCTGTTTAGATCAAATAACGCTACAACACTGTATCACGTAACAGCAATGTAACAGTTATGGTAGCATATGAAACACCGATTATTTTCAAACAAGATGTGATTATTATTGTGATGTAATAAGTTACCTTGGCAACGGGAAAGCCCAGTAAAAACACCCTATATTTTGGATTTAGTTGCTCATATCTCAGAAATAAAAAATGGGGGTCACCGAGTTCGTTTTTGAGATATTAGTAACTAAAAATAAAATAAAGGTGTTTTTACAGGGCTTGCCCGTTGCCACGGTGAAATATTACGTCACAATAATGATTGTGTCTTGTTCAGCAACAATTCGTGTTTCATTTTATACCACAATATTGCCAATACATGATACAACGTTGTGGTGCCGATCCTTCTAATAAGAGCGTCACTTGGAAGCGTTGAAACTGGTTCGAGCCTCCTTAAGACTTACGACGGCGACCACAGTATCACCCAGCTAGTCGGATAGAAAAAGCAATAATAAAGTTAGCAAATGCAAATAGAAAATATATTTATTTGGGAATAAAACAAAAGAAAGCGTCAAGCTTTTCGCTACTCGAGGACTATTACTAATAGTCCTCTAGTAGCGTAGCCAATCATAATGCAGCATTTACATTAGTCCACTAGTTGGGTGATACTAATATTGTTTAGTTGTGCCGTTGTCGTTGCCACGTGGCCTGAGGCGTCGTCATTTCTAAAAAAAACAATAGAACGGCGGCCATGTTGATGTACCCAACTTATTCTCTGGGAATTGAGCTCTGTTATCACGCAAACGTTTTCTTTTGTTTTGATAGAAAAACAACACTCTAAATCATATTATGCACAATCCCAGTGCTCATGCTTTGTGAAATTTTCAACATTTTTCTCCCGTTTTTCTGTGAATCTGCAATGTGAAACGACTAAATCTCAATTTTAAGGATAGTGCCTACTAATTCAAAGGTATTTTTGTGCGTTTACTGAATATGTGGGGAAAGCAGATCTTAACATATGCTATTAAAGTCTAAAAAGAAAATTGAGGGTAACCACGCATTTTTCAAAGATAATTTATCAAGAACATTTGTAAAATGCCTTAAATTACAAAGCTATGTAAGACGTTCTTTTCCAAATTGAAGCTTAATTATCTCTGAAAAATGCGTGGTTTCTCTCAATTTTCTTTTTGGATTCCAAGAGCACTTGCTAAGTTATGATTTCTCCGCAAAGTTTTGAAATCGCGCAAAAATATCCCAGTTAAGCACCACCCATAAGAAATCCGAGTATCTCGAGATGCGCAGAACGTATGCGCAATAACAATAGTAGCCGGCGCCCTTAATTGATAAAAGGAAGCTTTACCACCGACAACGGCGATGGCAACGAGAACGTCTCAAATTCACATATTTAGTGAGCAAAAGCAATAGCATTGCACTCTTTGCACGTGCATCTTTTTCCATTTTTGTCTATTTCTTTGCCGTCGTCAGCAAAAGAACTACGTGAAATGACTGAATTTGAGTTTTTACAGAGAACGTCAGCCCTTGAGGATAAATTTTAATTTTCTCCCGTAAATTGAGCACCGTTCATCCTAGTTTCGTTCTTGAGGGTTTGCCACACCTTTGTCACCTTAAAATGCTTGGAATAGTCGCGAAGCGACTACAATAACGCTAATTCATATTTGACGACGACGTTCTCGTTGCCGTTGTCGTTGCTAAAGCTCCCTAAAGTTCCCACTCTGCAACTTTCAGTGACGTATTGGTTGACGTTGAGTCGAAGATCGTAAACTCCTAATGCACAAGTGGCCTACGGAAACACCATGCACAATCTAGTAGAAAGCTTCAAGAAAGAAAGGCAAATTTCTTCTTCTAGGATGAAAATGTTGAATAGTGTTGAAGTCCTCTGTAAAAGTCAATAAGAGTATTTAATAACAAAGACAGTAATGGCGACGAGAGTTTGATTTGCCGAACTAGTTTTAACGCTTAACTGTGTTTCATTCGCCGGCAACTATTACAAACAAATTAATGGTGTAGCGATGGGCACAAGAATGGGACCTAGCTATGCCAATCTTTTTGTAGGATATGTTGAACACCAATTTTTTAATCAGTACAACGGCCCCAAACCTGAACTATACGGCCGCTACATCGACGACTGCATCGGCGCTATTTCATCCAGCAGAGAAGAACTCGATCAATTTATAACCTCCGTCAACTCTTTTCATCCGGCTCTTAAATATACCTGGGAAATTTCGGAAACTTCATTGGCTTTCCTAGATATCAAAGTTTCTATTAGAGGCAACGTGCTATGTACTGGTGTGCACTACAAACCTACTGATTCACACAGTTATTTGTTGTATTCATCGTCACATCCATCACATGTCAAGAACTCCATTCCTTATTCTCAATTTCTTAGACTTCGACGTCTATGTAGTGATGACTCCGATTTTTCCAGCAAATCAGAGGAGATGTGCCAGTTCTTCGAAAAACGTGGCTATCCTGTCTCTGTGGTCAAAGCGGGCCATCATCGCGCCCAACAATTTGATCGACAGTCATCACTACAAACGTCACAAAAAGATAAAAATGACAGAATTCCATTCACCCTCACTTTCCATCCTCATAATCACGCAGTCAAAAGCATCATTCTTAGTAATTTTAAATTACTCCAAAATGATCCCGAGACTGGTAGAATCTTTTCGCAACCTCCACTTATTTCATTCAAACGCGACAAAAACGTAGGCAACTTTTTAGTTAGAAGCGCGCTCAAAACTAACGAGCAACCCGGCACTTTCAAATGCGCGCGCTCACGATGCAAAACTTGTCTTTTCATTGTTAACACTAGCAAGATATCGGGACCTAAGCGATCTGTTAAGATCTCCGATCGTTTCACATGTACCTCCGCAAATGTCATTTATTGCATAACCTGTACGTTATGCAATAAATTATACATTGGTGAGACAGGTAGACGACTAGGTGACCGATTCCGCGAACACCTTCGCGATGTTGAGAAGAATGACAAGGATGCATCTAAGCCAGTTGCTCGCCATTTTAATCTGCCTAACCACTCCAAAAAACACATGGCTATCTGCGGCCTTTCCCTACATCTAGGTACGACGGAAAGCCGCAAGAATCTGGAACAAAAATTCATCTTTCAAATCGGCACCCTTAATCCTCACGGTATTAACGAACGCTTTTCATTTAACTAATATATTCCTATTTTTCACGTTGCCATGTTACCACCAATAGCGTAGCTCCTACTCTACTATAAAAACTACACGTAACCCATAATCCCTCGATTCGCTCTGACGAAGGGCTAACGCTCGAAACGTCAGCTTTTAGAATCTCTGTACGGTGGCCAATTTACATTATCAACTCCGTTGATAAAACCAAATTTTTGTATACTACTTCCCCACCGACGCAGCACCACAGTTTCTTTAGAAACTACCCCTTCATTCAAATATTATAAAGTTGTTGTTTATCTGTTAATAAATGATTGATTGATGTGGTGAAAATAACGGTCGAACAAGCCAACGGAGTCACCTAAATCTTACAAAAGTCGATTTAGAATTATATTTTTACCTCAAAGCTCTCGCGATTTACAGTTTGTACCCAAGACACTGTAGCTTCGTGGATGAAATTTATCCTGCTGATATTCCAGTGGTTTCTCGTGATCTGCACATGTACCTCTTTGTCTGGGTAGAATGAGAAGGACGGAAAGGTCACCTTTTCACAAGCGGTCTCCGCCCATTGGACTGGTCGCGCTAAGGCAACTCGTCCCGTCTTAACAGGGAACCCTGAAGAAAAAAAAAGACGCCAAGAAAGTACTATGGATGTGATCACGATCCTTGTTATTACCATCGTTAATGCCATCATCGATCAATCTTATTGTCACTGTCACTGCAAAGTTAAATTGTCTTACCTGTACAACTGCCTGGATGATAAAGGGTGTGGTTAGTTTTGCGTTTGCAGACGCCCAGGAAAAACAGGCACTTGTTTTTGAACGTAGTCGCATTGGAAGAACACACTGGCTCCTCGTAAGATGGACAGTCTTCATTGCATTTAGCAACGGACATCAAATGCGTTGTCTGCCTTGCAGATAGCGTGGTAGTCACAGGTAACGTTAGTGCATGGGTCGAGATCTTGCAAAACAAAAAGGCACAGCAGCGCAATAATATGAATGTTCTGTCATGCATGACCAGTACAGCTGAAATGTAACGCTATAAGCTAATTCACGTAAGTGAAAACCAACAATAGCGAAACCAATCAATAAGGAGCTCGAGTGTCGACACTCATGGTCACTCATTGCACTGAAGGTTAGTGCAAATTAAATAAGTTGAGGAGCAATTTGGAATGAAGACGTTCCGGCACCAGCTATAACTTATCCCTGTTTGCTTTATTTTCACAATCTTGGACAAAACGTCTAACAAATACGACACAGCGACATAAATATCAATCACCTTAGTTTTTATGATGTTTCACAAACTGAACAAAGATCTGCGTATAGTCTCCTTCCCTACCCTGTTGGCTCACAAAGTACCAAATGCTAACACAGCTTTTGATATCATAATGCTGTTATCAGTATGAGGGAGAGAGAAAAGGACAATGGAAGTGAAAAAATGTCACTTTGCATTCCTAATGCATTTTTTCCAGACCGTTTGTTCAAGATTGTACCAACCTCAATTTCTTTTCTGATTGTAAATTTAAGTATTCCTTACCTCAAAGTATTGTCTTTTGCAAGCCGTTAAATTTCAAAAAGTTCACAGGGTGGAAGTAGTGACAGGCATAGCATTTTAATTTGGCTTGAATGACCCCACAAAGTGCTCATTTCAGTTTTGATGATTTTTCCGTGTAAAACAGCTTGTGCTCTACTGTATATGTACTGTATTTATGTTAATCTGGCACGTTCACGTTAAAACGAGTCTTACTCATCCGTGAAATGTGGATAAATAAAGTACTACTACTACTACTACTGAGATCGCTGGTTTATCGTGCGTTGAACGTCGACTGCTGGCCTTACGAAGATTCACGGCGCTTTAACGAGAAATTTCGCAAATAAAAGCTTATGGCTATCAGCAATGAAAATATTTAATTGTTAAGTACACCTTAAGTTCTATTCTCAACCGGCCTCAGTCCTTGCAAAGCGTGTCCTCCATGTATTTCCCACAAGAGAGGCATTGTGTTCATGAAACGAGAAAAAAGCAGCAGATTCAAATGTTTACAACAAATTTGTTACCTCCTACTACAGCATAGTTCACTGTCACTGGGCTGTGCGAATTGCTGAGGCCTTGACTGTCTTTTACGCACACTTTAAAAGACGTGTAAGTTATTTCCTGCGACAAAATGAAATGGATTATGATATAGCACTATTTTTTTCCACACCATGAAACTTGAAAAATTCTGTGATCCGCGAGAAGTTCATCAAATATTAAAGATATGGTGAATCGGTTGAACACCAACTGGAACTCAGAAAAACCTTAGTCCCAGATGGGAATTGAAAGTACGGCTACCTAAAATCCAGCTGGATGCTCTAACCACTGCCGGAACCCCTTGAGACTATGGCGAGCGAGGACGATTTGTGGGCTTAAGCTTTGACTAGAACAACATCACGCATTCAAACCGTCAAGTCAGTACACTGATATCACACACAACTGAGTTATTTACTGGTGTGACTTTAAGAATAAATTCACGCCAAAGCAAAGCTTATTTCAGTAGCTCAGTGACGAGAGATATGAATCTACCTCAGTAAATTTAGTAGGGTCCAAATGTCATACTCCAAATGTCATACTTTCACTGAATCTTTAATATCAATCGCAAGAAGAAGAAGAAGAAGTTGCTCTATTCATCAAAAAATTCCTTCCAACAACATGATAGTTAACTAACAGGGTACTAGAGCAGTTCTTACCTCTAACCAAGCAATTAAAGCGTTGCTATAGTGACCATCTGACTTATCCCTTATCACATCGGTAATGTTGTCGTGGCTTGCGGAAATCAGAACACTGGGTGGCTCGTAAAAAGGGT
>OX421450.1:44185669-44198169 GCA_949126865.1 Montipora capitata
TTATTTTAACTCAGATTCCCATAGAAGCACTGTTATTTTGGACACGTTTGCCTACTCGTCAAGATCAAGATGGCTTCCACAACCGTGATAAGGCCTATTCTTACCAATTTCTGAAGAGAGATTTGTTTTCCACTTTGAATTTTTGATTGTTTTGTCTATTATCCTGGTGCTGATGCCGTTTTTCTAGAAGCGAAGTTTCCATGTCTTGGTGCAAAACCGGACGATCAGCTGTTTTGAGATTCTAATTAGTAACGGTTGATTTCACTTCCTATCAACATGTGGAACGGCAGCCTGACCTCGACTTCCGTTTCCGTCACCGGTATGTTAGGGTCAACATTGAACTAGTCACGTGGTGGTCAGTTTCATCCCTTGTTTCTTTTTCTACCGATAGGATTTCAACCAAAACACGATCGTTTGTGTGTAGTTTGATCACGCGCGGTGATTAAAATCAACAAGATCGATTCGCGCTGCCATTGTACGGTGAATTTAAGTGGAAAAGACTCCTCTGCTCCCTTTGTCTGCACTAAGCGAGGGGGGACCTGGGACCGAGAAAGAAAAATCCTATCAGTGCCAGGGTGGGGTTTAAATTAGAAGCAACCACATGCAAGCCCATCCCCTTAAGCTGTCTTAGAATGTGAGAATAAGTACGTAAGTCAGTTTGACTTCCACTTTTTTGGTACCTTATCCAAGATATTTGCCATTTTTAAGACCTTTTTACCCGGACATGTGTGTATGTCTCGGCTTTAAAACTTGCGATAGTTACGGAAGAAAAAAATCCTCTGTGAAAGGTACAACAGCTGATGCCAGAGCAAGAGTGCATGGGCAACCTGAATCATTGAAAATTATTGTTTTCCGGTAGTGGAAAAGTACAAGTGACCTCAATGACAGCGTATGTCCACGAAAAAAAGGAATTGAAATACCTAATTATAATGAATAGGAAGGAAAGAATTATTCAAATGTTAATAAATGAATGTGATCAGGGTTCAGCTTTTGCGCCAAAAATAGAAAACAAACAAAAAAGCGTAGATGACGCACGAAGTTCTATTTAAAAGGAAAAAATGTTTTTACAGGGTTCAAACTTCGAAAAGATACGGAAAAAGAGTGTTTTTAACTTTAAAGGTTTACGGATTTACAATCAATTATGTTTCTTTGTCACAAAGAAGTTAGGGTACAGCTCACCTTTCGTGAAATACACCTGTAGTAAAACCAACTGAACTGCGTACAAAGCGAGGGCTTGTTTTGATGCCATCAGGTCTCTAAAGCCAACTTCGTTTCCACTTTGCAAAGGACTGCATTTAAACAACTAAAAACTGGTCTTATAAGGTCTCTGTCTTCGGGTTTGGAATAAGGAAGAAGAAGCTTTTCTTCAAAAGCATACGTTTCAGCGTTGACAGCCACTGTCGATCTCAGAAAGAGCCTTAAGCTGTAAACTGGCCGGCAGAGGTTATGACCGACCCAAGCTCGCATTTTGAAACGGTCTTTAAGGGTTAACTTAATTTTCTAGTTTCTCGCCTTCTAGGAGAAACATTTGATACCGTGGCGTTGTACTGCGTTAATCTTTACTAGTCAGTAGCCGGCTTCAGTCCAGTCAAGCTACTGTTTGTTGTAACGCAGGAAAGGCGGATAGCTTACCGTTCACTAAAAAAACCCTTTAATTAATGGGGTAAATTGTTTTTCATTTTCCGGTATATCGACTTTTTGCTTCAACGAGGTCAGAGTTGTTTGCTTACATGTTATTTCAAAAGAACATTGGCTGGTTACTGCGGACTGGAAATGCGTCTGTAGATGGCCCGCCACTGAAACCAGAGCCACGGTTCTCTTTGCAAATAAAGAACGGTTTCTTCCGATGGATCGTGTGTATACCAACTGTAAATGAAATCATTGCTCGTTTAGTTAAGCTAGGATATATTCTTTTGTTGAGATGAGAAAAAGTAAGAACTTTCAGTTGGAATGTGATGAGCAACTTATTGAGTGTTTCGTTATCTTACACGAGGTCAAAGGGGTGACAACGAATCATCTTATACAGTTTCAAACAGCAGATGGACACGAAACTCTTTAACATTTCTCGTAACTTTAACCTTTAATTCATTGCCTTCAGAAAAGAAAGTCTCAATCACCATGAATAAGGAAACAAAACTGAAGGTGTTCTTTTCGTTCATACATAGACCGGCGTCGTTTTTACGGACTATGGAACGTGTTAAATAAAGACTTTCATCTCCTTAACTGAAAAATTTCAAGAGACATTTGCCGTCAATATCGACTGACAGTTAATTATATCTGGCTGTGGCCCATGATCATACACATATCGTATATGTTTATACAAGAAATCACCTTTGGACGTTATCAGTAAAATAGCACTGAGAAGTTAAATTGCGAAAAACTTAGCTACCTCTAACTACTTATATATCGACGAAATACAAAAACGCGTCTACCTGCCTGTATCAAGAAGAACGTGTGCATACAGAATAGAATATCGTTATAACTTCTAACGCAGTTTGGAGGGGAAGGAGCTCGAGGTGGTGTAGTTGGTGTCGGTGGGGGATCAATTAATACAGCGGTATTTATTTGAGCCGCTATATTTGTTCGTAGCATAATAAATTGGTTATTAAACTCTTGGGACACCAACGCTTGTAGTGCGATACATGTGAACGGTGGCACCGAATTACTCGCTCATGTTCAATGATAAATGGACACGAAAAAACAAAGTCCCTTGAACGATCCGCACGGACTATCCCCGTCGTTAAAATTGAAGAGGAGGGAGGAGATTTGATGATCCCTGCGGTTTATGCTGATCGTAGATAGGAGAAGAGGTCATTCCCATCATGAGAACTGAAAACTGGTTGCACTTCCTTAGTGGGCATCACGTAACTTATCGTTATCCAATTCAGTTACAAATTGATTTTTGGTTGCTCATAGTAAAAGGGGCCAGGAAGTTTTACGTGTACTATTTTTCTCTTCCTTCCGGCAAGATTTACGCTCAAACAATACCTTGAAGAATGAACAAAGGTACGCTTAAGCGAGTTCACGGACTGCAATGAAATCCGATTTTGGCGAAATCTCAACACGGGAGATTACTTTGATCACTATTCAGCGTGCATAATTGATGTACAGTGGTTCACGTGCCACAACTTATTTATTCTCTAGAAGCTTAAGGATTACTTTAATAATAATAGTAACAATGACTGGCAGAGATAATCACCCTTTTCTTGCAGTATCTTGGGGACTGAATTGCGAAAGGGCGCAGCTCACGATATCGGGCTGAAAGCATACAAAGGCGCCTCCGACTGCCGCTGTACAGTCTATGTTTGATGTCGGAGCACAGCACCACAGCTAGATGTTAATTAGTTGTGAGTCGATTTTGATGAGGGAGGAAAACCGGAGTACCCGGATAAAAACCCTCGAGTCAGGTTGAGATCGAATGAAACTCAGCCCACTTGCAAGCCGGGGCCAGAGTTGAACCCCGGTTCGCAATGGCGGTGGCCCCGATAGATAACCATTAAGCCACCCTGACTCCCCTTTTCGTTTTACGAAGACAAAGAAGCTCAAGTTTGCCTTTGCTGCTGAAACATAGAACACCCAGATTTTTGCAATGAGGCGGTGGAGTAATATCTGATATAAAATGAGTGGTATTTCCATGAACAGCACACAGCTGGCTGTGATAATGTATAAGATTCAAAATAATCTTTCCCAACTGTTTTTGAGGCGGATTTTTGCCGATATTATATTTCAATTGTTCACACACACAGTCTCAAAACCTCCAAGTCCAATTGTCTATCACATTCTTAGACCGAGAAATACGCAAAAGGGAGCGTGCACTACAGCGGATCTGTTCTGTGGAACAAGATCCCTTCAGAGATAACTAAGACAGCAGCCTAATTTGAACAGTTTCAAAACCGCCTTAAATAAGAAGATTTTAAAGTTTTTAAAACTTTCCTTATTTAAATTAGGATTAAGAAAACGTATCTGAAGGTCATGCTGGTGAGGGATTAAGTCAAAATAGAACAATTATTAGTCAATTATGACCAATTATGGCAAGGATTAAGGTGGTGATACCTATGTTACCACTCTTATCAATCGACGTTCACGTGACGGTTTCAGCGCCACCCATGACCTCAAGGGAACTAAGAAAACTGCTGTGGTCAATTATGAAATTTAAAAGAAACAATTGAGAAGAGACAATTTAGCTTTGTAATGCTTCCGTCAAAAGCTGCTATTGGCAAGCCAAAGAATTCATGTGAGACTGTCACATGTTCAGAAATAGGCAATTAGCATATTAAGCTGAAGAACTATGTAGAAACGTTTGAGGCATTCTTTTGTCCAACGTTTAAAAAGCCTTCATTAACCACATGTTTTCTATTGGAACTTCTACAGTAGGCCGGTTCCTTGGTGGCCGACCAATGACTAGGCTTTAGGTCAGAACCTGACAATTTATCATCATTTCCATCTGAGCACGCAGCCCATTCATCATTCACTTTTTCCGACAATCTCATTCTCAGAGCCATCGTTCCCTTGACCAGCGGCAGGGAAAGAGAGACTCTGGTCAAATCCAAGAAAGGCCATACTTGATTAGCTGTTGAAAAAGGGTTTCATTTCCTGCCATTTTCAAATTCTAAACTCAACATCGTTATTTCTTCAAGGTTTTTATCTATAGAAGGCTCAAGATGATCTAGGGATATATCTTTTTACAACTTTACAGTTCCGTAACGTTTTTGCTTTTGAAAATACAGCATTTTGAATTTCCTAATTGTAACTTGCGTGACACTAGATACTAAAATCCGTTTTGATTGAAAAAATGTCTCTCGTTATTTTTGATTCTCCGCAGTTTAACCGTTTCAAGTGTATTAGGAGATGCGTGGACTGTCTCGCTTGTGAAAGGAAGCTCTTTCATGGCAATGAGCAATCCAGGGCCCAGTTCTTCAAACGAGGGATAGCGCTATCCGATAAATCGCTATCCAATGGATAAGTCATAGCAAAACCAATTGCGCTATCCATTGGATAGTATTTATCCGGTGGATAGCATTATCCACCTTTTGAACAAGTGAGGCCAGATGTTTTCGTTGGTTTCGGAGACGTTTCTGACGGTTTCCAGTCACGCACGCGCAGTTATTCACCCGGAACAAGAGTTTTTGTGGTTCTGTTCCTGTCGAACGCGCATCCAAATTTCAAAAGCGGGGAGCGCTTGTAAAAAATACACTGGATACAAATACAGGAGATAGGAGCGAGATGCTATTTTCATTCATAAATATGCCGCACAATTCGGGCGGGCGTAGATTAAAGTGCGCATGCATAACCCCAAAATGTTTTTTTCGCTAAAATGAATCTTTTCACCTGTTCGAAACGCATTGCGGCCATTTTTTCCTTTTTTTAACAAATCGTGCCATTTTATAGGCTTCGAAAGTTGCGAAAATCCAAGCATCTTTTGTTCACGACCGAGTCAGAAGGGGAGTGGGTCTACTCCTTGTTCTTTAGGAAACTCAATGCCGGTTTGATGAAACTTGATGAAAAGTAAAAACCCACCCTTTCCTCCGTCATTGCTGGTTTGCCTCGTCGGCGATGACATTTTTTCTGACAAAGCTCTGTCTGTGAAAACGGATTAAAACACCTCGACCGGAAAGCACAGCAGGGTACCGTGAGCCTCCTCGAAAAGCTCCATACAAATCCTTATACTTTTAGTATAAGGAAATGTATGGAGCTCCCCTGGATACTTACAGTGCAAGCTCCGTGTGTCTTCTCATGAAAGATTCGTTTTAGCGAAAAAGATATTTTGATGTTATGGGCACTATAAGTAACCTGCTTGTTAGAAGACAGCTACGTATTGTTATCAGGGGCACCCAACGAGAATATAGTTCAAACCCACTTAAACATAGCATTGTTAAACGTATTTTGGTATTTAAATGATAGATACAGGCATACTTTAATCCCCTAAAAAGCTTTCATCTGTTCGGAATTCCTAGCTGAAAATCGAGTGATCAAAACCTACCTTTTCGAAAATTTCAGCCAGAAAAAAAGGCTCCAGAAAATTCTAGGTGACCTTTTTAGGGCAAAAATCCGTTAAAAATGGGCAGTTATACCATGTTTTAGATGTTCGAAAATCCTAGGACAGGCAGGCAAGCAAGAAATTTTACAACAAATGTTCCGCAAATTCTAGATCTCAAATCGTCTTCCGAACAGATATTTTCCGAAAATTGACGTTGGGTGCCCCTGTTGTTATGCTAACTTTCTCCGGATACGAAGACCCCTCTGCAAATTCTGTGCATTTCGCACTCTACTTCAAACGCTTAAGTTGCTCCGGATATTTTAGAACAGCCATAATGCCATCAAATTAGGTGACAACAAATATCTTTTTAAAGCAAGATGGCCTCAATCGTTTGCGATTGGATCAATGTTTCAAAACAATCTTTTTCAGTCTTCAAATGACTGTCAAAACAATTACGAAAACAGGCGAAACACATTTTCTAATTGGTGGTTTCATAAACAAAAAAAGTCCTTTTTTATTTCGATTATTGTTGGAGAGACAAGAGGTTCAGCTTCGATTGTCATATCGCAGGTATTATTTTAACAGTCTTGGCATCGTAACTGTGTACGGTTCTTACATGCACGGGAGACTTGATGAAATAAATAACTCAAATGTCATTTTAAAGGCGATGCCGTTTTGTTGATTTTAATTTATGCCGGTTAGTACAACTTTTATTTGCGATGCCTGTGAAGGAAGCAATAAATTTCATCCATATTTCGTTCACAAGCTTTAAATGCCAATGATGCAAGTGAACTGAAGATCGATTCCTTAAATCATAGTTAGTCCCCTCTACTATGGTTAAATTTGTCTAATGTTAAACCGAAAATTAGGGTTTCAGACGAAAGAGTTGTTTGATAACGAAATTATTTACTCCGGTAGTTGAATATTATCATTTATTATTCAACACATTAGGGCCGTTTATACGAGAGAAAATAAGCCGCGGCTTACTCTGGCCGCGGCGTACATAATACGCGAAAGGAACTATTTATACGAGTATAAACTCCCAGGCCAGGATAAGCCGCGGCTTGAGAAAGCCGTGAACGTACATTTTGTACCATTTATACGGGGTGTTCGCGTCTTATGTAAGCCGCGGCCAGAGTAAGCCGCGGCTTATTTTCTCTCTTATAAACGGCCCTATTGTGACAAAGTCCAAATATGGTCATAGCGCGCTCATGGTCGTGCGTACGCAACGTATACCCCGCGATATACGTAATTTTGTTTGTCGCGGAGCAAAATGGTGGTTGTTCCGGCTCATTTTTCCAATAAACGTAAAAGAATGTGCGATATTCCGCACGATTTCGCAGGATAACTGTTTAGAAATATTCCAGGGTTTCAGGATGTTTTCAAGTCAGTTTTTAGTTTCCACCGGTGATCGTAAGCATTAAACAATGACATTTCAATAAAAATCCGAAAAAATAGCTCACCCGAGTTTATTCGTAATGCCTCAAGCCATTTTAAACAAGAAACGTTCAATTAAAAATAAGAACGTGATTACTAAGTTAGTATTTCAACAACGAGGCAAACCGTGATATTTATCAGTGGCGTTTTACGTTAAAAAAAAAAAAAAAAAAATTTAGACTCCAGTTCACATGAGAGCAACTTCATTCAATATCCGAATTATTCATAATTATTACTCCAGATGGCTTACCAGCCATTTCGTTTCATTCCATCAGATCTATGGGAAATACGGCTAAAATACTGGTTTCTCACCTCATTTAAGTCGTATTTATACTGCGAAAACTTTGTATTCCAATAGAGATGTTTTTTTTTTTCAACTTTGGTTAATAACATTTCGAAAACATAGTGACGAACAAATAGAAATTAAAACAGGAAATTCAGGCCTCAAAATTAATCGTGGAAATAACTTGAACAAATTTAAACATCATCACTGACAATAAAGTTAGGCATGTGCCCTGTCAGTTAAGGGCGAAACCGTATGCAACATGCAATGCCCTCTGCAAATATATTATCTTTCGCTTTCAAACTATAATTGAGTGCAGCGATGAGATTTGCATACGTTGATTTAAAGTGTAATAGACATCTTAATCAGTTATTCCACAGTACTCCCCGAGAGAGCAAAGGTTCAAAGAGTTACTTGGTTACAAAGAAATAGATCGGCATTTAGTCGAAAGATTGGGTTCCTCCAAATCCGTAGCCCGGGCTACCATGAGTACCCAGTTTACAAGCTGCGAATGTTCTGCCAATTTATCCGACAACTGGCGTGTAGTATTCATTTTCCTAAATTCGATGCTCAGCGCAATTACCCTTGGCGGAAACGCTGTCGTTTTGCTCTCTATTTACAGAGTACGTTCGCTAAGAACAACTTCGAATATGCTGATTGCCTCTCTAGCAGCTTCCGACCTCTTGGTTGGCCTACTCGTGAATCCAACATATATCGCATTGACAGCCATGAAAGTCTGGTTCAGCTCTCACCCCGTGTACAAAATGGAAAACTTTCTCTGGGCCCAAAGTCTAGTAACGTCGACATTTACTCTCTGCGCCATCAGCGTGGACAGATTTTTTGCCGTAACTTCTGCAATTCGCTACAATCAAATCATCAACAAACAACGTTGCGGCCGCGCCGTGCTATCGATTTGGGCTGCAGCTTTAACGTTCGGCTGTTTGACTCTATTCTTTAAAGACCCCGAAGACGCCTCGATAGTCTGGATACTGTGCCTGGTGTTCACAGTAATCATGCCCTTCGCCATTATAATCTACTGCTATACTCGAATTTTTAGAGCAGCTGTAGAGCAGAAAGCGAAAATCAGTTTCCTCAACCCTGTTCAAGCAGCCGAGATGTTAAGAAATCGCAAGGCAGCCTGGACAGCAGCTATTGTGGTTGGACTCTTCTTTGTCACATTTTTCCCCAACGTCGTCTTTTCTTGCATTGACGTTGCAACCAAGGATCACTGTGAAAAGGCTCGAATATACCGGCATTGGTTATGGGCCATTATTCTGGCTTTCAGCAGTTCAGCTTGGAATCCTTTCGTGTACGCCGTCAGGATTAGAGAATTCAAGAATTCCATTAAAAAAAACTTTTAGTTACATTTTTAAGGCTTAATGGTAGCTAGCTGTGGCTGGCCCTCTCGCTGCGCCAAACGTTGCATCTTTGGCGATCGCGCCTTTGCGTTTTCATCACATTGAGTATCGTGTCCATTAAATATTAAAAGTTGCAATTGTTACATTTAAGCATTGCTCAAAATTCTAAACTTACTTCTGTCAAAACTAGATGTAACTTAAGATGAAATAAAGGTATACATCTGATTTTTATTTAGGTGTGCCCCCAAATTATGGAACAATCTTACATTTGAAGTGAAAGTTGGAAAGTTTGTTGAGCGACAGCTGCAAAGGAAGCCGGGAAAAAAATCCTTGATTGCACAGCAGTAGAACCCATGACCACGCAACTGTGCTGCACTTGCCCTGCCAAATGAGCTATCAAGCCAATGGGGAGCTGCAGGGGCCCGTTTGTTGAAAGTCTCGATAACTTTTCGGCCCCGAAACTGACAACCGCTTGTTTTGGAGAGCCGGTCTTTTAACATCTTTTCAAGTCAACTAAGGGCCGATTAACACGGTACGATTTTTGTCGCATCCGACAAGCTCACGACAGGCCTACGACAGCGTTTTTCCAACCTCTAAATTAATTTTTAACGCATTTTACAGATTTGTTGGTTCTAACAGTTCTAAAAATATTGGAACTTACCAAATTCATATAAGAATCTCCAGACTTTCTAAAAATCTTTTCAACGTCTACAAATCTAAAAAAAATAATCCGGATTTTTGTAGCTAAGCCAAGTTCAAACTGATAAACGAAACTTCATATCTTCTACAAAATCATTTCATTGTTTGCCAACTGCCTGGTTTTAAATTAAAGTTCATCGATGGACTGGTTATTGATTTCGAATTGAACGTGACCGATCACAATCTTCTGCTTTCGGTTCGAAACTTAGTTGCAAATATGTCAATCGAATTTGGGTTCATCTCGGAAGCGGATTTGAAAACATGTTGTTTTGTGCACTGTCGAGGCTAAAACAGCGCACAAAAGCACAAAACAAACAAAAAAATGGTCGTGTTTCGTAACCATCATGCTGCTAGGTTTAAACCCAACAGATGCCGTTTACCTCATGACCTCTGGGATGAGGTTAAAGCACGCAATGAAGCTTGTATTGATTTTAAGGCTAAACCAATGTTTCTGTTTGTTGAATAAACTGCTTTTCGGTTTGAGTGTGGCAAATCAATTACATCAAGGACCTCCACAATCGCCTGATAAAACCAATTCCACTTTCGTAATTGGACTGTATACCTATCCTTACGCCAAAAAAAGATTAAAGGCAAGGCAATAAAATTGCCTTCGTGTGCAGGATACAACCTTACTTAACAGGACATGGCGTTCCTTAGAAACATCATCAGAAAACTGCAAGAATACTTTCGAGTTAATTTCCATTTCTCTTTCAGAGCAAGTCGAAGTGCACAGTTTTCGTTGATGCTGACAATGCTGTGTTTTGGGAATCCGAATTTTGGAATTGTAAAGGATTTCGCATTTCTTTGGGGAGATCCGGAACGTTTCAGCACTCATACTTAAAGAAGAACTGATGAGCGGTTCCAAGCTTATCTTTCGCGGAGGATTCTTGATGAGTAATTGGGGTCATGCGTAGAGGACCTATATCGGTAAAATACAAGGTTCATATACGATGCATGAACCCGCAAAGCAAACAAGAAGGCGTGGTGCCTTAGGCACATGCAAATGATTTCTCAATCAACCGTGGACGCAGATCGAAATCTGTGATAATTTGTGCAATAAAAAAGGCCATAATGGCAATCTATCTGTAATATGTTATTGATGTTATCTGTCCTTGTATTTTTAATCCCCCGTCTCTTTTTCTCGCGTTGGAAATATCTTTTAGGAGTTTTTCCCTTTTGGTTGCTGTTTTCTGATCGCCACCTTAGATAATCATTCGTGCTTTCGTGAGGTGATCCCATTTATGTTTAAGCTTGGTCTGATTGCACCAGGTTATTGTCATAGCAAAAAAACACGTTTTCCTGGATTCATTGTTCTTGAATCCAGATTTGGGTTTTCCCAAAGATGCACAGTCCTAGTTTTATTTTCTCTGCGTGAGAATCTTACTTGAACTTCGTCTAAAAGAAAGGCTGGAGTGAAATCATATCAGATGACCTTTCTTTTTGAACATTCTAAGTCCTAGTACTGTAAATGCTACGTTTGTGATTCGCCGTCGGGTTCCCGTTGTTCATTTTCGCTCTGTTGTATTCTGAGTTCCTCGTCGAGACGTTCTTTGGCCCTAACAACCTATAAACAGATGAAAGTTTGAAACTCAATTAATTTAGTGAAAAAGGCATGCATTGTTCGCGAAAAGAATAAGCAAAGCAAAGTAGAGGAGAAATCACAAGCTGAGTCCTTTCCGACTTTCAAACGAATATCGAAAGGAACTCTCTTCGATTTCGCATACCACGGCAAATCACAACTGTAATACTGTATCATGAAATTTCAACTTTTAACGAGAGGCATGACTTCAAGGTTCTGGGTAATGAAAATTTAATCAGTGAGGCTGCATTTGTAAGAGCTATTTCCCCTTGAAGTTGAAACGATGCCTTTGTCCAAGAGTGGATTCAAATCGAATGAAATTGGCTTTTCTCGCGCTAAGGGTTGACGCGCTTTGTTTGTTTGTTTGTTATTTATTTGTTTGAGCAGGTTGAACTTTTGGCAGCTTTTCAGCTGATATGGACCTGCTATACCCACCCACCCATATAATCATAGAGGACAGCCACAACACCCTACTCTTCTCGAATAGTGTGTGGGTTCTTTAACGCCCCACAGGGAACTAATGAACATGGAAGATATTTGTGAGACGGGGCCTCCGGTTTAATGTCCTTACCCGAGAAGACTTGACAGTCTAACCATTTGAGGATGTAATTACAAAGGCAGCACTTTCTCCTCAGTTATTTAAAGACCCTGAGTGTTGGTCCGGCCGGAGTCGAACTCACGACCTCCCGCATGGCAGCCCGGTGCTCCAACTGAGCCACCGGTGCGCGGTGGACTGAGTTGAATCATTTTATTTTTAGCGACTGCTTTTGGTTTCACTAGGGAGCTTAAGCATGCGCGTTTTTGAGACGCGGACGGCAACCGGAAGAGAAAATTTCGCGTGCCAGGACAGTGGTGTCTCCTCGATTTTTATACTAATCATCTCTAATGGAGAAAAGATACTTAGCAATGGAAATGTGTTTGTGGGAAGACAAGTTAAACGGGAAAACAACTCACTTCCGCTTGCCGTCCGCGCCTCAAAAACGCGCGTGCTTAAGCTCCCTACTCCATAACACGACGGCCTATTTGTATGATGAATGTACATGCACTGTAATCTTACCTTTGATTGGAGGTAAAAGGATCCCCCGGACTTCTTCTCGTTTATCGTGAATAAGTGATCATAGTTCTGAAACATTAAAACATTCTGCTTGTTAATGTTTTCGCCGCTGG
>OX421450.1:44205669-44218169 GCA_949126865.1 Montipora capitata
TCAGTGTTTCCCATTATGCCACGCTGAATCTGCAAAACGAGTGAGGTTCGAATGTCATTGAAGTGTGTCATTGGCGAAAAAGCGAGTCAAAGTTTATTGTTTCTAAACTCCTGCTGTTTATTCCAGCAAGTAATGTATGTTCACGAACACTCTACGTGACAAGAAAGTGAGTCCTGTTGTTGTTGTTTTTTTTTTCATACTTACCGGCTGTAAAGAAGCTACTAGTTCACCAGTTCTTCATACATCGCCTTTGGGGCAGAACGACCGTTGTGGTATTGCCGTAAACCACAATCACGTTGGGAGCCACAGTGGTCTCACCCTCTCGAGTGCAGCACAGTTCACTCAAACAGTAGACCGTTCTAAGGACAATTATTAGTGCATCCAACTCACTGTGCGTCTACTGTTTAACAAACTGGTTAAAACTGCCTTGACCAAACCAAAAAATTGGTGTGAGGTTAAAAATAAGCCCAACCTATAAATATGTCCAGGTTTGACCCTAATTAGATGCATGCGGATTTCAATAAGCGTCACGAAGTGTCCCCTTGCTCTTCTCACCAACTTTAACTTCACTCGTGTCTCAGAATACAGACAATTTACGTCACAAAGTGTCCCCCAAATGCTGCTCTTTAAGAAAAGATTAACTGCTGCATTTACCCAAAGCTAAAAATAACGCTAACCTTTACGCTTACCTTATTGTTGAAAATAGGTAGCAAATGCTTACACTTAAAGGGACACTTCGTGTTGGATGTCAAAATTGGGCGTGCATCTAATTAGGGTCAAACCTGGATATAAGTAAACCTCGACCTATTATGGAGACCAACTTGGTTAACTGTGGGGTGAACTCGCTAAGGCCGCGCGAAACCACTGACATTGCACATGAATATCGACTAAATTTATTGTCATGCAGAAGGATGGCAAATGTTTGAGTCGCTGGAAATTTTATCGCTTTACATGTAACATTGTATTCTCCCATTCAGAAAGACTGTTGTAGAGATACTAATCACGACTAACTACGTACATGTATAAGGAAGGGTTACCCTTTTGCGAACGTTGGCCGTATAGCTCATATTTGAACAGAATTGACTATTTTAGGGTAAGTTGAAGTGCTATTTTCTCCCCATGTAAACCATGCGAGCGTTAGCCCAACTAATGGAATTGGGCCCACACAAGGACAGAGAGGAGAAAATAGCACTTCAAATTACCCTCCAATGGTTAATTCTGTTGAAATATAGTGCTACACGGCCAACGTTTGCAAAAACGTAACGCTTCGTTGCACCAGTACATATTCATTGCCCTGAAATTGACATCATATATTCCCTGCTCCCGTCTGACCTTGTAGCTCAGTCAGTGGAGCAGCGGTGATCTAACCCGAAGGTCATAGGTTCAATTCCCGTCCTGGTCAGAGTTTTTCTCTGTCCTTGTGTGGGCCCAATTCCGTTAGTAGGGCTAACGCTCACATGGTTTACATGGGAAGAAAACAGCCCTTCAAATTACCCTAAAACTACGTATAAGTTATGACGTGAAATAAGCACTTTTTTTCCTCTCAGTCTGCTGACGTACACTGGTCAAAACAAGTGAAAACTTGAAACCAGGGTTGTCAAAAAGCGCCGGCGACCGGCGATATTTCTGGCTACTTTTTCAGTTGCGCCAGCTACAGTTTGTCGGTTAAAAAAAAAAAAAAAAAAGAAAACTGAAGGAAAAAAGAAAGCTTTTGAATCTACTGAAACCAAGAATGAAGTGCCTCGCATTGTGTAGTAATGAAAAGTAGTAGAATACAGAAAACAGTAGAATACAGAAACGTTTAGGACACATTTCGGTTTGCGGAAGTTTTACATCATTGCAAATATATAATTTGTTACTTGTACATGCTGGCATTTAAAAATGCCGAATTGATGACTCTGAATATTACTTGGGAAAAAACACGGGCTTCCGTAGTTCGCGAGCACTGGTCTTGAGCCAATGAGAAGCTGACGCCTTTGGTGATCACATATTATTTTCGTTGCGAAGGATTTGTAGTTGCTGTCTGTGCGGTGCCTATGTGAAGTAAATAAAATGACTTGAAACGTTCAATCTTCAGTTTTCTGTCAAGGTCAGTAAACAAAAAGTTTAAGTAAATATTCTGTAGTTGAGATGCAGGCTCAACCAGGCTGTGCACCATCCGTCTCGCAGCGTGAATTTCAGGACCAAAAAAGAAATGCCAAAGATGTTTGCGTCAGCAGCCGTGAGTCGGCTTTCTTTTGGTTGACAAAAGAACCGAAAAGACTTATGGTCTTTCTTTCTGGTGGGGACACAAGAGAGTCTGACCTCAATTTCCAGTTCCTGTACCCTATTCTCCTGATTCCCGTCCCTGTTTTGATTGGCTCCCGCCCCTTCATATTGTGCAATGTCGCGACATTTTTCCCACCAAAGTCTTTCTTAAACTTTGGAGAGTCTTGAGAGGCTTTGATCCCAAGGTGCATTTTTCCTATTTCTCCTGCTTCCCACATTTTAGGAAAACTCGCTTCTGTTCCGCTTTCCGGGAGTTCCCGTCCTGTCTCTCCCACCTCGCTTACCTCTCTCGCCACGTTTTCTCTGGGGCTACCCTCTCCTTTTTTCCATCTTCTAGTTACTACACTAGCTTTACTCGCACCAAAAAGAGTAGATAAAAAGGAAAGAGAAAAAGTGCACTTGGCATTTCAAGGAAGATACGTGGTAGCTAATCAGGCGGCAGTGCCAACCTCGTTCCCAGGAACCCGTTCCTAGGGCCCCAAAGCGAAGGGAAAGGTCCTGGGAACGAGGTTGGCGGCCGTGCAGATTTTACTTGGCTCACGTGACTAGCAGACTCAAAGGAAAGTTTGCCGATTTTTAGGACCCTTGCCGGTTAAAGGTAGTTTATGGGGGATACCTATAAACTCATTTTTCATGGGTGAATCTCACTCTTGAAGGTTTGAAACTTTGATGCCCTCGCGATTATGTTTATACAGCCCAAAGCTTTGGAACCATTCTCTGCGTCTGTCAACACGTTGAATTGATTGACACAAACAAGATCAAGATTTCCGTTGTAAATCATACCGCTAAAACCGACTTTCTGATTTCTACGAGAAAGCCTCGGGAACAAGGTTGTCTTTTGTTTTAGAAATATTCGACCCATCATCGTCGGATGTCTTTGGAAAACTTCAAACGCCTTCGGAAATCAACCGTCTCCTTGCTCCTAAATCCTGACAGTCTGAGGATAATGATCTCGTCTACGAAAACATTAGGACGTACAGTACTTGTGGAGTTAACAACGTTGGGAAAAACATTAGAGTATCTGTGTAAATAATTGCAGACTGGATGGCATAGCGTGCATAGCAGGCTGAGAATTGGGAAGACGGAAGGAGAGCGAGGAAAGGTCGCTCCCTTCGTTCTCCCCTACTAAGCCTTTTACTCGGGCCAGGATGACATGGCTACTTTTTTGTTGCAATAAATTGTCCAGGTTTTTCCAGTATTTTTTGCCGTAAAATCTCACCTATATAGGCTAAGGACCTGCAGAGGGGCCTATAGAGGGGCCTCTATATAACCAATTCTCTCAAAGGGTCAGTGAATCATAATAAATGCATTTCGATCCAAGCCGGTAAGGACGAGTAAATGAGGGAGCAGTGAACGAGCGGGCAGGCAAATCGGGTGCTTTGATATCGTAGATGCTTCTCTTTATTTCTTGTGGGAGTGGGTCTGGGGGCTGGACGTCTACGGGAGGCAGGATATGAGGGGTCAGGAGCCGGGATACCAAGAGGTGGAGGGGGGGGGGGGGGGGGGGTTGCGGAGGATATAAAATCCAAAGAGACGGGAGCAAGGTTTAAAAAGTGCAGGAGGTGGGCGTAACACGTTCGGGAAGCGTTCAAAGAAGGATATTCCTAAAAAGAAATTTCGGGATTAAAGAAGAGTCTTTAAAATAATCATCCCCATCGTCGAGAATTGTAAGAGAAAATCAGTTGTGAATTTGTTTTCTCAACAGTCTTGTCCTGAGTTCACGCAATCAACTGGTTGTAGCCAGTTCCACAATTTAGCTCCGAGGCTAGCAAAAGATTTTACCAAGTTGTAAATTCAATCTAGATTTAACGACACGCAAATTTCCCGCAGCGGAGAATCGAGTATTGTACATGCGAACATTGTATGAATGAGTAAAAAGATGCCTAGGCAAAAGTAACTTAACGCGTCATTAAAGCAATTCTCGTCCAAAGGCATTAATATATCCAAACGAAAAACGTTTTGAGTGTGTCTAGAAAGTTGTACCGGCAAGCGAGCACAGCTAAAGGCGAAAGAATCCAGAAGGCACAGGATCGTTTTGTTCGCTTAGTGCTTTCGATTGCCGTATCCCAGAATAAGAATAGGAAGGGTGGTCGTTTTAACTTGAATGTCTAGTGGCACATAAAATTCATTGCAATACTAAAAGTATACTGAAAGTTGTGTATCAGCACGTTTAACCTGATGTTTCAGCAAAATAAGCTTAAACAGGTTTCTACCGACTTATTCCAGAATAAGCTGGCCAATGAAACGTGCCCTCATTGATCGCTTTTACGGTTCGACTATCGAAAAGCGAACAAACATAGTGCAGAGAGAGTCGTCTGAATTTTGACATATAATTCCTCTGACTCGAGGTGGATTAAAGGCTACTTTAATTGACGTTGTGGTGTAATTTGTCATCATGGAGGAGAAACTGGCGTCATTAAGATAAACCTATAAAAAAGCTTTTACTCCTTTTTTTTTCTTTTTGTTTACCTACACCGTGCAACTCTATTGTGGACCACAGTCGCTGTATGACCTCTTTATCATGACAGCTGACCGACTGCAAAACTATTTTCTAAAGCCTTAGGCTGGTGTTCGTGAAAACAAACACGATGCTGACCGATACTGAAGTTTCCGCTCACTTCCAGCACTAAGTATTTTTGTCCTTTTCCCAGACGTGGGTGGGCATAAAAGTCAGGGGATAGTCCAGATATCGCCGGTAACTACTTTTACTAATTAACTCTTTTCAGCACCCTAGCACCCTAGCACCCTAGCACCCTAATAGCCTGAGACTTTGATTCACCTTAATCCTACTGGTTGATCCACTAGCAATATCCTTGTAGTAATGTTTGGCTGCGGTACGACTATACGAGCTTGAACTATTAAAAGCTGAAGAAAATAAAAGGCAATACATGTCTAAAAATTCTTCCGAGTACTTCACACTACAATTAAGTCAAGTCCTGTTATTACTAATACTAAAGATGCCCTTCACATCGAGTTCCTGTCAACACTAAGTCGTTTCTTGAGTTGCTTCTTCATGACCTATGGACCCTGTAACGAAACATACATTTCTGTTCAGTAATGGAGCAGGAATTGGGTAGGCAATAGATAACTTCATCTCTACCAAAAAGGCAAAAGACAAAAAGATGTTAGCTTCATCAGAAGCTGGTGACATGCTTCTGCCTTATTTAAACACTAAGCCTCGGTTATTCCACTCGTTACTCAAAGGTTATCAGTTTTCATCCATTAATTTCCGAAAATAGGTCTCGTGTACAAATTCGGACGACGGATGTCAGACGACATCCCCCGTCCGATTCCATATAAGGTCATCCGATTTTCTCAAGAGGGAGAAAATTAACGGAATGGAAGCCAACTTTCGGTTCTAACGTATTCAGACGTTCACAGCAGTCGACTAAACTGTTCAATTTGAATTCAAACGTTCTTGGAGATTCTCGCTTTGATTATAATTTGTAGAGTGCGTTGAGGAAGTTAATGGATGAGTCAAAATAAATAAACCCCTTTTTGGCTTGCTGGTATATACTGGTATATAGGAGGATAATGTCCTTGGCTGAGAGATTGTCCTCGAAATTTCACAGTTGCCTTTGAAGCTTTGTTTCTTGGGCAACCGTTCAC
Organism: Montipora capitata; assembly: GCA_949126865.1. Lineage (NCBI taxonomy): Eukaryota > Metazoa > Cnidaria > Anthozoa > Scleractinia > Acroporidae > Montipora > Montipora capitata. The sequence goes on from OX421450.1 coordinate 44,211,547, forward strand.
GTATCTCGGGCAATCGTTAAGCCTCGGGCATCATCCTTCAATCTGATACCAGCAGCCTGAAGGGGTTTATTTAAAAAATGTCGGGAACTGAAGCTCATTCGAAAAATGTTCGCGCCTTCTTGAGCTTCTTCCGATATATTATGTACAGAAAAGAAATCACGCGTTGTTCACGAGACTTTTCAGTCCGTAGCATAAAGCGGCTTGCATGATTACAGTACGAATACTGATTACTTTCACGTGCGGAGCTGTGATTGGCTAGCAACCCTTTGTGTACGGTAATCACTTTGTTTAACTTTTCTGCCAGCAGTCATTTAAAGGTCTCACTCTCATCTCTAAAAACTGCCAAAGGAACTAAACTTTTGCAGTGGACTGGGCTTGTTTTTGCCTCCTACGCCAGCCCTGCACTAACGCCTATCGCTCGAAAGCTTCATAACTCCACGTTAGGAAGTTAATTTTGATTGGTTCTCTTAGATCAACCAGAACCATAGTTGCACGCTTCCACAGTTTATACGCTTCTGATCAAAACCGATGACGCTTTAAGAAATCACAATTAACGCAGAACACTTTACCTGAAAGAAAGAGGCGAACAGCTTTTTGTCCACCAATAAATCATGCTCTACTGCCTTAGTATCCAACTGCAAATAGAAATTAAACAGCAAAAAATTTAAAACTAAACATGTGTTATCTTGTCTTATTTTCGATTATTTTTCATAACGAAATAACGCCCTTAGGCGAGAAGACGCAAATAAAATAAGGCTTCAAGAAAAGCGACCGAAAATAAGAATTATTTATTATATGGCAAGTACTCTCGCAGCTGAATTGAGCACGCTGTTTGGCTGTTTTATGGTCGGGATTCTACAGAACGGACCGTTGCCACGGAAACGATCCTTTTGTATATTTTTCTCTTTCTCCGGGGAAATTCAAAGGGCGAAATAAAAAGTTTTACGCAAAGACGTTAATCTTATTCTTAATAACAGGGAAAGTCATCTCAAAAGAAATTTTTATCCTATCATATGGAAGAGGACGAAAAATATGAAAATTCTCCGAGCGAGTTTAACTACCGAACGTGCTTTGTTTCGCCCAACAAATGATGCCATATAATAAACCACTTACTAACCTCACTTGCTCGAGATCGTACAGAAGAATATTGGCCCTCGTACTCAGTTAGTAATAAGTATATAGTAAAGAATTCCTGAAGCTTATTAGGTCTAACGGATGTGATAAAATGAGAGCCGGTGAGTTGTTTTGCTGTTATGTGTCACGCTTTACTCTCTCAGAGGTTGGCGAAAAAATGGGAGTGATACTTGAACAACCAAGGATGGACCATATTCCTCCTCTAAGAGGAGTTCAGTGAGGGGTACCCCTACTGCTTGGTGTGAAATGTAGCATGGTATTTGACAAATTTTCCCTGAAGTAGAGAATGCTTTGCCCACTGGTCTAAATTAGTGTAGGGGTGTTTTGCCATATGGATTGAGGAAAAGATGTTTTGGTTTGAAATCAGGTACCAAAATTCACACTCTCTAACTGTAATTTGGTCGGTCAATCGTTGAGTGCCGACCAATCAAAATGCAGCGCCGCGGGGTAATGTTTCATGCCGGCACAACTTTCGGTGGTTACGGTTTCCGATCTGGATAGCGGACGTTCCAAGGTTTTCGCGTTCGGCTTGCTCTTCGTCGATGGTACGAAATGGCTGAGTAGCATGAAACGAAAGGAAAATCAAACGCCTTCCCTTGTGGTGGTTTTAGAGGCCTGCAGGATCAATTTTGGGAGGGGAAATCCACCTCGGGCTAGGCAATGGTCGTTTTGAATCTTTCTTTCCTTTCTCTCTCTTTAATGGATATACAGAAGACGGCGAATATTAGATTAGCTAAAAACGCCAAAAAATGTCATTTTAAGCCTACCGAAGGTACGAGGAATGTCCGTTTGTTTCATGCTCATTAGCATATATTCTCAGAAAAAAAATCAAGTGGATTCTGTCGATGAATCACGTTTCTCGTTATTCCAGACTGCTAGTGTGGGCTCTCTATGGTTTTAGCCTTCATCTTGAACTTTTCATGCACGAACGAAATCTGGGGAGAGCGCAAACCTATTTTCCTGCCTAACATTGTGCTTACCGACTGCCCCTTCAGTTTACTCTCCCCGCCAGGTTTCGTTCACGCATGACGTCAAGATGGTGGCTTAAACAACAGTGATCAAACTACTCGACGATCACACGGAAAAACGCTGGACTGTGAACATTCTGTAAATACAAGAGAACTGAGTTGTAGGTACCTCTTCAAGGAGCCCGCGAGCAAATTCCCATTCCTTCTGAATGTCCATGATGGGAAAGGCATTGGGAATTTTCCATACTTGCTCGCCAAGTGTCATGAAAAATACCTTCCAGCTTTCCTCGTGTTTCTTCGATATCTGAACTAAATCCTCCAGGAGCTTCTTGTTGACTTGCTTATCAGAGGATTCCTTTGCTGTCCCTGTCTTCACGTCTTTCTCAGGGGAGGGCCGCGCTTTCATGGGTGCCTTGAAGGGTTGAAGAAAGCAGTTAGTCTAAAGGACTTAACAATTCAGTGTGGCTTGCTTGGGCGTACTTTTCCGTGTTCCGTGCCGGCTGCACGTAATTGTTTCAATTAACTTCAGTTAGGGTTGGCGCAGTGGTGAGAGCACTCGCCTCCTACCAATGTGTCCCGGGTTCGATTCTCGGACTCGGCGTCATAAGTGGACTGAGTTTGTTGGTTCTCTACTCTGCTCCGAGAGGTTTTTCGCCGGGTACTCCGGTTTTCCCCTCTCTCCAAAAACCAACATTTGATTTGATTTGGTTTGATTTGAAAATTGTAAAGATTTCGAATTGTAATGCTTATTATAGTAAGGTGCATTTGATTATATTCACATGCTAATTTGCGCTTAATAAGTAATTAATAATAATAATTAAATAATAATAATAATAATAATAATAATAATAATAATAATAATAATAATAATAATAATAATAATAATAATAATAATTGAAGTTTACCATAGCGAACGAATACCTTTTAGTTAGTTTTCGTCGCCTGTCAGAAGTATTCCGCGTGGACTTTGTTGGCTTGGGTAAGGTAACAAGTTGAAAAATATTAAGCGGCATCGGGTGCCTGGTATATTCTTTAAGGAAGCACTGTCACGAAATATTCCAACTTTTTAAAAAGCTCCACTGTGGGATTGGATCTTTGGAAAGTTAAGAAAAATAGTTCACTTTTGTTGAAAAATACCACATTGATACAATAGAAGTATTTATGATTGCCTTTCACCACGGATGGCATGGATGGAAAAGGATTACAACTTGTTGAAAAAATTGGTAAATTTTATACGTCGGTTTCATGATCTTGCCTTAATCAAAAAACTTCAAAAAGTACAAATATGCTTTGCTTTCCTTTCAAGAATGTGAGCAGTTTGGAGCAGTTTGTGGATGAATGGCGCTATGTGGCTCGGCCCACTGCAACAGTAATGTAATGTAATGTGGATGAATGAAGTTACCAGGCGACGATTTTACCTCAATCTTCATCAAAAAGCGGCAAGATTTCCATGACAATACTCCTTTAAGCTTGAGCCCACGATCACAAGTGCGAATCTCCGAAAAGACCCAAATTGATTACTGATGTGGATGAGTGTTCCTTCCCTCGGCACTCGTTACATTATTTTCATGCGACCATTGCAGCCATTCTCGTTCTCAGTTTCGAGCTCTGATTATTTATTCCTCTAAGTATATAGAGTGGTTTTCAAGTGAGTGTCGAAAGTAATTAGTGAATTACTTTGGTTTATGATTACTTCACTCGGTGATTGGTTCAAAGTTCTCCCTCCATTTTTTCAATCAATCAGAAGTGAAACCAAAACCAATCGTGGCTCGCGCGTGTACATTTTGCCGCGCTTTGTGTCGCCTACGAGAAATTACTTCGAGTTTTGATTGGTTTACTGGAATGTCTCCGACCTTTTTGATTGGCCAAAGTAATTACTTTGGTTTTGGTTTTACGACACTCAATTGAAAACTGCTCTAAACCCCTCCAGGCGGCTGGTACATCGGAGTATAATGCCCGAGGCTGAAAGATTGTCCAAGAAATGAAAAGCAGGCCGAAAAGCAACTATGATATTTCGACCAAAATCTTTAGGCCTAAGGCATTATCCTCCGATGTGCCAGCAAGCCAGAAAGGGATTTATTTGTTTTATGACCATCAATTTCAATTAATTAATTAATTTATTTATTTCAATTAATTTCGACAACACACTCACTCTCTTGATATAAACGTTGACAAATTAAATTGTATCTGTTCAGGAACTCCTGATCTGTTTTGTTGATCCCTCGTATGCTTTGATTTGTCTGATTAGCACATCAGAGAAAGATACAGTTGACACTCAAATAAAGTTCATTATTATTATCTCTGTGATTGTTTGAAGAAATTAGAGCAGGAAATTTGTTTAGTTTTCTTACTTTTTTAGGTTGTCTTTCACACAACGATATATCGCGTACGATGAATTACGAAATCGGACGGGGGATATCGTTTGATTATTTATACCACGTGACGTGTTTTGTCCAAAGAGAACACTCAGAAACTAATGGTTGGGTGCGGGTGTGGTGCTATTGGACAACACTTAACTGCAAGCTACCCAAATCAACTGACGAAGGCCAATATGCCAATTTCGATATTTTAAAATTCAGTTGCAAACAATAGACCTCAGCTCGAGGATAACAACAGAGTTTGTGGGGTTTGTTCCCGGAGCCTCGTGCTGAGATCCATTGTTTACAGCTGAATTTTAAAATATCGAAATTGGCCTATTGTTGGACGAGGACCAATTGTTGGAAAAGGGAAGGAGCTTTACCTTAAGAGGCACCTCAAACAGGACACGGTTTAGAGTCTCATTCGAAAATAGGGCAAGTTCATTTGCTGTAAGTTGTTCTTTGAATTTGGTCATGTTCTCGCCGTAAGCCTGAAAAAGTAAAGAAAAGAAACTGAAGTTAAGTTTGTTAGTGATAAGTTCATTTGTTTAAATTACCTGCCGTTAATAGAAAAAGTCAACATATACAGTGAGTGTTCCTTCGCTCGGCACTCGCTACATTATTTTCATCTAAGTATATAAACCCCTCCAGGCGGTTTGTATATCGGAGTATAATCCCCAAGGCTGAAAGGTTGTCTAAGAAATGATACTTATACTGATACTTACACAGCTCAAACAGTTTACTCCCACTCAAAATTCGGCAAAATAAATTCTAGCGACAAAGATTTTGGGTTTCTTTTGAGAAGCAAAATCCACCTTAGCTGGCAGCTTTTGCATACATTTCTGTTTGTAGCTTTCACAAACGAATGTGATTGGCTGTAGCATGAAGAAACAATCGAATTGCGTCAAACTAGGAAGAACTATCTGTGAATGACTAGTTCATAAGATTAAGCAAATGGTGGTGCGTACTTGGGTTCCTATCGTCATGTTTTAGGGTGCGTTCGATTCACCGTATTCCAGAATAGGAATACATGGAATATAAATTAGAAATCTTTCGTTTTTACGGCGCCAAACATACCGTTTTAATCATCACGCCACGTATTCTTATTCCGGAATACTATTCCCTAAGGGCGAACGCGCTTTATGTCCTTAGTCGATTACCTTTACTAAGTACCTACATATTTTGGGAGTGGTTTTGCGTGCATGGATATCACATTACTACTTGCAGCGGAGTAGTATTTTTGCTTTCTAAGCGTACGTAAGCATTTAGAAACATCTATTATATTTTCAGCTCAAAAAAACATTTTGGGGTTTGGATAAGCGAGGAGGAACAACCCGGAATGATTAGATTTCCCAGTGATTCAGACCAAAAGGATTCCGTAATGGTATGTTTTTAATACAAAACAAAGTATTTTTTTTCTATCATTCCTAGCTTGGTCATAAACCCCCAGTTTAATTTGTGAACTCATGAGCAACATTATTTTTTGAGAAGGGTAGAAAACTGACCAAGGTTTGTCGCGTTTTTTTTTTTTTTTGCAAACCGAAAGATAATTAAATTATTTTGTTTTGAAACCTGAAAAACGCGGACAGATTCTAGATTATAGAATTTAGGGGGAATTTTTCCATCTTATTCTTTCATGGAGTCGGAGATGGTAAACATTTGAAATAATCAATTCAATTATTTGTGTCTTGTGCCTTCAAGAAAAGTAGTCAAACAGTGATCAAGTCTAAAAGGAATCCCTAAGCTTGAGTAACTGTGTTTTTCATTAATTCTCAAGAATTCTTGTTGGTTAAATGAAGATACAGTGTATCGTTTTGGAAGAATCGCCGACCGATTGGAAAGCAGTTTTCACCCAGCAGTACCTTGCGATTTGTCAACAATGATTTGGGCCAGTTCCCCCCGACTTTGAATGGGTTGAGAATGAATGGGTCTCTTGTTGCCATCGGGCGCATCGGTGTCTAGATTGTTGTCATAGACGCTTTGTTTGTTGCCATGTTCCATCCACATTTATAGTAGGCGTGGGAGGGTTTTTGCTCCCCACAGGCGGGTATGATGATGGGGACTTCCACAGCTGCCCACCACCCATATTCAGAACCCTGCAGTAACTACGTGGCTTTGTTCGGTCCTCTCTTTTAGAGACGAATTTCCAGTCGAATGAGTTGAG
>OX421450.1:44223169-44285669 GCA_949126865.1 Montipora capitata
CAGGTTTCCAAGAAATGGAAGCATGCTCCTTGTAGCTGGTTTTTACAGTGACGTCATCAAATTCTAAAACCCAAATCGCTAGGTTTTCTGAATTTTTATCTATACGACATTGAAGATGACCTAGAAATAAATATTTTTAGAAGTTATCAGTTCCGTAACGTCTTTCGTTTTAAAAATACAGCATTTTGAACCTTGCGTGACACCAAGATACAAAGCTGTTTGGTTGAAAATAATGTATCTCGTCGTGATTATTCAAGTTTAAACGTTTCAAGTATATAAGGAGATGGGTTTGTACACATACGTACTGTCTCACGAGTGAAAAGTAAGCGCTTTCATCGCAAAGCGAACTCCAGATGTTTTTGTTGATTTCCGGCCGCCATCATGTTTGTGGACCAAAGTGGTCCACTAACATGGCGATTCCATACAAAACCCTTTAAAGTTGCGTGGCACGCTTCGGCAAATAACTCAGAAACGATGTATCACACAGACGTAAGACCTGGAGAGGTTGTTTATGTATTGGCCTTCTACAACATTTTTATATTCTTAGCTTTTTTCATTGAACGGCTTCGAATTTATTTTTTTATGACGTGACAGTGAAAACGATCTATTGGTCAATTTAAGGAAAGGAATGCAGAGCTCGAGTGAGCAGCCGTTAGTGGGGAGGAGCATTGCGTGAAGGAGACTAGCGGCTCGTGGTTCCACTTGAGTTTTGAACATTTTATGACGTCATTATATGGTCTATAAGAAACTGACGTCGATTTGTTATATACTACTAAAGAAAAGTTTACTGACCACTCTACGAAATCCGAGGTATCAAGGGGCCTCAGAGTTTTTTGCCAAACTGGTATATAACTGAAGAAAAATATTACGCACTCTGCAGGTCACCTGCATGCATGGCTTTCGAAACTACAAACTTTCTGATATCTCCAGGGCTCGAAAAAATCCCCGTCCGGTGGTCCGGGACAAGTAGATTTCCCCCTCGGGCAAGTAACTTTCTCTCCTTACTTGCCCCACGGGCAAGAGTCCAGGCAAGCCGTTCGCCGTCTAAATTTTTGATAATGATTTTGAGAAGAAAGGGTAAATTTTAGGCTCAAGGGTAATCAAAAGTTTAGATGAAGCTTGACAAAAATTACAATTTATAGCGTTGTTTTGTTGATAGCGTGATCTGCGCTCACGGCTCATAAGTGGTTGCCTAGCGTGGCGTAATCAAAATCTGCCCAGATCAAATTTCTTTCCAGGTTGAAAATAGCTGCGTTTGGCACGAAAACGCTGTGTTTATTGCTTAATTTTCTGGAAGCATTTTCCAGTTTCTCTGGACAAAACTTAACTCAACAACGATGTATCAAAGCTGTAGAAATTGTACGCGAAAATGAAGCCAGCATTTTTGATGCTGAAATTCCATCTGAATCCCTGTTTTTGACGAAACATATAAGTTGGCTAGTGATAACATACTTGGGCGCGCGAAATAAAAAGTATTATATTATTAAAAAGAAATGAATAAGACTTGAGTCAACAAAGTACTTTCAGAGTTAAAATGACTTAAAATAGTTTTTCTTTCAAACGAAGATGTTTTCCCTCGACTGAAACTATTTTTCATTCACCCAAATGAAACAATATGCTCTCGCCGGCTTTTCAAAAGCAAAATGAAGAAGTTTAAAGTTGTGGAAGTATTACAATATAATGGCTTAAACATGAAAGTGATCAGCACTAAGAGGACTGCAGTCAAGATGGGTTTATTACATTAAAACACGCTTCTTATATGTAGTATGACTTCCATTTTTTGGTTCATGAAGTATTAATGAGTTTGAAAACTTGAGCAAGCGGGGAAGTGCCCCGGGCAAGCAAATTTGAGAGTTACTTGCCCAACGGGCAAGATGGAATTCAAATATTTTTCGAGCCCTGGTCTCCCTGGAAATGAGGTGGGCAACTATCTCTAAACACTATATAATGTGCAACCTGTTTTTGTTGGAGGTATTTTGAAATTTCAGTTGACTTTTGCATTGTGCCTCGGGCCTTCTTCCCTTTACTTACTTCCCTGATGTAGCTGTAGATGTCAACCTCATCATCTACGATATAACTCCACTGTTTAGCCCAGTGAGGGACTGGTTTTTTCCCATTAGTTTTGATCTCCATCCAACCTTTGGCAACATCTATGGTAAAGTTCTCCCAAATGCGATCTTTTTGGCCAGCAATACCCAGTACTTCTAAATACAAGGTAGAAGGTGTCTCACCTGAAATAAAAGGCATTAGTCAATTATACATATTGATTATTCTTGAATGTTGCAACAGGGCTTAAGGCTGTTTTTTTTCTAGCGAAGGAGTAGCAGTCGTCATCGGAAGCTTTGAGCGTTACTATCTAGTGAAAATCAAAGAAAGGAATCTTGTTTACGTCCGATTCCATCGCTTGCGTTTACCATGCGCAGCAAAAGTTTCCAGGGAGCGAAAAGCGAATGTTAATTTTTTGGTTCGCGCGTGAATAGGGCGACTGTAAAAAGAAGTATTGATTTGTTTTCACTCGCCTTATTCTCGCGCGGCCCGAAAATTTTCACTGACTTTTTCACTCACTGGAAATGCTTGCTACGCAGGCTAAACAGGGCTAAGTACTTATGCCTTTCTCGTAGAGCAATCGAAATCGACAAAGTGGTCTTTCGTCAGCTAACATTTCCGCCTCCCTCGTTAAGTATTTCTTTTAGGATCGTGCAAATTTAAAGTTTGGGTTGCTTCTTTCCTTAATAGCCTGCGTGGCAAGTGTTTCCGCTGGTTATGGGGCGAGAGAAAAACAGGAATACGAGGGGGGGAGGGGAGGGGGAGGGGGGGAGGGGAGGAGCGACGAGGAAACGCTTGCCCGCAAACCCCACGATTCTGCCGAACGCCCTCTTCACGCCTTCACGCTGGAGCACACATCAGTAGCGTGCTTGTCACAGAGATGACCAATGAGAAGAAAGAACATGTCAACGGAAATAATGCCTTGCAAATTCAAATAAATAAATAAACAACGTAATTTTTCGCTTCTCCGTTCGCTGGATCATAGTGCTTGCTTACATGAGCCGGGCTGCTTTTGACCGGGCTGGCCCGGTTGTCATGTAATCGCGAAGTTGATTTTTGTTGCGTTTAACAAACTTGTCGAGATCCCGGCAAACTGACACCAGCCCTTACCAGCCCGGCTCATGTAATCAGGCCCCATATAGAAACCTCTGGCACCCACATACATACATATACATACTTAATTGACCGCTCCCCATAGGGGCTTTTCAGGGCCAATGAAACACAATGAAACGACGGAACAGAACAACAACAACTGTTAAGAATCCCAACTGGCCGAAGGCAAACCAGTTGGCTATTTACAAGTGCAGCTGAGGAGTTGAACCAGGGACTACCAGGAACAAATTCAACGAGTGGTCAGAGCGGGTCTTGAACCCATGATCTCCGGATCTCAAAGCAAGCGCCCTAACCACTGGGCCACACTGCCTCCTCCACCCAGGACCCAGAGTATCACAACACGGGCGCGACTGACTTTTGCAGAAAATTGCGACGCCAACATAGGCAGCCGCTGTTAAAAATCTGCTTGAAGAAAGATTACCTTTGCGCACAGCCAAGTTCAACTTGAAGTATTCTCGATTCCTTGTAGAGTGCTACCGAAAATGTTGCGGATTTCATTTATTTTGTTCCCTTCATTTTTCAAACTGGGTTTGCGATCCAGCCATCTCTCAGAAGAAGGTTAGGCCTAAGGTTAGCTTTTATGAATGTTTAGGATACTTTCTGTATTGGTGAAACAATGACCTGCAACCCGCGACCTGCGACCTGCGACCTGCGACCTGCAGATTAGACCCGCCGCACCGGGAACATTGTCCCCTACTCTTTTCGAATAGTGTGTGGGATCTTTAACGTCCCACAGAGTTAATGAACAAGGGCTGTGAGACGGGACCTCCCGCTTATCGTCCTTATCCGTGAAGACTTGAAAGTCTAACCATTTTCAGATGTAGTTACAAAGGCAGCACTTTCTCCTCAGTTATTTAAAGACCTTGAGTGTTGGTCCGGCCGGAGTTGAACTCACGACCTCCCGCGTGACAGCCTGGTGCTCAACCAACTGGGCCACCGGTGCGCGAACACTCGCCGTCGCTGACTTGTTTTGACCAAAGGTTCCTACTTTTTGCCTCTCCGTTCGCCGTACACGAAAACGAAAATATGCAAAAACGTCTTGGCCACAGAGGGTTTTTTTGCGTGGTAAGTGTTACTGTCGCCCTGTCCAAAACAACTTGAGAATTCATTTTCTCTACAGAGTGACAGTTGAGGAACCAATCAGAGCTCTGCGTTCGTGGGCGACCGCCGTTCTGCAGAATCGTGGGGTTTGCGGGCAAGCATTTCATTCGTCTCTCCTCCCCTCCCTCCTAGCATCTCTGTTTTGCTCTCGCCCCATAACCAGCGGAAACGCTCGTTACGCAGGCTACGCTCAGTATTGCTCAGTATGGCAGTCATTCGTTTTTCAACCACCGGTGCAAAGAAAATAAGGTGCTTTCAACGACTAGTCCGGCCTCCTCGCTAAGGGGTACAAACTCATGGTAAACACTGGGTTTTCTTTCTTGAAATTGCGCATACACAATTGCCATCAGTCAATACAGAGATTGCGTTCTTTGTTCTCCCGTTCACTCAGTGAACTCTCTGCTTTAATTGATCACTTCGAAACTTCTTAGGGTGAGAGATTTTGTTGTTCGAAAAAGCATCAGGCGTCCATCAAACAGAGAGAGAAACACGACAGGAAATTCTGCCTTCTACTCAGTAAGACAGGATCGTTTCTGAAAGATAAATGGGTCTTGTAAAGAGTTATCGGGGCTGAAACGGAGAGTGGTTTGGAAAAAGGCTTCAAGTTTGCTGTTGCTCTCGGCAAAATACCAACTGTTGAGATCGCCGCTGCTGTCGAGGAAGATATTTCTCCACTAAACGCTGATCAAAAGCATTTGATAAGAGCAATCTTTGGATGTTGTCTTTCAGTAGCATTTTGACTAAAAGAATAAAAATACTAATGTGGCCTTGAGCTACTTTAAAATACACTAACACACTAAAAGTCCGAGCTTTCGCCGCTCAACGGCATCATCAGAGACGGATAAGATGATGATGCCGTTGAGTGGCCAAAGCTCGGACGTTGAGTGTTTTAGTGTATTTTAAAGTAGTTCAAGGCCACATTAGTATTTTTATGCATTTGATTAGAGCTTGCCTAAGCAGCATACTTATAGGCGTGCCAAGCCACATCAGTTTTGGATCACCTCTGATGAAGACACCAGGCAGAAGTGTCGAAACGTTGGGTTGGGTCTTGAATTGTAACTTTTTAAAGCAACATTCATCAATCTCTAAACCAGAGTAGCATCAAACTATGTCTAGTTCTACACTCATTGCATTAATTTTAATTATTAGTGGACTGCGGGAGTACGGGAGCACTAGTTCTACACTCATTGAATTTAAATCACTCGGGCAGCGCCGAGAAGAGAATCCAGTTGTAATATTTCCCCGTCAAGCTTTGATTGTGCCTAGTTTTAGACGTAGTCCACTTGCATCAATTGCGGTAGTGCCTGCGTTCATTTTTTCATTGCTATGCGCATACGTGTTCTGGTGGCGCCGTGGCTTAAGGCGCTGACGACCGAAGGTCGGGACTTCGAATCCTTTGAGAGTTTCATCTGTTTGTTTTTTTTATTTTTTTCATTTTCACCTTTTTTTTTCTTTTCGACTTCAATGCATATTCAGCTTGTTTCCACAACAAAGTTATTTCACTGATCCTCACCTCTTTCCGGTTCCGACAAACCTTCAAAAAACTAGGGTCAAATGCAAAGCATACGCGTGCCTTCTCACGAAACGTGTGCAAGATCTCGCGACTTTTCGGAGTCATATCTCCATGATATGACGCCAGGAGCTCTTTGTGACGCTGTAACTCGGTAGTTTACTAAATTTAAGGCACTCTGTCCATCAGTGGACTGCAATCTACTGATTTACCCAAGAAAAGAGAAGAAAAGAGAAAGATATTGGAAACCAAGTATCGTAGACTACACCAGCAGGGTTCGAACTCCGACTATCTGGATTTGAAGGAGTGAATTGTACCCACTACGATACGACAACATTCTCACATAAAAACTTAATATTTAAAGCACTTGTTTCCAGGATTAACTGTTTCTCTCTTTTATTCGCTCGGATAATCTCCCACATTGTCGAAATCGGAAGATACACGGCTTGTACTAAAACCTAAACGTCTTTTCTCGGCCCGAGTTCAGGCTGTTAGCAGCCTTCTGGTTATCAGTCAACTGCGGAAGTGCGGGAGCACAAGTTCCACACTTACTGAATTTTAATTAATTATCAGTCGACTGCGTGAGTGCGGGAGCACTAGTTCGACACTCATTGAATTTTAATTATTACTCGACTGAGGAAGTGCGGGAGCACTAGTTCTGCACTCATTTGAGTATTAGTTCTTACTCTTGTGCGGGAGTGCGGGAGCACTAGTTCTGCACTTATTTGAATTTTAATTCTTACTCGACTGTGGGAGTGCACGAACACTAGTTCTATACTCATTTGAATTTGAATCAGATTATTACTCCATTGCAAGAGTATGGGAGTTAATTATATTATGATTATCACTCGACTGCAGGAGTGCAGCGGGTATTCCATAATCTGTATAATTGCTAAGTTCGACTCACCTTCCACAGGATTACTCGTCACTGCTTTGGCAGGGCACATGAGGCAATCGCTCGATTGAATCCATCTCATTTCCATGGCGACGCTCAGGGGAAATCGGCCTCTGTTGTATTCGTTTACGCATTTGTCAACCCCCACTTGCATAGCAGCAATCTGCTGATCGAATGAGCACCCAGTAGCATTAAATGCAAACTCCATGTCGAGAACTGGGAAAACTTCAATGAAGCTCTGGTAGTGGATTGCTTTATTGATAGGCTCGTACATGATTTCCTTGTTGAAAAACTTTATCATCTCAAACCCTGCCTTCAGGAAGGATGGTACCAGACCAGGGTGTGATTGGGGAAGAGAGGGAGGGGATTATGAATGTCTGAAATTCTAATGAAACCCTATCATTTTATTATCATTATTGACTATCATATTTTAAGTTGCATATTCCTGACATTGGTCTAATGTTTAGGGGGTGACCCCCTGTCAGCTTGTTACTGAGCATATGGGCACCAACTTCCACAAAGAGTTTTGCGACTATTTGGCCACTAAATTTGAACACAGAAATCTCATGTAAACTGCCTTGTCTTACTCACCATTCCACAGCAGCCTCTAAACGTTTTACCAGTCACAGCAAGTGCTTTTTCCCTGTTGATTTAGTGTAGGAAATCACGCAACCCCGAGTACAATTTGTGATTAATAGGTACAAGTGATTTTGAAAGTTCTCAAAATTGCACAAGCCTTCAAGCAAGTACAAGAACTGAGAACTGAGAGCTTTCACCTTTCTGCACCCCTTTAAGTGGCAGCTTCACATGCCATACATGTGGTAAGGTGGGTTGGGAATAGTCAAACTGTTCTCCCACGGCAAGCGTGTGGGAAGGTGGATCACGTTAAGAGATAATTCAAAACAACAATAAAGGAAGGTGACACACGCTAACACCAACCCGGTGTGGCCAACATGTGAAGCTGCCACTTAAAAGGGTGCTAAAAACACCCGCCTGGTATGTTAGCTTCGCCATGCTGATGAGGCCCAAAGGCCGAAACAGCTGCCCATGGCTGCTAAATTGACCGGGTGAAATGGTTGTGCGCATGCAAGATGTGTTGGCCACGGGTTGGTGTCAGCGTGTGTCACCTTGCGCTGCTTTTATTGGTCCATAACTCGGTCTATGTTCAACCTAAAAGAATCAAACTTGGTCACACGACCAATCTCAATGTTATCTTTCATGTGATGGTGCCAATTTATCGATTACTTCAAATTTGAAACTCGCCCCAGTTCCCTGCTGAACTTCGAAACCGGGCCTATTCGCGGAGGGTAACGAAACTTGATAAAGGAGGAGGGGAGGAAGGAGGAGCGGCTACGCTAAGGGAAGGGCAAAGAGGACGAAAGCACTTGCTTGAGTGAACCTGACTGGGGAAAATCGCTTTCGCCATTATATTTTTGCTGCCGCGAAGCTCTTTCGCTCAGATTCACTGGCTCACGTCCTAAGATCTCCTTAAAGACTATCACAAAGGCAGGCCATGATGTTTATAACTCTAAGTCGTGTGTTGTATCGCGGGCAGATTTTTTCCGAGTGTTTCTTTGACAGGCAGTTCATGAACTGGTGTTTCAGTCCACAGAAAAGGTTGATTAATTAATTGAATTAAATTCCCTTTATTCTCGGCAGAACGACTCTGAAAGTACCAAAACACTTTTTGTTTATAATTTTAATATTTGTTCGGGCGTTTGCAACTAATTGGTGTCTCATTACTTGGTGTAAGCGATACTTCATTATTTATTTATAGCATTTAGGAAATACATCCATGGCGCCTGCCTGCACCCGATCGAATTAGAAGTGTTGGTTTTTGAGCAGAGGGGAAAACCGGGGATTCCAGAGAAAAACATCTTGGAGCAGAGTAAAGAATCAACAACAACTTAACCCATATATGGCCACGAGTCCGGAATCGACCTGGGTCCCATTGGTGGTCGGCGAGCGCTACATGTATCACCACTATGCCAACCCTGCTCCCAAAAGGAGAGAAAAACCAGTATGTGAAATGTATACTGGTACTTACCCCAAAATATGGGAGGGAGGGAAGAAGAAGCAACTGAAGCCAATACTCCTGCAAACCTCCCTGGAGACTCTTCCTCTCCCCTCCCCCGCCCCCCAAATATCTCAGGTAAAACCACTACAATGGTTAATTTTAACTGTAATTTTAAATGAAAAAGACCCTATCCCTGGCGGGCTTCGTTCAACCTTCTCTTAATCAACAACTGCCTTACGTAAATCTAAAACTATCCTTTTAATTCTCACATTGTCACGTTTTATGGACATTCCGTGGTTACTGGCATAATTAGCACTTTTTCCGACTTATAAATTCAACTTAACGCTTTGTACATTAATCAACTGAAGATGACAGACGTTTCTGTCGAAACATGTCTTGTAATTTCAAACGTTTTGTCGTTTTAAATTTCTGACTTGCCTGCTGATATCAAGATAATTTTAAATGGCTTGCAAATTCGCATTTGTGCAAAATCCCATTGGCAGGGCGAAGGGCAAATCCTATAACAAGTGGAGAAGTGCAAAGGTCAGTTTAACACTATCGTTATTTGTCATTTTATACCCAGTACTCATACATGTGGCAGCTTTTAATGCATTGCTCGTCATTGACGACGTTCTTTGTACGTAACATACAGTGTAAATACGCATACTGGGTTATTCTCTCACAATATGAGTTTGAAATCTTGACAAATTCATCCCCTTGTATTCCGTAGTTTGGCAACAGTGACTGACATTGAAGTACTGGAGCAAACTAGACAGGTAATACACTGTGCAAAGTTTGGGTAAAATTCAATGCTGATTGCATCACTCACTCTAAAACTCTTGGCGAAGGGCTTGTGTGAAGGCTCGTCCAACCACCTGGGCACCTACTATGATGATTTGAGCTATGAATCTTGCCTGTGAATGTAACATTAGAATCTTACTGTTCATCAAAGTCATTAATTGTCCGCAAAATGATGAAACACTCACCACTGCTATAATGGGGAAACTCACAACAACGATGAAGACATCTCTTCCGAAATATTGTGAATAAATAAGTACCGGTCAGTGTAAAACGCAGACTGCAGACCACGCCGGGGTAAAATGCACATTATAAGCCCAAACCCCTTAGAAATGCTAAGCATAGGCCTAATTAGGCCTAAAACAATATTTAGGTTTAACTGTTAGCATTTCTAATGGGTTTGGGCTTTTTCAACAGTTAAATTATAACCTCAGTCTGCATTTTACCCCCGGTCTGCGGTCTGCAGTCTGCAGTCTGCGTTTTACACTGACCGAAAATAGTACCCGGTGTCGCTCTGACAAGTGGGTGCTCATATCATTCATTACAAATTTTGTAACAGCTACAAAAAGATCATTCTCATCACCAGACTTCCGAGGAATTTAAAAAAAATGTTGAAGGGAACGTTACAACTGACGTTATCAGATTGTGTATGATTCTTCCATTTTCCGAGAGGATATGGTTTCATGCAGTGTGGTGAGAGATGGTTTCATGCAGACTGGGACGACGACTGGGACGCCTAAAATGCTTTGTTGTAAACATGGCGGTTTACGAGTGAAGTTTTCTCTCTGGCCTTTCTATGGATGAATTCCAAGACATACCGATACCATTTGGGCAAGTTTTCAAAGCTAAAAACTTCAATCAATGTTGTATTTTTCTGGTAAGACTGATTGGCCCGACACTTACAAAAGACTCTATGAAATGAGAATCGGGGGTCTTCCCTATGTCATGGAATGGCAGATGTACCCAGAATTCATTTTGGCCATGAACAAGGCAACTTGAGAAGCACGAGACTGGCCCTCATCAAATGGCTGAAGCGAGGCTGGAGGAAAAAGTAGAAGAAAATTCTAGCCAGATACTAAGGAGTAGCCCTAGTGTGTGTTGTTAACGTAGACTTTTGATTTCTGAACATGTTTTTATCATAGAAAATTCGCGACAAAGAACTGCTTTTTTTCACTGTTATCCTCGTGGCAAAAACTGGCCTTTCGTAATTGTTCTTGTCAAAGGAAGGGTAAAATGTAAATAAGAGAATACTGAGATTTATATTTACAGATTACTTAAGTAAAACTCTACATCTTTATGCAATAAGTGCATTCAAAACTTCTTCATATTACTGTATAAAAGTCTGTTTTTGAATGATTTTCCTGCTGCTGTATACAAAAAGTAAACGAGTTTTCTCTCCGGTCTTCTCCTCATGATCTCCGCGGAAATTACATTCTGTCCAACAACCAGTTATTGTCCTAATTCTTCAGTTCTTACTTATCAGCTCGGTTTTGGAATGCGCTATCTGTGATTTTGTCCGTACCACTGAGTTAACAGGTTTTAAAATGAGAATCCAGTGCCACATTTTGTATAGCCGCTTTTTTTCCTTTCTTTTTTTAATCAAATGTTCTTTAAATATCTTATATTTTGTTATGTATCCGTATTTGCTATGTAGTTGAGCTGTAAATGTAATATCTCGAATTAAGATAGTAGTTCTTCTAGTTGCTCTGAAATTCGAGAAGAAAGAAAGTCTATGCATGTATGTCTGTTACCTTTAGTAGGGCGCGTGCGTACACTTTGTATTCCGTGACTCCAGTGCTTACCATAAGACAGGTAAAATGACTTTTGCCATGACTATATAAGCGATGGAAATCTTACGCTACATTGTAATGACAAGGGAGGTCTGGAGATGTGAGTAGGCGTGGGATTTGTCACATATGGTTTAGGGGCCGACATATCTCTCCCTCAATGCCCTACCGGGAGGCGAGGTCGGTAGCAGAAAGCAGCGAAGGGCCAACTGCGTCCAAAAGCGATCACACGGGCCGAAATCCCGGGATGACTCGTTTGGTACGACGCTCCAGTGCCACGTCTGGAGGTACTGCATTTTTTCTCTCATGTTCAAACATTCCGTCAACGCATGCCTAAATATTCTGGCTCTCCGATACGTAGCCATTCGCGTCACCAGAGCCCCGGATCTTATGTCTGCGCATGACCCTGGGCTCTGGGAAACTCAATGTAGGAGAACATGTGCCGTAGGGTTCTTATCGCCAACAATTGGCTATGTGAACCTTACGGCGCCTGTTCTCTACTCGTGCTAACATGAATGCACCAATTAGAGACGCTTGCCATTGTTCTTTACACTGGACGAAAAAATGGATTTACTCGAGTTTGCAAATTGAGCAAATGTATGGCAAATTTAGGGCTCTAAGTTTGCTTTAAATTTGGTTTGACAGGTAAAGTCTGCGCAAACTTGGATATTTGTTTTATAGGAATTTGTGTGCAAATGTTAAGGAAATGTAACTGTATACTGCAAATTTGCTTGGCGTTTGCGTGGGATGCAAATCTTTATCGTTCCACAGATTTGCTCAAATTTGCCTCTCCGTAAAGATAGCAGTTGGACCACAACCGCAAATGCAAGCAAACATGTCGAAAAACCAATAATTTGAGGTAATGTTTGAACTGATTTTCAAAGGATCCAAATACGTACATTTGCATTTAATTTACTCTGTTTTGCAATGGGAGCAAAAAGGAATGAATTGCTTGAATATGACTTCGTTGTAAATTTGCAAATTTCCTTCCTATAAATATTCATATTTGCCTGGGAGCAAATAATGGTGATTTACGTCATCTTCGTTTTCTTGTCATAGGCAGTGTGCATATGATATTTGTTACACATTTTACTGCTGCGGTAAACTTTCAATTTTTACATAACCGTTATATTGGTAAACGAAAACTGCACTGGTATTCGGGAGCTGTTGAGTCTCATCAGCGGCAACGTCCTACAACAAAAACCAAGCAATGGTGGGGCCTTCGTAGATAAACTGCCTCAAAGTCAACCTCGTTCCCAGGATCTTTACGGAGGGGCGACCAAAATACCGGCAAAGACCCTGGAAACGAGGTTTTGTGACAATGGAATCGGTTATCGACGGTTTGAAATTCGCGCGGGCGATGTGTTCTTTCCTCTTTCAAATTTCCGTTGTTGGATTATGTGGGTGAAATGGCAGTACGAAATCGAAATCGACGAAATCCGAAAGAAAGGGCTACGACAATTCACACCATAACGTCGGGAACCAGCTATAGTATTACAGTAGTTCGCCACAGATACACGCCAGTCTCATGAACGTTGAATGGTCAGTCTTTGGAATGTTCTATGCCTATTAATTCCTGCTAATTCCATTACCACCAGAGAAACCTAGCAAGAGGAGACTTCGCTCGCTGCTTGACATGGAACCGTTGAATCTATACTCATACGTAAGCTTAAGCTTTACTGGATTGTGATCAGGGAGTTGAGAGACGGTGTTCGAGCAAGAGATTCGGCCAACGCCAGCAGCATTGATCGATAAAGAATTCGTGGCAAAAATACAGGCCTTCTTCCAAAAGGAAACGGAGTTCAACGAACGTTTGGAACAAATACAAAGGGTGGCGGATCGAACAGGTAGATTTAATCAAAAGGGCGGAAAGATTCCAGAGCGCCGGCCGAATGGCAAAAGATTGCGGAAGGAGTTTTCGGTAGGTCACCTTAATACTGATACAACTGAAAGTAAGTGCCTTAAATTTTGTATAGAATAGCCTTGCTTTTTCATAACACGTTTGATTGCTGATTCATCTAGACTTGCATCATCCATCCCTCCCCCTGCAAGGACAGTTTTTACTTTTGCAGACCTACACATGCACTCCCTTAGTAATTTCACGTAATGTTATTAAGGCCACTTAAAACAATACCAATAATAAGGAAAGGGGAATGATATCTCCGCATTCCTGTCACAGCCCATTATATCTGTCCCCTTATTTGCCACTTACAGTGCATGTATTTTTATACGCCTCGTTCTAGTAGAACACAATAGTGGCCCGGGTATTCTACATGTATGGTTACTCCCTCATCACCATGTATGTCGTAGGGCAAGCAATGTGGTGTGCAGTGGCAAGGTTTGGTCGAATACCAAATTTCCTATGACATGGTATACCTTCACTGGTGTCCCATGTCCAAACAATGTCACATGTTTAGTATCATGAAGCCTTTTTATACCAAGCTATTCACCAAACCTTGCCACTGCACACCACATTGCTTGTGCAAGGATATACTGTATGTAAATATTTCATATGACATGGTATACAAAGATTTCTCACTTGTTACTTGTCACTTGTACATGTATTTTCGTGTGACATGGTCTACCTTCACTGGTGTCTCATGTCCAAACAATGTAACATGTTTAGTACCTGAAGCCTTTTATACCAAACCATAAAATATAATTGCAGCCAATCAGAATGCAGGGAAGACTGTGAAATAATAACTGTTCATGCAGCTGTATTCCACCAAACCTTGCTACTGCACACCACATTGCTTTTGCAAGGATATAATTATGTAACTATTTCCTATGAGTTGGTAAACAAAGCTTCCAACATTAAAAGTTAGTAGCCCAAGTCATTTTTTCAAGAGCGCAGAATTAATTAATTCCAGCGGGGATCATATTTATAAGAAAGTGGTGATGAATCAAGTAAGGCACCTGTTCAAGCTACTTGTTCAGAAATTTGGTTGCCTGCGCTCGCAAATAAGGCACCTCAGGCGACCGTTAGGCAGCAGCCTTGCAAAGCTTTGTCACATGGTATTTGTCACTTAAGTATTTTGTTTGCATGTACATGTACAGGTGTATGCAAGCCTTTACAAAAAAATCCAATTGTCTTTTGTGGTATTCCATGGTACAAGTAGACTACTCAAAAGCATTGCATTACTAGAATTTCTCATGAAAGATTATAAAGCTACCATACATGTACATGTACTGTAGAACTGGCTCTCTAAAATTTAAAACAAAAGTTTTGAGGAATAAAAATTCCTCAGGATGTCCTTTTTTGTTGTTACTGTTTGAACTAGACAAAGTATGCATCACAGTTCTTCGTCTAGTTCATACAGTAACAATACAAAAAGGACATCCTGGGGAATTTTTATTTCTCATGCAGTTTTCTGCATGATTCCTCCACTGTTTTAATTGGATATGGTAAAACTCACAATATCATGCTTTTAGTACTTTATGGCCAGGAACCCAAGAAAAGAAGGGCAATTTATAGGTGATATACCAAAGTTGTTTTGAGTTGTAGCCCTCAAACACTAATTCCATTAAAAAATCATGAAAAACTAAAAATCAATAATTATTATTGATTTAATCACATGCACAAAATGATCAATTTGGAAATGTGGACACTTGTGGAAGGCTGTCACAGGCTTCCAGATAAGTTTGCAATTCCTTTAGCTTCATTATTCAGTTTCATTTACACCAGAGGATTGCTTATGAATGGCAAAGTGTTGTGTTACATCATTCATTGAAATGTACATGTAGCTTATGCATTGATTGATTGATTGATTGACTGGTGTGAATATTTTCTAGGGCCTACATGTACCTCAACCACAAGATGCAGTGCTGAAGGAAATTGTGCATTGAAATTTAATTGGAGGGAATTTCTTGAGATGCAAGAAGCAGACAGTCCTCTGATTGTGAATTGTGATGCAATTGTAGATTAATGTCTTTATGTCAATACTTGGGAGGGTAGAGGTTTTATTTTGATTCTGGATAGTCACCTTATGAAATTAATCTTATGACATTAACTGTTTCAAGTGAATTCTTTCAGACATCAGGTAATTATAGCAGAGTTGAATGCCTTCCCATTGAACAGGTTAAACGCAAGCAAGAGATCTTCAGTGCAACAATCAGTGACTTCCTCTGTTAACACAAGAACAGTTTCTCAATAATTTTTGACTACATTGTAAAATCAAGAAAGGTTTCACTATCCTTTAAGTCTGAGAAAATTGTCAGTGATATCTTTCCAATAGACATATCTGCACATGGCAGCAATGATTGAAAGATCAATGTAATATAAGTACCATCATCTGAACTGGCGGGTAGCACACTGCATACAGTTCGATGTACCTTGTAAAGTAGGTCTAACCATGGAGTTATTTAACAATTAGACCCGTTGCCCACAAGGGCTACGGGTCAATAGCCCATGAGGCGAAGCCAAATGGGCTATTGACCTGTGGCCCTTGAGGGCGAAGGGTCTAATTGTTTTGCTTTAACCCAACTAGTCGGACAGTAAAGGCAATAGCAAAGTTAGAAAATGAAATGCAAGAAATATTTATTAGGGAATAAAACGAAAGAAAGTGTCAGGCTTTTTGCTACTCGAGGACTATTACTAATAGTCCTCTAGTAGCGTAGCCAATCAAAATGCAGGATTTGCATTAGTCCACTAGTTGGGTAATTTGTTATAGTATACTAATCTGTAGTATTTTTCATCTGAACTGGCGGGTGGCACACCTCATACAGTTTGATGTAACTTGTAAAGTAGTCTAACCATGCAGTTAAATTTTGTTATAGTATACTAATTTGCAGTATTTTCCATCTGAACTGGCGGGTGGCACACCTCATACAGTAAGATGTAACTTGTAAAGTAGGTCTAACCATGCAGTTAATTTTTGTTATAGTATACTAATTTTTAGTATTTTCCATCTGAACTGGTGGGTGGCACACCTCAAACAGTTTGATGTAACTTGTAAAGTAGGTGTAACCATGCAGTTAATTTGTCATAGTATACTAATTTGTAGTATTTTCCATCTGAACTGGCGGGTGGCACGCCTCATACAGTTCGATGTAATTTGTAAAGTAGGTCTAACCATGCAGTTAATTTGTCATAGTATACTAATTTGTAGTATTTTCCATCTGAACTGGCGGGTGGCACACCTCAAACAGTTAGATGTAACTTGTAAAGTAGGTCTAACCATGCAATAAATTTGTTATAGTATACTAATTTGTAGTATTTTCCATCTGAACTGGCGGGTGGCACACCTCAAACAGTTAGATGTAACTTGTAAAGTAGGTCTAAACATCCTCAAATTTAACAGTTTGAGTGAAAAAATTATCTTGTCATAATTAATCAAATTGGTCAAAGAGTGAAGGGGTTAAATAGGCGATTTCTGAGTTCCACAAACCTAAAAGGCTTCTTTTTGAAACAGGTTTGAGGCAACTCTGAAAATGCCTATTCAAAATATCTTAGAGAATGAATATTTCTCTTATAGGCTATTAAAAGATCTGATTGTTGTATATATAGTATAATTATGTATATACAATTTGTAATTTGTTATTGTTTTACCCCCAGTTTTTAGTAGATAATTATGTTCACGGTAAATTTGCTTTATAGAATGAATTAAAAATCATTTGAACATATAAAATGGAATGTCACTGGTTCTCTTTGATGTGTTTAAGTAGCAATCTTGTGTTTAAAACTTGGACTTTCATTATAAAATCATTTGCTATCGGGGCAAACATGCTCAATATTAAAAGTTTTGTCACATTTTGCCGCCTCAAGTGAACTTGTTCAAAAGTTTGACTTTAATTTTATTTGCTATACCTAAGCAAACCCGGTAAATAGTAGGAGTTTTACACATTTTGCTGCCCAAGCAAACTCGCTTAAAACTTGGACTGTGTTTATATTTACTAGCTGAGCAAACATGCTGAATAGTAAGAGTTCGATCAAATTTACTGCCCCCAAGCAAACTTGTTCAAGACTTAGGTTTTGACCACATTTACTGCCCCAAGCATAATTTCCCAAAATTTAGACTTTGATCAAATTTGCCACCCAGGAACAATTGTTCAAAATAAGTGTTTTGACAACATTTGCTGCATGAGCAAACGTGTTTAATACTAAGGGTTTGTTCACATTTGCTATATCAAACAATCTGGTTCAATGATAAACATTTGCCTGCAATTTCCAATATGTGCAAACGTGATCAATAAAATAAGATTTTGATCACCTTTACTACCATAAGCAAACACTGTTCAACTTTAAGATTTCGCTCACATTTCCAACCCTGCTTTAACTTGCTTAAAATAATGAGTTTACACATTTTTACAACAGGAGCAAAAGCTGTGCGAAACAACAAATTTGCGCGCTAATTTGCGTCATGTGTAAAGACAGTTCAGAAACACATTTTCATCCACATTTGATCAGTATGTAAATAACCCCCAAATTTGCACGCACACGTTACCTTTGCACACAGGAGCAAATCTTAAACAAATGTGGCATTTACCACCGTTGCTATGGGTGGCAAATCTAGTGCAATATCAATCTTTGCTCTTCAGCAAATTTGAGCAAATTTCTGCAAATGTGGTATTTGCTACACTTTTGCTGTACTTTGGTTACCCTCGTAAATCCATTTTTTCGTCCAGTGTTACGAAAACCAATGAGAAGACACTTTGTATCAGGGTTTCGCAGAGCTCTTATGTGCAAAAGACAAGAGCTCTGGAGTCGAGATTGATACGTAGCATACCAAAAAAAGATGCTGGTTTTAACAAGGACTTGATATTTTAATTGATTCTACAGCCGCGCATAAGCATAACGTAAGAACCGTGCGTGTTTGGTCTTCTCGAAACAGAGGTGACAGATGGTTTCGTGCAGACTGGGACGCCTAAAATGCTTTGTTGTAAACATGGTGGTTCACGAGTGAAGTTGTCTCTCTGGCTTTTCTGTAGAGGAATTCCAGGACCTACCGACAGAATTTGAGCAAGTTTCCAAAGCTTAAAACTTCCATCGATGCTGTATTTTCCGGTAGGACTTGGTGGCCCGACACTTATAAGAAAAATCTATGAGTCTTCTCTTGTCATGGAATGGCAATATTACCCAGAATTCCTTTTGGCTATGAACGAGGCAACTTGAGAAGCACGAGACTGGCCCTCATCAAATGGCTGAAGCGCCGCCGAAGGAAAAAGGGAGAAGAAAATACAAATATACTAAGGTTGCTAGGTTAACTATTTTATTAACTTTGCCAGTCAAGCTGGCAGAGCGCCACAACAGCTTGCACCAATTACTGAGGCCCCTTTTTACCCTCCCAGCCATGATACACAACAGAAGACGACCACAACACCGGGAACTACGTGCCCTACTCTTAGCGACAAGTGTGTGGGTTCTTTTACGTCCCACAGGATTATGAACGTTGAAGGGTTGTGAGACGGGACCTCCGGCTTATCGTCCTTATCGAGAAAACTTGAACGTCTAACCATTTGCAGATGCAATTACCAAGGCAGCACTTTCTCCTCACTTATTTAAAGACCCTGAGAGTGTTGGTCCGGCCGGAGTTGAACTCGCGACCTCCCGCGTGACAGTCCGGTGCTCAACCAACTGAGCCACCGGTGCGCGGTATGATATTTAATATGCTGCTTTATGTATTACTATTAAATAACCAACCTGATTTTATCCCTCTCACTGAGTTTACTGGTTTCAAAAGAGAATCCAGGGCCGCATTTCGTACAGCGCAGCGTTCGTTCGAGTCTTGAATTCTTGAAAAAGTCTGGAAATTTGCAAACCAGTTTTCCAGACCTGGAAAAAGTCTGGAAAATAAAGATAAAGTTTGGGAAAATGGTAAAACGTCTGGGGAATTTTTTGTTTTGAAAACTGAAACAAGTGCTTTATTGTTAAGTGAAATTTTTCAGGTAGTCCAATCTTATTTACAATTTCGTCTTTGGCGAAAACATTCAATCGCAGACCGAGAAGTCTCAAATCGTTCTTACTTACGTTTACGCCAGCACTGCATCGTGGTTACTGTATGTTCACAGTGCATCATGGGAAAAACTATAGATACTAAACTTGGGTCTCGAAAAAGAAATTAGCATTTTGGAAAAAGTCTGGAAAACGTCTTTAATTTTGCAACCAAAAATCTGTGCGAATCCTGACAGTGGCTTTTCTTTTTAATTAATATATCTTTAAATATCATGTAGTTAGTATGTATCTGTATATGCTATGTATTTTATCTGTAAATGTAATGTCTCCAAGATATTAGCTCTTGTAGTTATTCTGAAATTCTCGAGATGAAATAAAGTTTATGCATGCATACATGTATGTATGTTACCTTTAGCAGGGCGCGTGCGCACACTGTAATCTGAGACTTCGGTGCTTACCACATGGCAGATAAAATGACTTTTCCCTTGTATATTTAAGCCATCGAATTCTTACTCTAAATTGACAAGGGCGGTTTGGAGCTGTGAGTAGGCGTGGGATTTGTCACATATGGTTTAGGGGCCGACATATCCCTCCCTCAATGCCGTACCGGGAGGCAAGGTCGGTAGCAGAAAGCAGCGAAGGGCCAACTGCGTCCAAAAGCGATCGCACGGGCCGAAATCCCGGGATGACTCGTTTGGTACGACGCTCCAGCGCCGGATGTCTGGAGGTACTGCGTTTTTCTCTCTTGTTCAAACATTCCGTCAGCGCATGCGTAAATGTTCTGGCACTCCAATACCTAGCCTAGCAAAAAAATTAACATGCTGGTTTTTACCAGCAATTGACATTTCAGTTGATTGTACAGGCATAAACGTAACGCAAGAACCGAGCGTGTGTCTGGTCTTCTCGAGACAGAGGTGAGAGATGGTTTCGTGCAGACTGGTACGCCTAAAATGCTCTGTCCTAAAATGCTCTGTTGTAAACATGGCGGTTCACGAGTGAAGTTGTCTCTCTGGCCTATCTGTGGACAAATTCCAGCACCTACCGATACAAATTAGGCGTGATTTGAAAGCTAAAAAACTCCAATCGATGCTGTATTTTGCTGGTAGGACTGGGTCGCCCGACACTTATAAAAAATCTTTGAAATGAGAATCGGGGCTGTTCCCTTGTCGTGGAATGGCAGAATTACTCAGAATTCATTTTGGGCATGAACGAGGCAACTTGACAACCACGAGACTGGCCCTCATCAAATAGCTGAAGCGCTAAAGGAGGAAAAAAGTGAGAAGACGATTTCTAGCCAGATACTAAGCAGTAACCCTGGTGTGTGCTGTTAACGTAGAC
Source organism: Montipora capitata (assembly GCA_949126865.1). Lineage (NCBI taxonomy): Eukaryota > Metazoa > Cnidaria > Anthozoa > Scleractinia > Acroporidae > Montipora > Montipora capitata. Next base: position 44,243,666 of record OX421450.1, read on the forward strand.
TTTTGATTTCTGAGCAAGTTTTTATCATAGAAAATTCGTGACAAAGTAGTGCTTTTTCCGCTGTTATCTTCGTAGCAAAAACTGGCCTTTCGTAATTGTTCTTGTTCTTACTAAGGTCAAACTCTACATATCTATGCAATAAGCGCATTCAATTTTTTTTTTCATATTACTGTATAAAAGTCTGTTTTTGAACGATTTTCCTGCTACTTTGTATGAAAAATAACCAAGATTTCTCTCCGGTTTTCTTCTCATGGTCTTCGCGGAAGTTACATTCTGTCCTTCAATAAACCTAGCACAACCAGTTATGGTCTTAATTCTTTTTTTTACTTATCACCTAAGTTGTGGAATGCGCTACCTGTAATTTTATCCGTACCACTGAGTCAACAGGTTTTAAAATGAGAATCCAGGACCGCATTAATTTTTGTATAGCCGCTTTTCTTTTGAATTAGTTTTTCTTCAGTTATGTACCCGTAAATGGTACGTATTTTAGCTGTAAAAGTAATGTCTCGAAGATAGTAGCTCTTGTAGTTACTCTGAAACTCGAGATGAAAGAAAGTTTATGCATGTGTGTATGTTACCTTTAGCAGGGGCGCGTATGTACTCTTTGTCTTTTGTGACTCCAGTGCTTACCATATGAGAGAGAAAATGACTTTTTCCATGAATATTTAAGCGATCGAAACCTTACGCTAAATTGACAAGAGCGGTCTGAGGGTGTTTCGCCCTGTCCTCTTTGGGTTATCCCAGGGCGAAGCTGTACCGGTTTGGTATCACACTGCGAGTCTTGGTTATTCCTCGCGCGGCCTCTCTGGTTTGTTGCTCTTGATTTGGGGTGTGGTCAATTGCCGGATGGAGAACCTCGTTTCTGATCTTGGTAGTAGTTGGGCTGATCGCTCCAGTTCTTCAATATCTACGCCTGTCAACATTCCTAGCAACGCTTCTGTCATTTCCATGGATACAGCTGCCACTGATGCTGACCTGACACAGGACTCTCAGAACCTATCCAAAACTCATAATGCTCTTGATGATGACATGCCCACTGTGGAAAGAGACTTGATTCATCTTTATAATGTTCTTCCGCAAAGACCTTTGTCTGCCTTCCTACAATCGTCCGCTTACGCTGTTAAAGACATCTTTGCTTACTTGAAGGATACTGCTGTTAAATGCCTCCAACGCACATCAATCAGTAATTACTGCATTACATTTCTCAATGAAGATAATCGCAATACCTTTCTGAAGAAATCTTCTTTCATCCCGCATTAGGTAGGTATTACCCTACTGCCTCTTCTTCATCGTCACTGGTGTACGTTGCTGTCTACGATGCAAATTACGAGCTTAAGGAAGAAGCTATTAAGCTTCGTCTCAGCCTCTATGGCATTGTTAAGACTGTGCGCCGCTGTCGGTCTCAATCTGTTTCGGATTTATTCAAATTGGAATTCGAGTGTATGGCATGGAGATCTCCAAGGCCATCCCTTCATATGTCCGTTTTGGGGACCACCTTATTAAATTAAAATATTCTGGTCAAGTTCCAACCTGCAGAAAGTGTACCCACCCTGAAAACCAGGCAAACAGCTGTCCCGATACGTTTTGCTTCAATTGTGCAAATATGGGGCATATGGCTAATTGGTGTCAAGAGCTTGTTTACTGCTGCATATGTCGTGATCCTGGCCTGGCCTGGCCTGGCGCCGCAGTTCACTGTCATTTTCTTCTCTTTCTCCACCTCCCAATTCGTTCTCTCAAGAACCTTTGCATTCCTCTCACCAATCTCCGCAGCCTCAAGACTCTCTTCAATCAACGCAACTTTATCAAGACCTGTCCCACGCTTCCCAGAATTCTTCCCAATCACTCCTGCAGCCTCCGCGGCAGCAACCCTCTTCACCTTCCCAAACTGCTCAAGTGTCCCTTGAGCGATAAATTCGGTGGTAAATTTACTCCTGCCAAATTCCTCTCCGACTTTCGTTCCGCCTTTCACCTATCAGATGCCTGGCGGAAATTTGCCAGTGCACTTGGTTCAACTCGGATTTCTCTATCGGGTCTCGCTTAGATAAGTTTTTGGTGTCTCGGCGCCTAATGCCTTCGATTAACTCGATCTTCCGACCACGATTTTCTCCCTGTCCAGCTCGCTGGTGATCATACCCGTGGCCCAGGTCTCTGGAAGTTCAGCAACTCCCTTTTGTCGGCGAGGGTTCTACTACGTATATCAAAGATTGTGTCGTGTTACAAGTGATAAGCGCAAGAGGCTCTCGCACGATAAGGTCCTACCTATAGCTACTCACCAACCGCATTATCGAACTTAAGCTTTCTCTCGCCTCGGGTAACGTCTCCGTCGGCCCTCAAATAGTTGAGATAGAGAGCCGATTGTAGTCTCTTATCCTAAGCGAGTTGGACGCCTTGTACAAAACTCGTTCTAGAGTTCAGTGGCTCGACGAGGCTACCAGGCGGGTGTTTTTAGCACCCCGTTTAAGTGCCACTTAAAGGGGTCCCAAACCACTGAAAGGGGTGCTAAAAACACCCGCCTGGTATGTTAGCTACGCCATGCTGATGAGGCCCAAAAGGCCGAAACAGCTGTCCATGGTTGCTAATTGACCGAGTGAAATGGTTGTGCGCATGCGTTATGTGTTGGCCACACCGGGTTGATGTTAGCGTGTGTCATTTTAATTTTAATGTTGTTTTTTTTTTTCCTTTCTTGTGGGGCTGCAAGATGGAGACTGTGGCCCGTGAAACTTGTTTTCTGCATCTCAAAGATGGTGGCTTAAATCTTGTCAACTTAAAACTAAAAGGCCACGGTTTGAAGTTTGCGGGGTTTGCTTCCATTCTTAGCGATTCTAACGACCCTAGTTTCTTTCTATGTATGTGTTTTTGTCGGTCGCTGTTTGTCCTCTTTGAGACCCGAATGGGCTTCGCTGCGAAGTAACCTATTTCCTAATGCTGCGTTCCCCACTCCTTCCTACGATTCTTGCATTGATGACACTAGCCTCGTTTCTAAATCAATTTATAAAAAGCTCTCAGAAGCCGATTCCTTCGAAAACCTTAAATAACAATGACCACAACCAGGTTTCTGAGCCCGCAAGACTGAGCACCTCCAGAAAACCATTGTTTTAACGAAAACCGCTGGTCATAAACCTATTCCTTCCCGCCAGCTCTCTCTCTTGGCGCTGGACCCAGGTTCCCGTACCGGGGTTTTCGCTTTGTGATCACTGGGCTCGCATCCGTGATGGTTTTGCCGATAATTATATCTGCGATGTTTTCTGGCTAATTGATCTGAGGGGTATCAAAGTTCGCGATTCACTCAAGATTTGGGGCTGTATTGATTCTGACAGTTGCGCTTTGTGTGCTCGTTGCGAGTCCATTAAAAAATAAAGTCTCTGTTACGAGCCTAGGAAGGCCCATCAGGCCGGCGCTTATCTCCGGTTTCGGTAGCATGAAGCGACTAGGAGTATTTTTACTCCCCCCTGGATGGTATGCTACGGTCCATCGTGGGGTTACCTCCAGTATTTCGCCTGTACCCATTTATACACATGGGTGGAGAGAGGCACCGTGAGCGTAAAGTGTCTTGCCCAAGAACACAACACAATGTCCCCGGCCAGGACCCGAACCCAAACCACTCGATCCGGAGTCGAGCACTCTAACCATGATCACTGTTTTTTAAACTATAATAGAGTCAAACGTCTTTGGGCTCGCTTTGTTCCAGCGATAACCTCGGTGCTGGGTACCCAGTTTGTGCCCAATCCTCCTTCTGTTTAGCATACCAAAAAAGGATGCTGGTCTTTACAAGGAATTGACATTTTAGTTGATTCTACGGGCATAAACGTAACGCAAGAACCGTGAGCGTCTGGTCTTGTCGAGACAGAGGTGAGAGATGGTTTCATGCAGACTGGGATGCCTAAAATGCTTTGTTGTAAACATGGTGGTTCACGAAGGAAAGTTGTCTCTCTGGCCTTTCTATGGATGAAATTTCAGGACCTACCGATAACATTTGGGCAAGTTTGGAAAGCTAAAAATTTCAATCAATGCTGTATTTTTCCGGTAGGACTGGGTGGCCAGACACTTATAAAAGACTCTATGAAATGGAAATCGGGGGTCTTCCCTTGTCATGGAATTACCCAGAATTCATTTTGGGCATGAACGAGGCAACTTGAGAAGCACGAGGCTGGAGGAAAAAGTAGAAGAACATTCTAGCCAGATAACTAAGGAGTAGCCCTGGCGTGTGCTGTTAACGTAGACTTTTGATTTCTGAACAAGTTTGTATCATAGAAAAGTCGCAAAAACGTAATATTTTTTTCGCTGCTATCCTTTTAGCAAAAAACAGTTATGGCCATAATTCTTTTTTTTACTTATCAACCAAGTTATGAATTTTAAGTTTAAGAACGTGGCAAAAGGGGCTAATTTGCAAGCAAACAAACGAATACTAAGATGACCGTTATTTTGGAATAAGGTGTATGAAATTTTCACATGTTTTAAGTGCGAAAGTGATCATGGGTACGAGTCTCGTTCACTCGCCTAGAATGTTTCGGTCTTTTTTTAAGTAATTACCAATAAAGATCACTTACTTAACTGCAGTTCGTATATAAAATCTCATAGATCCTCTATCATATCAAGTAGAAATCAGAACTGACAATCGTGAAGGGCTTCTGATTTCTTATAGCGCTAGCCTCCAGCTAACAGAAAGACCAGTCTACTGAAACTAAGAAAAACACAAGATCCGTTTTGATAGTCAATAGGACACCAACCCAAACACCTTTTTAATAAAACTATCTCTTTTTCCTCAGTGCGGAATTTTGAGGCTTTTCGCTTTTAAACTAATTGCCTTTAAATTCAATCTAATTATTTTAGCCCCACCTGAGATCGTTCACAAGTTTTAATTCCAAGAGTTCCTGATTACAAGACCTTAAACCTGTTTATGGTTTTTGGCGGATTCTCCAGATCAAAAAGTCACGTAGACGGTGGTCCAAAATGCCGATAGTATCCTTGTATTGGACTTTGCCTTCCTTTTGTATTGAGGCCCCGCTGTTAGAATATCTGCGCGGTCGTCACGTAAACGGTGACCCAGAATGCAGGTTTTAAACGCTGTAGTGTCTTTGTTGTGAACTTTGCCTTCTTTGTGGGTTTAAGCCCTGCTGTTAAATATCTGACAGGTGTTGTTTCCCACTTAAGCAACACGCATAATGGAAGGACACTGTCACGAGAGGTTCACCAAAAATTAATGTTGCATTTACTTTTTTACAGTTTATTATACTTAAACTTCAAGCACGTTGCAATTAGTTGACTCAAAATCATAGCGCAGCATTCTATAGTATGTACTTTTCCACTTGATTGCTGTCGGCCAGGGGCCGGTTGTTCAGATCCTGGTTAGCGCTAACCGTTCACTTGTTTAGAGGTGTGAAAACCTATACGCTTCCAAAGGTTTTCATGGTATTCACATGATGATGGTTTGCGCTAACCATGCTTCGAGAAACCCGGGCCAGGGGCTCGTTTCTCGAAAGTCCCGAAACATTTTCGGGCCCGAAAAGCCATTTGAGAACCTGCCAGCCGCTTGTTTGGAAAAGCCGAGTTTTAAATATGTTTTCAAGGTAACAAAAAGCAAACTGACTGTGAAGCTTGAAGACTTAAATCCTCTCCGTCCTTGAGATACAGAGAGAATTTTGACCCAAAAAATGCCCGTAAAGTTTCGGGACTTTTGAGAAACGGGCCCCAGGAGACAAATCGCTTTAATTAAGGTTGAAACCGTCGATTTGTGGCTGTACTAACTTCGCCCAGATATAGTAGGCCGGGCAACTAATACAACAGCTATTGCTGATGGCTTTGGCCAGTTTCCCACACAAAAACACAATGAAGTAAGGCTTACTCTTCGAAACCAGTCAAAGTGGGTTCTTGACACCTCCCCGGCGACAGACAGGGCTCATGAACGAAAACGTTGTGAGAGGAGGTCTTCGTCGGTTTATTCTTTATTCGAGAAGACTTGCTAGATTAGTAGTTTAAGCATTTATAGAATTATATTCAAGAATACTGAGGACCTTTGTTGAAGCAGATGAAAACAATTGAGGCCACTTTTCCCATGAATCTAGATCTTACTTACGACAAAAAAGTAAAGCAATGCAAGGCCAGTGGGTCTTAAAAGCGCGATTTTTGATGAGTTGGCCCTACAGATCGCCTCTAATTTATAACAAGCCCCTCTCCAAGGACGAAACATTCGTATCCGATTAGGCTGGCCCCAAATATACATATTGCAGTGCATTTTGATATCTGCTACAACCGGTAATTTTTTTTTAAACTGTACTCCAGTTCATATTGTAGCGGAATTCGGTTTGTGAAATCTACGCGAGACCGTCCAGTGCCTGATTTATTTTAGAAAGATGCCATGCTGACCGCGACTTGTGACCAATGTTTTAAAAGGCGGAAAGGCTTCAACGTATTTTGTACTCAGAACAGCTTAAGAAAACAATAGGTTAGGTAAATAGCAGCCAGGATCCGGATGTAGCCTGACTCAGTTGTGCCCTTTCATTGTCATGTGCCTAGCCACCGGATTTGTAGCATATGTGCTAGCAGCTATTGTGTAACCGATGGGAGACCGCCGATCTATCTGCGAAGTTCCCAATAAATCAATAGACAGAATTAGATTAGCAAATACAGTTTATGTCAAACGGCAAAGGTGTAGGGTCTTGAGTGCTTGTCATGCACAGTCAGTATCAAAAATACCATAATACTTTTTGTTTGTCCCTCGAAAATTTTGCATAAGCATTGTTTATATTTTCTCGTGAGACTTACAATGGTCCCTAGAGAAACTGGAAACAATAATGCTTATGGAGAATTTTGAAAAGACAAACAAAGAGTATTATGGTATTTTTGATACTGGCTTATAAAATAAAACTCCAGGCATTCTATGAAATACAACACAATTTGATACAATAACAACTCAATACAACTGACAAAATACAAAATAGTTATTCGAGATTCTCACTGTAAGTTACAAAGTGTAATATTTAGTGAATGATAATGGGTCGATACTGAAGAACAGCTTTAAAGAAAAAAGGTTAAAATATCAATGAACTGTGTACAAGAGATCGACCGCTTCAAAAATACCACCTAATATTAGGAAACTTGCGAACGCCGAGACGTTTTGAATCACGGAAGGAAATCGCTCTCCCGGTCTTGTCTTAAAGAGACTCCTTGACAATATAAATGTGGCACTGCATGTTATGTCCGTGGGTCAAAAGAATCTCGAGCTTAAGCTGCCCATTAGTTCTTAAGACCAACATGACAATGGCTATTTCCATTCTATTGACGGGTTTACAGGTTCGTAGAAATCCTTTCGAAGCAATCCCGGTGTCAATGCGAGAAAATGTTGGCCTACGAGCCTATAGGTTCAAGCAGCGGGTAAATAAATGCGAACGTGTTGCTCACAAAGAACACAAAGGTCGTTGTGAGATGCCACTGATTTTGCCGGCATAGAACAACATTAAAAAATTGCGTAGATTTAATTTGTCAAGTCACTTTCAAAACGTCTAGGATAGATTTTTAGGTTAAAACCATTTTTTCCGTTTTAAAAAGTAGTATGCTTGTGGAGGTACTCCTGCGCATCTTCGATACAAAATCAAAATTGAATTATGCCCGAAGTCAAGAGAGAAAACCTAGCAAAGGGAATGAACTGCACCTCAAGGTAAAGCACAGCTCCTTAGTTACAAATAAAGAGGGAATAAATGAATGAACGAATGGATGAATGTATAAATGAGATTAAAGTCGCAAGATTTCCCAAGGTAGTGGTAGGCCCTATTTATGCACCTCTAAACAGCATATCAGTTGTACCATACTTGTTGCAGTCGAGAATCTTTCCAAAAAGTGCGCAGTGGTCACTTTGACTGACATAACTATCCGAGCCTGGTAAACATGATGACGTGAACTACTCTTAGACAATAACTGAAGTCAGGTTTTACAGGCAAACTTCAAAAAGTAAAGGCAGGGATCAGGAACCATGATGGCGCAGTGATGAGAACGCTGGCCTCCTTCCAATATGGCCCGGGTTCGACTCCCAGCCTGGGGATTTGTCGGCACATTCACTGGGTTGAGTTTGTTGGTGCTCTTCTCTGCTCCAAGGGGTTTTTCTCCAGGTACTCCGGTTTTCCTAAAAAATCAGCCTAGGATTAGATACTCGGAGTTGAGTTGGATTCCGTTTCATTTCTGAAGTGTCTCCGATCCGACCGGCGATCTTCATAGGGACTTACAACAACATATCTTGTTGATAGGAGCGATGAGGCAAGGGTTGAGCCTCATAAATTTATTAGCTCCATTTCTCAGGTCTCAGGAATGTTACTTTTCCATTCAACATTGCCTCAGAGCGGCCAAAATTGCAAATAATATGCAAGGTATTTAAATTTGTTCCCAGACATAAATGACAAGATTGTTTATACTTCTGTTTCCTTGACAAACAACTGAAATATACTCGTCCGGTATTTCCTGATCAGCAAACTCGTCTCCTTGCTCGCGTCCTGAGAAGGTCGGATAAAAAAAATGATTTATATCTGCTTCTGTTGTTTATAGTTTCTGTTCGTTAAGAGGACATGCCATGATTGAGCCGACGTCTGAAAAAAAACATGATAGGCATTTGACTCGTTATAGCTTCGAGGAAAGGACCACTGGCCGTTAGATAAGTTTTCAGTTCAGTTTCAGTTTTTTATTCTTTTGCACCATTTAAAACTATTTCTACATTAAACTACATTGCAATAGTTTCCCAGATTTTTGATGCTGCAAAAGAAAAAGTAGTAGCACCATAATAATTACTTATACTCAGCTTGGTCCATAGATATTAAAATTGGTCGCAAATCTAGTATTATAGCTATGAATCTCAGAGGCTAGTGTAAGAGTTCCAGAAAATATTGCTGGGATGTTTTTGGGATCACTTTTAATTTTATGTATAAAAAAGGGCTAATTTAAATTTGTAATTTTTCGAATGTGAGGGTCTGTAGAATATTGAATTAGGACATAGTACTGACTATTCCTGCTATGAGCAAAGAATATGCTACGTAGTCTAGAGAAAATTCTCCAGAAGTGAGAAGCATCGACACCGGAGGGACCTTATAAGAGCACTTCATAGGATCTGGAGTCTCATGATGGCATGGAAAATCGAATAATTGGCGTATGAAATCCTGAACATGAGTTTCTTGACTGATATCATACCGATCTGTCGCAGACAACCGTATTAGTTGTCCATATTGGCTCAGTTATTATTAGCTAATCCTGTCTAAGTGGCGTGACTTGAGCTTGGCTTATTCACCTTCAGCTAGCTTTTGCCTTGATTTGTCTTACCTTAAGCCTTAACTGATTTCGACTTGAAAGAGACTGAGAAAGAGAAAAGCAAGCAAACAATAGGTTACTGTTAAGCGAGGTCCAGAACCATCCTGATTAGGAAGGTTCCAGTATAAATCGACAAAAATACAAAAATACCTCTGGCTCTTGATGTGATACAAAACCATTTACTTTAACCAATTCCATTGGGGTCAATTCTCAAAAACATGACCCCTCTTCATTCCTCCATTTCAATGTTTTAAAGAAGCTGGTAGATTCAGCAATGTAACCAATGATATTGAGTTGGAGTTTGTGACTGTGTTTTCATCGCGATATTGATATTAATTGGCAAAAAGTGTTCAAATGATGGATTGTCCTCCATGGACCTGGGATGCTAATCATTACACACGGGTGAAAGTACAGCAACAGACATAATGTTGGGGGAGATTGCTACCAGATCAAAATATAAACGGTTAAAGTTTATAAATATAAAGTTTATTAGTAGGATACCGACTATTTCCCAGTGAAAAAAATTCAATATTATGGTTTGTTTTGTCCACCCTTATCAAAGGTGCAAGGCGAAATTCTGTTTGTCGAAGCCAAGAAAGTACTACTAAACAGCATAATGACGAGGATAAACCTAATTTGCCTGGAAATAAAAGCAAATTAGGTTTATCCTTTTCCTTATAAAGTTATCAAGACAAATTAATTAAGGGATTTAAGCTTCTCAAACCTTTCGAGATTCGATTTTTGTTGTTGTCGTAATTTTTGCTCTTAGAAGAGTGGTCGTCAAGTGATTCTCCATATGAATGAAATATGAAGACCGTTGTTTGAAAACGTATACTTGATACTATATGGTCATGACTGATAATCAGGAGAAGACTATCACACGAAACTATAAAATCAGTTTAATTAAGAAACAAAAGCTGAGGAAGAAGAAGACGGCAGGAAAAGAAGAAAAGAGAAAGAAGCTATGCAATGCGAAAACCCCGTGAAAAACGTAGGACGATTGGTCAATAAAAGCACAGTGCCAAAAGAAATTAACGCATTCTTGTTAGCCACTGACATATTACGGTACCACAGCTTAAGTGAAACTAAAATGTAGTTACAGTGTATAGCGATAATTAATAGTACAAAAGGTATTACGCAGAGATAAACATATACTTGGCTACTTGGATATCGTTTATTAGGAAACTTTTATAACTTAGCCATGTACAAGACTGGATTACATTATCTTATCTGGCCGCTAGGAAGCCCTAACACGAAGATAGCAAATGTAAAGAAAAAGACAACAAAACAACTTAGTGAACAATAAAGGCATGATTTGTTTTGTAAGGGAAATTGTGTAGTTCTTTCGAAAGCGACCCTGTAGAGGAGTTCAGTTTCAGTTCTTTTAGAAATGTCTACTATATATGTAAATTTCGGTTGCTTTAAATTTAAACATACAGAGCGGCAACGCAGAACTTCCCCTTCCTAGGATAAAAGGAAAGGAAAGGAACTTTATTTAAGTGTTTAATCTTCCAGCGCCGTAGAGCACTAATCGGGGACACTGTAAATTGAAATTAACAAGTTAACTCAAATCCAATCAAATTTTGGTTTTTTGGGATCTTGTCAACTTTGCTCCAACTCAGAAAAAAAAAACCGGTCGGATCGAAAGAAAATCCAGCATTTCCTGTCCTTAGCAAATTTATTTTGCTTAAGTTAAGAACTAATTGAACGGGACTAATGCCAGAAGCTTAAGGTGTCTGTTAAAGCTGATGTTTGAATTCCTCCAGTTTTTAACGACTGACTTCGCCACCAGTTTTTTTTTCTTTTTGCAAATTTTCCAGGTTTATTTTGTTGTGAATAAATACAAATTCTACCTTTAACAAAAGTGAACGGTTGACGTAGGATGTACACATTCCTCGTTTCAATTGTTGTTTATAATAAATTCACCTCCTTAATTGATAGAGCTTTTCGTCCCAAAATTACATGCTGAAAGCCACGAATGCACTAAATCTATCACAGATATGCGTATTGTATAATTAAAATCCCCAAAACCAATTACAGAAATCTTCCTAAAGCAAAGCAAATAATCGTCTTAATAGTTGATTTGCTTTGTCTGTTCTTACCATAATACATTTCAGCACCGATTGTATAAAACGAATTTGGATTCTTTAATGACTCCCCTCATATAAATCCCGTTTGATTGACAGAGAAAGTGTTTGTATAGATATCATTTATATAGTGTATTGAGCGCTGAAGCAGAGCTGTGCTCAGCAAATAGTACCTCCTCAAAAGTTCAGTGCTCGATGATGTGGTACGATGCGCCAGGAATGGAACAGACGTTGAAAGGTGACAATAACTTACGAGGAAATACTTTCTAAAAACCCACTTTACTGTGTCCAGCTGAGACTAAATTACTGTGGTAGTTGTATTGCCAGAATATAAGCGTAGATTATAACACCAATCACAAGTAGATAATTTTGGATTCATCCGGATAAGTGAATATTTATGGATCATGGTTACATTTACGAGCGATGTAATGGATTTAACCATTGTATCGAGATGTCTTTGCCAAGAGCAAAGAACATTTCTCTGCTTCCGAGTATCTCTGAATTTTCCGATCTTGTTATAAATTTCGAAGAACATAAATCATCACTCAGTAAAAGGAAAAACTTGTTGTGGGAGAATCAAGCTGGATTCAATTGCAAGCCTGTGACGGAACGGTTCATACAAGTGATGAATGCCAACCGGTAATAATATCAGTAATGGTTAGTCCAAGTCATAATTTCGTATAATTTTGAAGCATATTGCCAAACAGACATAATTCTTGAAAGTATGGTTAACAGGTTTAGAAAAAGGTAAAAAAAAACGTATTCGGTCATAAATCTTATTAAATCATGCACTTTTTCATCAAGAATGCAGTGTTACGGTTTAATTTTATTTGTTAATAAGATTGTTGCCCATTAAATTTACACAGTTGTTATCAGATTAGTAAGTTGTAGATGTGTTAATGAATGAATGCCATCGTGATAACTTTGGTACGCACAAAATAGTAACACAAGGTTGACCTTGGGCAAAAATTATTTCTTGTGGCTTACGGGAGACGAGATGGAAGGGAGAAGCTTGAAGGCCCCTGAGGGACAGGTGTAATTTCTGGTTTGTCACCGGTCTGAGCTAAAGAGCTATGAACCTCTTTCAATCATGAAGTTGAAAATGAGTTTGGACGATATGGTAGCACACTGAAAAAGCTGATCACACAGCCTCGCCTTTCATGCATTCTGATTGGTCAGTTGTACCCGTAAAAACAACTTTCAAAATAAATGGCCATGCTTTATTCAGCAGGAGCTCACAAGGCGCAGGATACTTCGGTCAAGAGTGATCTTTTTGTTGTCCTCTGAAGTTCGAAAGTTGAAAAAACTGTGATTATGCTTTTCACATTTGAATAAAAATAAGCTGACGCCCCGTCTGCAAATGATCCGAACTGGTCTATTTTTCTCCGAAGAAAGCCATCTTGGGATTCTACGTCCAGTTAGTTTTCGTTCACACTATAGCGCTAGCCTAGGTTGGTCATACAGAATTAACTGTTCTCTCCCAGATCAACCGCGTGACATGCTCCCAAGGTCTTCATTGCTCTGCTCGACAAAATAAAATACTGTAAATTATGCGATAAAAGATTATTGTATCAATGTGTCAATGATAGTTCATTTCGAGCTGAAAGAATGTTCTGAGATCAGCAGAGCTCTGATGCTCGATGAATCTCCAGTGTAGCCATATGTGAAATCGAAGTAGCTAAAATTGGTCGTCCCTTTAAACCGTCCAAGGCTTATTGGTATTATTTCGCCGATCAAACTAGACTAGGCTCTGCTAAAATACAAGTTAAAGTAAGGCCCAGACAAAATAGCTTGAAAACCCGTAGGGTCAATTGTTTTCAACTAGATAACAGAGTATTGTTTTGTTCAACCATTCAAAATGGGGCCAGCGAAGAACTAATGGGTGAATGCATCGATCTCAGCGTTGGCGTCTGTTTTCTTTTTCAAATGTACAACTTATGTCGCCCTTTTGAAAAGCTCCAAAATGTTGAAAATAACCAGAATGGCCACAAAATTATTATTACAAAATTTTAAGAGAGTTTTAAAAACAGCACATGCATGTCCACACTCAATATCATCTACTGAGACACCTTTTTCCAGAAACGTTCCTCTGTCTGTCTTTACAAACTAATTCATGTCTTGAAATGATTTTTATCGGTTGTGTAGGCAAAACACAAATTTCTATCAAAACCAGCATTTTTAATGAAAATTGATGTTGATCTGGGGTCAGACTCATGTCGCTCAAGAGAAAAGGAAGCAGTAAATGGCTTGTCGTAAGCTTTACATTGAGTTGGGTCTCGAGCAAAGCAATTTTAATTCTAACCGTCTATATCCCCGTCATTCCCATGGGGTAAAAGAGTAAATGTGTAAGTTTTCGTGAAACTTGATTCTCTTGGATCGCTGTAATGAGAGCGAGAGCTGTTGGCAATGAAAAAACTCCTCAACAGTTTATTTCATGGCAAATTTATTAAGAGGATCAGTTTCCATGAGTGAAATGTTTTTGAATGATGAACGGATTTGGAGGTTCAAGCATTTCGTTGTTTAGGGATATAGTCCAACTTGTTTTGCCCTTGGCCAAAGGGTAGCTAAAGGGTGGATTTAGTCGAAAGCTTTTGTGGGAGAAGCTGATTGTATGGGCTGGCCTGTTTAACTTCTACAGTTAAATGAAAAGGCTTTATTCCTAAACTTTCCGAGTTTAAAAGAGCATCGGAGAGTTTGTCATGCTGACTCGATTGAAACTTGATCTCAGAGAATATAAACAGCACAGACAAACTTCTTCACACCATCAGCAGAAAGACGTCTCAATTATCGCTATAAATCATTTATTGGCAAGTCTATTTTATTATATCGGAGTAAGGCCTGAATTGTGACTCAAATGAGTCATTAGACAACATTATCTCAGTGTAAACGATTGTTTACTATTCTTCCACCGCTTCCCATCTTTTTACACTGACTATCGCATTGGTGTGACAGTCTCTCGGTCCTCTCGTTCACTCTTCGTGTTAATTGTTATTTCACACTTAAATGCAAATTTTAATCCATCCGTACAAGCTATGTTTTGATACTGTGGGCAATCTTGCATGTTCAGACCAATGTACAATTTAATTGATCAATAATAGCATTGGACTGAGGCTTTGCAACTGTTGTCGAAAATGATCACACACTCATCCAGTATTGCTAAGGGAATTTTACATATATTATGCAACATTAAAAAGCTCGTACCGTACCTAGAGTAGTGTTTTATGACTGTGATATCTTAACCCATGTTAAGTCATGAAACGAGTGAATAATAGTTCTTACTTCAAATTGGTTCTTTCAGAGTTAAATGCTGATTTCAATGTATTAGTACAAGCTTGTTTGTTTTGATACCTTCAATCTCGTTAAAAGCGGAAAAACCTCCTAGAGTACAATTTATAGTCTAGGATATTAACTGATATCACTGCTTTAAATAATTCATTTTTTATTAAGTCGTTCCTTTTCCTTTTAATGGTTAAAGAAAGCGGTTGAGCCCTTTTATTCAGCTTTTTGGGTAAGATTTGTTCTTGTCACGGGTCTTGCACCGCGGCTACCGGGCAATACCTCAGGGCGTAATCTTTAGAGTGTATCAGGGCTAATAGATCTGTATCTTATAAGAAAGGCGAAAAGTTTTTACAGAAGAATACTTCAATTGCGAAGTTATCAAGTGTTATAGATCGTTTAAGACCTGCACTTGCTGCCTGTTGTTCCTTCATAATGGAAATCGATAATATTTACCATCCCGATGATGTGGTACGCTATTCAGCTTTTTTATTCAATAGCTTCATTCCCTCATGCTTGGTAAATAAATACTGGCAACACCAATTAAGTAGACGACCGAGAGAGACGTTTTCTTCAACTAAGCCGATCAGTTCTCAGTGCCGTGGTGGAATATTTCATTTTTTCTGTCGCGACACGCAGAAATTCACTAAAGACAATTCCCATCACAAATAATTCCCATCACCGTCGGGAAACTGTTTCCGTTGTTGTCTGAGCGACCCTCATGCAAGCAAGCAGCTGGCATATAATTCGCAAGATAAATAATGTAATCTTTGGTGAGTGTTCTGAGCTATAATTTATACTCTAATAGCTTGTTAAAAGCCATTCTTGAATGTAAACGAAGCCCCACCATTTTGAGAGAGAGCAGGAAATCTGGGGTGCAAATAATCTCAGTTGGAAAATAATGATTGTAGAACTCGAAAAACTCAAAAACGTACGGAAAATACAAACTGATTCACTATAACATCGTACTACTATGGAAAGCTTTGCAGCGGGAAACAGAAACTGAGACGTTTGCAAATCTTCTGGGAAGTAAACATGGATACCTTTGACCTTGTGACAAGAACGAACTTTCTCCATTTTGATCATTAGCTTCTTAACAGTAGGGCAAGAACTTGACTCCGGAAACACTTTTGGAACTTTTTAATAGATAGACTAGTTCTTTTCACATAAAGATGTGGAGAAATATATATCTGTGTTCCTGAACTTGTTATACTGAAACAAGATGCAATTTCTATTGAAACCATAGTCTGGAAAGCTCATTTGATAAACTACGACGATGTTTATATGCAAAGTCTGTGAATACGCCGTAAATTAGGTGTTTTGTTTTCTTTACATTCTCAACTGGGAGTTATTGCATGGTTCTCCGTGGAAATACCTTTTCACCAGGTGATAGCCCCACGGGTAAGGTAAGTACCGAAGTAATAAACACGATGAAAACTGTGCGTGGCTGAGATTGGAGATAAGGAAAGAGCGGATGGAGTGTATCAGTTGTCTACCCTTAATTTCTCCCTGACATTCATGCCAAAACGGCAATGAGTTGTCGTTTGATAATTTTCATCAATAATTCAAAGAAAAAGCGTTAGATTCGTGTTTTCAAGACAATTTAGTAACCGAACATATGCTGCAAGACTTTCACTTACGGGCGAGCTTCTGAAGAAGGTTATGTGCAAACTATAGACTCTTCCCATCCCTTATCAAACCTTTCATCAACCTGCATTCATTGCTGATAATTAAAATCCTCTGAAAATTACAACACTTGTATAATATTTCTTATCTTTGGTGCGAAGGCGTCCTGATATGACATTCAATTGCAAGGTTTGAAAGAGTTTGCTCTGCGATAAGCATCTCAGTCTTGAATGAATGCTTTGAGAATTCGAAGATCCAGAGGGACAAATATCATCCTAAGACAATTGCGAAATAAATCGGTATAGACTTTCAGCCAGTTAATTTCATATGATTTCAACCTTTTTCAACTCAGTTCCAAATCGTTTTGATCGTGTTGACAGTGCATAAATACCGTAGAACACTGTTTTATCATCTCAGGTACCCACTCGCCTTTGTAATTTTTTTCCTCTTAGCATTCTAGGCGGTATTTATTAGGTGGAACAGAGTTAAGTGGAACAGAGTGCATTTTATTGACGACTCATACTTATTTAACGCTGAATAAAATTCCAGGGTATTAATCAGTTCCGAAATAGAAGGGCCAACAAAAGAAAAATAGAAGAAGGAACAAAACGAACCGGCTACAATAAATAGAAATTTAGATAACCTATATTTCACACTCACAAAACGCTTTGACCTCAGTGTTAACTGAGGAAGACCATAGACCGTGATAGGAGAGCAAAGAGGACGACACGATTCCTTCCAAATTCAAAAGTTAGCTCAGACAAACAATAACTGTTGGACACCTCAAGTTTGTAACATCCCGCCACCGTGTTCGAAGACCATGCAAGGTGTTGAGTTGGATCATGTGGAATGTGTCAGTCCTAACAAGCATCACATATTCGACCTACAGCTGTACAGTGCATTGTTCAACAAAATTCTTATCCTTGCGTTTGATGTTTAAAATTTGGCTCCTTTGGCCAGCATAGTTCTAACGGTTGAAATTCTTGGCAAGTTTGGCTTGGTCCATCGGGAAAGGAAACGCAAGGACAGTTGGAATTGAAGAAGAAGACAGAGCCGAGAAAGAACGTACAGCAACAACAACAACTTGTTTATGGGAGCATTGATCTTTTTTTCACAAAATAACCGTAGAAAGCAGGAGAGAAACTCTCAAGTAACATTGGTAATTCGTTTAATTTTCACAATCCCAAGATATCGTGTATTTGCGTTTATTTAACAGTCGAAATCCTCCCCAAACGTCCCCTACCCATTGCCAAACTGTATATCACGAGCCCACACAGCAGGAGGGGCATCATATTAATTATCCCTAAATGAGATGACACACCAACAGAGTCACGCATCACTCCCCTGTGTCTTCGCTCCACAGTGATGTCTGTTTCTTTTCCTTACATTTTTCCCTAAACCTATACGTTTTTTTTACACTAATGCTGTGCTAATTGTCTCGCGTTGGCACGATGTAGTTGATAATCGGCTTGCGGGCAAGAAATCGGTCAGTGGATTAAAAGGAGTGTTTTCTTTGGGATTCATCGGTCACAATGCGTTGGGTAACAACATGATCACTGGAAAAACAGATTATATTCAATATTATTACCGTAACATTATCATGCTATTTTTGGCTTCACTAGAATATTCAGAGTGTATTATATAGTATATTATACAGCCGAGTTTGGGTTATTGAGGTATTTCTCGGGTTGGTCTAAAGGAAAGAGCGGTGTGCAGAAATTTGGTCGTAAACGAACAAATTTTACCGTAAATTTCTGGGTATGAATTTGACTGTGGAGGAAATGTCCTCACAGATTAACAAACCAGACGGCCCAAAACAGACTTAAGCGCTGAATAAGCTGATGTAAAGCGATTTAAGAACGTTTCGCTTCCGGTGATTTAGCAGCGGAAGACGCGAACTGTGGTATCAGGGATAGTCTCGGAAAATGATCGCCCGATCTACCGAAGTATCATACAATCTAAAGTTTTGAGCGAGTTGTGTGGTATTGGAAGGCGGAAGAAAAAATAAATCCCTCTAAACTAATTCACGGCGTTTGATCCGGTTTAAAGCTGGCTGAAGCGCCATTTTTGTACAAGTTCGGAAGATAGACAAGTACCAAGCCCTTTCAATTGTTTTGAGTGCCAAAAATTTGGCTCATTTTACGGGAAACGCCCATATCTGCACAAGACAACTAAAAAGCTGTCAAAATGAATGAGGTCCCTATCAATTCACGTTCCTGCGACACGCTAGAAACTGGTGAGCATTGAATGTTTCTAAGTTACAAAGCAACCCGCTTCCACGTGATTAATGATAATCTTTTCCAAAGCTGACAAGATAAACTTCTCCTAAACTCAATATAAGGTGTTAACATGCTCGTTTTTCATTCGCAGGTTGCTGTGTGAAATGCATACCCCATATTCTTGCACGTTGCCTACTATCTGATATTGCCCAGGCAAAGATCTGCAGGTCAGAACTTTCGCATTGGCAAGGTCATATCCAGCTCTCAAATGCACAAAACGTGGTCCGGGTTCTTCTTCGTTGTTTGTTGACTCGAGAAAGTGGTCAAAGCGACACTTGTGGAAAAGTTTTCATCCACCAATCAAACAAGCATAAAATATATCTAAACAAAAATTCTTTTTGAGAGGATACACCCACAGCATTGCGGTTAAAGAAATGTCAGTAGGAATATTTTAGGCTCGCATGGTATTTTGAAAGAAAAGTCGGATGTTGAAGACCAAGCCTTACGCGAGACTTTCTCGACTAGGTCCAAATATCTGCTGCAGCAAATACACGCGCTTTCAAAAGATCACGAATCCAAACAACGTTGACAAATAGACTTTCCCACTCAGATAATGTACTTAAGGAGGAATCGCGTTTTCGTTTGGTTTTGCAAGGTTGTTAAGTAGTTGGCACATATTCAATAAAATCCCTTCGCTTTGAAAGCTAAGAACTTTTGCACGTAACTTCAACATTTTTTGCCTTTATTGAAAGGGTTAGAAACTCATAGTGAATTTATGTATAGATCGAAAAATCTCAAAGCCATGAGATCCTCTCCTTTAAAGCTGTTTCTGTGTTTCCAAATATGGAAATCACCAATGCCTAAAGTGAAAAGCCACCCTACTAAAATTCCGGAAACAATTATCCGTCAGAAAACTCCTTATTTTTTGACAATCGATGAAACGAGGAAGTAGTTCTTGCCACTTGCGGCAGGGCCTCAGTTTGACCACTATAATTTCACTGTCAGCACCAAATTCTCTTTCGATGTACAGGTGGTTGGGCGGGAAGAGTTATTCATGTAGTAACTCAACTTGATGATGAAATCAGGGCCTTGCAAGAAAGACAGGTCTAGACGATAACTAGCAAAATAATACATATTTGGCGAGATATCACATTGCATGTTGGCTTGAACTATGTAAATCATTGAAATATGTAAAAACAAATTTAACGAAAAAATGATCTTGACAAATTGAATGATTTAGAGAGCTTTTGGGAATTTGGAGTTTTTAACAGACTTTTTTACGTTAAAAATTATCGAAGTGCTGTACAGAACACTTGCTGTTTTCTTGCCCAGAGGTTCATGTACATTTAAACTTAATATTTTTTTCTCTAAACTCCGAGTCTTAGCAAATAATTGCTAATGTTAAAGTCAGTGGTGTCATTCGATTGATAACTTTGAGCGTTTCGAAGGCTTTGAGCTTTTTAAGAGTTTGGCGTATTCGATGGAATGACGAATGGGTTCATGGATCTAGCAAATCACAAGATCTCCATTTCTAGCGATAATTTCCCGGGTAGAATCCTCGTGTTTTTATGTCACTTTTCCTTACGGATGCCTGCCCGGACGATTTTATCAATGAAAGCTCTACGGCTTTCACACCTAGTGTCACGATTAACAAGTGGGTGACAAAATTATCTACGATCTTCTTCATCCGGAACTCGGGTGGAAGCTAACGATAAGGCAGATACGTAGACTTGCAGCGTCAACACGTTTCAGCTCGCTGCAATTTGTCATAAAGGTGATGCAATAGGGCAAACGTAAATTGCATAGTTATCAAAATCAGAGGCAATTATCTACTATCATTTCTTCAACAAGACTAAACATGGTGCAAAAACAATCAGCTCATAGAGTTAAAGATGTTCTTATCGACCGTCTTTAGATCTTGTAGCTTGAGAGTCATATTTTGATAGCAGATCACTACTTGGGCTTCCTAATGTATAAGTTAATAACCCCGACATGTCTGGAGAAATAACTGTAACTGCTGCAAGCCAATGTTTTCCTATTAACACTTTTTTTCTTCTAATCGTCTTCTTCAATTTTTTTTTAATTGCACTATTATTTTTTTGTTTTAAAAGATCACACTTAAAAGCACAGCCCATGACTATACTGAAGTGATTAGTAAATCGCAAACCATGCCTATTTCGTCCACTGAATCACGAAAATCAAAATAGCCTGAACAGAAACGCGATACGGTTGGCAAGATACCGACTAGAGTTGAATTTCGCAGTGTAATACATCTCATGCCACCTTCGGTTCTTCCCAGGCGGTTCACGTCCCGTAAAAACAAGGACAGATTGTAAATAAACAGCTTAATTGAGCGTTGAAAGACATCGAGGAGATGTCTATCCCTTTGAACGCATATGGCGATAGTTTACACCCTCTGGATGCTTAAGGCGAAGAAAGTCATTTTTAAAACACATCATGCAGCCCATCAACCTCGCGAAATCCTTGATACCGTAAAGTTTGTTAAGTGGCCGGTTGGAAAAGGGTCTTGACAGATCAAGTTTTTCTCGTTGACTCGGTCTCGGGGCGAATTCTTAACAAAACAGACTTCATTCGCAGCCAAGCTTTTCTCCCTTTCTCGTGCATGTCGTGAGCGCCAAACCAGACCGAAATCGAATATTTTATTGAAATAATGAAATAATTGAGTTCCTATTCATGTTAATGCGACACTTAACTAGATTCTTATCAGTATATTAAGCTAATTAAGTGCGTGGTGTGAATGGTATTTGATTTCATGTATGCCAGATCGATTTAACACGGGTCAAGAGGAAAGTGTGACTCTTTCTGCCTTGGCAAATCAGTAGTTAGTTTTTTGTCATAGAGCTATGAAGATCCTATAAAACATACAGGAAATGTCGTCCTCCGCGAGTGCATTTTCCTCAACGAGTAGGCTGAGCAGAGGGTATCGTCTTGGATAAACATGTCAATTCAGGAAGCAGAGCAATTTCGGTACTTCTACAAAATCCAGATGTGAAGAGTCGCTAATGTTATCTGGTGAAGATCTTTGTTCTCATCACGAAATAAAAGAACTGTTTCTTTGTGCTGAACGTCTCGATTAGCGAAAAGCTTTTCAATAGGCTGAATGAGTTCGTCGGTATTTGTTGCTTTTCTTCAGCTGTGATAAGAAAGATCTAAATGCGTGGGAAAATAACTTGCCTTGTCAACAGCCATTCCTCTCTCATCCGATATCGATAAAATGTCATTTTGTTTCGCGAAAAAAAGCTATTGTCCAGATTCATTCATTTTCTTTCAGTCATTTGTGGTAGATAGTAAATCAAGAAATATCTTGATAGTTTTTGAGCGAAACCGTTGAAAAAGAAAAAGGAAAGGCAAACAAATCTCTTTTCCAGAGACATGCGGCCGGTATTAACGCGCCTGCCCACGAAAAAAAAACGCGAAAACCCAATTCGGATTGCGCTGATAAAAACAACTATCTTGAAAAAAGAAAGTACGACCAATATCCGAATACTATCATTTCCAACAAATAAACAAACGTATAAACGGTGTAGGTTAGAGCCGATCCGATGAATTCTTTTCCGCCCGGCACTGACTGTCAAATTGCAAAAGTGTTTAATATGTACGACTAAAGTACAGATATTTTGTGCGATGATCTCTTTAAAGGATGTGGTTGAAAGTTACCTTAATATTCATAGGATTTAGAATAAACCATATCGTTTCCTTTTAGATTTCTACAATCACCTTTCATCGAGTGCGAAGAGGTCTCATCACGCATCTCACCTCTGTTTAACACAAACAGTTGATTTTCTGTCCAATAAATTCAGTTACTGGCAAGGTTTTAAAAACATATATTTACATTCCCATAAGAGACACTGCAACTGAATATCATAGTTGTAATAGAAAAACGAAACGCCACATGTGTGGACGGTTTCAAGTGGAGAGAAGTCAACGATGAACAATTCTCAACAAAATTAAAAACAAATAAACCGCTACGTAAACACGATAATATGGTCTAATATTTCGCCAATGTACTCTCTTTTGCCCCTTTTCTCAAGAGAACAACGTGCTGACATTAAGTGTGCCTACTTTTGACCGATAGCCTTCCTGAAATTCAAACAAGTTCCGTATGTGACGTATTGGGTTTTAAAATGAGTGGCATTTGACGTGGTATTCTGGGATAGGGTCTCGACCCAGTTCTTTGTCCCATTGAGAGATACCACGACTGTCATCACAGTATTAATTGCTGTTTATTGCCTGTTTGCCAAAGAACTTAGCAGCTTGCGTGAACGGCCGGACACGACAACTACCAGAAGCGTTCTCTGTAAAGCGTACAAAACCTGTAATGGAATGTTCATCTTCACTATCCTCAAAAGCAAATGCTTTCTCCATAGCCTCGTTGATGTCTTCCAGGGACGGCAAAAGCGAGCTTGGTATGAAAGCCAAATCGAAGGGCAGCGAATTTCATACACTTATCAATTCACTCATCCGTTTTGAGAATAACAAAGTGGCGTAAACATGCATGAGGACGGCGCGGTTTGGATACAAAACATTCCGCTATGAAAATAAGGCAACGCTTTGTTTATGATGTAAACGTTGAATTGTTGTTTATGTTTAGATCTAAGAGAATCTTCAAAAGACAAGGAGGGGTTCTCGGATAACGAATTTGCGGAACCACCACCGGCAAAGAGGATGAAGTCGTCCTCGAGCGAAATTCCCACGGATGACGAGGACGCCGAGGTGTTTGACGATTCTTCAAAGGACGACCTTAGAAATATCACAGTGGAACTTGAAGGGAAGGAGTTGTGGGAACGATTCAGTGATTTGGGAACTGAAATGATTATAACTAAGGCTGGAAGGTGTGAATCATAACTGATATTCAAGCATCCAGTGACATGTTAAGTTGATAACCTGGAGAAAGCGTCCGCTTTTATCGCCCTGCCCGGCGCCCTACCACCAGTATATCCCAGCGCTAACCGCTAATAAATCGCTGCCGGAAGTGCTAGTTGTTAAAAAGATAAGGAGGTGTTTTGTAAACACCTTTTTTCCTTTTTCATAAACAGAAACACTGTTTGCATGAACCGGATCATTCACGAAAACCGTAACTACAGAAAATGAAATATAATTTTGATTTGACACTTGATAAGCGATGATAAAAGAGCTAGCCTATAATGGACCAAGCAAAGACAAAAATTGACACAAGTGAATTGTTTTTCTAAGCCTTGTTTTCTCTAACACTCATTCTTAATTTGACTTATTTCCAGACGTATGTTTCCCACGCTGAGAATATCGGTGAACGGTGTGGACCCTAAGGCAAATTATATGGTTTTGATGGATATTGTACCTGTTGACGAAAAACGCTACAGATACGCCTACCATCGCTCTACTTGGCTTGTTGCGGGGAAAGCAGACCCACCAGCCCCTGTTAGGTTGTACATGCATCCAGATTCACCTTTCACTGGGGAACAGCTGCTAAAACAGATTATATCATTTGAGAAAGTCAAACTGACCAACAACGACGGGGACCGGAATGGCCACGTAAGTCTAGACAAACACACTGGATAAGTGATAGTTATTTTCTCTAAGCTTTCTCGGTTCTAGTTGTTATAAGGAAATCTTATTTTCAGGGAGGCAGTTGTCAATCCTTTTTATCCGCTTGTCTCTCAGTTTAACGCGGGAGAGGAAAAAAAAGTTGCTTTGATAACGTTTTGTGGTATAATCAGACGGAAAGCGAGTTTCGCTGATGACGAGCCTCGTGTCATGGCAAACAATGACTGTAAAGGCAAGCCTTGGAAGTTATCACTAGAATATGGAGAAGTCCCTAAATATGAATTTTCTGAGAGAGGTCAATGGTTCTTCTTCAGACACCCTCCTGTTTTGCAGAAAAACGAATTCCCACATATGGAAAGTGATCATGGCGTTGTTGTTGGCAAGCTATTTGTAGCCATTTCATTTGTTCTGCTCTCCAATTTTTCAGCTCATTTTAAATTCCATGCATAAGTACCAACCGAGAGTGCACATAATTCGCAAACGTGACCACACAGCTTCAGTAATCAACCTCAAGTCAGAGGAGATGAAAACATTCACGTTTGCCGAGACGAATTTTATCGGAGTAACAGCATATCAAAACCAACTGGTGAGCAAAAAGGTCTTTGGACCAATTGTTGAGTTTTTTAAAATAAATTGATAAACCTGGCACTTCAAAACGATCTTCCTCCATTTTCGTTTAAAACCCAGGATTAAGCACAGTTGTACCTTGAAGTTTTTCTAATTTAATTAACATTTAATTAGGACAGACACATGCAAACTTGAGGGCTATTTTTATGCAGATGGCAGCCTTTAAAAACTCCCATGCTACTTTTTTAGAATGAGCTAGATCGACAAACGATGTCCTCGGGTTTTAGATGCAAAGTGATTTTTACGTCGAGTCATTGCCATGAAACCGATTGCTCAATAACAAAACTGTGTGACTGTACACGACTGTCCATTAACTTTCTTAGGTCCAACTCGCACACCGTTTCGATCGTAACAAATTAAAATCAGACTTCCTCAACTCACAAAGTTTAACTGGTTGCAAGAGATTATGAAGTGTTGTCTTTTAGGGTACTGAATCGTGCTTGGGAACTTACTTATAACTCAAATGCCTGAGCAACGGATGCATGCCTTGACTATAAACTCACTAATTCATAGGTCTTCGTCAGTCATCACCATTTCGTTGTGGTTTTTGGGATCCGTTAGGGAAGCTGATTAAGTTTGACTTCTACTTTATAATAAGTCTCAGTCACTTTTGCTTCCCGTTCTTTTCAGATCACTCGATTAAAAATAGATAGCAATCCATTTGCCAAAGGTTTCCGGGATTCATCGCGTCTTATTCCTGTAGAAAGGTTGGTGCCATTGGTTTTAACTCAAAATTCGCAAACATCGTCACTCTCGTCTCGCAAAAAGCAATCTCGCACCAAATCAAAATGTTACTAATTGTGCCCTTTTGAGTGGACGTGCGAGTATACGTGGGCAGGTAGTCAAATACAATTTTCAGTGTATTCCAAGAAAACTAAAGTTCTTCGCACTTGTCCGAGCAACAATTTGGGCTACTGTCTTCGACAACCGTACCAGTCTGTTTGAAAACACTACTAAATTGCATTAAGCTTAAACGAAACCTTCTTTATGCCATCGAGATGAAAAATCGTAACTTTTCGACAATCTTGCCACGAAATTGCATAACACAGTGTTTGCATGAATACTTACTGGTGGAGAAGTTCTATTCTATGTCTTTCTCCTGGATTTTTAAAATGACTTCCAGCCTTAGGTTTCTATTGCACTCAACTCTTCCGCTCTCATTTCCTTCTTTTCATCGATATTTCTAATTGTGAAAAACAGCTCCATTTATTTAGAATGAATAACCGATGATCTAAGAATTGACTTTCTAACATTAGACATGATTAGAATTTGTCGACTACCTGTCAATAGGATGCTATGTGGCCACTTCAAAAGGGCGGTCAATTCTCCACGAAATGCAAACAACACCTGCCTTACCGTTTCATTTGGAGAAGGGAATTTACTTTTTGTTCCCTTTTAGGGAATGTTTACACGACAACCATCTACAAGCAATCATGCCGGACCCACTTTATTCTTCTGTACCCTTCCCTCTTTTATCACAAATGGGCGTTAACAACAGGTACCAAGTACCAAAGATTGGATGCAGACCACAAGACAAAGGATCCTTCTTCCAGTCAGGTGACTTAAGATTTATGACACACATATATGTTAAGCATTAAAGGGGACATTTTTTTCAGTCGAAGTGGTTGGTATTCCTCTGAAACAGAGGACATTTAAAACGATGATGCTTTTCTTTCCTATTTTTTCTTTCTTTCTTCTAACTCACAACGAAAGGGATCGTTACTTAACACCTGTACGGGTGGTTTTAAGTGAACTAATGAATCAAAGAACAAGAGATGATCTTTTCCTTTCTCAGTTACCACAAGCTTCTTACCAGAAGCCGCCGTCTGCCGATATTGGAAAGATCTACGCTTGACCGAGTTGGTCGGAAATCAACCCGGACAAACAGTCTCGATAAATAAATAAAAAACTGCGAGTTGCTTTCTCAGGTCCACGTTTCAGGTTGAACATGCCGTTTTTGTTGAATAACTAATTCGCTGAAAGACAGAGCGTCAAGCATCTTTTGTTTCTGTTCTGTCTCCAATTATCAACTCAACCAAAAGCGAGAACAATTTTTGACGAGCAAATTAGAGAGACGGCTTATGGCAAGCAGTCCAATTTACGAGGGCAAATAGGTTATTCATCGAACAAAAACTCTTGGAAACTTCGCAATCAGTTTCACCGAGGTACCACTTTCTCAAGAACAGAAGGATAAAGAAAATTATCACGTTTCTGTTCGAGTGAATTGTCCTGTGATTTTTCTCCGGTTTTCTTAGAGCCATTATCAAGTGCATTTACTGCCAGAAGTTTGAAAATTGATTCCAGATAACCGTAAGAATGCGGCTATTTATGGAAGAAAATTGTTTGATGAACTTAACGCTATGGCAAATGTGGCTTTTCTCCAAATGACGTAGACAGGGTAAACAAGGGATATTCTCGCCAAATTCTTCGCACTTCATTGCCTGAACTTTAGAAGTTCAAGTCTCCAAAAGACGTTCCTCTTTTTGTTGATTGCATAATACAGGAAGACCGAACAGCCATGGATCGGGGACGACCTTAGTCATACCCGCGACATGCGGCATGAAAAAAAACACGTCATTCAATGCCAATAAGACGTTTTTAATGTCTATTTTCCCGCTACATGCACTTATTACGTTAGAGATTCCAATTTAAACAAGATAGTCTCCTCAACACTGATTAGCCTTGCGATATAAATGACAGGCATGATGTCCTTGTATTTCTGAGGCCGACTTCGACAAAACTTGCAGAATTTTACCACAATTTGTAATGGAATATCCAGATTTTAAAATGAATTTTATTTGAAATGCCACCCTTCCTGATCAATTTTGGCTCCCAAATTGATCGCTGTCTTTGCGCCAGTTGAACCTCTTAACATGTGTGGGCACACAAGTCTTAGTGGTTTCCTCTTCCTTCATGTGATATTTTGAAACATATCAATTGTTTTATTGTTTTATTATTTGCAGGCTGTCTTCAACCCCCATCGCCAACTATTCCAAGATTACCCTTCGCTAGTGTCCTCGGTGGATACCGCCAGCAGAGATTGCCCAATCTTCTCACGTCAACGTTTGCCGCGCCAACGTCGGTGGGACATCTAGAAACTAGCCCACTTCCCCCTTTCAGCGTCCACGGAGACTTTCCCAGCCCTTCATTGCCTTTCTTTTAAGCTTTTAAGCGTCAAATGTTGTTACGAGTATAACTGCTTCAGTAAGAAAAGAAAAACTGCTATGAAAAACGAAGTCTTGTCCATGCGTCCCTACTCACGATTTGACATGATAATCAGTGGTACAACGCACTCCACGCTTCTTAAGCAAGAATTCTTACTCCAGTAACGAAAATGCGTCGTCCAAGAGCAAAGTAATTAATGACTTGTCAGTGAGTCCATGAGTTGTAAGTAAGAAAGTTGTTTTTTGATAAGATAATGGAGTCTTTCGAATAATGTAATTTCGTTACACTAAATCATGCATAATGTACATTTTATTATGTTGACGATTCGAAGAAACCTTTTCTCGTGTTGAGCAGAACAGTAGGTCTAATAGACCAAGTCTATGTTAATTAAGCTTACAAATTGACTTGTAAGTCGATTATATATGAAGGGGTTATAATTTATTGCCTTTTCCCGATTTTCTTTTCTTGGCCTCTATACGCTTTACTGATATGTAAATTTAAATATTAAATTTTTATTTAAGTAGACGAGAAGGTGTATTAATAAATATCTTTTTTTTTAATTGAAAAGACGTGGTAATCGTTCAACAAAAATGATAACGAGTTAAGACATCGATTTAGTGAGACAATCGAAATGAAAGCCTTCACTGACGTCCAAAGAATTATTATAGATACAAACGTGAGAAACCCTTTTTGAGTGATGAAATGAAAACTCTGACAAGGTGATTGCCTTTGTCATTTGGCGAGTACAGCTAAGATTTATATGCAAGAACTCTTTCCTCTCTCACTGTTGCCAAATCCAGGGGACTCTTCACTGGACAGAGTATTTTTGCTACACGATTAAACATAAAAAAGTGTTCAGGCTGGAATAATCAAGCAGCCATTGCTCCTTAGGTTTTCCGTTCTTTCGAATGCTTCCCCGTTTTGATTTTTTTCCCAGTTTATATTTAAATCCTCTCATTGCTGTTGCTTTAATTTTATACGTTATCGAGAGCCGACAAGGGTTACTTAGATCTCAAACAAAAGACATATTTTTTGAGAATCGCTGTGGCCATTTGGAACAACCCATGGTTTATGGCTTTTTACCTCCATCTGGGAATAAAGCTAAGGGAAAAGGAAATGCCATTTCGAGCTTACCATACTGTGGAGCATACGAGCAAACAAAGACTATCGTAGTTTCTGTTCCTCTTGAGTACAAAAAGAAAACGTTCTCGCCCAAAAGCATGGCGAGAATACTGACATCTTGTGCGAATGCCTTCTTTGGCTTGTGTCGAAGCACCGCTCTCTATCTTAAGTCTTCAAAGGAGGGAAATAAACGAGCGAACAGCTTCGCGATGGATAACTGATTGAAACGATTTTACTTTTCATATTCAAAATATAGCATTTCAGTAGACAATTAACGCATTTTTGGCTTGTGTAGATTCAAATGTGCTTTACAACAATTTGAAAACAAACGGCGAAAACAACTGAGATCACGGGTCATGCTCTTTGCGTATAGAATGAATATTCTTTCACTCCCGGCGAAGGAACAAGTGGAACAAGAAAAAGGGGCCTTATCCCAGAAGACCAGTCAGAGCCATTTGCGTTTGAAATTGTGGGTTACAAAGGCAACATTCTCTTCTTATTGTTTTAAAGGCCCTGTGTTTTGGTACTGCCCGGGTTGAGCCCACGACACTCCCGCGTACATGCCCTCCCTGGGTAACAGGATTTTAACAGTCTTGAGTCGAATCACTGGTCACGGACGATTACTCGATGGACAAAACCAAGAGAAAATGGCAAACGTTTTATGTCGTGTCAATCGTGCAGACCCAATTTTTCTTGCCAAAACTTGTTATTTACTGTGCAAACTCATCCTGGAAAAGAAGTCTGGGTTTGATTCAATTGCAACTGAGAAAATTTCATTTCGGCAAGGAATTATTTAACCCAAAGCAGATTGTCTAAATTGGAAGACATGGTACCTTTCAATTGATACGCTGGCCCTATTTTCGGTGAAAAAGTTTTTAAACTCAAGAATTTCAAACACGCCTAGCCTTATCGGTTAATCCTTTCAAATTTGCGTTTTTGTCTTTGCATTTGTTGTTTCGTCGTGCAAAAAAGCATGCCTTCCTTCTTGATACATGGATTAGCTCGACGTTAAGACTACAATGGATTCTACCGGGATTTTCTATTTTAAGTACATCTACAATGCACTGATCTCCGATGCTCTACAATATTAGCAACGCACCTTGTCACCACCTCTTGTGACACCAACACAAAAGTGTTATCAAGTGTTGGAAGTTAGTTGGCAAGA
Source organism: Montipora capitata (assembly GCA_949126865.1). Classification (NCBI taxonomy): domain Eukaryota; kingdom Metazoa; phylum Cnidaria; class Anthozoa; order Scleractinia; family Acroporidae; genus Montipora; species Montipora capitata. The sequence continues at coordinate 44,273,782 of OX421450.1, forward strand.
TGCAATGTGAGTGACGATGACTTAGTCGTGTTGGTGCGGAAAGCTCTCGGCGGGACACTGGAACCACAACTAGAGAAGGTGGTCCGCATTCATGGCAGAATGTCGCGGCCTTCAAACAAGTTCAAATTGAATGTTCTGACAGATAATCCCCTCAATTAATCTGGAAAATGATCTTAATATAAGCTGTGAACGGAAGGCGAAAGAGATACGGAGATAACCCGAGGTCACTGGTAGGAAGAGTCTTGCGTCGGTGATGACGTTGCCAAAAGCTGAGATATCCTGATAAGAGTACCCAGTGAGAGAAGGCCGGCAATATTCAATTGAAAACATCTGGTTCCCAATGAGAACCAGTTGAGCTCCAACCCACTTTGACATAGGATAACTAACCTGGCATGGTCTTTGATGTTGTAGGTTTGGCTTGGTTGTGTTCCCCTTTTCAACTGTATAGGGTTGTGCAAAACACGTGTACCGTTAGGCTTGTTAAGCAAATGCTCTTTAGCTCAATTTTGTGACCCTCTATTTTTTGAATCCATTTGTTTGATTGTCTGTTGTATTATTTATATTTCCATGCATGCAATTTGGAACACCATGAAAGATCACGACATCTGAATATATTCATGTATTGTTGGATGATTGGAAGTTGGTCTTACCTATTGTACATGGTAATTGAAACCAGGCAGCAAGCTACAAGGTTCAAGCAATAAAACATAATATATAGTCAGCAGTAGAACTGAATGATCAAAAATCTACTGTAAAATGTTTAGTTTGTGAAAAAAATAATTGCAGAATGACCAGCCACCTGAATTTCCGAAAATGAAAAAGCAGGAGAAAACGATGATATTGCTTCATCGCCTGTCTGTTTTAGAAAGGTTAAATTTTAATGAAAAATCACAACCAACCGGACCAATAATATTTTTGTAATGTTAGTCGTTGATATTTACTTAACGTCTCTTTTACCGTCTATTTTAAAAGTCGAACAAACAATGACCACATCCAAGTTGTCGTAAATACAACGATGCCCCTTCGTGTAGATTCTTCATGGGATGTCGACAATGTTGATGCTTATCTTTGCCACTAGTTATGCCCGGAAATAAGTTGTCTTGGCAGCAAAAAATCATTACCATTGCTGCGAGCAGCATTGTGCCTCAGGGAAGAAAAGGAAAGTCTTCATGAAAGACATCATGGTCTTTCAAAACATATCATATTTAAGCGAACTAAAGATTAGGTTTAAAGGTCTGTTCAAAAGCCTGGCCCTCTTGGGGATATCGACCTTTGCTTGCTGCAAGTTCTCTTTCTCAGTTTTAGTGATTACAGGCTGGTTTCTAAGTAGCTGTATTGTAGCAGTTTTTCTGACCTTTTGTCACCTAAGGAATGAAGAAACATTTGCACGAACAGCTGATCATGAGTATCTTAAACAAGATCCACCACCGTACACAAATTAAGTCAAATACTGTTTGGTTTATCAGCAGAACAATGTCAACGATTTCAAACGCGGGTCCAAACGATGCGAGTCCTTTTTTTTATTTTTATTCTTTCCTATTATAAGCGATAAGAATTGCTGTATATGCCAAGCCCATTTTCTTCTTCTTTTAAGTTTTTACATCTGTTTTTCGACATTTTCTGGAAGAATTTACCCTTGAACATCCCTAACATGTTTGGCTGAACAAACGTTGGCTACGTATTTAATAATCATATTTGTTACCCGCTGCACACAGCTGTGTTCCAGTTCCAGGCGTGGTACGAATTCCGCCTTACTTAGCAACCTTAGACGCGAGGACTGCTAATAAGATAAGCCGATTTTGCTGAGTGGTCATGTTCTTAGGTCGTCCTAAAGAAATGTTATTTTAATGCTATGTTACTGTTTATTTCTCGAATTGTGATGATACGCTGGCTGCAGTCGTGAGTAAGGGCCTCGATGACCGGAAAATCAGTTCAGCGATTGCCAAAGAAACGGATATGCCTCGCACATTGAAGAACTTAAGAAGAACTTGTCAATTCGAGAATCGAAGCCGTTAGTCATAGCGTGTATTTCTCAGATTGTCACTTTCTTTCGCCGCAAAAATAAAGATAACACGACTTTTGAGACATGGCCTGTGGAAAGGTATTTTAAATATGTCGCCACCCAATGCCTTATCGCGCATCGGCCTATGGATTTCGATAAATTGACTTGACTTAAAATGGATTTTTTGGATTAGCAAATTGTTCAATCCGAAGCTAAGTTGTTTCTTTTAGTGTGAACAACTTCCCTTATAACCGTTTGGGCTTATCAGTTTTCTTTAATATGAAATGGTTGCTAACCGACGACGAGAAGGTTCTAATTAACATATAGTGGTGATTACGAAAGATAACAAGTATTTTTACTTTTTTATTGTAGTGAGACCTTGTAGATAGCGAACACGTTTGTCCACTACCAGAATGCTACAACTCACACCTGCAACTCACCCTATTTGATAAAAAAGTGGACAAAGTCAGTGCATGTTTGTGGCGCGACTGTTTTCAATGTCAGGCATAGTTATTTGTAGCATGATGCTAAAGTACGAATCGGAAGTGCTGCTGGTCTTATCTGTTTGTCGATATCTCCAACTGCAGATGTCGGTAAACAAACTATATATCATGTTGTCATCACTTTTCTGTCCTTTCTTTAGATGGATCCTTTGTTCGTAACAAGAACCTAATTTACAATGTGACAAATAGGATCTGTTCTGTACCACGGATTTAGTTTTGCCATTTAACCCACTATCAACAAAAAAGTTGGTTATGAAAGGAAATTCGTCATATTTTTTGAGGCAGAAATGGGATCGATTCCTTCGTAAGGAAAAGATGGATGGTGTTGATAAACGCTGATATGCTTTTATACATTTAAAACCATGGAAATCTCAAAGGAAGGATTACACCTTTGAGGTATCACATGTGCCTAGAGTTTTTGATGGGCTGAAAAAGGCCAGTGTTCCCAGGTTAGTTGTGAAAGTCATATCTCTCTCAATGTATTGTTCTCAGTAATGAATAATCGTCTAATAGTTTTCTAAAAGGCCGTGGCACAGCCCGTAGCACATGTCAAAAAATGCACTGCTATTGATTGTCCATCTAACCGGTTATGCAGTGTGGGAGGACAATCGCATTGCCGATTGGTTGTTTTTTTTACTTTGTAATGACTAAATAAATGTGACTTGTTGAGGAGAGCGTAGGAGAGAGCATCCACCGGAAACGTTTTAGAGGACGATGGCCAAAAACTGAGTGATACGATATTGTTTTTCTGTCTTGCGCACGCGAACCAGTTCATCGAATGTTCCAGGTCTTTCCTTCATCTTCCAACCTGAAACTCTTCGAAGGCAGTTCTGCCAAAAGGATTATTGGGATTTTCCGAATCAGAGTTTCAAATCAGTTCTTCCTCGATATAGTTTAATGCACGCGCGATTTCAACATTTGTTGGAGGAATACTCCGATAGCCTGAGTTCCTCGTGTGAGATTATCCTGTGTATTGTTACTTCTTGTCCAACTGTACAGGTCATCAGAGGTGATGGTAAAGCAAGATAACGAATTCACATGTCAAATTGTCTAGACCTATTCTGGTCCATGCGTTATCCTACGTGATATTTCCTTCACGTGAATCCAAAATGTCAAGTATAAAGCACAGAATACCTTAAAATATATCCATTTAAAATCCGACACGTAATATAAATAATTTTGCTGCCACCCACAAACTTATTTTGGCACGACCATTTTGCAGCTATGACTTTAAAAGTGTTTCATTTCACATTCTTCGTAACCTCATGTTATGATTGGCTTATACAAAGAATAAGCCGCGATCAAATCAACAGTTTCATTAATAGCAGTTTTCTGGAGACACAATGGTGTCGTAAACTGTTAATTCACGCAAAACACCATTATGGCTGAGTACAACCCTCCGCAGTCGCATCTCTCTTTCAAAGCCACTGCATTCTCCATTGCATCCTTGATGGCTTCGGATGGAACCGGTACATTTACTCTAGACGTTGCCCTTAGTTCAACCTGCCTCAATAAGCAAACATCTTTGATCAAACAGATTGCTTAAACTGTCTTTGAAAGATCCAGAATTGAGTTAATGCCAAAACCAATGGTTATTTTAACGTAAAATGCGGCTTTGTACGTGACGTTCTCAGCTGGCCTTGGTTTGTCTTAACTGAATCAGTGGAGGTGACATCGAACAAAGAACGGAAGACCTTACATAAGATGACCTTCTTCAGAAAAAGATCCTTTTTCCAGTGATCTTAGGAATTAGAGATAGTTAATAACTTTTTAATTTGAGCACGATCTAGTTGGTTTGATTCAGTACTACTTTAAGTTAGCTTTAGTGTTTCCCTTCAGCCACAGATGAAACAAAGCCGAGGAAAAGTCGATGGTGTGAGGACGATGCTGTTCGGGAGTCTACAGATACAAAGAGATTTAAGCTGAACCAGGACAGTGACGAAGACCATACTTTTGCAAAAGCACCAAGGCTAACAGGTTCTTCTTATGAAGTCTCTGAACTCTCAAAAGATATAGAAAGAGTCACAGCAACTCTAGAAAGTCGAGAGCTGTGGGACCGGTTTAACGAACTGGGCACTGAGATGATCATAACGAAGTCTGGCAGGTAAATTTGTCAAGTTACGCGGCGCACGGAACGCTCGCTTTCACGAGACGTTTTTCTCATTCTCCCTAAACATGAACTCAGTTACATTTCCTGAAGGCTTGGACAGCCGTTGGGTTTAAAAAACAGACCGCAATGCAAAGACGCCATCTTTAAAAGCTCGATAACCGTACAAATCTGTGCCGCGACTGAGAGCACAGAAGCGTTACAAGCACTAATAAACGGTGCCTTTTAATGCTCGGAATTGAAACAAAACTAAAAAAACGTCAGCAGCAAAAACTGAATAAGTATTAATAAGCATTTCAACCAGCCGGACGCGATAATGTGATTTGAACTGGGCATGGATCGCGACAACCGCAAAACTCTTCACACCGTGTTTTATTTATTGGCTTATTGACAGGTATTGTGGGAAAGCTTCGTGGCCGACTCACGAAAGAGATAGCATGTTACTGTTTTGATTTTCAGCTCCAAACAGTGACTCACTCAAATGAATCAATGTATTAGAGCTAACTTCTGCCACAATTTTCCTTGTGTGCGACCAATGTTGCAGGGTGAGTTTTCGTTATTTTCCACAGTTTATCCTCAAATATTTCCGATAAAGCCCTGATGATGGCCGGGTCAAATATGGCGAAAAGGAAGCAAAGTAGCACAAATTAGCTGCATCACTAGCTTTTTTGTTCCATGGATCAAGGTTAATAGTTTTTGACCTTCATCAGCCATGACTTTAACCAAAGTCACCTGAATCACCCCAGATTTTATATAATCGATAACAGTGGAAAGTGCTTTGCTCAAAACTGCAAACTTTTTTGAAGAAATCAATGAGCTTGAAAAAAGTGAAAACAATATGCAGTATAGTATGCAGTAATAGGAAGGAGTGAAAAGGCAACTACGTTTTTGGATGTTTTCCTTTAAAAATGGACTTGTGGTTAAAACGCTTTTTCTTCGAGAAGTATTTTATTCTAACTGCATGAAAACAAGTTAGATTATTTGCGTTCTGCAAATGGTGTATTTTTAAAATTTGCTTAGTCCAACATATTGAGTCTTCGGATGTCCAAGACATACTGGAGGGTACGAAATCAGTGCCGAACAAATGAATTGGGTAAACATGTACCCCAGTTCAAATTATATCAGGGCTGTCTTGACTCGGCAAGAATATTAAAACTATGGATTAGAATCAAAAGGCAAACCTCTATTAACGAATACGCAGGAAAATGAGCGTTTGAGGACAGGCACAAGAAAAATAAACATTAAATAAGACTTTTTAATAAACCATACAATTCTAAAATAAATCATCATAATGAGAGAGGTTGCCTCCACGAAAATGAGAAATAAATAGCAGCCATTGGTATCATTGGAAGATCATAAAATAGCATGATTTTTTTTCTGGAAATGCCTCTCAAAATTTAGTCGAGATACAAAGGTATCTACAGGTATGAAGAAACCTTAAGAACATCTACACAAGGGTCTTAAGACTTCACGGAACCGCAATAACAAACATGGACAGTTCACGGATTGGAACTACATTCCATCTTTCAATTCTCAATGCTCTGATTTAATGTAAAACCATTTCTTCAACACACTGAGAGACGACAACAACAAATGGAAGGATGTAGTGTCACAGTATTGTCGACGTGTTAAAGAAAAGAGACAACGTGCCACGTTTCAGAAATTTTCATTGATTTTAACACGTTCACCGTTTACATTGTCAACAAGAAAAGTAACTTGAAGTAATCAATATTATTTTCAAGCATTGTTATTATTTAGTCTTAGACACTGCGAGGTCAATTTAAACTCAGTTGAACTCGATTATGAAAAATTTTCAACAAATCCAGGACTGCGTTTATGTTTCTCAAAGCTGGAGCTTACGTAAAGTTATTAGTGTTAAAACTGAAATTTCGTTCATTTCAGCCCAAGATCATATAACATTTGTTTTCAAAGTATACTCAGTTTAATATCCTTACACCTTAAAGGAAAAATGTGCGAAAGTGAGCAATAATCCCTCTGTTAATTAAGTGATTATTTCTTTCCAAGGAGGATGTTTCCGACTCTTAAGGTGTCAATAAATGGTGTCGACTCAAAAGCCAACTACTTGGTGCTCATGGATATTGTACCTGTGGACGAGAAACGTTACAGATACGCCTATCACCGCTCTACTTGGCTTATTGCTGGTAAAGCTGATCCACCAGCGCCCGTTAGATTGTACATGCATCCAGATTCTCCATTTACTGGCGAACAGCTGCTTAAGCAGATCATATCCTTCGAAAAAGTTAAACTCACTAACAACGGAATTGATCAACCAGGCCACGTACGTATGTAGTTGTATAACTGATGTGAGTAATAAATACACTCCGTGTGGTGAAAGATCGGATGCTTTATTCAAACTGTAACCATCCTTTGTCTTCCATTGTTCCCACGAAGATAACATTCATTATTTCAAAAGCGGATGAGATTCGATGAGTATTTTTCTCTTTTCTCCGACCTAACCTAATTCTACGTTTTCTCATCTGGTGGGAAACAACCCCTTTTTCACTTTTAAGAAAGACGCCAACGAATTCCTATCCTCGATCGAAGTATCTCCGGAAATCCCAATGTTCAAATTTGGTCGGACAGGCATGCAGTCAGCAAAGGAACTCTTGCTTAGTTATTGATGTATTTCTGCAATACTCGTAAATTCAATATTCGTATCTCAGCGTCTGGTTGGGTAGAGCTTAAAAAGAGCATTTGAAAAATAAATGAAGCTAAGCCATATCTTCAAAGCCTATGATACAGGAACCGAATTCCAGTGAGCGAAATTCATTGCTAGTGCGATTTTTGGAGACGGGAAGACTGAAGACGTCAGCCTGGTTCCATTTTGGTCAAATCATCATACTTAGAAATGACAACACGTTGCTTTTGTTCCTTTATTGCTCTTGCTCATCTTGCGGAAAATTTAGCACTGAAGAATGCCATGTGCATATTTTTCTTTACCATGGCTCAGTTTCGTTCTTCAACTGAGGCAATTGAAAAAAACAATTTTTTACCACCAGATCGTCCTGAACTCTATGCACAAATATCAACCTCGAGTACACGTTGTCAAAAAACAAGACCACAAGGCATCAGTGATTGATCTTAATTCCGAAGAAGTCAAAACATTCGAGTTCCCCGAGACAAGTTTCATCGCTGTGACCGCATATCAGAACCAACTGGTGAGCAAACCATACTGAACTTTGTGTTACTTTCATCTTTTCCTGCTTGAAACTGAAACTACATAATACTAAATCACAATAAAGACAACGATGGTTTAATTTGCATCATTTTTCAATGACATGTAAAGTTTTCCCTCCATCTCTTTAGCCTTTGTAAAGATATGACGGATTGACTTCCCTATGAGTATACAATGCGAATAAGTAAATAACATGACAACTTCCAACCGCTTGGTTTCAAATGGCTTCAATTTCTAGATCAATAAACTCGATTAAGTTAGTTACTACTCATTGTATATTCATCCACCTTGTCAAAGAACAATGATGTTTCCCCACATACGAAAGAGCTCCCCCTCCCTATAAAGCTCTTTGCACGATGAGAACCTCTTGCATTTGATCTTAAAAGTGTTTGTTTCTTATCGATACAATGAAAGCCGTGATTAATATGTTCGTTCGGGAAGCGTCGATAGCAACATGCTTCATTTCTACGAAAGAGTCTGCGTCGATTTTAACCTTCAAGCAAGTCCATCACAAAAAGCTACCATCAGCAATGAGTAGCAATTATTTCTTTCAGTTTAATCAAGTAGATTAAATTTAACCAAAAACCGTGCTACTGTATAAACACTATGAAGCTCAAAAAGCACTGCTTCAATCGTTTCGGTTCAGCTAGTGCCATCCTTACAGCGTTACAGTTATCCAGAAGTACGCTGCCGAGCGCTGCCGTTAGCCGGGGAACCGTTGCCATCATTTTACATTAAAATTTGAGTCATAACTTGGAGACAGTATTGTTGCAGCAAACAAAAGCTTCAGCTTCCGGCCAAAGTTCAAGAGTTAAGATTTGGTTAACAGTGATGTTTGACGCATAAATCCTTTTCAATGTCACTTAGTCTTAGGTGACTGAGTTGTTGTTGTTGTTGTTGCTGTTTTCATCATTAAGCTGCCAGTTTACATTTAGTGTGTGAGTATTCTTCTGATCCGCAATGCCAAAGCAATTATTGTCTTTATTGCAGATCACTCGTCTAAAAATCGACAGCAACCCGTTTGCAAAAGGATTTAGGGACTCCATCAGAATATTACCGATGCAAAGGTAACCTCAAAGTAAAAGACTAATAACAATAAACTATATAAGCGTCTCTTTATCTCTTTCACCTTTACTCCAGGGCCTGAAGATTCTTTCGATAATACAAGATACACGATTTAGTGTACTGATGAACTGCATTAATGCATTACCAGGAGATTTGGAATTAATCTCTTAACCCTGTCTTGTAAGTTTCATTGTGATATTATTTCAACTCTCCTAGATGAAGCAATATGATGCTGCGACTAATAAAGAATTTCTAGTTAAGAACTGAAATATATTCAGAAACGAACTCAGCTGTTACGAGAGTCATACCCGTACCTTTTAACTGAAATAGATTCTTCTCAAGGTTTTTAACTGCGATGTTCTTCGGTCTTTGGAAAAAGTGACTTCAAGTTAATTCTCGTCCCTCACGTTCAATTTCTCTCAAATATTATTTTTAAATTATAAAAGCCTCTCTCCTTGCCCTAATACTCCATGATCTTGTGAAATTTCATATAGCTTTTTTCTATTTTTATATTTCATAGACAGCTATTTAGTCTGGCTCCCTGACTCGCTTTGCTTCTTAGTTATTTTAGGGGGAGCAGTTTCACTTCGTATTTAATTTGCCTATAAAACTTGTATAGACATGTGGAGGAATAAATTTGTCATTATTGCTAGCAATGCTGCTGGATTGAGCACTATTTAACAATGAAGTTGATTCAGTTTGTATCATGTTTGGATAAAGTCTTCGAAAAAGGGTTGTTTAAACAAATTTTCCATATCACATGCGTCTAAGAACAAATTCAACTTGAAGCCATGATGCCCCATACTGCACGTTGTTTTTTTAGAGAGGCAAGAGAGATTTTTCATACCTTGGAAAAGAAGCTTTCCGATTAAAAACCTGAACACTGTTTAGATCCAGAAAACTCGTTTGAGTGTTAAAGTGTAACTCTCATAGCATACCAACGACAATTTCAATTACCGAACGGGATCAAAACTTGAAAAAAAAAGTGGATGCAAAATCATAATTCCAGAGATCGTGTAAGGCCCTACGCGTGGATAAATAGTTTTCCTACTGTTAGCTCGTCCGTATCAAACGAAATTAAAATCAAAATGATGTTTTTCGTCTGCACTGCCTCATCCCAAAACAATACGTTCCACACCCAAACATGAAATGCGGAAAACTTTTGATGCCCTGTGCATAAAAGACGTTAATGATGTCATTTAAACTGCATATCAAGTGCTGCAGCTACTCATAATTCCTCCATGCGATGGAGTTTGATCGTTTAACATTGACCCAATTTAAAACATAGCGTTCTTGAAAATACAACATCACTTTAATCTCGATTATTCCTCCTTTCTTTTCAAGGGAATGTCCTCGTGCTCACAGTCAAGCATGTCCCCAAGGTCACGGCCCTGATTCTGTAAGAGCTTCATATCTGCCCAATCACTTCATGCCCTCCTCGATCTTAAGACGAGATAATCAAGTGGAACGGAAAGACGTACAGCATTGCACTGGATGTATGGCCAGTATTAATGAAGGTCAGCTAATTAAGGTCTTCATTTCGTGTCCTCATGGAAAGCGCTAATAACGTCAACATGTAAGAGAGGATGAAAGAGGCTCGATTCAGTTTACCTTTTTGAGCTATTTGTCCAAACTTTTCTCCCCCGGGCATGTAAGCTCCTCTTTGTATAAAGTCCTGAAGTAAAAGAAAGAAATCTAATTAGATAAGGCAATGTTCTTACATTTTTACTGCCTTATCGGGCGATTTTTTCCGCAGTCTTTGCATCTTCCATCTCAGCACAGTCAAGCAATAAGACCGCGAAGAATTTCTCATGCATTCCTTTGTCCGTTCATCTGCTCCTTGTTTCAAATCATGAGGTTATTCAGTATACGCTACGAGTGGAGTCAACACTGGCTGAGATCAGTGAGATAGTTTATTATGAAGTTCAAGTTGAAATAGTAATCATGATTGAGGCTTTAAAAATAAACTATAAGGATTTGTTTGAGTTTCTTTCCCCATAATCTCGAGATGATGTCTAAGAGTGAATTTTGATTAATTGGAAGGAAGATCTCATTATCACCATCTTAATATTAGTTAAGTAAAACTGTATCTCTAGTTTAAAACACAGAGTATAAACACAAAGAACTCGCTCGAAACGCGGGCTGCAGTTCAACCTTACCACACTTCGGAAAGAACCTTTCACTAAGGACTATTGTTTTACGCTTTCTCTGAGTTGTTGTGATTAAAAGTTTCAGACATTAGATGTCACACAGAGATCTAATTTTGTCTAATGACCGTAAGAGCAAGAAATACCTCTTACAGTTAGTGGGATTTGCGAGGATCTTCCACCAGTTGGCAAGGGTTGTCTTTCGGTAGAAAAATGCACCTCACTGATGAAGTGGGTAGAAATCTGTCTACAGACAAATATCAGGTTTGTAATCGGATCTCTTGTTGTACAGACGCTCGTACAAGTCTCCGCTTTTGCTTGGAGGTCACCGGTCACTTGGCCGGAGCAGGGCCTGGTGAGGCGTCACATCTGCATGTGAGTTGAGTTTGTTGGTTCTCTACTCTGCTTCGAGAGGTTTTTCTCCGGGTACTCCGATTTTCCCATCCCCTTAAAATTTGTATGAGTTGATTTGATCTGAATTTGATTTGATTTATGCCCCAGCGCTAAATAAATGGGGATTACGTCACTCGCTCACACAACCGCTCTTCTTGTGGTAAATGAGGAAAGGACTTGAGACTGAGCCATATGAATTTATGTCTTTTGACACTGTAATGTAGCCCTAATGCTTCGCCTTTTACGCGACCCTTGAATGCAGGAAATTAATTGTAAGGGTTTAGCAGCTCAAAGTATCCCGTCAAGATTAGGGCTTGTCTTTACTGTTGTTGCCAATTTCAAGTTTCCTTTATAACGTTGTTTGTTAACATTCATTTTAGCTGAAAAGTCAAGTGTATTTCTCGTAGCATCCTTCTGCAGTAAATGATCCTCTGGCGTTCAACGCAGCACGGAAAGCTAATAGTCGCATACGACG
>OX421450.1:44290669-44360669 GCA_949126865.1 Montipora capitata
CGGCAAAGAAATGGACAAAAATGAAAAACGCACATGCAGGGCGTGCAAAGCTATTGTTTTTGCCCACTAAATATGCAAGTTTGTGACGTTCTCGTTGCCGTCGCCGTTGTCTTTGCTAAAGCTCCCTATTTAGTGATTTCACGTCGTCGTCACGCAGAGAACCGCAAAAATATGAGCTAAAATCCGTGCCGCACGTGCAGCACGATTATTTATGCTCTTTTAACCAATGATATCATTGTTTTCTGGCGTTTTCGAGGACGTCGTCGTTGTACAACAACGGCGCAAAACAATGATATCATTGGTTCAATGAGCATAAATAATCGTGCTGCACGTGCAGCACGGATTTTAGGAGGAATTCTTGCGGTACTCTGCATAAGGACGACGTGAAATTACCAAATTTGAGGTTTTGATGACAACGTGAGCATGCAACAGATAATTTTCTATTCTCTATTTTCAATTTGTAATTGCTCGTACCAATTTATTTTTAGGATACTTCGCCCAAATTGTAAGAGGTGAAGGAGATAAAATAACCGCCAAAGAATTATGATAAAGCAAAGTGATATTTTGAGGTGACGTTTTCTTTGAAGTCGCCGTCGTAGATCTTAAGGTCCCTATTAATTTAAACTCCCCCTTATAGAATGTTTTCACGTGACGTCACGGAGGCCATTTTGGTGTTCCTAAACAATGGAACGGCGGCCATGTTGTGTACCCAACTAATCCACTGGGAATAGGCCTTTGCAACTAACGATCACGTGGTACAAAATCCGTCATGCTGGAGGGCAAGCTCATTATTATTCCCCTACTGGGACATTAAAACAAATAGACCTGAACCAGTCAAGCTTGACTTGCCTTTGTTTTAATGTCCCAGTGGGGGAATAATAATGAGCTTGCCCTCCAGCATGGCGAATTTTGTACCATGTGATCGTTAGTTGCAAAAGGCCTATTGGCCTCTATTATCGTGCAAACGTTTTCTTTTGTTTTGGTGGAAAAACAACGTTACTGATCACGTGAGTGAAAACACTATACCTTTTGCTGTTCATTAACCGCGAAGTGATATTCATTCAGCGAAAAAGCATTGCCATTATAGAGTGAACAGGCATACAATAACACAAACGGAGGTTTCAAGAGTGCGATGGAAAGTTAACATAGAATTTGACAATCATGAATATGTTTGTGCAGGTTCATTTGCGTTTTTGAACTTTCATTAGCGTCTTTGTACAATCGATAAACAATTCACACATTCAATCACGTTTTTTGGGCATTCATTAGCACAATACATTTTGACTGTACTTTTCCACTTGGAATTGTATGATTTCAAATTTCTTGACATTTTTTACAACCCGTGAATATGACTCTGTAAATAGTCATATTCACGGGTGTACTCGAGTGTACGCTCTTTACAGTGTAAAGAGTCATGTTCATGGGTTGTAGAAATGTAAAGAATCAAAGTTGAAGTGATACAATTCCAAGTAGGGTAACAATTTTTTGCTGATATTCGTGTATGGATGTCTTCAAATTTCTTGAAACTTAATGATGATAAATCTGAACTTATGGTATTTCACTCCCAGCATAACCCACGTCCTGACATCTCAAGTATAGTTGTCGGAGGAAAATGCATATCCCCTGCGGCGACCTCTCGTAATACTGGCGTGATCTACGATGAATCTCTCTCTTTTAAGTAGCACATAACCTCTATCACCAAAACTGCGTTCTGGCGCATTCGACGCTACCTTGGCGCAGGTTCGTTGTCAACTTTGGTCCATGCTTTTATTCCCTGATTCTTTCTCTGAGGGACTCTGTTAACAAACTATTTGTCCCGTTTCCGTTTACATTACATTACCAACAAGTTGGATTATTGCAATTCACTCGTCGCTGACCTTCCAAAGTATCTCATCAAACGACTCCAGTGTGTAGAATGCTGCAGCTCGCCTGACGGTGTCTGGCCGTAGGAAGTACGATCACATCTGACCAGTACTACGTCAACTGCATTGGTTACCTGTCGATAAGCGAATTTCTTTCAAGGTCCTACTCATGGTCTTCAAGTGTCTTAATAATTTGGCACCATTACATCTATGTGAAACCATTGTGTCATACAAGCTCACACGAGCTCTGCGTTCTGGTTCTAAAAACTATTTACTCCAGAACAAGAGGATACGGAGACCGTGCTTTCAGTGTATATGGCCCAACACTTTGAAATACTCTCCCTTATGATCTGAGGGCTGAGAATGACTATGAAAAATTCAAGAAGAAACTTAAGACTTGCTTATTTTAGTTTTATTAGTTTTTTAACAGAGCAGCCTTGTATAAAGCGCCATTGAATTGTGGATTTTGGCGCTATATAAGTTCCATTTCTATTTCTATTAATGTATTGCGCCAATGAATGTCCAAAAAACGTTATTGAATGTGTGAATTTGTTTATCGATTGCACAAAGACGCCACTGAAAGTTCGAAAACGCTAAATGAACTGCAGAAACATATTCATGATTGTCAAATTCTATGCTGAATACGTTAATGAACGTTCCATCGCACTCTTGAAACTCCGTTGGTGTTATTATATGCCTGTTCGCTCTAATGACAATGCTTTTTCGCTTGAAGGGATATCCCTTTGCGGTTAATGAACAGCAAAAGGTAAAATAGTTGAACGGACGCTGGTCAATTCCACAATTTAAACAGATTAATTTGGTTCCTTTTTAGTGCTGTTGGCGCCTGTTACTCACCAAGCCTTTCCACATCCTAATGCAGTAGCAGACGTTCGACTTCAAATGACTACAGGGTCTCTCGCGGTAGACGCACCGTTGAAACATCTTCTTCCGTATGTATCTACATATTTCAATGGCGATCCTTAATTAATACAGAGGAGGTCTCACACGAGGGCCACTATCATCAAGCTGCTTTGAGAGACATGCAAGGACCGGCAAGCAAAGGGGCAAAATTGTTTATCTAGTTATAGACGTTAAATGAAGATAAGTACACAAGAAACCTGCTCCTCAGTAAGTCTAGTCAAGACTAGTCACAGTTTGCGTGTTTGTCTTTTAAAACACGAAAATGACAGTAACGAATTTGTTAAAGTAGAATAAATTCATAAAGAAAATGCAAAGGAATAAGTCGACAACACGTGACATTGTAAGCAAACAGCCATCCCAGTGTTAGTCTTAACCAACTGATGAGAGCTTTCACTTTCCTGAAAGGTACAAGGACGTGGCTATTTACTTTATGAGCCAAAAAATCGAAACTCGTGTGAATTTTATGAAAACCTTTAATAACAATGACCACAACCAGGTTTTCTGAACCCGCGAGACTGAGCACTCCCAGCAAACCATTGTTTTAACGAAAACCGCTGGTCAGCAACCTCGCCCAATCGACGATTGGGCTGACAAGAAAACAAAACTGACTGTTTGTGACCCTGAAAAACTCGCGATGCGCTGCCAGATCCTCTACCTCCAGCTCCTTAACCAACTGATGGTAAATTCCCTTACTCTGCCGCCTAGCAATCCATTCCCTCATGTACAACTTTCTAGTTCCCTTTCGTGGGACCGACTCTTCATCTTCAAGTGACAAAGCTATAATCAACAAGTCTGTTGATTTACGCCGTCTTTCCTCGACCGCCATCTTGGATGTCAGAAATTGGCCAATCACAGCGCTATACCAGCACAAAAGGTTACGCAATCCCCACGCGATGTATTTTTGTTGGTGAAAGTTGTAGCACGCATTGTAATACGTGCTACATCACTTTTGAAACTCGCTACGCAACAATGTTGCACGTTTTGTAGCTCGGTTTTGTGGTACGTATTACCGCACCTTTAAAAAGACCCGTGTAAACAGCTTCGACATCCGTTCGATTTTGTTGAACAGCAATGTTGCTTCCCCCTTTCAAGTGTGTCGAAACATGTTGAAACGTAGTTGAATCGATGTTGAATCAGTTTGAAAGCCTCTTGAAAGCGTTTGCCCACTTCAGCAGTCGACATCGCTCATCATCGTTCAAATAAAATCGAAAGGATGTTTTACAATGACTGCAAAAATCTCGCGCGCTCATTGGCTAATTTTTATGCAATAATGACGCGATATTGAAGTTTCTCGCATTTTTGTCTCGCGCTCTTCTCGTGTTTTGCCTTAATTTTGACCCCTCTGCCTTTTTGTTATTGTAAAAAACAAATTGTGTGCGGATCCACTCGGCTATCGCCTCGTGCATCCACAACTACTTTGACAATGTTATGACGAAATTCATGATCAATAACAGGACAGACGCATGAATCAATTTGTTTGAAGCCGTTCGTCCAGGCCTTAAGCTTCCTTACTAAAGCGAAGTCGTCTTAATTAAACATTAGAGAGCTTTAGATTCTAGGACGAGAACGACTACGAGTACGAGATTTTCTCATAGAACAACAGTGAGCGCGCGGGAGCCAGCGTCATTTTGGCGGGAAAACGTGATACCGTCGTCATTTTAGAACACGGTAGCAGGTTTGGCATTTTTCGATCAGCAAAAGGCTCATTTACCAGCAATAAGAATAACTGAGCAACCTAAGCTGCTAACAAAGGGTAAGATTAATCGTCCGGGTCATAAATTTTCTAAGTATTTTCGCTTTAAAATAGGCAGTCAAATCTCGTACTCGTACTCGTTCTCGTACTAGAATCTAAACGTCCCTATTGCTATTTGAAATTATACAGTGGCAGTAGAGACAGTCCGGTTCTTTGAAGAATGACCTTTATTTGGGTATCTTTTTTGAAAGGAAGAACACCTTTTCTTCGTTAATTAAAAGACCAAAAAAAAAGGGAAGTCCAATTTAAAGTACATTTATTTATATTTGTTTCGGAGGACCTGCAGATACCCAAGTACACGTGATGATTTTCAGCTTAGCACTAGTGACGTACACTATGAAAACGTACATTTTTTAATTTGTTTTCATCACTGAGTTTTAAAAGTAAACGTGGTAATTTCTTCAACGTAGTAATACATTTGGTAGTTACAAAAGTGACTTCACTGACCACAAATGGCATATGAGCAAACGCTAGCTTAACTGCAAATGTGCTATAGAATATGATTTTAGAGTACTATCTTTGTCCATAACCCAAAAGAATCGATCTCTTTCACAAACCAGAATTATCCACAATTCGCGAGAACTACAACAACTTTAATACCCACTACACTCAAGTATTTAACTCTGAGGAAATGTAAACTGTAAAATGGATCTCGCCTTATTATTCTGGATATTAAAACTTGAGCATGGTGATGGCATCATCAAGATAATGCAGTGCACATTACAATACACTGACAATAAAGGAAACTTAAAACTTTTTAAATTATTTTCCTTATTTTTTTCACCTGCCTTGATACAAAAGTGCCGCTTTTAAAGGAAAAAGGCGCCTGGAGGATGTGTTGCGTAAGTGACGGAGCGCTACTGAGGCTGTCGATTATAGGTTGAGGAAGAACACGGAAGTGAATATTATGTATATGAAAAATTCACATTGTTTATCGAAGGTAACTTCTTTCGAGACGTCCCACTAGCATTGAATTATATTGAATGGGGAAACAAGTAAGTTTTCAAGATTGTGCCGAAAGGCAGATAAATATTGCGCTTCAAGGTCCACAACTGATGGTATAATCGGCTTGGGTTAGAAGGTTTTTGTGCTGTATTTTCGCAATTTGCACCTACCGTGGGCTTCAGAACGGTGTCATTTCATGACACCCAAAATGCCACACAAGTAAAACAAAACATTGCAATAACCACCTAAAACTGTTGAAGATCATAAAAGAAATACAGCAAAAGGATATAGAAGCATGGAAGGACACAAATGGACAAGATTGAAACAGACTGCATTTCGGCAATCTTGAAAAAAATCGGCCTTTCGTTTTTTCAAGTTTATGGCAGGTCGCTTTTGCTCAGAATCATCATGTGTGTGAAGTAACGATGATTGTATCACAAAATGAATTCCACATTACCATTTTCGAGTTTAAAACTCGTGATTAACTAAAGATTTCCCCTAAACACCCTAAAATTACGTGACATAGCCCGTTTGTTTAACAATTATTCCATGAGCGTGCGTTGGAGCGAAATCGAAAAAAGTTGATGAAGATGCGATGTTGTGTAACACCTGGTTATCAGAAAGACGCAGGCTCATCACAAAACCATTTCTTCCCTTTAGCGTACTTCTAAATGTCGGAATTGATTCAAACTTTCCACAAAAAGGGTTTTTTTTCTTTTTTTGCTTTATTTAGAGAGAAATTTTGCTTTCCGGCGAAAAAAAACTTAGCTAAGCAACGCTTAGCGCAATCAATTGCCATATAAGGTCAAACTAAGGTATATGAGCTGATGAACCAATCAGAGCGCGAGAAATGCATTAACCGAGGTTGAAAACTTAATATAATCTCATTTTGGATCAGCTGTGGTAATAGCTAGAACATAATCAAAGGATCGAAGGAAAGACGGTAAAACATAACTTTGTTTATTTAATGAATTTCAAACATTATCACTTTTACGTAAACTTGACCATGTACAATAAACAAATTTCGATTATGATCATTAATTTACTTGATGTCTCCTTTGAGACGGGGATTTCCACTTAGAAGACTTGATGATAATCAAGATGCACAAGAAACCAGGCCTCCTTCGATAGGAGCGCATGAGTAGAAGCTCCCCTTTCCCATACAAACCCTATGAGTCAGCCGTTGCACGTATCTTTCTATTTTTACAACGCCACAAATTCTTCAGCTCGGCGCGCACTGTTTAGAAATGGCCAATCAGAATAAAGTTATTGTCAAACGAAGACAAAAACTAGCAAAACCAATGTATGCAAATTAAGGTAAATTGATGTAAATGTGAGTCTCCGGCTGAAGGGTTAGTTCTAAAAACAGAAAGATATGCGCAAAGGTTGACTCAAGGGTACAGTGCATAGGGAGGCTCCTACTCCTGGACTTCTGGCCTCGATTGTTCAAAAGGTGGATAACGCTAACGGGTACCGGATAAATCACTATCCGGCGGATAAACGGATGCATGAGAATATTAGAAGCACCAGAAAATACATTAGAGACGCTAAGTGTAACTGAACGTGAGCTTGAACGTATCCTTACAGATGAGCAGCAACCATGTCGCAATTACTTACCAGTGGAACATAATAAGCGCTGCAACTTGAGAAGAACTAACAAGTATGCTGCCCCAAAATCACGAACAGAGAGGCACGACAGTAGCTTTACACCGCGAGGTATGACTTTTTAATATGTGAATAGTTATTTTTATTTATTTTATTATTATCTTTTCCAGTCAGGCTGGCCGAGCGCCACAACAGCTTGCGCCAATTACTGTGGCCCCTTTTTTACCCTCCCAACCATGGGCTTATCTTTCATATACCGGACCCTGAATAATTAACGTCCATAAAACAAAAGAACAAAGCTAACATAACAATACCTCATCAACAAAGCCTAATCAGAATAACAATGGTTTTTTTGTCTTCCGCCATTTTGGTCCGGTATATGAAAGTCTACCCCAACCATGATACACAACAGAAGACAGACCACAACACCGGGAACTACGTTCTAGTGACGTTTACATGAGTCTTACTGTACCGTTTTACTGCACTGTTAACCATTCGTATATTTCTTTCCAAGTTTGGCAATAAAGATTATTATTATTATTATTATTATTATTATTATTATTATTATTATTATTATTATTATTATTATTATTATTATTATCCATACTTGAAGTTAATATCTTACATCTTATTATCGTATTCAGCTTTTTTTGCGATATCAATGTTGATACTGAGGGATTTAAATTTTCATGCAATAAACACAGTAATGCTTTTACGGTTGTACTATAAGTAACATTGGAGGAAAATATTTTCTACCTCTTTATTGAAACAAGTCAATAGTTTTTTTTTTAGCTGATAAAAATACTTGTGTAATTTTAAATTATTATTATTATTATTATTATTATTATTGTTATTATTATTATTATTATTATTATTATTATTATTATTATTATTATTATTATTATTATTGTTATTACTAGTAAAACCAATTGAGTTATCTAGGGGATAAGTCAGTGTTGTAGTTTTCGCGAATTGTGGATAATTCTGTTTTCTGGTTTCCGGATTCCACATTCTACATTCTAGATTCCCGCTTTTAGTGCTGCTCCTACTTGAATGGACACGTATTTGACAAAATCCAACAGTACGGAATTTTTGAACGAGCGGTTAATCACAACAGAGATCTTGCAAATGTGGAATACGAATTTTGCGGTTAGCTTAGCTTTCTGCTTGTTGCATTTACTCTGCTGTTACCTGTTGGCATGATAGCTATTGTCTTTCGTTTTTCTCAAGATTACACCTTAGAACTAACACAAATCGTTCAGCTAAACTGGCTTTGATTGAGCATAAAATCCCCTTAAAAAACCGACGACGGTCAATATGATTTCCCCCAGAAAAACGCGGGCTGACAAATGCAACGCTGCCGCGCGATTTCCTGCCAAGAAAAATTGCCTGAACAAAGCCGCCCCCAGAGGATGTCTTGCCTCCCCACCTCCACTCCGACAGTCCGTACTGGTGGGCGTACGCTGGCGTCATAATCAAAGTTTGTCGCATCGATAAATTTCCCAAAAAATCTTATAGGGCCGTGGTGCTCACTATGAAATTGTGCAATTGTACAATTAATTTCAACACTTACAAATAAGCTTTACAGAACTTTCCTTTCATCTCTTACAATTTTTGAAAAATCCAATGGCAAGATTTTATTTCTGGCCAGCTTCGCTTGATAGTGTATTTCATTGAGGGAAAATAAAAGTCACTCAACTTGTAAACACTCGCGTGGCTTTTCAGACTGTTTCTTGTCTATTTTTTAAGTTTTTATTTTTTCAATGCCCTCCAAAGTGATAATAATAGTAACAAAGTTTATGTTCTTGGACATAAATATGTTTTGGGCCACTCTCAGAGCTCTTTTAATCCTTGCCTAACGCCTCGGGTTCATGATGAGTCTCAGACGGGCCCAAAACATATTTATGCCCACGAATATGAACTCTATTATTTTAATCATATTGGGCCTAATGTCAGCAACGCTCCTGATTGTCCGCAACCAAGGACACGCACGACGGATTAATGCTAAAACAGATCGATCGAGCACGTAAAACAATGCATGTTTTTCCCCGCAAAAATAGAGCAGTAGCCGTTCTAAAACTAGATAATAACATAAACTGATGGGAGGCATTCCATTGCAGATAGAGACTTCTATGTTATGAATTGGGTACAATATATGAAAGTGGGATTTACCGCAAGGCGATTAAGCAGCAAAATAGCTCAAAGCACTCAATAAAAAGGGTGAAAGAGAAAAAGAGTTGTTAAAATGGAGGTCCTTTCTTGGATTATGCCTTTGATAAAGGTTTGAGTGAAGCTAACTTTACCAAAAAAATTGTTTTCAAGCAACGCATATTCTATGTATGACTGATTAAGTGCATATGAAGCGAAATCAGTTTTTTTAATATTTTGAAAGTTCAACATTCTGAAGACACTTTTCCGAAGTTTGAATCATGTTTGAAAAAAATTGGCGATTTTATAACGCCCGAAAGTTGTGCGATTTTGCTCTTAAAGTTGGTATTTGAATCGCGCGGCCAAAATGTACGGTCACGTGGCCTGATGACGTAGTGTTGTGGACAAGACTTCGAGATTCCAATATGGCGTCGAGTGAGAAAGTACGTAGAAGAGGGAGATATTGCGCCATGTCTGGAGATACTGCGTTTTTTCTCTCTTGTTCAAACATTCCGCGAGCGCATGCGTAAATGTTCTGGCTCTCTGATACGTAGCATACCAAAAGAAATTTCTAGAGTTTTGAAGCAAGCAACCGTGGACAATCTTCCTGTCGGTGTACGTTGTATCAGTGGCTTGATATGATCGGCGTAGTTACAAGTTGAAAAGCTAAATATTTTGAGCAAGAGCCGATACAACTTAGATTTGATTTTAGTTGTGTACTATATTTCGGCTGGCCAAACCAGCCTTCTTCAGGTACAATGAGAGTTAACATTGGATTGCTTCTATGGTTTTCTATGTATATATGTCCGATCTCACCCATAGATCACTTGCTTGTAAAGCGCATATTAATTCAATAAAGAGAAACTGAGCTAAGTTAGACTTAAGCTTCAGTAAAAGTTTTTTTACAACTACAAAAACAATTAACGAAGGAATTTTATTACCTTAATGAAAAGAATGCTTATTTTCAGGGGGGTCCAAATTCGCGAAAGGGGCTCCGTATCAGCTAGCGGAACTAGTGGATCTGGCTCCAGTTGTTGAAAAGGTGGATAACGCTATCCACCGGATAAATACTATCGAATGGATAGCGCAATTGGTTTCGCTATTACTTATCCACTGGACAGTGATTTATCCGGCGGATAGCGCTATCCATCGTTTGAACAACTGGGGCCTGGACCCGAGTTACGTTTATGCCTGTAGAATCAACTGAATTGCCTTTAACAAGTAACTGGTAGTAGTTAAAGTTATAGCTATATAAAGAGTAAGAAGTAATAACTTACTGTTCCGCCATAATTTTATCCAATTTTCAACCAACCAAAAGAAATGGGTTCTTTTTGTAACACTGCCAGTATCGCGAGAGCAATGTCTGTCTCGAAACACATCTCTCACCTCTGTCTCGATAAGACCAGACACGCACTGTTCTTACGTTACGCTTATGCCGGTAGAATCAACTGAAATGTCAATTCCTTGTAAAAACCAGCATCTTTTCTTGGTATGCTCCGTATTGGACACCCAGAAGCTTTACGCATGCGCTGAGATGGTAATGGTAATGAATTTATATAGCGCATGTTCTATTGACATACATGTCTTCAAATGCGCTTTGCTAGCAAGTGATCTATGGGTGAGATCGGACATATGTACATAGAAGCAATTCAATGTAAACTCTCATTGTACCTGAAGAAGGCTGGTTTGACCATGCGAAATAAAGTACACCACTAAAATCAAATCTAAGATGTATCGGCTCTTGCTCAAAATATTTAGCTTTTCAACTTGTAACTACGCCGATCAGATTAAGCCACTGATGCAACGTACACCGACAGGAAGATTGTCCACGGTTGCTTGCTTCAAAACTCTAGAATTTTCTTTTGGTATGCTACGTATCGGAGAGCTAGAACATTTACGCATGCACTCACGGAATGTTTGAACAAGAGAGAAAAAACGCAGTATCACCAGACATGGCTCTGGAGCGTCGTACCAAACGAGTCATCCCGGGATTTCGTCTCGTGCGATTGCTTTTGGACGCAGTTGGCCCTTCGCTGCTTTCAGGTGCCGACTTTCCTTCTGGTAGGTATGGCATTGAGGGTGAGAAATGTCGCCCTGTAAATTAAACCATATGAGACAGACCCCACTCCTACTCACAGCTCCAGACCGCCCTTTGTCCGAGTCAATTGTTTCAATTGCTTTAATATGCATGGGAAAAGTCATTTTATCTCTCATATGGTAAGCTCTGGAGTCGCGGATGACAAAGTGTATGTACGCGACCTGCCAAAGGTAAAAGGTAAAACTTTCTTTCATCTCGAATTTCAGAGTAACTACAAGAGCTAATTTCTTCGACACATTACAATTACAGTTAAAGTACATAGCATATACAGTACATAACTAAATCATGGTATTAATATTTAAAGAACGTTCATTAAAAGAAAAGCGGCAAAACAAGATGTGGTCCTGGATTGTCATTTTAAAACCTGTCAACTCTGACAGTCGTACTGATAAAATCAGGTAGCGCATTCCACGACTTAGCTGACAAGTGAGAAATTGAACTTAAAACTAGTAGGTTTATTGAGGGACAGAATGTAATTTCCGCGAAAATCATAAGAAGTATTCTCTTATTTATATTATACTGTTCCGTTGACAAGAAATCACGAAAGGCCAGCTTTTTGCTACGAGGATAACAGCGAAAAAAGCACTAGTTTATCACGAATTTCTTTATGATAAAAACTTGTTCAGAAATCAAAAGTCTCACGTTAACAGCACACGCACCTTTTCCTCCGTTCGCGTCTCAGCCATTTGATGAGGGCCAACCAGTCTCGTGCTTTTCAAAACATGCCCCCCGAATTGTATCGGTAGGTCCTGGAATTCGTCCACAGAAGGGCCAGAGAAACAACTTCGCTCATGAACCGCCATGTTTACAACAAAGCACTTTGGGCGTCCCAGTCTAACCTCTGTCTTCAGAAGACTAGAAAAGCACGCTTCTTACGTTTCGCTTATGCCTGTAGAATTAATTGAAATGTCAACAAGTTCCTTGTAAAAACCAGCATCCTTTTTTTTTGGTATGGTACGTATTGGAAAACCAGAACATTAACGCATGCGCTCACGGAGAAAAACACAGTACCTCCAGACACCGGCGCTGGAGCGTCGTACCAAACGAGTCATCCCGGGATTTCGGCCCGTGCGATCGCTTTTGGACGCAGTTGGCCCTTCACTGCTTTCTGCTACCGACCTCGCCTCCCGGTACACCATTGAGGGAGAGATATGTCGGCCCCTAATTCATAAGAGGCAGGTTCCACGCCTACTTACAGCTCCAGGCCGCCGTTGTCAATTTAGCGTAAGAATTCGATCCCTTATATATTCAAGGGAAAAATCATTTATCTGTCATATGGTAAGCACTGTAGTCGCAGATTGCAAAGTGTACGCACGCGCCCTGATTAAGGTAACAGACGTACATGCTATGTACTTATTGACTGAGTGGGATGGCCGGATGGGAAAATATTTGGCCCTAGGTCATGGCGTATGGACTGAGCGCAGCGAGGTCCGTGCGCCATGACCGAGGGCCAAATATTTTCCTGTCCGGCCCGACCTAAACTCAGTCAATAAGCATTTTATCATGTGCGCTCTTTACACTATTTAAGAGCACTCATAAGATGAACTTAGGACAAAATACAAAAACAAAAATATGCACAGATAATTTATCTCATATGTTGTTTGCATTTACTTTTCTGGCTGTAAATTACTTGGCTGTTAAAAAGCGGCGAAATCCTCCAAAATTGCATCGCACGGAGCAGTACGTGTTCCTAGTAGGGCCGTACAGCTTTTTCCAGCCCTGCTCGCGCTAATGTGTACGGCCCTCATACGGGGATTTTCCCAATAGTGTTACAATGAGAGCGCGCGCGGGGCCGTACGGGCCATATGATAAATAAATTTTATTTCGTCTCGAATTTCAGAATAAGTACAAGCAGGGCTAATATCTTCGAGACATTTACAGCTAAAATACATAGTATCTACAGATACATAACTAAATACATAAAATTGAAGGATATTTTAATTAAAAAGAAAAGCCGCTGTACAAAATGCGGCCCTGGATTCTTCTTTAAAACCAGTAAACTCAGTGGTACGGATAAAATCAGGCAGCGCATTCCGCAACTTAGCTAATACGTAAGAAGACAAACTTACACCATAACTGGTTGTTCTAGGTTTATTGAGGGACAGAATGGAATTTCCGCGAAGATCATAAGACGAAGACCGGAGAGAAAATGCATTTTTCGTATACAATAGCAGGAAAATCGTTAAAAGATAGACTTTTATACAGTAATATGAGGAAAGTTTGAATGCGTTTATAGTCATTATAGTGATGTGGACTTTGACTTTAGTGGTAAGAGGGCAGGTAATCTGCAAATATAAATCTAATTATTATACCGTTTCCTTGACAAGAAATTACGAAAGGCCAGTTTTTTGCTACGAGGATAACAGCGGAAAGAAAACTACTGTGTCCGGAATTTTCCATGTTAAAAACTTGTTCAGAAATCAAAAGTCTACGTTAACAGCACACACCAGGGCTCCTCCTTCGTATCTGGCTAGAAATTTTCTCCCCTCGTTTTCTTCCGGCCGCGCTTTGATTCACCCATTTGATAACAACCAGTCTCGTGCTTCTCAAGTTGCCTCGTTCATGCCCAAAAATAATTCTAGGTAATTCTGCCATTCCGTGACAAGGGAAGACCCCCGATTCTCATTTCATAGATTGTTTATATAAGTGTCGGGCCACCCAGTCCGACCAGCAAAATACAGCATCGATTGAAGATTTTAGCTTTCAAAACTTGCCCACATTGTATCGATAGGTCCTGGAATTCGTACACAAAATGGCCAGAGGGACAACTTCACTCGAGAACCGCCATATTTACAGCAAAGCATTTTAGGCGTCCCAGTCTGCATGAAACCATCTCTCACTTCTGTCTCGATAAGGTCAGGCATGCACGGTTCTTAAGTTACGTTTATGCCTGTAGAATCAACTGAAATGTCAATTCCTTGTAACACCCAGCATCTTTTACAGTCACTTCAGTTATTTTTCCTTTACTCTTAGTATTTGAATTCAAATTCGTTGTAACTACCATATTTTATTACATTTTTTCCAGTATTACGTCAACATCCATTTACTAATGGTAATGGTAATGGTTATGAATTTATATAACGCATTTTCTATTGACATATTCTACGAAAATTCATGACTGGAAAAGTTTGTTCTTGTAATCAAGTAAACTTCTAACCATGCGTTTTCCAACCAAGTGGTGTTACTTATCCAATGGAAGGAAAAGATTTATAAAAGAAACAAAACTTGACGAAATGGCCACAGCCCATGCTTTGAAGAACTTTAATTGAGGCTTAAGTCTGACTTTTCTTTTTCTTCTTATTCGAAAACACGACAATTTAGCGAGTTCCTAGTGCGTGATTTTTAAATCAAGCTTTAAAGCTTCTGTAAGAAAGAAGTTCAAATTCGCATCTACTTTACGAAACGCCGCCACAAATGATTCAAACAAGCTTTACCGAATAATTAACTGATCTAAGTCTTTTTCTCAAAGATTTATGCCCTATGGCATCGGTCAGTTTCCCCAATTCAAAATCTAATTCTGCCTCGATGAACAGTTAAATAAACTGTAACCGGGGTCCAAATCCGCGAAGGGGGACAAATCCACTAGCGAATTTGTACCGGGGGTCAAAATCTAGGGGAATCGAAACTCGCTAGGACACCGGGCTGAAATTCATCAGGTAATTGCAACAAAACGTCAGCCCAATTTCAGCCCGGTAATGTATTATATTTCGCCTGGCCAAACCAGCCTTCTTCCGGTACAATGAGAATTGACCTTGGATTTCTTCTAGATACATGTATATAGTAAATGGATGTTGACGTAATACTGGAAAACATACGATAAAAATGGTAGTTACAACTAATTTGAATTTAAATGCTAAGGGTGCGTTCGATTGACCGTATTCTGGAATAGGAATACATGGAATAGAAGTTAGAAATCCTTCTTTTTTACGAAGATTCACATTCATTGTCAAACAGCTGCTAAAATGCTATTTTAAACATATCTTTATTATCCTTGTTGCTTCAAAACGCCAAACCGTACCGTTTTAAATCATCACTCCTCGTATTCTTATTCCGGAATTTAGGGTCAATCGAACGCACCCTAAGAGTAACCGAAAAATAACGGAAGAAACAGTAAAATAATAAACTGAAATCTAATATGAATAGAGTGTAGTGTAACATGAAGTGCTAGATTTCTATCCCATATGAACCACGTGAGCGTTAGCCCAGTTGGTAGAGCGGCGGAGATCTAAGCCGAAGGTCGTGGGTTCAATTCCCAGCCTGGTTAGAGTTTTTCTCTGTCCTTGTGTGGGCCCATTTCCATCAGTAGGGCAAACGCTCACATGGTTCATATGGGATACAAATCTAGCACTTCATGTTACACTACACTCTATTCAGTTAACTCTGTTTAAAATATAAGTGCTACACGGCTAACGTTTGTATAAACGTAACTTTCCTTGAAATCTAATATGTTTCTTCGCTGATATTTAGACGGTTGGGATCAATTATCCTGCCTTTTTAAATTAAAAAAGCTCTCCTGGCCTTACGTATCGAGTCTCTGTTGGAAAATATTTTTTCGATATGAATTAATTGCATGTCGTTAGAAATAATGTGGGGAGAGGAGAGAAAATGTTCCGCGACTGTAGCAGGATTTGGGGTTCATTAGAACGGTCCTTTAAACGTTGTTTAGTTTCTGAGTCCTATACACTGTAGATGACATCTGTTAGATTGAATCATGTAGATAAGGTTTTTATGCTAGTATTATTCGAGATTTTAATAGCATTTTCCCGGAAATAAATCTTTTGGAGAAAATTTTAAAAAATTATTAAGGTCACTGAAAAATCAAGCAAATTTCTAACCCATCGAACCACGCTAACGCAGTCGAGTCACCTTTTTTTAGCCTTTCAACGCCCTGTTAAAATGTTAGAAATAATAAAAGCAAAAGGTTCAGAAAAATGAGCATTATCCGAGCATTTTGAGACTTTTTTGAGGGAGACCGAGCATTTTAGAGGGAAATATGAAGCACTGAATTGGAGCATTTTAGTGGGGAAACGTAAGCATAATGTACAAAAGCCTACTCGCCAGGCCTCGCCTACTCACCACGCAAGCTTTCCTTTTCTCGTACGGGTCGCACGTGTCATGTTTCTGCATGAACTTTGCGAGGAGTACCACACATACAAGGAGAACGTTAAAATAATCGGCCATCATGTAATTATCTTGGCCAGGGTACCTTTGGCATTTCGTTCCTTTAAAGCTGATTACCGCTGCCGCTTTCGTGTTGTTGTTAGAGGAACAGAACTTCTGGCATGCAGGGCAGCCATAGAAGAAAGGAATCATGATTTAGAAAATAGCCACCAACATTCCTCACTTATAGAAACTGAAAGGTGGAATTATTTAGGCCACGGGCCATTCTTGAAAATGTGAAATCGAAAGCGACTTTGACGGGCATTCTTTTGTAAATTCGCGTAAATTGGTTTCAGTCAATATCGTCTCTTGATACAGTGTCAGGAGAAAACTATTATATTGATTTTTTTTTAAATTAATGTTTATTTATGATGATTAGAAATTAAATGTGATCAGACTCCATCTATATCGGAGAATCAATTGAAAGAATTTCTAAACCAAAATTACACAAAGATAATCTGATATTGTCTGACATGCAGGGCTCAAATTTTCAATGATGACTGATTCTACAATGTACTTTCCATAATTAGGGATGATTTGGTGGAAGATTGGAGGGGAAACTTTGAGCTTAGGCTAATTTTTAACTAAAGTTCCAAGAAATTGGCATTAATTGCAAGAACATTTGATACATTTAACTATATTAGATAAAAAAATATAAAGATTCCCCTTTTACATGGCAGCAGAAAAAACAATTTGAAAACCTCTTCGCTGGTGTCAAAGCACCTTCAACGTCCTGTGTTTCCCAGAACTCGTGTGATAAATTTGTTGACATTCATTTCCCCGAATCTAACGACATTGAGTGCTTAATTAACCACCAAAACTAAGTCTTCCTTGAATCTACATCAACTACTAGTCAATCCTTTCTATTACTGTTAAAATTGATTTGCCAAATTTTCGATATACACGTGTCGAGAAACACTGATTAACCTCAAAATTTAGTTACAAGCAACAGTCATCTCGGCGTTATTGACAACATTAAAGTATTAACTGATAAACAATGCTTTGAATCCGGAGCATTTTTCCTACCCTACGATTTATTGATAATTGTCCGGCGAGGAACTAAGTTCAGGCATCATATTAATTAGTCAAACTTCCATCAAGTACTCCGGTCGGCTAAGTCGAGGTAAATTAACCTCGCATTTCTTGCAAGTATCTATCCATCGTCTGTCCAGTGCGAAGGTGTGCCTCATAGGCCTCCAGCCATATCATCCCTTTCATAACAATTTGGTAGAGAGTGTTGTCGCTCCTCCACAAACCGCTTTGAAAGTGGCAAATCTGAGTGCATCCATCTTTGCTGGAGAGGATGTGAAACGCGGTAGACCCACTGTTTAAAGGAGTCCCGTCTCTGGTACGTAAACAAGACGAAGGAGAACTTACGATCATTTGAGGGCAAGAATTGGGATAGTCTGAAGGCAGGTACACCCGGAGTGTGTATCGCTTGTCGTTGCTGCATGTTACTCTGACCTCGACTCTTGTGTTTCCAGTTGGATCAATCCAAGAGATCTTGCTTCCAAAGTACTTCTCCAATAAACTCTTCTCAAACGCGAGTCTTTGACGCTGAGCCTGAGACCAAGTCATTGTAAATGGCTGTCGATAAATGACTTGTTCAACGAATGCTGAGACGTTCTCGTAGTTGAACTCAATTAAAAGTGAAACTCCGCAGCTCTTCAAATTGCTTTCTTTCGTTTTCTTGGAAACGAAGCGCATGCGTAAAGCCTGTCCCCGACCGCTGGTCTAGGGTAATGAGGGCCTCTGGGAGCGATATTGCCCCTGTAACGCAATGATATTATTAACAATTCCCAGAAATAGACTCAGTTATTTATTATTTTGCCGTTAACAAATTTATTACAAAACCCAGCCACACGTTCTGATACGAAGTATTCAGATAAAGGTGCTTTTAGTGACTAAATCCGGCGATGTCTCGCCGGATGAATGCTCGACTTTCGATGAACTAAACAAACTGATTTTCCACCACAACGGAGCACATTCAAAAGATGATCAAATGAAAGCCACCGAAGGAAAAAGCAAACGATTGTTCTTTTCTTTCCTTGTCAATAAACTGAGAATATGTAACTTCAACCTACACTATACCCAATTACGATGCGATTGTTTTGTAATCAAAATACACATGTTATAGTACCACCATAAACGGCCTTTAAACACAGTGGAACTACCGTGCGACGACTCGACGATTAACTAAAGTTTCACATTTAGTTGAAAAATACAAGGTACTTTGTTGACATTAAAGCTATGCCAAGAGAAACCAAAGTTCTTCTCAGTGTTCGAAAAAGTCAACTTGAATTAGAACCGGAGCATACAAAACCCCAAAACTATTTACATTTCTCGTAAATAATCACTCAATGGCTGCCCAGTGCGGAGGTGTGCTTCGTACGCTTCCAGCCATATTAGGCCCTTCATGAAAACTTGGTATAAAGTGTTGTTATCATTCCACAAGCATGGTTTAAAATGGCAGATGACAGTACAACCATCCCTGCTTCCGTAAGTGTGATAGCTTCCGTCACTGTTACTCATAAGATCTCCGTTTTTCTTCCTCAAAAACGACGAAGGATTACTGACAATCATCTGTGGGCAGGAGCTGGGAAAATCTGTTGGCAGATAGACCCTGAGTGTGTACTGTTTGTTGTTGCTACAAGTCATTCGAACCTCAACTCTTGTGTCACCAGTTGGATCAATCCAAGAAACTCTCCCTCTAAAATAATTTTCTAGCAAATTTTTTTCCATTGCAAGTCTTTGTCGCTGGGTTGTTGACCAGGGCATAGTGAAAACAAATGTCGATCTGAGACTCCCAGCAGAACTTGAGAAGCAGCAAATCGAAAGAAAAAACTCAGTTTGCAAATCTACAGCGTCGGTGGACACAGGTTGACAGCGAATGGACTCTGAAATCGGCTGCTTCGATTCCCAGAAAATTGCTCACGTCACTGAATATAGGTATGGATTTCCGGAAGTCGTCAAATTAAACCTTCATCAGAACAACCCATGATGATAACCCGTTTAGGTTGGCCGGAAACTGGAATTCGTTATGCAGAGAGTGGACAAGTTCTGGCACATAACTCCTAGGAATGCAGTGAAACTGATTTGCTCCACAGACGCACTAAGATATTCGAAAAAAAGACCTTTTGTCATTTCAACTTGTCAGTGAGCTTGCTTTTTGATGAGGGTAAAAGACGTCATGAATTTGCGTATTGCTTTCGGAATCGCCGAATTATACAGAACGTAATGTATGCAGTGCAAATACTTAATTCTCTAATTACGATCAATTTCTCAAAATAATTGAACTCAGGATATTCTTTGTGCTCATGTGTTGTTTAAGGGTTGCAGGCTGGGACCACATATTCAATCTTTTCGGTTGACATTCTGTGGTTCTTTGGAAAGAATAAAATGTAACAGAAATATGTATTTGGGTACGCTTTTGGTTTGTCCTGAACACAGGAAAGTAATAAACATTACAACAACAAATGGAAAGGAAAAAGCAAGCAGGCGAACGGTCTTCTATTCACTCCCTATATGTCTTCTACAGTCTTCCACGAACTGAAGAGTTGGAAGAGAAAGTACATGTCATGCATGACGCTCCAAATATAAGGACAGTATTGTATGCTTCATATTTACGGAAAGTAACATATTTTTAGGGCCATGTTTGTGTATTTGTGTTACGGATTTCCCTACGAAGATCAATCAAAGTGTACAACTCGTAGTTCAACTTATTTAGCACACTGATTTTCATGCCCGAAAACAAGTCTATAATGTTACATATCAACACTCCTCTCAAACTGTAAGTTCGTACAAATTATTGGGCAAATTTAGCCCGAGCACATACATACATACATACATAACTTTTTAAAGCAGGTCAAGAGGAAAGAAGCAACTTTACAGCTGATGTTGACCCACTGTAGTAAAATTAACAATACATACATATATGGTGGTGATCAATAATAATAGAAATCTGAATGCTTATTATAAACTACAGAGCTGTCTTTTCCAAAAGTGATATTCATAACAGTATGTTTTAACTGCTTCAGTCGATTTTTAGAGCCTGTTGGATTAGAAAAAGATCTTGCACTATCAGACAGGGAATTCCAGGCGATTGCAGCCCTGTGCACAAAGGAATTACGACCGAGCTCAGTGTTTGGTCTATTAACTAAAATATTTAAAGATTTCCTAAGACTATAGCTCTTACAGGTCCTAACAACTAATGAATTTATTTCCTCTAAACCTAAGTTATAAAAAGCCTTATGAGTAATAATTAAAATACGAAATTTATAAAAATATTCACGGCTTTTTTTTAAGTGAAGCTCGGTTATGAAATAAATGCAGCTTGTAGCTGTGAAGTAAACACGAACGTGTCCTCACACCGTCAGTGAAAGTCTTCCTGGGGCCTGTTTATCGAAAGTCCCGAAACTTTACGGGCCTTTTTCGGGTGTCACAATTCACTTTGTATTTCAAGAACGGAGAGGATTTAAGTCGTCAAACTTCACAGACGTGTTTCTTTTAGTTTGCTTGAAAACATGTTAAAAGATCGGCTTTCCAAAACAAGCGGTTAGAAATTTCACAAATGGCTTTTCGGGCCCGAAACGTTTTCGGGACTTTCGAGAAACGGGCCCCTGATCAAATGATCACATCTCTTGCAAAAAGGCATTCATTAATTTTCCAGTGCGAAGGTGGGCCTCGTATGCTTCTAGCCATATCATGCCTTTCATGACAACTTGGTATATTGTGTTGTTGTCTCTCCACAAACATTTATCGAAGTGGCAGATGCAAGTAAAGCCATCTATGCCCTCCAAGGTATGGTACGATGCGCTCATACCATTCATCTTGTCCCCGTTCTTCTTCCTCAAATAATAACTGAACCATTTTGACGAAGGAGGAATCACTACCATGCTTGGACAAGCGTTGGGGAAATCTGAAGGTAGATACACTCGGAGAGTGTACTTCTTGTCGTTGGTGCAAGTCACTCTTACCTCAACCCGAGTGTCACCGCGGCGTGTTGGGTTAATCCAAGAGACTTTGCTGCCGAAATAATCCGTCAATATACCTTTCTCATATCCGAGCCTCTTTTGTTGGGAGGATGACCACGACATGAAGACGTTTTCAAATAGTCACGAAAGGGCGCAGAGCAGTCGTGTTCGTCCCAACGGCAGATAAAAGAACAGCTCGGCTTTCGCTTCGAGGGTGTTTGCTTACACAGTTTTTCCTAGAAAACTTTACAAACGTTTCTGTTGCGCAGGGACAAGAAAACAAATCAAAGAAACAGCTACATGTATTTAGCACGTGAACAAACAACTGCAAAACGAAGTGCACGGAATCGTCCGGAGTTTCGAGGAATGCCGGGTTAGCCGGAAACAATTCCTTTGCAAGCTTGACGTCATTTACTACGGAATTTGCCTTTATTAGCATGTTAGCATTTGTTTAGTAATAGATGTTATAAAAATTTATCGAAATTGAAATCAGCCATGTACCATTGCGTGACTGAAGCGTAATTACACTAATCCTTAATCACTTCGTCGATATACCTACCATTCCAACAGAGTCGAAATAGAGCCGAAGACTTTACTTTAGCTATAAACCATGATTCTCAGATGCGGGTAAGTACTACTAGTGTCTGTTATGCTTCAGGTTCTTGGAAACGCCGGCAGTAAGACCTTTAAAATGTGCATAATGTTCAAGTTTTTTCGAAGAAATGTTTTCAAGAAAACAATGCCGGTAATTTATTTACTGACCATTTCGATTTTGACCTTTAGTTTTTCAGAAAGACAGTTGTTTATACATCCTACGTTTCCAAGAATTCAAATTAACTTTTTTTGTGTAAGACGACAGGCACGAGTCACGAGAGTGTTTCCTTTTTCGCCTGAATGTGTTTATTTCGTCTAACGTAAAGTAAGAAGATACTACCTTCCCCTCCCTTAGTACATACTGTACTAAAGATCGAACATGAGCTGTTTTTGCTTTTCTAGGAAACGTCCAATAAAAAATGACTATCATAATAAACCGATAGCATTCTTTTTAATTCTACAAATTTACATCCACATTGCAGCCCTCATTTTATGGTAGCTCCACTAAAAATCAAATCCCATATTGTCTGTACAGGTGACTGCATAACTTTCCCGCAACGGTTAGAGTCATAAAGGGCTTTTTCAGTTTGCTTGGCTTTCGTTCATTTGATGCATAGCACATTAAAATTAAAATTAAATTGACTCAAAACTTGAACATCAAAAACGGAAAATCGCTAAATATATCTCCGAACTTGTTCCGCTACAGTTAAGTGACAGGATTGCTCAGTCGAACGGTAGCAGTCAAAATTAAATGCCGAATATTTATCATAAAGAAGAATGCAAGTTATAAAATGATCATAGATGAAACCGAAAATGCTCGCCATATTGCCTTGGACATCTCACATATCTACTACACTACCAATACGTTTAAAACAGTGGCCGATTAAGTTATTGCTGCTGCTGTTATCATACATGATTAGTTTTCAAGACCCACTCAATCGCATTCAGCAAGCCTGTATGGTAAGCTTGGAAAAGCGCGTCACTGCATTTCAGCCAGATATCTGCTAAGAGTTTCTCCTGTGCGTAAGTGGGCTTCGTAAGCCTCCAGCCATATTAAACCTTTCATGAAAACTTGGTACAAAGTGTTACTATCTTTCCATAACGATGGCTCGAAGTGGCAGATTTCGGTGCAACCATCTTGCGTTCCCAGAGTATGATCTACGTTTCCCTGCAGGTCATTTCCGTTTCGCCTCCTCAGCGGGGTCATAAACGGTGTTTTTACAATCATTGAGGGAACGGAGTTGGGGAAGTCTTCAGGTATATAAACTCTCAAAGTATACTGCTTGTCATTCGTACATGTTACCCGAATCTCGACCTTTGTATCTCCCGTTGGATCGATCCAAGCAACGCGACTGCCGCCGAAGTACTTCTCGAGCAATTGCTTCTCAATGGCAAGTCTCTTCTGTTGACTGGCTGACCAAGGCATGGCGAAAAAGTAAATTCATAAGCTTGTGATTTCACTTTTAAGTCAGCTATTCTCACAAACAACTCTCGTTAAGTCATTTTCTCTTGTAAATTTTGTTTTCGCTTTCCTAGAAAACGGCTGCACGCATGCGTAGAGGTATAGCCTCCAAGAATACCCATTTCTGGGAAAAAGAGAATGCCAGAGAATGAATATTGGGTTACCTAAATGATATAATTGAAGCAAAGACGCGACAAGGCTGTAATATTTAGTTAATTAATTTCCGTGGTTGGAAGCCCATCAGTGTTGACTTTCTTGTGACTATTATTTTCAAAATCCAAGTTACTAAAGAGCCAATGTTGAAATATTGTTTAATAGGCTTTTTTTATTATTATTATTATTATTATTATTATTATTATTATTATTATTATTATTATTATTATTATTATTATTATTATTATTACTTTTTACCAATAAAAGATGGTGCATATGTTCCACGCCACTAAACCTCCAAAATCGAACAAACCGCAAGACGATGTTGGGCTAGTCGTATTGCCCGTTCATCGTTAACCTTGTTTAAATGCATACTGACACTTACTGTATTGGGAACGGAATATCAGGCCCGGGTCGGAGTGCGTTTTGTGGGATAAATGTAATCTAAGCATAATCATACCACAGACAGATTCATATCCACTGAGGCCTTTGCTTCATGATTTCTAGGTTTCACGCTTTTCTATCGGGTTGTTGAAAAACAGTCACTGCAGGACAAACATTCAATGTCCAGATATGATAATTGTCACGCAGGGTTCACCTCAACTCCTCTATCATTTTTTCGGCTCCAGAGAAAGAGTCAACCCTGGCATTGTTCAAGTCTAAATAAGGAACACTTTCATTTTTTTATTCTTTATTGAGTTATCAGAAAAAGGCCGAGATTTGGCTGGCGAATACAGCCTCCCAACAGATTTGGTAATCTTTATTTTCATTCAGTTATTTGTTTTTCTGCATGGTTTCCTTAAATCGTGAAATAGGATATCATGCTGCGGTAAGATAAGGTCCTCCAGTATGTTTGTTATTTTAAAATAAATCGAGATTGGACTGTATGAGAAGACGTCGGGGACAAACAGTAGATGGTCTCATGATCGACGTTTGGGGCATTCTTGAAGAAGACAGACAATATTTAATTTCCTGCACTTGCAATTGTTTTATCAAACGAACACTGTCTGGGGTTCGACTGACTCCCTTAGAAGCCTGGAATTTTTCCAGACTTTTTAAAATCAACTGCTCAAGTCGTTTCGTCAAGAAAATCGTTACGCTACGCTTAAATAAACAAATAAGCCTGAATGTTTGTGAATTATGGAGAAATAAAAGAAAAAAATAGGAAAGCAAACTAAACTTAGACCTTGTAACCATCTCCAGAATACAGTGGCCAACTTGAAAGCCTCTGCTCCTTTGGTCATTATGTGTATCCACATAAAAATAAAATCCATTTTTCTCCTCAGTTTTCCTAATCTTGTATTATATACCTGTGTAATTTCTATAATCAGTGGAATTATCAAATGTGCAATAAAGATTCACGTTCACATTAATGAATGCTTTTCGCGTAATAATAGGTAGTCATATGATGACGGTGCAGTTCTTCACTGAATCTAACGTCATGTTTACCACTCAATATTGTGAATGATACAGAATACATTTAGTGGAGCAGTGCAGCCGGCAATCGCACGATCGAGGGTTCGAACCCCTTTCTAGCCTGCAGGAAGCCCTCCTAGCGGCCGATTGAGTTCGGTCCATGTGGAAGTGGCTAATCAGTGAACTGGGGGAATGTCAAAATATTACAGGGAACAAGGGAACAAACTTAACAATGAAAAACAATTTTAGGGATCAGAAAGCTGGGAACAAGTTTGAAAGTAATTTGGAGAACAAGCGGAACACAACGGAACAACGAAACCCCCGCTCCATTCCTGCAAGGGCCTTCTGCATGGACTAATTTGTTCCAGGCTTTCTTCACAACTGCAGCTTTTAAAAGTTGTTGCATAACCAAGATGTTCTTCATGTATTACAATGTAATTATTCTGATATATACTGATCGAGGAGATTGCGTAGGAGGTAGCTCGATGCATCGATTAATTCTAACCACACATTGGTTGAGGTCACACTTAGCAGTTTACTGAGGTAAAAACCCTTAACTATGGTATAAAAAAGGTAAACAAAGTTTACTATGGTAAAACGCATAAGCTGACTTTTACATTTCCCAGACGTTTCCTTGTCACAAGAGTGCTACTCAAATGTCGAGTTGATGACAGATAGGAATTTTTCGAGTTCCGTCGCGTGAGTCTTAACACAACAACTTAATATATTTCGTGACTGCGCCATGGATCGTGAACGTGTTGTAGCTTCGATTGTGGCCCTTTTGTTTCTTATCGTTGCAATCCGTAAAGCTCAGAGATTTAGATTTCTAGTTGTTACCTTGTTTTTGAAAGGAGGCAATGTGATCTCACCAATACTCTTCTCACGACCAGAATTAAGAGATTACAAAAGCGAAGAAGAAGGAGAGGAGCTTTAGCAAGACGGAGGAGAGTGGCGTGGGTATATCCGAGACCGCAAGGATGGTTTGAAGAAAAGTATGAAAATCCGGTCATGTTTTCGTTATGGAAAAATGACTTTAGAGTTTCTAAGGAGACATTCGATTACATTTGTCAACCGGTCGGGCCATACCTTCCAAGGCAAAACACGCGTTTTAGAAAGCACATGTATATAGTGGGCGCACGCAAATTTAGCAAAGTCACGAAATGCTTCTCAAAATCATGACATGTCACCTAAATAAACAAAGTTTAGATAAACGCTAGATAAACCATGCTTTTTCAGATGGTTTTACTATAGTAAACTTTGCTTTCATCCGACCGCCGTTGCTAACGCAACAGACTAGAATTTCGTTTACCATGGTAAAGTGAGAAAAGCCGGTCACATTGAAAAACCCATTTACCATGGTAAACTTTCGTTTACTATGGTAAAAAAGGCTCAAGTGTGACCTCAACCATTGTTTTGTCTTTAGATGAATGGAATACCTGTGGAATATTTTGGTTCCGTTTGGCTACTCACCACCATTCTTATCTATCGATACACGTATTGATCTTTCTTTCCATTTGAGATGAATCTTAGTGATTGAAAATGACTTGAGAACAGAAAAATGTGTCTATAAAACAAAGCTACTAATTGCCGGGTTTCAGTGACAATCACCGTTGCTTTTTGCGAAAGTTCTTCAATCTTTTTTTGACAAATGATAAGGCTTTAGTCTCAAATTAACGATGTAGGCATATAAATCAACTGGAGAAATGGAACGTTTGAAATCATATTCTTGAACATTACGTTTACAAAAGTTTTTTGGTCGCCGAAATTTCTCCTTTTTAAGGTGTTCAAGATGAATCTTAACAACTGAAAATAATTTACTTGTGAACTGTTTAACTGAACGAAGTGTTTTACTTAAACAAAGCCAATAAAGATTGGTACACGAGGAAAGATCATTGCTTTATGAGAAAAGGTCTTTTATATTATTATTTGACTGAAGAAGATTTACGTCTTCTAACAGTCCTAACAATAGAAAAATTCATATTAACCGTTAAAATGCAAAGTGATGTTTTGAAGTCATTTTGTTCAATACAACGAACGGAAAATTTTATTCGCATTCAGGCCGTCCGACGTAACGAGCTTTGTCTTTGTTGAAGCGTTTGAGATGACTAAGAACAATGGAAAGTAACTCCAGGACTGCTTTCACGGAAACACTGC
The DNA here is from genome assembly GCA_949126865.1 of Montipora capitata. Lineage (NCBI taxonomy): Eukaryota > Metazoa > Cnidaria > Anthozoa > Scleractinia > Acroporidae > Montipora > Montipora capitata. Next base: position 44,317,914 of record OX421450.1, read on the forward strand.
CTAAAACGAAGCCACCGATGATTATTAAATATACGAAAAATAAAATACGATTAACTTAGATAGATCCAACATAAATTTCTCCACTGCTTTTTGAGTAAGTTCTAACATTCAACCCATTCACCAGCGAAATCCCTTTGGGGCTAACAGCTAAAGCCCACCGATATAGTCTGGGTAGTATAAGCGTTCGTTCAGCTGCTTCAATTCGTTGAAAATTGAAATTGCCGGGATCTTTGAAGATATGGGATTATCGCCTTGGGAATATTTTTAAACACACTACGAGTGTATAAAAAAGAACAAATGATTCTGAGATAAAACTGGAAATGACTCGTTCAGATAATTGGACGATTCCTCTTAAAACTGACCGTCAAAATTGAAAATTATCATTTTTTGAGGCTTGTCTCTGAGTACGTATTGGCTGAAGTTATTGTTTTAAGTTCGTTTGAAGTTGTTGTTTTATAAATGATTTTATAAGACGGGCTATCATAATATATCTTAGTCCCTTAATATTAGTATAATCTAGTTTCAAATAACCAGTTATTACTTTGCGACTTACAAAACTACTTCACAAGATAACAAGAGACAAGAAAAATAGTCGGTTTTCCATGGCGTATAGACTAAGTTCGACTGAATTTTGTATGTCAGATATCTCAAGATGAACTTGTTTTTGTTTTCACGAAACAGTTGAATAAATCATTGTCTACTTCGAAACTACGTTCAGTCTACACAAATCTAGACACATTAGCCGGTAGATTGATAATTCCAGCAATGACATCTTGACTCGAATCTTGAAGGTCCGTCTTTCAGCTCGATAGTAAAGAAAACCGCTATTCAAGTTTCAAAGGGACTCCACTGTGCAGCAGAACTTTTTCCGCTTGCAAAAACCGATCAAGTGGGTCACCTGTACGAAGATGCAATTCGTAAGCTTCCAGCCAAACTAACCCTCTCTTGATCACTTGGGATAAAGTGATTTCACCCATCCACAAGTTCGAACGGAAGTGGCAAATTTGAGTGTAGCCATCTTTGCTTGACAAGACGTGATCTTGACGGCTTGCGACCAGCAACATCGACCCATTTTTCCTTCGGAGGATACCACTCGGAGAGATGACAACCATTGGTGGACACGAATTCGGAAAGTCAGGTGTAATATACACCCTGAGAACGTAGTTCTTGTCATTTGTACACGTTACTTTCACTTCAACGTGAGTCTCGTTGCGGAGCTTAGTCCAATTTATTTTGTCACATTCAAAGTGACTTTCAAGGTCTCTCCTTTCACTCTCAAGCCTGATCCTTTGGGCAAGTGGCAACTGAGGCATAAGAGGAGCTTTCGCCGCTTTCGATGAGATGGTAAAATGAAGAAGTTTCCGGATTTCCTTTCTATCGTTTTACAACAGCAAACCCAGTACTGTCACTTGAACATGCGCAAGAGTAAATCACAACGATTACTATGCTTGCTCAAAATATTGATACAAAGAGAAGGCTGGCAGGTTCAGATAAGTGACTAACTTGATGAAAGCATTGTTAGACAATTCGTGTATAGTTATTCATTCTAAAATTGATCTTTGGAAACGCCTTAACACTATACACGACTCTGTTCAAAGCCATTTATTAGGGATGAATGATCATACATTAAAAAATAAATCCAAACTTAATCTTTTTTTAACTAAACACTTGTAGACATCTCTAGTCTTCACAAAGACCCTGCTAAACCTTTATGGAAACATAAAAATTGCCTTCACAGGAATTCTCGCCGATGCAGTTGTCGTGAGCTTTAATTTTTTTCCTTCCGTTCCGTGAAACGATTTTTCGTTCGTAGCCCGGACGTGCATGGATGACCTACATGTGTTTCCGCAGAATCACAACTTACCTATTATATACTCACCGCTTTTATTTCATAAGTGTTTAGCTTAACACTTTCTTTTGAATGATGGTTTGAAATTTTTGAACTATAGCAAGATTTTTACAATTTTTTAACAGGGAGAGAAGATTCAGTCACCTCGTTCTTCTTCATTTCAAAATGGCCGCCAATCAAATACTTCAGCGTATTTGTTTGCATTGAAATAATAAGATACTTTCTACAGAAGCTCTCTCAGTAACGACCTTTAAAAAGGCGAGAAAGCCTAAATTTCAATAGTCACTAATATCAGATACAAGAAAACTATAAATGAAAATCATAGCCAAATGTACTCTTTTGAAGTTTAAAAAGAAACTCAAGCCTAATTTTAATACCCAAACCAATTCCATAAATGCTAACCTTTGATTTCATTTGTACCTTTTAAATTTCTAGGTCACAACTTTAATTTTTACTCTTCAATCTAAATCGTTGTTAAGGAATGGTAAGTGATTTTTTTAGTCGAAATGTATATTCAACAATAAAACGCATAAATTGTTGCAGGCGATATTTTCCAAGAAAAAGAGGATGCCCAAACAAGCTCAGGTCATTTCAACCTTGTGGAGTAATTAAGTAGTGAAGCCGGCGTTTGACTCAGTGCATAACACCCCTTTTTAAAATCATTACTCTGGAAAAAAAAAGCACTCGGGAAAGAAATTTTAACAACAATTGGAGTACAATGGCCAAACTGAATCCAGACCTTTAAACGTCATAAGGGGGATGCGTCCGTCCAAATACGAAACATATTTAAAAACCTAAAAACGTTCATTATCTCCATAAGGATTCTGTCTTCTATGCGTTCATTTCGCTCAAGTACCTGCTCAAAGGCTCCCCAGTTCGCAGATGAGCCTCATACGCTTCCAGCCATATCATTCCTTTCATGAAAACTTGGTAAAGGGTGTTGTTGGCTTTCCACAGATTGGGTCTAAAATGGCAGATGCCAGAGTAGCCATCAATATTGTAGCCTGTGTGGTTGTCCCCAGGGTATTGGTGAAGATACAGATGAGGAAAGAACGATCGTAACATCGGTGCTCTTACCACCATATTTGGGCACGAATTGGGAAAATCTTCCGGTACATAGATCCGCAAGGTGTACTGCTTGTCGTTACTACAGGATACTCGTATTTCCACCTTAGTTTCATGTCCAGGGTCTATCCATGATACCCTACTGCCAAAATACTCCTCTAGTATTCCTTTTTCCATGGCGAGCCGCTTCTGTTGGGAATTTGACCAGGGCATCATGAAAGGCAAAGCTATGTGACTGTAGCAGGAAAGATGTGTTGCAAGTTGCGAATATATTTTCACATTAACGAACACTAGTGAACGGCAATTAAAGAGCCTAGCAAGCCCTATTGATTTCTGCGAAAATATTATGCATAATACTTTGGATTCGCGTTAACCATGCGCAGAGCACACTTTTAATTCCAAGAAAGCACAGACTGCACGTGATATATTTTTGTTTTTGCATGACTGAGAAATTAAAACCATTGCAGGCTGCAAAGTTTTGGTGACGGCAGAATTAAAGTCAGACAACTACTTAAGAAGTCTAAAATCTTTTAAATTAATCCTCGAAATTTAGCGAGCTAAAGGGCCGACAGTAACAGCTGTGTTGAGACAATTATGTTTGGCTAGTGACATTTCATCCTTACTTGGCGAGTTTAATATGAGTAAATTCTTATATTCTTAGAAAGACGGGAAGAGTTTGTTACGTCACACGGTCAAGCGAGCTAAGTTTCTAGGAAATGTTTTTCATACTCGAAACTGAAACTCGGCCTACTTTCGAGAACATTGGACTATCGTCGCAGTTAAAACCCAAGTCTTTCATCATTTCCAGTTTTACTTCATTCGACGTTCGTTTTCTCCTTGGGCTGCACTAAAACAATGAGCGTAACAGTAACAATCCACAACGGTGAAATGGGGCAGATAAAATATCTCATCGAACAGGAGAAGACGAAAGGACAGCTGTACGGCTTGTGGACTCACTCCTACCAGCCAGTTGTACAGTACGTAACTGGAGGAGTAAAACAGAAAGATCAAGAGAAGATTGGAAATTACCTTCAGAATAATCATGGACTGAAACATGTAGGAAACTGGAGTACTCAAAATATGGGTAAGGAAAAGCTTAAGTTCACTTCCGGCCTAAATTCCTCTTTCTCGTAAGGTTAGGGTATCTGGATGAAAACATTTTCATAGACCAATGAAGGCTGAGTATTTTGAACACAGTTAAGGGAAACTGAGCAGAGTAAACGGCAGAAAATAAAGAAAGTTGTTGTCCCCACGAAAAAAAAAGAAAATTTGCCTTGTGTAACACATTAAGTTTTAGTATCAGTTAACACAGAGGGACGCAATTGCAACTTGGCACTCTCACTACCATTTTTGTCACGTGAGAGCCCACAAAGAGTTACTCAATGTCCTCCTAGTACAATGTTATGGAACTAGCTGGTATACTCAAATTCACTGATACAAGGAAAATGTTTTTAATCTTTGTAATTTCCGATTTCACAATGTTTTTCTTTTAATTCGCTCAAACTGAAATCAGTAAAATGTCTTCAAGTGGGCAACCCTAAAATCCGGAATCCGGGATCCGGAATCACAGTACAATACAGAGTGTAAAAACTATCCTAAACATTCATAAAAGCTAACCCTAAGGTTAGCTTTTATGAATGTTTAGGATAGTTTTTACACTCTGTATTGTACTGTGATTCCGGATTCCGGATTCCGGATTTTAGGGTTGGCCTCTTCAAGTTAAATTGAATCCAGGAAACTTGTTCCTTGATTCTCGACCATGGATATGAATCATATAAATTCAGTTATCTTACATAACCCATTATCAAGAGCCATATTTCCGCCGCTTTTAATTTAGTCCAAGGAATACAGCGTTTGGTGAAACGAGAGTCATCAGTTTGATCTCACCATGCAAGCTAAGTCACTTTGCGCAGTGGTGACTGCTTTAACTAGCCTACTGATTACTAAAAGCGAATTAAGCTGCTAGTTACCTTGTTTTCATCATCTTTGTAACCACATACTTGAAGTGATTAACGACCATCTCAGTGAACGCAATATGCTTCAATTAGTGAGATTAAACTGCCAATAAAAGCGTTAAAGTGCAAAAGGATACAAGAGTCAAAGTTTGGCTGTCTGTAATAAAATACGGCAGGCAGGCTGACAAAGTAAGGTAAAGTCTGCCACGAGCCTAGAAGGCCCACCAGGCCGGCACTTATCTCCGGTTTCTGTAGCATGAAGCGACTGGGAGTATTTCTACTTCCCTGTGGATGGGATGCTAGTCCATCGCAGGGTTACCGCCCAGGCTGATAAAGCAATCTTTTAAAATAACTTCTGTGGAGGATTATTAACTCGGCAATTCGCATTACACTTTTTTGTAATCATATGGATTAGCCTGATTCTTAGGCTTTTTAATAGTTTCTTTTGACAGCCACTCCAACATTTAAAAATTAATTTTATTCCACTGTACTTGTTAGGTGATGTACACCCAGAGTCAGACTGCCTTTCCTTTGTCACCATGACTGTGACATTACCACCATCCAGCAAGGAGATTATGAACGTGGAGCGAGTGTGTGTATCTCAAAACAAAAAGGAATTTGATGGAGTTATGGGTACAGCGATTTCTTTTTTCTTTTATTTTTATTTTTATTTTTTTGACACCCATGTTGACAGCATACTGAAGAAATTATAGGAGCTTTGCTACTGGAAAACGCTGCGTTCACCAATCCGTTTTGTAACATTTTAGATGGCTGGGGACTTACTGCTTCCACCTTACCTCCCTAAGTACCAATTTCTAACTTTTCCCCAACCTTCCTCTGCCATTAAAAGAAGTCATCTTTTGCTTCTAACACGAAAGTACGCATGTGTTCTAAAGAGATAAAATGCGAATCGACTAAAAGTGAACTCAGTGTTTCTTCACTTTTTTCTGACCTAGAACAGCGAGATATAATGAAGACACTGATGCCGTATCAGTTTTCCTTTCTCTTTGGTATGTTATTGATTTCCCAGCATTTTCCTCCTCCAGAAATCCTTGATGGAGACAGTGCTTTTCGACTGCCGAAGAAAGGCCCATTCCAAGGAGACGACTCTCTTGCCTCTTACCATCATGAAAAAGTTGATCCCATCGAAGTGAAATCACCCCTCCCGTCAACCAACGAGGTTAAGGTACGTGGAGAGCAATGGTACTCCACAGAGAAGGGAATGGAGCTCTTTGGAAAGATCCATGGTGCCTTTAAAACCCGATTTACCATCACTGGAACAAGTAGAAACAAAGACACCCATGACATATCCCTTGCCATCAACACCGGTAATCGAGGATTTTCAGTGGACTTCCAATCGGATTTTCCAAAAGGGAAGGCTTTTCTGACCAGCGTTCAGAGTGGTGACACACAGGAAATAAAGCTGTTAGGACAAGAAAGCAATGGAGGAAAGGCTAAGAGAAGCAAAAAGCATAAGAAATCTACAGATAGTCCAGATTCATCAATGAATAAGGGAAAGCGTTTCGAAAAGCAGGTGGGGCCAGCGAATCCTGAGCACACCGACAAGTCCGATGAGGATTCTCAAATGCAGGATGAGGAAGAAGATAATGAAGACGACGAAGATAAGGCAGATCAGGGGTCTCTTGATTTTGAAAAGGTTCCACAGCTTTTAGTCCAAGGAATACAGCGTTTGGTGAAACGAGAGTCATCAGTTTGATCTCACCATGCAAGCTAAGTCACTTTGCGCAGTGGTGACTGCTTTAACTAGCCTACTGATTACTAAAAGCGAATTAAGCTGCTAGTTACCTTGTTTTCATCATCTTTGTAACCACATACTTGAAGTGATTGACGACCATCTCAGTGAACGCAATGTGCTTCAATTAGCGAGATTAAACTGCCAATAAAAGCGTTAAAATGCAACAGGATACAAGAGTAAAAGTTTGGCTCTCTGTAATAAAATGTTTTATGTTCTTTCCAGATAGAGTGGAACCCCGCTCTACGGACATCCGCTTAATCGGACACCCGTTTAAAACGGACAGTTTCGTTTGTCCCGACGAAAAGCTTATATATTTTCTCTAAAATTAGCCCGCTTAATACGGACACTGGTTAATACGGACGGACAATTTTCCGTGTCCAGTCACAAAATTTCTTATATTGTCAACCCGCTCTACGGACACTGGTTATCTGCACACTGTCTATTTTTATTGTTATGATTATATACACTTAATGAATGGTCCCGAGGGAAACAGTTAGTTTTGTTTTCCCGAGAGTCCTCATGTTTCCCGAGACGAAGTCGAGGGAAACATCAGGACTCGAGGGAAAACAAAACTAGTTAGTTTCCCGAGGGACCAGACATTAAGTGCTTTGTTATATATTTAGACTTTTCCGGCAACAATCGCAGCAAAACATCCGGAGCGGTCAACAACTGCGGAATTGGAACAAGGGTGGCACAGTTGGTTAGTGCGCGGCCTTGGTGCAAGAGAACCCGAGTTCGATCCCCGGATCTCGCATCCTTGTTTCGACTTCTTTCCTTTCAGTGTAGCCTAAATAGCTTTAAATACCCTTAAAACGGAGCACTGATGGAAAGAGGGAGGGTAAAATGAGCGCACCATCGGCTTCCTGGGAGAGTACTCTCTAGGGAGTAAAGGAACGTCCGATGTTAAATAAGGTGTACCTTTACCTAAAGTGTACCCCGGTCGGGATACATTTGAATTTGATCAGGGCCACGTGACCAAGAATCAACCAATCAAAGCGTTCGTTTTGTCGAGCGAAAGTCTAGGTATATAACAATGTGCTTTGTACCCTGTTTAAATAATGACAAATTTCTACCACGATTTTATCACTAAAAACAGTTGCAAAATAGCGTGACATGTTTGATTTTGATCAGTCCGTCTTTGACTTTCGTCAATAGTGGCTGCTTCCTTATTGCAAAACTTTCACCTTCTTGGCTTTTTGCCGCATTCCTGATTGCTCCTCGCCTTGTTCCTCTTTGACATCCTTTGCTTGCTGAAAGTACAGTCAGCATCATCCTCCGCTCGTATTGTCGGGTTGGTGCTAACGTGTAGTAATTGTTGAAGTACTGAAATCCATGTGTTTCTGAGGACCATCAAAAATGTAAACACATGATGATATTTCCATACCGAGACCTCCACCCCGATAGACTGCCTTTCCACGTACTTCCACAGATCCTTGATTGGTCAGGCTCGATTTCCAGCCGTTTTAATTTGGGAGTACGGTTAACGTTCTTCTCCCACAGAACAACCGTGGTGTGCGCGGAGGAACGCGGGCGCACAAAACGGCTGGTCAATAGAGCCTGTTGAGATCGCCTATTGGTTGGTAGGCTTTATAACGGTGCGGTTTTTGGTGTTGGCGAGGTGAAATGTAATGTGGCCGATAACCCAACTTTCTTTCAACACAGCGACTGTGATAACAATGGGAGTGACTGAGGAACATGACTGATCATGAATATCTTACCAGTGAAAACTGTGACAGAAACGGCAAATGACCTTTCAAAGGTTCTTTCTAATATTCAGTCCTCCTGGGTTTAGGGCCTGTATACATGGAAGCCGGGTAACCCGCCTGTTCATATAAACTCTTATTTTTTTCGGCGTTGCGTTTACATGGTAGGTGGGGTGACTCGCGAAGGCGGGTTGCCCTGTCTGCCATGCCGGGTAACGCGCCTAGCCGGGGCCGCTTTTTGCCATGTAAACGGTTGAAGGTTGGATAACCCGCCTACCCGGGGTCGGTTCGTGTTACGCGTAAAAGCGCGCCAAATACTAATCTAAACAATATTGAAGCTCGCAGATACGAGCGTGGCGAATTTTTTCGCCGAATTCATCTCCCCAGTTTGGAACGGCGCAATGATTTAACGAAGGTGAAGACGAAGGCAATAAAGACAATGCCAAAAGAATACAAGCTTCAGCTGAAGGCCTAAGCGAGTTTGCTGCTATAAACAACAACACAACTTCGACTTCAACTGAGGCCTGTTCAAATGCTTTGTCTGATCTCTCGATGGCACAAGGTCCACAAGGTAAGAGAGAAGCCTCAGATCAGCCTAAAGCCGCCTAGGAGAAAGCAAAGAAGAACAAAACGTGGACAGCTGATCAATTTGAAATTCTCTTGAGTTACTTGAAGGACTTCAAAACAAAGTGTGATTTCAATGGCATCGATTTCGAGGCCGACCGGACCTCCACGTACACAGAAATTCGTCGTTGTATGGCTGTCGATTTTCCAGACGAATTCGGCCCAGAAGTTGCGAAGAGGTAACGGCAATCCTTCGGTTAATCGGTAAGGATTAACCGAAGCATTAACGGCCAAAATGAGCCTTTTTCCCGCCATTTTGCTGAAGAAAACGTTACCCGGGACCCCACCAAGGCGGGTTACGCGCCCAAGCGGGTTACCCGCCTTCACGTGAACAGGCCTTTAGACGAAAACTAAAGGCGTTAGTACAAACTGAATGATTCCATTGTCGTTTTTCAAGAACAGTACATTAAAAAGTAATTTTAGTCTGAGGCTATGACAAAAAGATCGTGAGTTTTCTTTAAGATGAACTTGTTACAGTTACGTACAGATAAGAAATTAAGCAACGTTTTCTGGTAAAATATATGCTTTAGTCTTTATATCGATAAAACGTGTCTGCCAAGTTTTTTTCTGAAAGCCTGGATAATACGGACACCCGGATAATACGGACACTACGGCTTGTCCCCTAGCCTACTATTCAAGGTTGCTAGCCTTAATTATGAAGACCGATTTTTTTTTTTTTTTTTTTTTTTTTTTTTTTTGTAAAGCAGGGGGAACTGTGATAATTGAATGAATGTGAAGAGGTTTTATAACTGTGCACGTAAATTCAGCGTCATTCCAACTGAACTTGCCGTAAATTAATTCTAATAATGATGATAATAATGAACTTTATTTAATAAGAGTCAACTGCATCTTGCACTGCCGGGGGCACGAATTGGGGAGAGGGAAAAACCGGAACACCTGGAGAAAAAAGCCGAGATTCAGAGAAGAGCCCAACAAACTCAACCTAGTAAATGTGACGCCAAGTCTGGGAATCGAACCCGGTTCACATTGAAGAGAGGTGTCAGAGTACTCTCACCACGGCGCCATCCTTGATTGCTCCCTAATCGAACTCATTTAGGCTTGCATGATTGGTTTACCTAGCGTAATGGATGGGACATTGACTGATTAACCCATTTTGACTGATTAACCCATTGACCCCTTAGGCGCTTTAGGACCCCCACAGTTGTTGAGAAAAATCGTCTGGCGGCGTTTGACAGAGGAAAATCGGTCTCACTCCCAGCCGAGTCAATGGTTAAAGGGACAGGGCATTTTCTGACAATCGAACGATTCAGTATCAGCATCAATGTAAGTCGTTGTAAAGAAAACAACATAGATTTCAAAGGTGGATCTAGGATTTTGGCTAGGGGGGGTGGGGGGTGCACGTGTCAGACGGAAATGCACAGGAAGCCCAATCTTTATATGTTAGACAATGTATAATACATGCTTTTATGAGGGTTTAAAGGGCTATAGTATGATAAATCTGTAAATGATGAGGCAAATAAAATTCTAACTTAATGCAGTTTTTGTGCTTTTAATATCCTCTAGTAGCTTAATTCGCTTTGCCGTTTTTTAGCTAAGCTTACATTACTAGGAAGAATTATAACATGACAGTAATTTCAGGCGCTTGCTGTGTGATTGTTTACAATTGTTAAGTTTACGTATATATGTTGTGGTTCAAACCTATTTCTGTTTAAATGACTTTTTTTTGAGAACCGAGGGGGGTGCACGTGCACCCAGTACACCTCCCCTAGATCCACTCTTGGAGTTCCAGTTCCACAATAATCAGCGATTCCGAGCTCACTAACAGCTATTAGTATAAATACACAGGTGATTATACAAAATCGTGCGCTCTCATTGGCTCGCTATCTCGGATTATCAGCCGATAATCACCTCGACGGACAAAATGGCTGCCAGTAGTCGTTTTGCCACTGTAAGTGAAGATGATTTCGCGTTGAAATGTTTTTTTTTTCTCTTTTTTGAAATAATCACTTCGTCTCGGTGAATATTCACCGATAATCACTTCGCCTTCGGCGAATAATTGTTAATTAGTTTTTGTAATGGATAACGCTATTTGATAACTGTTAGTAATGGAAAACAAGCTAAATGATCAGGGTCCGAAGAACAAAATATCCCGACTCCTTGGCCCAACCCCTCAACATGACGCCCAAATATTGGATAAATAGAGGCTATAGTATGGCCGCGCGGGGATGTGGATTTTATCTTCCAAAGCCGATAGTATGGGCCTCACTTATTCGCGGCGATTAGAGGTCACCCATCTCTTAAACGCGCATGTTGTGTAACATGAAACAAGACATAAAAGTTATGAAAAACAAATTGTTAGAATATGATTGAGCCATAAAATGAAATTTAACAGCGGCCGTCCGCACGCTTGAAGGGGAAACTCGCTTTTTCTTGGGATAATCGTGTTAGTAACCATTAGGACACATATCCTCACACGGCAAAGACAAAAATAACATCATAAAGACTCTCTGGGAGTCTACATAGATGCTTTGCGCACCTTTGCTTATGTTTTCATTCGGCTTGGCCGATGTAACGAGTGGAAAGAAAATAAGCGACAAAAAGCGAAACTTTGCAGTTACTACCACACCTACACAAGCCTAGATTGCCTTTTCACACTTACTATAATCTATGCATGCAGTCTTAGAGCTGCAGCGAATAACTTCCATGTGCTGCGGTGTTGTCGACACTGGACTCCGTCAAATTATTGATAACGAGTCGTGTGAGTGGTCTGCACGACGAGCTTGCCTAGAGCAGCCTCGTTTTCATGCATTCGTCTTTTGGGACAAGCGCAGCACAAAGTTCCTTTAGTTAAGTTGGGCAGGTTCCACGCCAATAAACGTTCGTTAGATGTAAGTTGCTTGCCACAAGTGTTTCATACTTTCATCAAAAAGTGAGCTAAGTTGGTCGCTAGAGGCTCCACCATTTTATTTTTTGGGACGCACGAGTGGAAAATTAATCCTAATGACCTTACGAAAGAATAGCCAAAGACTATTTAATTTCCAAATAAACTTCATTCTCATTAACCTAATATGACTACAATCTCAATTTTACAGTTCATACACCTTTTTACAGATACGGCGGCCATTTTGATTTCTATTGTTTCGAAAGACATTGCGGGATGCACAGGGGACAAATTAATACGTATTTGCACCCTGGGCATCCCATAATAGCTATTTGAAACAATAGAAATCAAGATCGCCGCCGTATCTGCACGCTCGTTTTTGAGACGCGGACGGCAACCGGAAGAGAACATTTCACGTGACAGGACAGAGGTGTCTCCTAGATTTTTATACTAATCATCTCTAATGGAGAAAAGATACTTAGCAATGTAAATGTGGTTGTGTGAAAGCAAGTTAAAAGGGAAAACAGCTCACGTCCGGTTGTCGTCTGCGTCTCAAAAACGGATGTGCTTAAGCTCCCTGATTCAGTTCCTTCCGATCCCAAATCAATCACACAGGAAGCAACCCAAAACGGGCTGACCTGCAAATTGTGCTTCCTCTCATTTATTCCTTACTTTTCCATCTCCTTTATTTCCAATAAGAAACTTCGTTAATCTTGATCCGTGCAGATCTCGTTCTTGTTCACTTGTTCACCGTCTCCGGAAAGGTAGATTTGTTTCGTCTTACGGGTGGCTCCTGCTATTAGCTTTCAATAGTAGATCCTCTGCGATTTCTTGATTGTAACTAACTTTTTTTTATTCTCCTTCAATAAATAAGGGCCTATCCAAATGAATAACAGAGCTAAGATAATGAAATGAAAGATTCTGCTTACAAAGTTGCAAGCATAAACACGGTCAATCGTACAACAGGCACATTGCACCTGCAATACTTGAATACGCAATACTGAGACCTTATATGTAGTCTCACGAGATAAGCCTCCAATCTGCTTAGAGGGGAGGTGGTCCGTAAAAATAAACTGAAACGGTCAAAATGCAACAATGTCCATGAGTTCTTTTATGTGTAGCTAAGGGGCGTCAGGGTTTCTGTTCAGACAGGGTTGAATGGCTGCAAGACGAAAATTTCGGGGTCGCATGGAGCAATTCAATACCAACATTTGAGTTACCAGTGCTGGCCCGAGATCTTTTACTAATGCTTTGGAGGTGGATATTGAAAGCACCTCGATGCTTGAGTTTGCATATCTGTTGCAGCTGACCTCGAAAATTTCTTAAAGTGAAGAAACAGATTACTGGATTAACAATACAGTAACAGCTTCCCAGAAGGCGAAAAGCGTAAACCACTATCATAAAAACATGATTACATCGTGGAAGGCTATTCGGGACAAACAATTCCAGCAATAAGAACACCGTATGACCCGTCAAACAGATGTAAACTGCCAGTACCGTAGCTAGTGCCAGCTTAAGTAGATTTGCAAAACGTTGACGACTTCGCCTGACACCCTTGGTGCTGCGATGAGCGGACATTTTATCTATTCGAAGTTTGAAGAAAATGAGAGAGTACAGAACAGGAATTACGGCTAAAGGTATTAATAACACCATTGTGAATAAAAAGAGAGCATATCTGCGGACCGCCAGCGAATCCTTTGAAATTCGACAAGAAATAATATTTTGTTGCTTATCCTCCACAAGTTCAAATAAATATATATATGGGGAGTGAATAGCTGCGGACACAACCCATGTTAAAGCCACTAGAGAGCGGCGAGTATTGGCGGTCATTCTTCGAATTTTCAAGGGATAAAAGACAGCGAAAAAGCGTTCAACGGCGATTAATACCAAGCTTTGGGTCGAGACACTCAGTGAGATGTCAGTCAAGAAGTTACACATTTTGCAAAGAACTGTTCCCGTCAGTCCTTGGATCTGCCAAGAGTCGGAATGAGTTATTTGAAAAGTGAGAAGGCGAGGAATGAAAAATATCGCGGTTAAGATGTCAGACGCTGCCATGTTAGCAATAAGAAGCATAACTGGTTCCTTCATGCGCAGAAATGCAGCCATCAAGAGGATGTTTCCAACCAAGGCGATAGCAAGTGTAAGCGCATTAATTGTAGCATTTAACTCACTGATTCCAACAGGTTCAACGGGACAGGATTCGTTTGAAACGTTATTGCTGCTGTTTGCATCATTCGGTATAGGGAATGAGTTCACAGTGACTTGGCCGATGCTTTCGTTCATGATGATACTTTGATCAATAACTTTGTCTGGTCTGGAATGACCTCTCTGCAGTCAAACGTGCTCTAATATGTATACAATCGTTCTGTGGACGGCTATTTCTTCATCCCACTGTCTTCGAGCGTTTGAAAACACCTTCGGCAAAGCTACGTGCTCTATATTTCGAGATGCTTTTTCGACAGATATCCGGCTAGCTAATTTTCAGTCTTATATCGTATTCCTCGCACGATATTTCATCCTCTGCAGGAATAGAAACAACACTGTCTGCTAAGCCTCAGATTCACAATCATCATAGAGTTTACCTTTTGTCCCGCACTGGTTGCGATGAAAATGAACTTCACTCCACGAATAAATGGACCGCGGTGAACACTACCGATGGTATTCAGATACCCGGGTGCCGCTATCTGAACTGTGCGTGCTTTTCCGTTCTTATGGGAGTATTTATCTTTGTGTTGAGAGGAAATCGAGAGGAGGCGCAGTAAGTAATCATTGACTTTTTGTCTGTCGGCCTTTATAGGGAGCTAAGATCATTTCGTGTCGAAACCCAACACGTCAGGGGTTAAAAAATGTACTTAGCGAACAGTTGCTTTCTCTACCGTCTGCCTCAATATTCCCTGAAGTAAAAAAAACTGTATAGTAAATAGGGCTGAGATGTTTCCAATACCCTATTATATTTACATTGCTCAGTCTAATAATTTTTTTTTGACCATTTTGGAAATTGACTGAATGCTTAACCAAACGAGTTGGCTCGTTTTCTAAGCGCTTCTTACTTATGACAAAAAATCCATTTATAATTCAACCATTTGATATTTAACAAAAGAGCACTTTTAAAAATCACCTACCAAGAGCTGATTTTGTTTCAACTAAGAGCAGGTGTTTTCGGCTCATTCAAAGCTACTTTCCCACATTGACGACCGCAAAACCCAATACACTTCAATTGAAGTGAATATTGTCGAGTGGACAAACACAAGTTTATTCAACTACTCGAGCTAAAGTGCTTTGTTCGATTTCAAATCAGGCTAAAACCCATTAAACGCACCTCTAAGAGACACCGGGCGGATAGTTTAATGGAGGGTCGGCATGACGTGGTGTTGAGCTTTTTCAAGGTGAGAGGGCGTTATCTTGGCGTTGCTTAAATATTCCTCTTAACATTGACTTTCTTGTGAAGCTAACCCAAGTTGGAAACCTGAGAAAGGGATTACAAAAAAATGCTTGATAAAAGTGCACTCAGTAAATACTCCATACAGTTGCTGGTTTCATGTTAATTGTCCAAATCTCCTGTCGTAGTAAGTTTGGTCTGAAATTGTTTCTGAAGATAACACCAAAATGGTTAAGCTCTTTTTCTTGGTTTCTGGCTTATTTGGGGGTCTCTTCTACCGATTGAAATTGAAGTGAATATCGATGCTAATTAACACCTGGTTGTCATCAGGTCAATTAATGACATCGACAATATATCTAGGTGAAGTTAATAGGTTTTCAAGACCGTCATGTCTAAAGGCAATACAATTCAAGTAAGAGCTCTGCGGGAACTACAGCTATAAAAGTTTGTCATTTTGCTGCAAATTAATCCATAAATCCATAACTGCGCAAATAACATATGGAAATGAAAGTTGTAATTTTGGATTTTTGGGGCGGGTCACTAGTACTATCACAAAGACTAACACCAGAAGGAAATAGCAAATAGCAAATCCCAGCCAAGACATCTTTTTTGCTGGAATCATATCATCTGCAGCTGAATACATTTTCCTATTATTACAGAAATAAAGGTCTACTTCCACCTCACATAATTCATGAGGTAAATTAGGATTGATCCTCGTGTCCGACGTAATCGATAATTCCTTCTTTTTTTTTTTCTGTTTTGACTGTTTTAAAAATGAAAGGATTTTATTGGAAAGATATATTGTTCTAGAGGATCAGAACTTGGAGTTTCCTTTGAAAAGTCAGTCTTTTGAGCTGTCAGTTCGTCATAAAATTCAAAATGACTTTGCCAAGGCGCTTCTTTAGGGCAGCTACACTGAGCAAGAACGACGCCAACGACGAAAACCGGCAATAATATCATCGTTTGAAAAAGGAAAAATAATCATGCTGCACCTGCAGCAGCACGCATTTTGCCGACTATTTTGCGGTTTGCTGCATAACAACGACGTGAAATCACCAAATTGGAGGTTGTGGCCACAACGTGAGCTTACAAATGTCAATGTTTCATTCTCTATTTTTAATCTGGAACAACTCGTACCGATTGAGTTTTAGGATACTTCGCCCACATTGCACGACGTGGACGAGACGGAATAATCTCGAAAGACTTACGATAGTGCAGCGTTATATTTGGAAGCGACGTTTATCGTCGACGTCGTATAAATTTTAAATTCTCAATTGTTTCCCTGGCGACGCAACCTTGAGCATTCGAATCAGTCGACTTCTTGTTGATTGGGGTATTTCTCATCAAGGCACCAAGAAGATAAAACAATACAGAGATCGTGCATGTTACTTGTACTCATGCACTGCACAGTGTTTTGATCTTTATGGGAATAACCTTAATTTGTTTTCCATGGCACATGAGCTTTTTTTGCACGCGACAAATTTGCTGATGGACAACTTGTAAAAATCCACACACGTCAGATTTAAATAACCCAAGCCATTTTATATAAAGTTAGTTTCTTGAAAACTGACGTCAGCTAAGCTGACTTTTTAAATGAAGCTGAAGTTAATTCTATACCAGGAGAACTTAATATTGCATCAATAAATGTCTCCAGATAAAAAGAAGAGGCATGAAAGATTTCGCGAGCAAACGGCTTTTAGTAAACGAAAGTGACTGAAAAGGGAGGGAGCGTGGTGTTCGAAGGTTCTTCTGTAACCACTATTTTGAATTAAACTCCTCAACAGTGCATGGGGGTCTAAAAAATGATGGCACGCCTTAAAAAGAGTTACTGTGCCCAACAGTTTTTCTCGAATTATACCAAGCGTGGCTCAGCGGAATCCAGTGAAAAAGTGGTCAAAACGTCTCAAAGTGGCACCCCTCGCACATCCTCATGATAGATAATTAGACTGCAGAGTTTTGTTTCAATGATCAGCTAGAAGAATTTGATCTGTTCGTGGATTGCGTAGCTACAAGTTTGATGTGCCCGAGAAGTTTACTGCTTTAAGGAAGATGCATCGCTTGGGCTTTTCAATAACATTCTTAAAATGGATGTTAAGTTACTATCAGACCGACGTCAATTTGTTCAAATCGACGATAAATGTTCAGATATAGAGTGTGTCACTTTTGGCGTGCCATGAAGATCTATATAGCAGATTTCAAGGACAGCTTCAAATACAAATTCTTCCAGTATGCCCAAGACACTACCATTTATGTTCATAACAAGGTGTGCAATCTTTCGGGAGCAATTGGTGATATGAACTGCTGTCTTGATCGTCCATGCAGGAACATATTCAAATGAATCTAATCTGGCTTTGAATGCTATCAAAACAAAATGGATGTTGGTAACTACACCGCAGATGTCTCGCTATCGCGTTTTGGATAAAAAAGAAACTAATATTTACGTGCAATGGGAGGCTCTAGGGCGTTTACTGATCTGTTAGGTATTCACTTGGACTCACGCTTAAACTGGAAAGAACATGTTAACAAAGTTACTTTCTTCGTGCTATGGTGCACTAGCTGTTCTAAGAAAATTGCGTCACCTACAATAGCGCCATTTAAAGTTAGAAAACTTTCGGCTGAAAGCTTAATACTATCAAAACTGGACTATTGTAATATAATATCTACACACTCCTGAATTCGTTCTTCTGGTTTGAGTGATGTCGTCAATCTAAACTGGTTACCTGTAGGTGGAAAGGGTTGAATTTAAGCCTACTGAAAATAACTCACAAAGCGCTGTATAATGAAGATTGTCCGCATTATTTACAATTAGAATTTTGAGCTCCGTGCTCGTACATTTGTGCTCATCAGCTGCCCCTCTTCTAAATATCCGAATCTGACACCTTCTAGTCAATGGCTGCGGTTAGATCTTTTAATTCTTTGACGGAGTGTATTAGACGTTTGACTGATTATTTTTCACACGTTAAGGAGATTTCTATTTCAAAGAGTCAAAGATATTACAATTATAACAACATGGGTGACAAATTACTCCTTAATTTTGGCGCGAAATTTCAGCGTTAATTTATAATTTCACATGTGAAATTACATTGTTGCCATGGCAACTTTTCGTATAGTGCTAAAATGGCGTCCAGGTTTGAAAATTAAGGAGTAATTTGTCACTCATGTTATTAATAGTTAATCAAATGGTATACCCGTGAAATTAGAGAATAATTTCACTTGCGTTTTGTCCAAAATCAAGTAATTTGAATTTGGACAAAACGCGCGTGAAATTATTCTCTAATTTCACGCGTCACCATTTGATTACCCATACCAATTTATCGATACCTTAATTTACAGACATTGTTTTGTTGTTTTTAGTTCTTATCTTTATTGTTAGCGTAGTTTTAAAACACCATATTGTATTACAATTTTACAGTTTTAAAACACCATATTGTATTACAATTTTACAGTTTTAAAACACCGCTAACAATAAAGATAAGACCTAAAAACAACAAAACAATGTCTGTAAACTAAGGTATCGATAAATTGTAACTGTAATATCTTCTCAAGCGAAAAGAGCCACCTTGTGGATGTAGTGTGAATAAACCGTTATTATTATTATTATTATTATTATTATCATTATTATTATTATTATTATTATTATTATTATTATTATTATTGTTATCTGCAGTATACACGTATGGATGCTCTAATATTAAAAGTACATAGGGCGCAAAGCGTAGCCTATGTCCTCGTACGGAACGTAAGTCTCTATATAAAGGAGCGTTTTAAAATGATAAAATACATTTAAAAAAATAAATGAATAATAATAATCCTTAAAATCCTAAATCCTAAATCCTGAAATCCTAATAAAAAAAATTAATTTAAAAAAAATCCTTAAAATTTTACAATACTCTCTAATTTGCAAAGTTCGTAAAATTATTTCACGGTGGCCTTGAAGGCCCGCGCTATGTTAAGCGAACTTGAGATAACAGCTTTCTGTCCTTTCTGCATCCTTCTGAGAACCTCCTCTCCTCTAGCGCCCAGAAGTTTCTTTATTGTTTTCTCTAAATCTTTAGACCAACCGCCTAGCACATCAATCACTACGTTGCACTGTTCCACGACATAGCCAGGGTACTGCTTCCTTAACTCCCAGCGCAGTGGAGCATACTTTTCCGTCTTCTCCCTCTCCTTTTTTCTACGGTTGTCTAACCAGGGGCAACTCATTTCAACTGCCCAGACTCGTTTCCTCCTGTGATCCACAAATCTGACGTCCACTCTGTTGGCCTTGACATAGCTTTGTTCGGCATACACTGATACATCCCAGTAAGCTTGAGCTTCCGGAGATTCGTACACTGGGTTGTTATTATTATTATTATTATTATTATTATTATTATTATTATTATTATTATTATTATTATTATTATTATTATTATTATTATTATTATTATTATAGCAGTATACACTTCTGAATGCGTCAGATTACAAATAAATTGATATAGGGCGCCAAAGGCGTAGCCTGTCCAATTATCACTCCTACGCAGTTAAAATCTAAAGGTTCTAAAATGGTGTCTCCCTTCACCCCAAAATAAAAATAAATGTCCTATGAACCTATTAAAAACTTTGCTTGGAACTAATGTCGTCTGAAGACTTAGTCCGACAAGACCTTGAAGGTCCTGGCAATGTTAAGGGAGCTAGAGACCACAGCTTTCTGCATGTTCCTGAGCACTGAATTACATCGGCCACTTCCAACGAATTGGCGTAAGCTTTCCTTGACACTTCGCGAGCTCCCTCCTAGCGCGTCTATTATGATATTAAGCGCCTCAATCTTGTACCCCTGGTATCTCCTTCTTAGTTCGTACCGCAGCGGAGCGTACTTACTCGTCTTCTCTGCACACTTGATCTCTCTATTACTAACCCATGGACAGCTCATTTCGAGTCTGTTTCGACTTTCCTCCGATCTCTGTAGCTACAGCTTTAATTAAATACCCGTAAAACAGAGCAATAACAGAGAGAGGGGGGTATAGGACGCACCGTCGGCTTCCACTGATACCAGCCTCGTAGCTGAAGGAACTACGGACGCTACATAAAGTGACTTTACTTTACCTTTACAAAAAGAATGTTTGTAAACAGTAATGAATGATGCGCGCGATGTATGTTACCCTGCGAACGCAGACGTTTTTCTGGCGGTCGTTTTTCTACGACCGCCAGAAATAAGTCTGCGTTTGCAGGCTAGATGTATGTTAAGTTTTGTATTTTGTAGTATAGTGCCCAAAATAAAAAAAAATAAAAAAATTCTTTCCTTTTTTAAAATCATAAGCCGGTTGCTTTTTGGTGTTATCAAGAGAAAACGGTGCACAAAGACTAGTAACATCTTTGCTATATTTTCTGCGTGCCTTTTGATTTATCTATATCTAGTGGTACATTGGTGAACAAAGAATTATAACTTTTTGTTCACAAATGTACTACTCGATGAATCAACATCTACTTTCATTTCATTTGTTCTCCATGTCAGCCCCATATTGAGTTCTTTTTTCTCAAGTATCGCCGGCATATGTATACTTTATCCGTTTTATCTCCTTAAAATTTCGATTTTATGTTCATTTTGTTTCTTGCCCTCTGCTGAAATCCAGCCGTTGGTAACACTCATTTTCACCATAACCTTTATTTCGCCATTTCGTTCTCTGTTTTAGTTGCATACTACGTTTATTTCATATTGCTGTAACATGTTTTAGGCATTTACAAAAACTCTTTTGTGTTAAATACAAATACTGGCGGTTTTCAAGAAGTTCACGATGTTTGTTTTCTAATCCGACAAATGGTCCTCGCCATTTCAATGTCTACTGATTATAAGTGGGGCCTTGTCGGTACGTCTGTTTCAAAGCCATGTTCGTTTTGCAGAATTAAGGCCGTAAAGTTAGTCAATTTTAATGAAAATAAACTTTCTACTTTGATCATGAATTGCAGTTGTTTAATTATATTCTTGGTCTTGAAGATAAACTGAGTTTGCTGAGTGCAGTAGATAACATGGATTGCGAAAAACTACGCCGTAATTGCAGCGTTCGAAAAAACTTACGTGGGTGGAAAATAAGCGCTTTGAATGCTCTTTTGTAATGTTCGTTCAAAAAGCCGTAGCATACTGGATTCAATACGTTCGGCAGCCAAACGATCAAATACAAGAATTCAGATAATGGTTGCATGTAAGGGCCAGTGAAAAGCATTGGGTGAAATTCATAAACTAGGTACATCGTTTGGTATGGAACGTAACACAGAACAAATACAAGCAACACCACCATTAGCATACGAAAGAACTTTTTCTCCATTGCCTGCCTCTTCATGAGGCTCGCGGAATTCATGTTGAGCTTGTGTAGATTTACCAGTGACGAATGTGGACTCGCACTTGGAGTAGAGTTTAGCGAGTTAGCCCGAGAAGGCCTGAGGGATTGTGGCATGAGGTGGACGTGTTTCAACGTGGCAGTGATCTTGAGATTCAGCGCTGATATTGCAATAACGGGAAGAACAACTTGCAGAGTAAACATTGTCAACGTGTATATGCGGCGATATAAAATGTCTAGTTTCTCGTCGCTGGAGAAGACATCAAAGCAATAGTGGACGTGAGGTTCTTCCGGAAAACTAACGACTGTCATTGTTCCATAAGAAGGAAGTGAGAATAACAACGCGATCAGCCACAGCAAAGAGACAACAAGCCGCGTTTCCGATGTTGACGGGCGTGCTTCGAACGGAAACACAACGGCTCGGAACCGATCGCAGGCGATCGCTACAAGAGTGTTGGTTGTCACAAAGTTGAACCATACAACACTTGGTTTGAGGAGTTTGCACATGGCCTCCCCCATCATCCAGTTTCCGACGAAGTGTTCTGGTAATAGAAATGGCAGGCACAGGACGGATGCAATGTCGGACACAGCTAAGTTCATTAACAAGGAAAAGGTACTTGTTTGGAGGCGAGGGTTACGACGAGAAATTACGCATACTGCCACATTTCCCGCCAGTGCAAGAACGATCGTAACCGCATAGATGCAAAGGCGAAATACTTTAAGCTCCTTTGGTTCAAAGAAGACGTGCGAGTCAGCTCCCGTTACTGTGTTAAGTGACTCGTTGGTAGGAAGGGGAGAAACAGTAATGTCGGATGCCATCTACGTTTCACGCTTAGGAATTTATGTTGGTTGCATCTAGAAAAGAAAAGAGAAAATGCTTGTGAGAAGCAAGGCTCCTCAAATGATTCACTGACCCTAAATACTACTAGTTTGCTCAGATTTGGCACTGAAAAAGCCTATTTTAAACAGGCGCAGCACTACGAGTGCCAAACATTCTTCCATCTCGCCTCCAGAGCCTCTGCGTAACGTACCTACCTTTTGCAGTTTCCCGTCCGCTGAACAGAACTATCGAATGTTCTGGAAGCATGGATAACTACCCATGCCCTCGCGTTATGTAATAAATGGAATTGGTCTTAAAACATTGATTTTTCATTCTATCAATATTTAAAGATATCAGTCAAGCGTTATCTAGAGTTTTATGGCAAACTTCACACAGTCCAAAACATGCAAACAAGAAAGCAGAAATGGCTATCAGACATGCTTCAGTGATAAGATTACGTTAATCTTTTCAAAAATTTATGCTCAACAAGAGCGACCACGCGTCAGTGATGATTATCGGGAATGCGTAGAAACAATGGAAGTCATATTTGCAGTCAACAACATGATTTGTCTGCTATAATAACTGAACGTATATTTCAGACGCTTCAAATCCCTGAAAAATGGCGAAAACAGAAGTGACTGACAAAACAAAGAAAAATGCCGATCAATTTAAAATAACCCAGCAGTCGATCCAAATCGTTAATCCGATATGCCACAAGTACGCAAACGTCTGGAATGACCGTGATCCGAATTAAACGATTTACAGCTAGTTTCAACAAACTTAATTCTTTGAAATAAAGAAAAGCTTTTGATGTCAATGTTTCGATTGTGACTGAACGATCCATGAATAACACATGCAAGAACAACTGAATGTCAATGTACATCGACAAGCTGAAGTACCTTAATGACCTTAATGGCTTAAAATCTGTTAAAATGGTGTACAACGCTCGACTCAACCATAAATTCTGGCAGTAAACAATGATGTTCGGACATCGTTTTGTTCTAATCGAGGAGAGGTTGCTTCTGGCTTCTAACATGACACTTTAGAGCCGCATTAACAAATTCTTGTCATTTATTTCCAAATCAGGCGCACGCGAAAGCAGTACAAATATAATTCCAACATCCTTGTAATTTGAATGCCTCGTCAAAACCGCAACAGCACCAAGTGCAGACAAAATCAAGGATGACAAAAGTTTTGTTGCAACGCAATATGCACCCGATCGTAACTACTCACTTACCTGTTTACCTGTAACCTTGATATTATCTGTTAGCAAAACAACCTCGCTCAAGTCTTCGCAATGGCCCAAAATGCATCACTAAACGATCCTAAACTGATGAACACTTGGGAACGTCAGAGTTCACGCCACGCAGCGGAAATATTAACATCAGAACGCGAAGTCCTATGCTTTTGTCGATAGTCCTAACATTAATCTTGACATTAAGTTTGCAATTAAGGTACCTGTTACGGATCGTTTGCTCTTTAAGTTTGACATCTCAGAAAATGCCCCACGGACCGGAGACGGTGGTTTCCCATTCCACGTCCGGTACTTTGATGCCAATATTTGACAGTTTTGTTTTATTTTTTATTATAACTTTTTTTACTTACTTTTGAAAGAGAATTGGGTGCCCCCCTAGGTAGCTCGCGCCTCGCAGCGCCAAGACTGTCATGTCCGGTGCTTTCGGCAGAAATATGTGCGCTACTTTACAAAACTGAGTAGTATAGGAGTTGGGGGTACGAGCACATTTTTTGCAAAAATGTTCTCTTACCAACCCAACTCTATACTACTTTCCATATAATGGCTTCGTATTTTTGGTCTCGTATTTTTAATCTCGTATTTTCAGTCTCATATTCTTGGAAATATATATGTTTTTATATTTCTGCGAATCTATGCCGTGGCGAGGCAGAATGGATCCAACGCAAAATTTATTTTGGAACTATATGTTATTTAAAATGCGTGACTTTCTTAGAAAAATCACAAAGCATGACATTCTCGGAAATAAAGAAAGGGGGTTTCCCCATGATTTTTAACCAATCAAAAACTTCACATTTTTACTACACAATTGTGTAATTTTTCAGTGAAACTTTTTGAATTTGTGGAATTATTTATGTAGACCGGCACTGCTGTGCCGTGACGTCAGCAGCCAACTTTTTAGATTTTATAATGCCCGTATGCATGACTTGTCACACCATTGCTGTGAATATAGCGCTTATCATCAAAGCAAGATAATGACACTTTATTAAGCTCATAGCTTCCAAGTTGATGTAAGTTGCTTCGGATTGTTTTCATTGTATGATGCATTTGTTCGTTATTAAACAATACATTTTTGTAATTTTCATGAGTTATGTTCTTTTTGATGATATTCTTTTTAATACCCTTAGCGGTCTTTCCGCCTTTGTCATTGTCTTTCATATATGAATACATTTTTGATCGCAATCCGACGAATTCGGTTATTGGTATACCTGCTGCCTCGTCTTTGAATTTACCGATTACTTTTTTGTTTGTCTTGTCGAAATATTGTGAATCTTCGGGATAATCACTGTTATCGAATTTGCCTTTATCATTCCAAAAGTCTTGGTACGCATCACTGGTTTCAATTTCATAGGTCAAGCTGTCTGTGTCTGTGAATAATAATTTCGCTTTGCTACCGTATTTTTGTTTGATATAATTGTAGTGGAAATCATACATTAGTGTCTTACTAAGATCTAGGATACACATTCCCACATATGCCGGCCTGTTTAAGGTTAGTGTTTCTTTGATCTTATGAACAGCTACTAAATTTTCATTAAAGATCTTGCTGCTAACATATGTTGGTTTAGCAGCCATTTTTAATAGTTTGTTTTCATCGGTTACTAATCTGACATCCACTCGCTTTCTGATATTTTCCATCGTTTTACCAAATACACTGTTGTTCATAAGCTTGAAGAAGTCTTTTTCAAAAGCGTTTTTAGCATTGGTTCTTTTCTCAGTATTAAAGTCAATATATTCTTTCAACCATGGTGACTGATTGAATTCTAATACTCGATGGACTTTGGTTAATTTTAATCCAAGATCAGTGTACAATTGTAGGTTTCTGTAATGAAGGACATACTTTTCTTTATTGCTTAATGTGGGTATTAATTTATGAACTAAACCTGTTGACACTTTGAATTTATTAGCTATTTCTTGGCAATAATTAGAAAGCATATCTTTGTTGACTTTGACCTTTTCGGCTGCTAGCGGATAATCATTATGCAGATCGTGTAATTCTTTGGGATATTCCAAATCAACTTCTAATATCAAACCTTTATTGCTATCTTCTTTATACTTGGCTAGGTCTATCTTATCAATCTGGTTTTTAGCCAACCATTTAAAACCACCAGTTGGTAAATATTGACTCATTGCCCAACCATACAGATTGTTAGCATCTAGATACATGATATATTTTGAGGGCGCCTTCTCATCATATGTTTTCATGTATTTATTATTAGCTTCACCATACCGGTTTGCAATGTAGCTTGTGCCTCCTCGCATTCCTTTTTCAATGAATTGAAACATGTCAATATCGGTCATAAGCTCTAATTTGATGTCAGTCATTTTTAGCATAGCATCCCAGGAAAGCCCAGGACTGGTGAAATAATGACATGGGTCAAGTTTATAGTATTGCAGACAGGTCTTTCGAAAGTTTTCGAATACATCAGCTAACAGAAGGATGTCAGATTTAAGATATAAGTCATGGTACTCACCCATATTTTTCAGATTAAAAGTGTTCCATACATTTTGAGCATGTTTGTATTGATCATCTGTTATATCCTCATCATTTAATATACTGTAAAATTCTTCTTTCGATGGCAGTTTTTCATCGAATTTTTCAAAACTGTCCATGAAGTCATATGGGTAGACTCCCTTCTTGCTCATCAAATCAAGCTTTTCGTTTTTGAATATTTGAGAAGTATATTTCAATGATTCTCTTGGTAGATTACTAACTAGTTTTTCCAAACTAGAGCTCATGAATTGGAAACTATCAATGAAGGTAAGATGATTACCAAGCATGAAAGCCATATACTTTTCCATGTTGTTTGGTATGGCATTGATATTCATTTGACACTTTTCACCTTTCTTATTTGTGTATTTATGCTCTTTAACAATAGCTCCGATCTCTTGCATTATAAAATGGCTGTCATACCCACGGAGATTGTGAAATATAACTGGTATTTTCTCAGTCAATCTGAAATTTAGGTTACAATCTTGATGTGCGGATCCTCTGTACTGACCGGTCACATGGCAGTGATCTCTTACTCTTACATCAGTTTCATTGTATTTTTTCTCACATATGTGGCATTTATCAGCTTTTTGGAATTCTTTTTCATTGTCTTTTGTCATTCTCAATGGTTTATTGAAACATTTTTTCATAACCTTCTTGCAATATTTGACTTCATCCAGCATAGCTTCCATGAATTTGTAAACAGCTTTTTCACCTCTGTAAATTTGTACTGGTTTTGTGTATTTATCATCATAACAACAAACAACCTTGTATCCATAACCACAGTCTGTATGCTTCTGATAAGCTTCAGTGAATGATTTGTCATTATTGGGTTGACATCCATGTATTTTTTCAGTTATGGCTTCGAAGTCTGCATATATTACAAATGGAACTGGTAGTTGTTTATGGAAATTATTGAATTTTAGTGTGTTGTCATCTTTTGTTGGCATCTTAATCGCTTGTGCGCCATTCACTTGGATACAGTTTTCTTTATGATCAGTCAATACTCTTTCAGAACTGAAACACTGAAGACAATGCATGCAAAAATGTTTCCTCTCTTTGTGCTTTGTTTGATTGTACATAAACTTGTTGAAATCTTTGATCAATACATAGTGCTTGTTTTCATTTTCTGTTATAAGAAGCAGATTCATACAATCTTCATACTTTTCTTTTGACACATAAATGGGATATTTTTGTTTTTCTTCATAACCAAATACATTGATGTTGATCTCATTATGTTTTTCTATTTTGTTGTACTGCTTTGTGGTTACTGGGAATTCAATTCCTGAATAATTTAAATTTTGAATGAACGCTTTATCTGATTTTTTTATTCTTTGGGGATTTCTGTCTTGAGGATTAAGATGTCGAATATGACACCATCTAAAACATTCATTGTCACTGTTTTTTATGTTTATTAAACTTTGAGAACTGTTTCTGAGTTCATGTGGTAGTTTAATGTATGATGATCCTTTCATTGGTTCATATTTTACCATATTAAGATAATGGTTTTCAACTGATTCAACAGTCCAACCAGATCCCTCTGAAATCCAAACTGCAATCTTGTTTAGTATGACTTGTTTTGACAAAGATAAAGCCAGTTCAATTTGTGTGTCATTTGTTATTGTTTGGGGTTGACTGTTGAAATACGCTGTTTTCACAATTCTTTCTTCTCGCCCTGTTTGCTTTTCAAATGTTACTCTGAGTGTTTCAACAAACTTCAGACCTTTCATTGATTTCAATATTTTTTTGATATGGATGGCAACAGCCTTTCTTGTATTTTGCAGTTGCATAAGTGGGTCTTTGCTGTTTTTAATGTTGATTTCATAAGACTTGGTGAACCCTTTTAAAGCTTTGTTTGTTTCTTGTATTATAGTCCTTGGGGCGGCAACCGGTATTTTGGTCCGTGGAGCAGCAACAGGCCTTTTGGTCCGTGGAGCGGGCACTGGTCTGTTTAATTGTTCTATTTCTTGTAACCATTCAGACGGAGGAGCTGGTAGTCTCTGCCTCTCAAAATAGTCAACAAGTTCTTTTACACTCTTTCTTGGTTTTGAGATCGGTCTTGTTTTAGTCCTTGGTGCGGGCACTGGTTTTGTATTTTGTTTTATAATCAATTTTATTAATTCTGATTTACTTAGTTTCTCAAGATCACTCTCGTTCATACAATAAGGCGAGATATTATTTTTCATCTCTATATTATATAACAATCGACATTCTTTTAAATGTCTTTTGGATTTTTGGTTGAAACCAACCATGGCTGATTGATTTCAACTGTAAAAAATTCATAAACTATATATTTATTTATTTTCCAATTCATGAATTTTCATATGTAGTTTATGCTTTTCGGTTTTGAGATGTAGATGTTTTCCCCGCATAGCATAATTTTTGCCATTGTTGCATATAACACAATACCATTCTGTTTCGCGACCATATTTGTTTTTTTTCTCTTGAATTTCTCTGTTAGTGAATCTTTTTTTGGGACCTCGTTTCTTTGAAGACTCCATAATATAATAAGAGAAGTTTTATTTTTATATATTTTCTTGCGCCATTTTATATGGGCTCAAAAAATTACGATATCTTTCAAATTCTCTGAATAAAAAAGACATTTTTGCATCTGCCTTGTCAAACACTTTTTGGACTTCTTCTTTTGGTGCTCCTTGTTCCAATGCAAATATCAAACAGGGAAACTCTTTGGCTCTTACAAAATGCATGTAATTTGCGTTTTTGGCTATTATATTACAAATTTCTTCTTCTATTAACTTTCTCAAGCATAATGCTTTTACTATTTCTGCTCCTTGGAACATATACTTATGGGCCACATAAATCTTCAAAAGGAATATGCAGATACACCCCTTCTCGATTTTTTGTTTGTATAATCCATGGATAAATGCAACTTCTTGCGTACGCACGATCAGCTGCCCAAGATATCATATCATTCATTTCTCCAAAATCTATTTTATATCCAGGGTATCTATGTTTAACAGCGTTTTCTATATCGTTTTCTTTGATATCTTTCAACAAATAGTACCACATGATTATCAGGTATTTTTGTCTGTCTGAAAATTTTTTCATATATTATGTATTTACAATTTATTTTTATACAGATTCTTCACTGTCTTGTGACGAATCAGATTCTTGCGAACTTGAGCAACTTTCTTCAGATACACTTTTTTGCGACGATGGTTCCCAATCGGAATCTGACAAATGTGAATCTTGATCGCTTTCATAATAAAACCCAAACTTTTCTTCATTTTCAAACTGGTCCATATAATATAAGTATATATTTTTATTTTTTTATAAGTATTTATGCGCGTTTGTTTCACCACAATTCATATGTTTTCAATGTCTTTCAATGGTACCCAACTATTGAAATCATCACTGTATCCCTTCCATTTTACCAAAGCTTGTTTCTTTTTATAGTCTCTTCTAATCACTTTGTCAATACGGAAAATATCCTGCTTTGCTTTTAATAATTCAGGTTCATAAAAACTGCCTTGTATCTCTTCACCTCTGAGATCTTTTAGTTTGTATGTTATTGGATTAGTGTATTGGATCTTATCAACTGTAAACACTTCTTCTGTCCAATTTGGTGTATAACCCTTGTCAAACACATTCCGTTTATACTTGGATATTCGAACCTTGTCACCTGTTTTGAATTTTGGTTTCTGTTTCAATGTTTCTGTATCGCCATGTAGATTGAAGTAAACTATACCTTCATTCCTCTTGTTAGATGCTTCTACAGGTGTCATCTTTATGCTTGAATGTTTTGTGTTGTTGTACTGTTTCACTAGTTTGGGTAGCATATCGAGATACATTGTATTACCTTGAACAGTGAACTGTTTCCACATTTTGGACTTGATTGTTCTATTCCACCTTTCAACCACTGAGGATTTCTCCTCATTTTCAGTGGAGTACATATGTATCCCATTTTTCTCTAGCAAGTCTTTTAAGTTTTTGTTATAGAACTCCTTTCCCTTATCAACCCATAGATACTGCGGTCTTCTACCTTCCTTGAATATTGTTTTAAATGCTTCAGTGACAGATTCACCTTTTTTATCCTTTAATGGGACAATCCAACCGTATTTGCTGAAAACATCAATAACCATAAGAAGATACCGATGACCCTTATTCCATTTGCTAAACTGTTGCATTTCAACTAGATCACTTGCCCATATTTCATCGATATGATTTGTAATCACACGCCGCCGAGTAAAGTTGCGTCTTATGGATGCATGTAATTCATCTGCTAATTTTTCTTGCCAGTTTTCTTTACCCGACGGCTTTTTCCGTTTTTTGAAACTCCAAGACCTAGTTTCTGCTTTGTATTGATAACATTTCTTGCCAACCAATGCCCCCATTGTCTTTCATTATACGGTACGTTGTCTAAAGCTTGAACCATTTTCCTATCTGCTTTGTTTTTACATTTTCTATCATCCTTGCAGACGGAATAATCGACATCATGCTGCATTGCGATCGCATCAGTTTTTCCAGTGGGCATATCATATATTTCCAATATTTGACCAGTTTTTGGGTCATACTTCAGTTGATTTTCCAAATCATTATATGGTCCGGTGTAATGATGCCCAGGTAATGTCCATCCGCCTTTTGGTTTCGGCAATTTGCCAATAGCTTTGTGAATATCAAGAGCACCACCATCAAGATCTTTTCTGTTTGTTGTGTATTTTTTATTCGGTCTTATTTTCGTTGACAATTGATCGAGAGCTTCTGATCCAACTTTATGAAGTAGGGGGTTTGCTTTATTCAGAGCATAATCGATTGCTTTTTTCTGCAATTTTGGGTCTCTCATTAATTCGGAACCATAATATCTACCCATTTCAACGGCTTTTTTGCCAAGATAAGGTACTCCTTTTGTTAGGAACAATTCAGTTCCTGTATTAGCAATATCACTGAGTAAGCCCGCTCCCAACGGGCTGTTTAGTTTCCCTGTTTTTTAACGAATCGAGTTTTAGTGATGCCGCATTCAGCACATGTGCAAAAGAACATTAGTCTACCATTTTTGGCTGTTTTGTAACCTGAAGGTTCAACACATTCAGTCACTTTCTTTTGTTTAACACAATATGATTTCATAATATATATAAGTTAGATATTTCTGAAATAATGTTCGATGAATCTCTCATTTTTTATTGTATCATTTATGTTGAACACTTGTAATAAATCATAATACGAATTACCCTTGTTCATTTCATTTAGAAAGTATAAACAGAAATACCCACAAGTTGTTGTTTGTATGTTTTGTATCTGATTGTTTTGATGTAACAAAGTCAGATTTTTCTTTTTGGCATGATTGACCATTTCTTGAAACGGAGGCATACCAAAACTATCAAAATAATTGATTACATTATCCTTAACATAAGTGGCTACCCAGTGAGATCCTGACATATAAGCTGGTTCAAGATTGTAGATGAATAACGCCTGTTTATGGTTATGTGGAACATTTTCATCTCTTGACAGAACATCATTGATTGGTATATTCAAATATTTACACCATTTCATTAGATCATGGTTACTCAAAGGGGTGTTTTTGTAAAATTTTGGTTTTACAGCAATGCTCCTAGGATTGGGATGTTGTTGAATGGACTGTTTTTTCCTAACAGTAACCCTGTTCCCTTTTTCTTTGAAGATCTTTTTTTTTTTTTACCATAACCAGCCGTCACATATGGCGGATAACTAAAAAACGGAGGGGGCATTCCCATTCTTGGTGCACCTGCACCACCATCCTTCTTCGTCCAAGGTGGTCTACCTACCCTCGGTGCTCCTTTCCCTGTAAACAGCTTTTGCACCAGATTAACAGCCATAGGAATTCCAACAGAAGCCAACAGAGTTCCGAGAAATCCACCTGATTGTGTTTTAGTCGGTGTTATTTTAACGCCAGATCCTGTTTGAGCTGCATTCATTATGTCTCTTTGCTGTTTAGTTGTGAACATAGTCAAATATGGCATCAATTTGTTGATTGCATTGAAAGGTATCATCATGGGTAATGGCATAGCACCACCTTTTTGGCCGGATCCCAACAATTTTTTAGCTCCAGCTTCTGCTAAACCACCAAGAGCACTCAACCCAAGGGTTTTACCAATAGCTGGAAGAGCCCTCATTCCAAGTGACAATACGGTACTCAAAAGACTTCCGCCAACTTGTTTCCTGATATTCGTTTTTGCTAATTTGATGTCCATTCCTTTGTTCAATTGACGATTTTTTTGTAATCTTTTTTTCACCATTGCTGGAACATAAAGAGTGTCGTTTCCATTAAGAGAATCATTTGTCAGTCTCAGAACAATTGTTTCCCTTTTATGGTAAGCATTACTCAGATTCTTTTTCTGATTATCTGAAAGTCTCACGTTGATTTCGTAAAGTTCAGTCATATAATATATGTTATATAATTCCAGTTGCAAAACATATACAAATAAATAGGAATCATTTCATTTGTGGGCTTACACTATAACCAGTTCATTACCCACCTTGTCAATAACAACCGACTCTTCGTACAATACAACTGCATGGACATTGAAATCTGCTGCACTATTGGCACTTATTTTATACCTGAAAATCAACTGTTTAGGGTCTCTTGTTACTTTTTCTGTTTGATATGACAGATCGAAAAAGATTAGTGGATACAGGCTGTTATAATTGGCAAGATTCAACTGGGTTCCGGTGTTGTAATCATTTTTTCGCATTGCATAAGACATCAGATCATTGAATATTCTCACTTTGCTTTCACTGTCATATTCTGTTTCTGGGTAGAAAACACCATTGCCATATTCGAGTCTGCATGTTGTTAAATAACTGTTTGCGTCTGCTGCAT
Organism: Montipora capitata; assembly: GCA_949126865.1. NCBI lineage: Eukaryota > Metazoa > Cnidaria > Anthozoa > Scleractinia > Acroporidae > Montipora > Montipora capitata. Next base: position 44,350,775 of record OX421450.1, read on the forward strand.
TTAGTTTGAAGGTATCAAGTATATATGGATTTTGAGTTGCAACTCTGGTTTTAGCCCGTTGTAGATAAACAAAAATTGCTTTGACATTGTCAATACTGGAAGAAATCTGAAAAAAACCACTGACTCTAGCAGGTGCTGACACTGCATATAGTTCACGCTGATATGTCCATTTATGTTCTTTCATGAAAGAGCTTACAAATTTGTCGTACATACTGTCTTTTGGTGTTAATTTTGGAACCCATAAAAGAAATCTGTTCAAAACTACTCTGCCGGCATCTGTTCCTGCTGCCATATTGATGAGTTCATTATCGTTCTGGAGATTCAAATTGAATTGTAACTGCATAGGAACCAACATTTTGTCCTGCAACTCTTCAAAAAAACTGTAACGATTGAGAGGTATGATCAAATTCACATTTTTTGATCCTCCTGTTCCATTATCACGAGCAGCTTGTGTAAGCACTCTTCTAGATTCATATCCTAAATTAGTGTTGGCTGTCGTATCATCTGTGTCTAAATACCAAAAACTGTTTTTACCGACTGATCTGCTGTAATCATCAGAATATTCCAACAGATTCTTCACAAAAGTGACCTTATGTAGATTGTCAGTATCATAAACAATTTTCCCCGCACTTTTAATCATCATATGTGCAATCAATGAATGAGATCCGTTTATCACCGTTATTCTATCGGCTGCTGCGTAACCGGATCCATCTGCTGTTTTTTGTAACTGGAATTGAACCTCGAAATAAGCATTGTACCAATCATAGAAAGAACTTCGGTCGTTGATGGTGAATCTATAACCATTCTTTTCTTGATGTTGACCGTTACCTGGGGCTCGGATTACATCATCAAGTTGAAATCGCACTAACTCATTTCTTTGCAATAATTCACTTGTTCTAAAAGCCATTTATACTATTGTATTATATAATTTTACTGCCAGACTCTACGCCTTCTTTTCATACCTGATCCTGATATCAATCTATTCAGTATCATGTCAGCGCTTTCATCTTGCTGTTTCTGTTCAATGGGCAAGGATGGAACAATTGCCCTTTGTGTTGTGGCTCCTTTTCTCAAATTTGCCAATTTTTTCATTATTAGGTCTCCTGACTTTTCTGCCGCCGCCTTACCGAGTTTATCACCTGCATGGGAAACCCCCGATTCTAATGCCTTCTTTGCCATTGGCTTGGCAATTTTCTTGAAAACAGATGATGCCACACTCTTTAATGGTTTGAAAATGTTGTCTAAGATAAGCCCAGACCCTTTGTGTCTATATACAAATTTACCAAGTTTTGGATGGTAAAACCTCTTAAATTCATACGGTTTCATTATACTGTTACATTAGATACTTTTTAAAATCAGCGAAAAAGACGTATCCGCTCCATTTAGATCCACTAATCTTCTTTTTCCATCTGTTATCACGATTCTGATTGATGAAATCGTAGTTTTGTTCACAGGATTGAATGTAACTCGTTGTGGTTCGAGGGTGAAGGAGTAACTTGGTCTTAGTACACTGGTTGAGAATGAATAAATGATGTCTGTTTCTTCGCCGTCAACTAAACTTTCGTTTACCAAATCGCAATGAATATTGAGTACGTCTGTGTCTTGACTGAGATTTGGCACTCTTGGTCCAATATGCGTTCCACTTGCTAATATCTTTTTATCAAAACCAATCAGGTCATTAAAATTACTTGCTCTTAAATCAAGTTGGTAATTTGCGGCTAATGTAACCGTGACTCTAAATGTTGTGTCATCGAATACAAGAGTTATCGGATACGTATCACCAGTTTTCACTGCATTTTTGATATGTGTATTAAAGTCCGTATAATTCCATACCCCAGCTGGAAAGGTGATGTCCTGAAAAGTTGAACCATTATCTGAGCTATATTTGATCAATTGATTTTTGTATCCAGCATTGACATTAAACCAAGTGAATGACATGTTGATGACTCTGTTAAGACCAATAACATATCGCTTGTTATTGTCTAGAGTTATAGGTCTGGTGAAATTGGTTGTAAAATCTTCTGGTTTATTGTCCCCTTTATTTTATACACTGTAAGATGATAAAACTATCTCTCGTTCCATTATACAATAAAGCTACATTAAATTTTGAAATATTGTTTGAACAATTTACCATATTGTGATTTGTTAATTGTTGTCATTTTTAATAATGTGTCCAATATAGAAACACCCATATTTCGCATGTCAATGCTGGTATTACCGGCCAATATCTCACCAATGATCAAATCCAATTTTTTTATGAGTTCTTTCGGTTTGTTGAAAAATATCACATTACCACCTTTTCTTTTTCTTCTGATTCCAGAACCTTTCATTGTTTCGATTTTATTTTGATAATGTTTTATGTATTCATTTAGAGTTCTCATAGCGCGATCCACTCTTTTGTTTTCCTCTTGCCTATCAGCTTCCGTTATATTCCCACTTTTGTATTGCTTTGTAACGTTTCCTTTGTAGGCTTTCAATTGATTTCTTTTAAATTTAGCTGCATTGATAATCTTATTGAGATATTTTTCGTTCTTTCGTTTAGTCATTTCTTGTTGATTTATTACCTTTTCAACAGAATCATAATTTTGAAGACCAAGATCATTCAATGTCTCATTGTCCATGTCTTCATCATCTAATCCATAATCTATCTCATCGTCGTCATCATATTCTGGTGGTAATTGTGGTTCCTGAGGAAAGTACTGAGGATCAACATAAATCTCTTTTTTTCCTTCCAGAATATCTTGTAAAGATTCTTCATATGTTGGCGGTTTTGGTATCAGTTGTTTTTCTTGCTGTGGCAAAACAGGTTGTTCAAATAGATCACCAAGATTCATATCTGGAACTTCATCCTCTATATCAATGCCGTAATCAGGAACTTCTCCTTTCTTCAGTGGTCGTTTTTTCCTTGGCATCCTTAAAACCTGATTACTATCAATAACATCATCTAATTTACTTGTAATTGGTTTGAATACTTTTGAAAATCCCTGTTGACTGGTCTTCTGATCGATATCATGTTTTGTGATTGCATTATGGACATAATTGATCTTGTCCCCTAATTCAGATTTACTCTTTGCGAGTTCTTTCCACTTGAGTAAACTCATTTATCGTTATATTGTTACGTTACATAAAATGGAAATTTATATATAAAAAATAACGTTTTACACCGTGTTGAACACCGTGTTAAACACCGTGTTATACACCATGTCATTGAAATAATGTGGCCATATAATATAAAAATGAAAATACCGAATTATGATACCGACGATAAAGTCACATCCAATTTCAAACAATTATATGATTTTATGCCTGATCGATGCTTCCGAATGCTCATTTGCGGACCTTCTGGTTCGGGAAAAACAAATACACTGATGCATATGATTTGCAATTTGTTGTACTTTGATAAAATATACCTTTATGCGAAAAACTTGGAGCAGTCAAAGTATCGAAATCTTATGAAAGAGTTCGAACCATGGAGTGAAGAAGCTGGTTATGATATTATTGAAGCAAGCAATGATAAAATAATTCCTGTAAAAAATCTCAATGGTGACAATCAAAAAATTGTAATATTCGACGATTTTGTATGTGATAGAAACCAAAAGCCATTAGTTGACTATTTTATACAGGGGAGACATAAAAACTGCTGTGTGATTTATCTGAGTCAAAGCTACTATAAGACACCAAAAGACATTAGATTAAACTGCTCACATTTTGCCATTTATGATTTTCCGAGTACTAATGAAAAAAGTCTCATATGTCGTGAAAACAATGTCTCAAAACAATTATACGAGAAAGCAACTAGAGACCCTTTTAGTTTCATATACATTGACAAACCCAAGAAACGAGTAAAGAAGAATTTTGATGAAAAAATATAAACCATTTACATATGAGTTACTCAAATGGTAAATTACCTGAAGACACATTTTCACATGAAAAAATTATTGAAATAGTAAAAGGATTACCTGGTGTTGGTTTTAAACTTACTGATGCCGGTGATTATGATATGCAGAATAAAAAACTAAGGAATGTTGCTTCACCAGAAACAAATAATGATGTGACCACTAAGAGTTATGTCGATAATAAGGCATTACTAGTTGACGGTAGTAATAAGATGTTAGGAGCCCTCAATATGGATAACAGACGTGTCGAAAATATTGCTCCTGCTAGACATGGTCAGAGTGACGCTGTCAGTAGTTTGCATCTGCATAACTTTTATTTTGATTTAAATACAAATGATGGAAAGATAGAAGCCCAAAATCCCATTGATATGAAACATGAAAAAATTAGCAATCTTGCAGAAGGAACTGACAATAGTGATGCTATAACAAAACATCAATTACAAACTGGTTTAGCACCAAAAGCCGATAAAACAGAACTTGCCAATTGTTTGAAAAAAGACGGATCAATTGCTCTTACAAACAATCTTGATCTTGGTGACAATAAAATAGTCAATGTCAAAGAGGCTACAAGTGGAACAGATGCTGTCAATTTTACTCAATTAAACAATGAATTGTATAGATTTCTCCACAGAAGTGGTGGTGATATGATTGGTGATATCAGGATGAATAACCATAAAATTTACGGTATTGGAAACGTAGAAAATGATACATCTGCTGTAAACCGTAAATATGTTAATGATGAACTTGATAAAAAGTTGGACAAAAACAAAGACTTCAGCATGGGCAATAATAAAATCACAAGTCTGAGAAATCCAGACGATTCAAATGAACTTGTCAACAAGTCTTATGTGGACCGAAAGGTATCACAAGCAGGTGGTTCTGTTGATTTAACACCTTATTTGAAAAGAGATGGGACAGTGTCTATGACTGGAAATTTGGATATGTCTTTGAATAAAATAATAAATTGTGGACAACCAACCGGTGCCAGAGATGTGACTAACAAAGCTTATGTCGATTCCGAGGTTGGAAAAACATTGAAATTGGATGGAAGCGGTGTAATGACTTCTGTTCTAGACATGAACAATCAACGAATAATAAATCTCGGAAACGCCACACATAATCAAGATGCCATAACTTTGAAGCAAGTGAATGACGGTATTGCAACTGTTTCTACCGAAAATAATAAATATACAGACCAACAAATAGCGAAAAGTCATATAAGCACACATATAAACCGAAAAAATGTGTTGAGCTATGCAATGGATGATGGAGAATTTACAGAAGATTTTGGTATCCAAGACACGAAATTGATCGATTTTGATGACATGCCTCATAAAATGAACAAAAAAGCGTTTTCAATGAAGGTTCGGAGAACTACCGATGGTTCCAATGAATATAAAGGTCGTTTCGATTTCAACCTTTTCAAAATGTACAGAGATAACAAATCTGACAAATACACAGTTTGCGTTGAAACATATTTTCAAAAATCTCCTTTTTACGGTTACGAATTTGAAAGTACATTACTTGGATTCGAAAAACTAAACATGAACATTGATTTAGGAACAACCATAAAAGTGAATTCAGAATACAAATATCTCAGAACGATCCTGAATCTCAGTCCTGATGGTACTTCTCCATCGATTCAAAGACGATTATATGTAAATTTCAAAAGCAATTTTGACAATAATAGCCCAAATCTATTGCCAGTTTTTGTTTTGATATATGGCATTAAAGGCGAAGCTAAATCAGATCTTGACATGACAATATATGATTACGAAAAAGCGTATGAGGTTGCAAACAATCAATTTCAAATGCATGTTCCGATTGATATGAATGGTAATGAAATAACGAATCTCAAGCCACCCGTAACACCGACAGATGCTGTCAACAAAAGGCACCTGTTTCTTGCAAATTCGGGACATTTTTATTGGGGTAAAACGGTTAGAACTCCTGGGCAATCGAAATACTATTTTCACTTAACATCCGGATTTGTTCTCAACACGCCTAAAATGTATGTCATAAACATTTTATTACATGCTGAAAAAACATACCCCTCGTCGACTAATCATAAGTTGAACATTATTGATTATTATGGCTACATTCACCATTACAACATCGATCTTTCAACAAGAAGAACAATTGATCTTGGTGTGAACAGTTATGGTTTTAAAAGCTACTATGTGACGCACAATGGTGTTGGAGACAACAGAGTATATCAATTCGTGATTTATTATAAGCCTTATGAACGTTAAAATAATGTGATGCATTAACATATGGCATTATACGTTGAAAATGAAGATGGAACTTATTTTCTCGATGAGGACGGTAACAAAATAGAATACACAATCAAATATCCTTCTGACGTTATTTTCATCGATCAACCTGATTTTTTTGTCAATGACAAAGGACACATTGAAAGTAGCAAAAACATTGTGATAAAGCAGGCAGAAGATGACAATCACGCTGTAGTTAAATCACAGGTCAGTGACATCGTACGTGATTCATTTCTGGATCTCTGGGTTAGTGAATATCTCAGAATGTATTCTAGTTGCACTTATCAAATGGACAGAGCAGATGGATCTACTGTGAAAATGAGTTCCACAAGAAAAGTACAAACAATATATGACAAGAGTAATGAAGAAAGTGATGCGACACAAACTGATGCATCAAAGAGACCTTTGCTATGCACAAAAGCTGAAAAACACAATGGTCGATATTTTCTCAAATTCAGTGGTACACAAAAAATGATATCGCAGGTTGATTTGAATAATGATGCGGTTAATGTATTTATTGTTTACAGGATGACTTCAAGCAATTCTTCAAATTTTTGGGTAAATGGACTATTCGGCCATGATAATTTGGGTTATGATAAATTTGTGGCTCATTCAGGCAGTAACATCGTGATTTCTGGGGCCGATTCGGCACATAATTGTGTTTATTTAGGACCTGCACCAAGTTTGAATGATTTTTTGAGTCTTGGAGATTACAGTGAGAATGATCTTGGTGAATTGAATAAATGGCATTGCTTGTCAGTTCACTGGGACAATAAATCGTCTCCTAAGACGGAAAAAAGCAAGATATATTGGAACAGAAAGCATATGGGGGATTTTACCGCTGACAATAGAACAGGAAATAACACAACAGTTTTTGGTGGATTAGATCCTACAACCGACGTAGCTCCTTTGAATGGCAATATAGCTTTTTTCTGTGTCTATTTAGATTTCATTCTTGACGAAAAAACGATATTAGACCATCATGCTGTATTGATGCAAAGATATAATATAACGTAAGTACATATGTTTATCAAATTATTGCTTGAATATGTGAGATACAATTTCAAAAGTACAAAAGAACAATTTCCAGATATAAATGACAAAACATTAAAATCAGCGCTTGTTTACCGATATGTGCATTTTTATTATCTTGAGAGAGACATATCCATATATGAAATTCTTGAAATCGAGGGTTCTGATTCTTTGGGTCTTATCGGACCAGGAAGCGGCAGACTAACTCGTTTATTGGAATTCATTTTCGGCTGGTCTGATGTATTTTCCAATCACGCTATACTTCATGATGCATTTGGTAGGTTTTACACTAGATTCCATGACGGCAATGGTTACACATATTGCATTAATAGGCATGTGCCTGATTTCGTCAAAAAAAGTCCGTTATTTGGTCATTTGACAGGACTCATTTATTGTGCATTCAAACGATTGACAATCTAAACTATATATATGGCAGATCGAAAAAAGAAAATATTCAGCTGGAACCATATTTCAGACAGACTGACAGAAGATCAGGTTGATGAACTAAAGAGCTATTATAAGGTATACCATAGAAAGTGTTGGTGCTACAAACAGGCTGTTAAACGCTACAAAAAATTCAAACTTATTGGTAATACTATTTCTGTCCTAACTGGTACTGGTGGAATTATTAGTGCTGTTGTAACTGGCGGTATAGCCCTAGTAGCAATAAGCACTTGTGCTTTGTTAATTAAGTCTTACATGGATTTCCAATCACTGGATCTCAAAATACAAAATTGTACATACGCATACCAAAGTTATCAGCATCTTTTGAATTCAATAAAAGACATGTTGAGAAGCGGTGATTTTCAACCATCGTTTCACACAGAATTAAAAAATGTAGATGATTTTGTGACTGATGTTTGTCCTAGTGTTGATAAGTTCTACACTAAATATAATGACAAATTCATTCCTTAACTATTACATCGATTTTATCAAATGTCAATGACAGGATGTCTTTCCAAAATAGTTCATATGATTGAAGTGTCTTTCTGGATTTACTCGTCTTGACCTTTTCAAAAGGAAGATCAAGCATTTTAAATATTTGTTTCAAAATGAAATTTATGTTAATCATACGCTTTCTGTCTATATTCACAGATTTTACGGCCTTACCAATTTGATCAAAAATTCTCAATATCTTATCTCTATTTTTTACGGTTATCTGAAAACCATTTTTTACAGCTATATTATTCATTATGTTTTCAATATGATATTTTCTTTGGTAAACACTTTTACGATGGAATCTGTGTTTATTCTGATAAAAATCAACATATTCTATTAAAGGTGTATAACCTTGAACTGTTCCGCATTTTTTGCAAACTATAGTGTTATCTTTCACTATCTCTGGCTGATCACAACATTGATCTGTTTTTTTTGATTGCTTGCTTATTTGTTTATCACAAAATGGACAGACCACTTCTTCCATATTGACAAGTTCTTTATGCAGTTCTTTACAACTCATTATACTATTATATGAGATATTATTTTAGGTTTTTTAAAAACATATAGTTCCAAAATAAATTTTGCGTTGGATCCATTCTACCTCGCCACGGCATAGATTCGCAGAAATATAAAACATATAGATTTCCAAGAATATGAGACTGAAAATACGAGATTAAAAATACGAGACCAAAAATACGAAGCCATTATATGGAAAGTAGTATAGAGTTGGGTTGGTAAGAGAACATTTTTGCAAAAAATGTGCTCGTACCCCCAACTCCTATACTACTAAACTGTCGAAAACACTGCTTCGTGTCAGAATGATTGAAATGTGACATAAAGAAAAAAAGCCAGTCCTACATAGGTCAACGAGACGAAGTTAATGATAAATGAACCGGAATCTATTTATTTGAAGTGCGAGTTACAAACGAAAGCAAGAAGCGATTCTCGCACTCATCAGGCCGGTTACCGGTGCATCTGAAAAATTCAGGCCCCAATTGTTCAAAAGGTGGATAACGCTATCAACCGGATAGGTCACTATCCATTGGATAGCGCAATTGGTTTCGCTAGAATAACCGTAAATATCAATGACCACAACCAAGGTTTTCTGAGCCCGCGAGACTTAGCACCCGGGCCAGCAACCATTGTTTTAACGAAAACCGCTGGTCAGCAACCTGGTTCTGGTCATTACTGTCTAAGGTCTTCCGTTTCGCTATGACTTAGAGCGACTTTCAATCGTGTATCGTACAACCAAAACCAAAGTAATTGCTTTGGCCAATCAAAAAGGACGGAGACAATCCAGTAAACCAATCAAAACTAGAATTAATTACACGTAGCCGACACAAAGCGCGGGAAAATGTGCACGCGCAAGAAACGATTGGTTTTGGTTTCACCTCTGATTGGTTGTAAAAATGGCGCGAGAACTTTGAACCAATCACTGAGTGAAGTAATGCAAAGCCAATGCAATTCGCTAATTACTTTCGACACTCAATTGAAAACCACTCTATCCTGGCTTCAACATGACCTCTGCATTGGCGGTGCATTGAAGCCAGTCAAGATCGAGTTTATAGATGATGTGTCTGTAAGGACGCGACGTTTTTGAGCCGCGGACGGTAACCGGAAAGGAACATTTCGCATGCCAGGACAGTAGTGTCTCCCAGATTTTTAACCTAATCATTTCTAGCGGAAGAAAGATACTTAGCAATCATAAAGGTGCTAGTGACAAGACAAGTTAAAAGGGAAAACAGTTCACTTCCG